>CM053790.1:501394284-502594284 GCA_028749045.1 Cupressus sempervirens
TTAATTGCATTGTCAAAACTAATCATAAGAATCTTAAATAAAATAATTTGAAAATTATAAAATATGGGTACTATTAATAATGAACAATAATGCTCATGATACTATCATGCTTAGGCACACCATCTTTTAATTTGGTGTATATTATTGATAAAAATAATGGATGTCATTCTTATCAAATTATCAAAATTGTGGAGGATAGTTACCTCATATAGCATTTGTGGGTAAAATATCACGAATGTATTATAATAATACTCATTTTAAGATCATTATTATAAAGATGTTTCCATACATATATTAAGCTCATTATTATAATGATGTTGCCAAACAAATATATTTATAGAGTTGGAAATTATAAAATGAAAAAAGATGTGCGTACACACACATATATAACATTCTAAAATCATTTTCTTTAGAGGACGATCCAAATAACCCTACCTATAGTCTATGAGTGCAAAGGCTACACTGGCCCTAGAAGGCCATGTGGATAGATGAATTTGAAATGCTTGAAAGATGTGTTGGTATTAGAAATTCATAACATATAGGCAATTAGGGTATTTGAAAAGGCATACTAGCATACTAGAGGATACACACAACATACATCCATGATCCATGTGAGTATTTTTATCATATTTTGGTCTCTTAAAAAAAAAAAATTGCATATCCTTTTTGGATGTTTCTTACTTCTCTTCCTCCCTACAAGGAAGGCACTCAAGCTCTACAGAGCTCTTTTTATATATATTTTTATTTGTTCATGGAATGAATTGATTTTAAGAAATATATTAGATTCTAATTTTGTGGGCATATATTTATAGTGGTAGAAATATCTTTTAAATAAGAAAGAAAGAAAAGTTTCTAATGCATATGCTAAAATGTACTTCTTATATAAGTTTTTGATAATAAAGTTAGTATCCGTAAAGAGACGACAACCACCCATCAACCAAGTGGCAACACCACAAATTAGCTCCTGTTGGATGAGCGTCAAATTTTTGCAGTCATAAATTGCAATGGCAAGCTCATTTGTCACAATTGGGATACCTAAATCCACTGCAATTTGGAAGCAAGCAAGGGCAAGAGTTCTTTTTCACATTGTAAATATTGTGATTATCTACTACCACAATTATGATGACTTCCATTTTTAGTCTATCATCATAAGTGCAATGACTATGTTGTAGGGTCAATGGTCATCTATCAGATGGGAATGTCACAATGATGACAATGTGTGATGACAATTCTATTGAAGGGATGACCATCTGTTGGAAGTGGTCGTTGCAACTGCAATGGTATAAAATGATAATGTTGTTGGAGCAATGGCTACCCATTAGACAAGCCATCAAAATTGCGACGACTTGCTTTATTATTAAAAGAAAATTGGTAGTTCTTGTATTCTATTGTTAGTTCTTTCCATGACAAAGAACTCTAGAGGTGTAGGCATCCCAAGACAAAGAGTAGATTCTCTACATGTGTAGGTACGATCAACGATAGATGAAAAATTTGAATGTGCACATGGGATAAATGACCAAGTATCACTAAGCTCTACAAATGGCTATAACCCCACAAGTTAGCATGAAAAAGCTATGATCAATGTGCTCATTTAAAGATTGTGAGTGAATTATTTGAGGCAATACTTCATGAATGTGCTCTCATAGGCATTCATCCAAAATATGGAATCATAAATTTGGTTGGCATTCCATTTTAGCTTAATACCCCAAATTGACCAAACCATCTTCAACATATTTCCACATGGGTTCAATTTCCTATTTCATCTATCATTGTGGACTTCAATTGTAAATTTTTGGTAGCGAAAAAATGAAGAAGTTGGTAGAACAAATTGTAAAAGGAATGTGTGCAGTATATGTAGATCTCTCACTTAAGATATCTTCTCTCTATTCTAGTTATAGTAGGAACAAGGTACTGGATTGTTTGATAAAGTGTCTTGTGAGGAGTTATTTCAGCTGCAAGGTGATATTGTAGGAAAGTACACAAAGTGAATAAATTTTTATCCTACCACCTCTTACATTTTCTCCACCTTGGTTGAGGTCTCCATGCACAAAGGCACACCCTAAATGTCCTTCCAACCCGTGGGCCAGAGAAAAAGCCTTGAATCAACACTTGAATATATTTTAAAGCATGATTGAAGTCATTGAAACAATATGGATCATACTAGAGATTCAAAAAATACCTAACAACATTACATCAAAATTTTAAAAATAAAAAAATGACTTAAGTCTTAAGAAAAATAAGGACCACACTAGTGCAATGATCACCTCCTTTGGATCACATTGTCTACCACTTGAACATACAAGATTGCTCAAATAAGGCCAAACATAAATTTTGTACATTTGTTTTGAATTAAAAAATAGATATTTAATATATAGATCATAAATCTATTTGGAGTTGCATGTTTTTGTTGTTCACTAAACTATTGGATGGCATACTTCGAGATAAACATGTTAAACATTTCACAGAAAATTATTTGTGCTAATTAAGTCCATTGGAAATGACATGTATTAGGTTCATACAAAACGTCCTCAAATAACTAAAGTAGTTTAGAAATAAATTCTTACTTTCATGATCAAGAGTAATGCTCCCTAATGTGAAAGCAAGCTAAAACATTTGAATTAGTGTATTATGATTTGAACTTTGCAAGCATGTATATTCCATCTATGAATTAGTATGATGTGATAAGGCTCATTGACAAGATGCAGTAGCCATGTTGACAAAAAAGGAATCTATCCCTCCTCAAAATAGTTCCATGTACATCCACACCTCATTAGGAAAATATAAAAATTCCTTTTCCCTAGTGAATGAACACAAATCAAACTAATATTCAACAGAGGTTAATTGAAATCAAATCACAAAAATTAATTAGCATGTAGTACTCTTATTTCAGTACTTGATTATGCTAATGGAGAAGGTGGTATCCCAAGGACTGAAAATTTCTATATTATCATATGGAAAGGGCACAAGTATAATGTTTTGAATATCTTATTCAAGCTTATACATATATGTTGTATTGAACCCACAGGTCAACAAGAACATAAGTATAACTTTATTGATGAATCCATCCCATTATAATCATCTTTGCACATTTAGAATCTATCATCAATCAGCATAAATAAATAGATATCCATTTTCTTTAACTTTCCAAATTTGACCCTACCTTTATAAGGTTGTGATAAATAATGTAACTCGTAAGTAAAGCATTTTCCATAATCCAACTTTTATGTCCAAGTGAAGAAATGCACAATATACTAAGGTAATAACTTGTCAAGGAAAACATGAGCATTTTAAGTTAGCAATATTCCTCAAACAAAGCATTGACACAATTAAAGAGCAAGTTAGGCATATAACTTAAATGTTAAAACATAGATTACCTTGACATGAGACTCAAGCCGAGAACAAGTAGAATATGGCACAAGGACAATTGAAAGAATTAGATGAGATCCCACCCTTGTTTCATTATCTGGATGTGTCATAGCTTGCAATAACTAATGAAATAGAGCCTCTAGAAAAGCCTAGAAAAGAGAGATCCTATGTCTTGAGAACCCTTGTACCTCAAATGCTAAAAAAACAAAAGCCCAAAAATTTGAGTAATTATCTAGTGATGCTTGTAATAACTAGGAATATAAGGAACAAAAACACACCTTATTATAATATGAATTATTTGGTATAGATGGTATGATATGTGCAATAAGATTTGTTGCTGCAATTTTTATTCTAGCTACGAAAGTGGTTGTAGAAAGATTCTCCAATGAGACAACAATCATGTCAAGAACTAGACCAACATCACCAACCTAAAAACCCAAAATTTAATCAAAGATGTCATGGTAGGTTCATGTAGAGAAAAATTGCAAGAAGTTATTGTGATTAAACTCCTTCATTGTCTAACATCTATATTTTGTTAGGAAAAGCTCCACTTTCCTTGTCTATAAGCATTTCTTATTCTTTTCAACAATTTATTGGTACCTCTTTAGGATTGTATCTAAATAAGTTGAACTTTGCAATTATATTGACCAAATATACATAATAGTGGATATTTAATACTAATTTCATATGTGTCTAAAAACATGTGCATTCAAGAAAGGAAAAGAACTATTAAATTTATCACCTTTTTTGTAAATTGCAACAATCTTCAATTGTAGCCAAAAAAGACTTGTTCTAGTTGTTTATATCATCACTGAGATTGGAAGCCTCGTAAGTACAATGCATGCTCTTGCACAAATACCTTGCCAAATCATACATGGCACCAACCATTGCTAAAAAAGCTTGTGAATTTGATTTTTGTGCAAGGATAGTAGAAATTTCAATGATATTAATCTACATTTGAGGTTGTTGCACCAGATTCTTGTGATCAAGAAGTTTAATGATCATGAACAATAGAAAATGAGTAGAATGGCCTAAAAGTTGACTAGCAGAAAAGCATGAAATATCATAAAATATTAAAATGAAAAGGTGAACTTGGAATTTGAAAATAGTAATTGAAATATACATGTATAAATTATAATTTAACCAAAGTATTTTGAAAGTAAAATTCAAAATTCAAATTAGTAGATACCATAAATAAAACTAGAGATGTAGCCAATGAAGTTTGACTTTTGCATATAGTAATTTACAATTCAAGGATTATAAATTATGAAATTATAAATGTTACCTACTTTCTCGATTAAGTGTTGCATGTCATATAGAACACATAGTGTGAGTCCATTCTAAAGGGACCAATGTTTCCAACTATCAAAAAAATGAAACTTAGGTTCAAGTACACAGCGTATTGTGGTGGCCTCCTTTGCTAATTTGGCCATGTTTTGAAGACAAATCTTTGACTAGACTTTAGGATCCTCTGCTTCCTCCCTGTAATATTATTCAACATATCGCCACACTCAAAAGAAATAATGAGAATATTTCATGAGAACACTATAAAACAATAGAATGCACAAGAACATGAATTATGGTGTATTCATATACCTGGAAGATTTGTTTCACCCTTTAAGTCTACTACTTTCCAACATATGAAGTCAATTTGTATGATAATATTCGTTTAAAAATAAAAAATATATATCATGAATCAATGTATACTTTAGAATGACCTAATATCATTTGTTTCCACTATTTAAATTCTTCTTTGTGTCTCCCAATTTACAACAAAAGTTATCAAATGCAATCATTCAACAAGAAATTGGAAAATATTAGAATAACTAGTTGAAAATTCATAATCTAGCATTTTAGTCTCTTCCTCCCTTGATTTCCATTTCTTCATCTGCAAAGGTATTCTAATATTTAACCATGACCACAAATTTATTTTTCATATAAAAATAAGAGGAGAAAGCCTAGTGGCTCATACCTTTGCCCATCCTAGTGTAATAATTACAATGCAAGACAAGACATGAGAAACTACCAATAAAAAAATGAAGATATGTAGTTGATGAAGTCCATCTTTTGATATAAGATGAACCTTCCCTTGCATCAAAATAACAAAGGAAAAGTGATGAAGGGTGTTCCCCTTCAAGGATAACTATAGTGGCCAATATTCGCCAATTGACTAATCTCACTCATCAGGGACCCTTGATATGGCATTTTTTTTTACAATTTTGGGGTGTCCATGTCACTTGCACTTTACCAAAATTGGGTACCATGCTAAGTTTAATTACCCATAATAATACAAAAGTATTTATATTTTAGCGATGACTTTGCCAATGGAATCTAATTTTTCTACGTAGTAAATTAAATATTTTTGCCTACAATTTTCAAGGCTTGTGTTAATTGATGGTCATATTCATGTAACGCCCCACCAAGGGATCCAAAATAATAAACCTAAAGTTTCACTAAGTTTGCTAAACATTTTTTTTTTAAGTAAGAAAGTATAACATACACATCAAACACATAGTAGCAAAAGTAATAACACGTAATCATCAACCAACATACATAACAGGTTACATTCCTTAAGGATCCCAAGACATTGAGTCGCATTTAAATTTAATTAATTCTAAGTCTAACAACCACCACATCCACATGAAAGAATAATAAGAAAGTCCAATGTCCATATAATATACATTTATTCCGAATGCCTCTTGGAAAATTTTGGAATGCTCAATCATCCACTGTACATGTCACAGGGTATGAAAGGCTTAAAAGAATAGACATATGTAAAAATAAAGATACATCATCCTCAAATCCATGACACAAAGTACAATAGAATAAATGAAATCATCTACCATACATGATACATCCATAATGATAAAATACCAATTATAAATCTAACTATCCATCATAATAATCCATGAGCAAAATGAAGATAATTTTCAACCAAGAAAGCTCCAGTCATGGTGACCATGGATGGATCTCAATGTAAGAGTAAAAAGCACTACCACCCGACCGCGTGGAACCTAAATGGTCCACTCCCACCACGCTGAGGAGATAGTCTCAAATCCCAAACAGGATATCAAAACACAAAACACAAATACTCTCTAAGTCCAGGAAATCCTAAAAGTACACTAACTCAAAGGTTCCAACATAGATAGACATCTAGACCCAGAGGCACACAAAGACACGTAGGAAATCTACTATGCAAGCGGGAAAGTGTCATCGCAGAAGTCATGTTGGAAGTTACCTGAGCAATCCCTTAAGAATCTCGGGTTCCTTGTGATTATGCGGCCACTAGTATCCTCTCGTACTGACGAGGCATAATACGGAATGCAAGGTCATAACCAAGCGTTCTCTCTACCCCATCCTAGTTTGTACTAGCACTCAAGGCATGGGAGAGAACATACAGTTATCTTATTAGGTTCATTTAAATCAGTATTTAGGTGAGATGTTTTCACTTATTAAAACAAACAACTTACAATGAGTCATGCCTAGAGCCACTTCGGGTCTCCCATCCCTCATTGCAAGCCACTTCCTAACACTACACATAGATAACCTACCCTAGGCTCATGATAGCACAAATCAAAGAATCATAATAAAATCACCTCAGTCCTATACAAGCGAATGAAAGCATCATAAATATAATCCACAATAATCACATTAGTTCTCCACAAGCAACTGATAAGCATCAAATAATAATCATGATGATCACAACAGTTCTCTATCAGCAACTAAAGGCATCCATGACAAATCACAATATCCAAAGGTTCTCCAACAAGCAACCATAAAGTATCCCAATAATAAATCACAATACTGATCGAAGACTCCAAAATGGTCAAGTCACACATGTCACAACATGACATCATCAAGAGCATAGCAATAACACTTCAGTCCCATCAAGGCGACTGGAAAGCAACCCAAGTACAACTGATCGATGACTCAAAAATGGTTAAGTCAGGTAACTCAAATACATACACCATCAGCTTCTCACAAGGAAACTAGAAAGCAATAACAAACAGTAAATAGAATATGTCATAGAGCATACTAATCACATTACCATGGTTGAGTTAAGAAAGATTGAGAACAAATCATCATAACATCACATTCACAACCCCGAGCCTCTGGTAACAACCTAAACAGGCCACCACTAGAACAATCCCCAAAACACAAACAACATACATAAAATAGAACGTAGGTATCAAGTTTGGTTTGATTGATAATATATTATAGAGTTAATGTAACGTTTTAGTTTTAGTTTCAAGGTATGATTCTAGTTCAAAAGATTTCTAGATTACCCTACAGGTTGACCCATTTACTTGTTCGAATGAAACTAGAATTACCCTCTCATCATATTTTAAACAATAATTCTACAATTTATTTTCAAATAGAATTCATCATTAATTAACTTTAATTAAATTAATTTTTATTAAAGTAATTAATAATTATAGGTCTAAATGCTCATATTAATATCTTCATTGATTATCAATTTATTAATATTTAATCAAAAATTTAATAAATTAATATTTACATAACTATATTTAAAATGCATTAATAGTTAAATTATTAAATGTTGATAAAACTAATAATAAAACATTATTAAATATTAATAAAGTTAATATATTAAAAATTATATATAATATTAAAATCCCTTTATATATATATATATATATATAAAATATTAATTCAAATAAAAATTATAATTTTTATAAAAATTAATGAAAATTATATTATTACATACCAAATTCCAAATATATTGGAATGGGCACAAATAAATATGTTTAAGCGATTATAAATCGTGGTCCTACAATCGTGCAAACTGTTGTCGTAGTCGTACTGCGACCACAGTCGTAGGTACGACTCATAGCAGTCGCCGACTTTTATAGTCGTCAGTCAATAAATCAAAAAGGGTAGGGGGTGGCTAAGCCGCCCCTCCCTATTTTATTTTGTATAATTTTTATTTTTTTTTAAAGTTTGTTATTAAATAAAAACAAAACTTTGCTATACTAATGCATACAATTTCTTTTAAAACGAATTTTATTTATTTTATACAATTTATAAATATTTAAATTCATTAACAATATTTCTTTTATAATATATATATATATATAGTTTTCATCTTTACTTTGAAGGAGAAAGTATTTTTAACCATCTGAGTTTTCAATCTATAATTTTCAATCTTAATTCCAAACCCTTCTCAAGTTAAATTCTAATTTTCTTTATTCTAGAAAATGAAGGTTTCTGATAACTCTACTATTCTTCACATATACAGAAATTATCGACAAGCAATTAATAATTCACTATATTGAAAAGTTTAAACTTTCATCATAGAGAAGTTGGATTTACAATCCACAAACACGAAGAAGATAGGAAAGAGTAATTGTGTATTTAATCAACAATCAAAGCACAAGACCTTACCTGGTCCTGATGCTAATATGAAATCCTCAAAAAACTGTAAGAGAATTTGCTCCTCTTCAATTACTTTCCTCTAAAAATCTTTCCTACAATTCTTCTTCTAAAATTCGCTTCCAAAAGTTGTCTCCCCAAAATTGCGTGTCTCCAAAATTCACAGTCCCCCCAAAAATATGAACCCCAAAGTTGTGATAAGGAGTTTTCTCCTCAAATCAGGGCACTAATTGTGCATTCACCCGAGAGGACTCTTTGCTCAACTGAGTTAACTCTAAAATTAACTTGTATTAATCTTTGTTTTTTTTCCTTTTAATGCACATTAAATGAATCATTAAATAACTTTATTTAATTTTTTCACTTGACTTCTATTTTTAATCATTATTACTTTAAAACTCATGCGCACTTTATAAAATTAAAATAACATTATTATTTTCACTTATTTTATCTTTTAATTAATTTCTTTTATTTTCAACTCATGCTCGCATCATGCGATCCAGAAACTTTAATAATTTAATAGCTTTTACTTTTATTAAATTTATTTTAGAAACTTAATTGATAGAATATTTAATTAATTTAAATAAAAATACTATTTAGCATTTATTTAAAAATGAACTCTAAATATATTATTATTAAAGCAAATAAATATTATCACGTTCTAAATTTGTCCTTAAACATTTATCTCCAAATTCAATTTTTTTTATTTAATTAATTTCTTAATTAATTAAATATTAAAAAAAATATCATATTAATTTTCCATTAAATTAAATCATCAATTAATCTTTTTAATTAAACTTAATTAATAGAAAATACACCAAGAACTCATAAAGCAACATACGAAAACCCATCATAGAAAAACACATACTAAATCAAACAAAAGGGTTATAATCATGAAATTACATTATTTGATGCATTCAGAGGGTACTTGACTTAGATACTTGTCCTAATTTTTAATTTGGACAATGGCTTAAAGGTTTAGGATCTGGACTTAAGAATTTATCTCCTCTCTCTTACCATTGAGATAATGCGATAGGGTACGCTCATCCTGGCAATTCAGGGAAGTCGATACCCAGTACCTATAACCTGCATAAAATCCATGCATGTACGGACACAATATTCTAAGCTAAACAAGTAATGGCAAGAAGTGGTGCATCGTGTAGATCTTGACTAGCAGGTGACTACGACTCCCTTCCTTAACCACACCAGAAACACCATACATAAAGAAAATAAACACGCACACCATACACATGCAGTATGGGGTAAGTATCCATAAGAAAGCACATGTGATAATAAACCATCTAACTAATCATCATCGATAATTGAAAACACTGAATAATCATCATACATGCATGAAATACAGAGTACCAAGTAATCTCATTATATAATAAAATGAATGTAAAACAATATCTGATAATCTGAATGTGATGCTACTAAACATCAAGTATAAAACTGGCCTAAAAGAGTTTGGAAATTAAAACAAAATGTGAACTAGGGGCAAGCACTACAATTCACCAATATTTGGTAAAACATTAAGTTACGCTATAGATTAAGTATGTAGATTTGACATGTGTCTCTATTCTAAAGACTTTTCATGAAACTTTTTATCCTTTTTCACTTTATCGCAAATATATTTGATTGGGGAAACGTGTCTTTACTTTTGGAACTTTCTTTAAAACTTGGCATCCTTTTAAAAGTTTGTCTTTTAATAGAATTTTGGTCATTGATTTAGGATCATCGGTTAAAAATAATAGGGATGCTTCCCCTAACCCACCATTCAATAATTTGGAGGGAAACTATAATGATAAAAGTGGGCTAAATTTAACCTTAAAGTTTGATAATTAAATAGGCTCCATATAACAATAATAATAATAATAATAATATCATTATTTCTAGGTATGTGTACTTTTTCCATGATCATCATCAATAATGAAAGATTCACTAGAATTTTATAGAATTTTCAAATGATTGAAAAAAAATCACCAATGAAATAAAAAAAATTTCCTACTTAAAAATAAAAATTTACCTATAGAAATTAATTTTTTCCCCCTAAACTAATGTTTGACTTGCCAAAATTTTATACTTTTTTCTAAAGGGGGTTTCTTAAAGTTATTATTGCTCCCCTTAATACCATAAACTCATAATACAAACAAAGAAACAACAACAAATGCAAAAACAAAATATGGACTTCTTATTATCACCACAAATGTGAAATTTTGAATTCAAAAGTACAATATGCTAACCCACATGGGCACCTTCATTATAGTAATTTGCAAGACTAAGCTGTGAACTACCACCCAAAGCTATTCTAGAAGATGTTCAAGCCTTTCTTAAATAGGCAATTTTATGCCACTTGGGAAGGTTCTAGACATTGAAACTTAATACCTAGGACTAACAAACCCTAACAAAACATATAGAGTCAGCCAAATACATATTTGACAATTATTTTAGAAATTTTGGGTAGCCCAACTTTGGAAGGCCATAACTCTTGAACCATTGCTCTGATTGGCTATTATAATCACTTTTCATAAATGCCAGCTCTTGATCTATAGGCTTCGAACCATGTAATGTGTTTTTGTCAAGTTTTTGGATTTCATCTATGGACTCTAAGGCCTCCAATGGTGAGTGTAAAGATTTTTTTTGCAAATGTTTCCACCAAAAATCTGCAATAACTTTTCTGATACTTAAGCTAGAGCAATGCGATTTTTATGGTAGGCTTATAACTCTAAAATGAACCTTCATGTAGAAAATAAGAACATTCTGAGCTCATATGACAAACTTACTTAAAATAGTAAGCTCCCATAGATAGTAACCACCATGTCTACTAGTCCTTACTAAAATAGAAAAGACTAAAAAGACAATATTTTTGGGTGATGTAAGATTGCTCTTAAACCCATAATGCTCCTGCACAGACACTCAGGGTAATTTGAGAAGTGACTCCATCACATCTTAGGTGTTCAGAGGAAAACAAAAATAGTTAACCTCCTCCCTTGCTATCAATGATTAATCCTCTACTGGCCTCCCTTTCCATTTGACCAATTATTCCTAATAAGTTCTATTCCTTGTACTTTTAACAACATGACTGTCTAATATCTCCTCAATCTCCTTGATAGCTAAACTAGTTGCTAGAATACACCACTATGCTTCTGTAACTTCATCTCCATCCCCTCCTTCATAATACTCTGTCAAATCTAAAATATTAAATACTGGTGAAATATTCAATTTTGTGGGCAACTGTACTTCATAAGAATTTCCAGAATCATTCCATTTCAATATCTTTCACGGTCCAAACTTCTTCATCTTCAAATTATTATATGTACCCACTAGAAAATGCTCCTTTCTCAAATGAACCATGACTTCATCTCCAATCTAAAATTCCTTATACCTCATTTTCACATCTATCTTAGCCTTGTACTATGTATTCATATTTATGATGTGCTTCCTCACCTCTACATGGATGTTCTTCAAATGTTCAACAAATTCTTTCGCTTCAACACTAATCTCTCCTTTATCCAACAACTACAATTTAGAAGCATTTATGAGACTACTCCCATATACAATCTGGAATGGCAATTTACTAGTACTCCTATTGATAGAATTATTATATGCAAATTCTGCCTGAAGTAAATTCATATCCCATCCTTTTGGCTTGTCAATAACCAAACATCTCAATAAATTTCCCAAACTCCTATTCAAAAGTTATGTCTATCCATCAGCCTATAGATGATAATGATGAACTAAACTTCAACTCTTTTCTCAATTTCTTCCACAATGTATGCCAGAAATACCCAACAAATTTGGTATCTTGATCTGAGACTATACTCTTTGGCATACCATGTAGTCTCACCACTTCTTGGAAAAATAACTCTGCCACATGAACAATGTCACTAGTCTTCTTGCAAGGAATAAAATGTGCCATCTTTGAAAACTTCTAAACCACCAAAAAAATAGAATCATGCCCACGTTGCATCTTGAGTGATCTAAGAACAAAATCTATGATGGCATCCTCCCATAGCTTCTTTGGTACATGTAATAGTTGATACAACCTTGTATTCTACTTCACTCCTTTCACCATCTAACATACTCTAAAACTCTATACAAACTTCTTAACATCTTTCTACAACTATGGCCAAGAATAATTCTTAGCAACCAAAGCTATGGTTTTATCTCTACCAAAATGTCTAGTCAATCCTCCACTATGCTTCTCCTTGATGAGATTCTCTCTCATGGAACTTTTAGGAATACACAACTAGCTTCCTGTGAACAACATACTATCCTAAATCATGAAATCCAACCACTTTGTCCTGTTAAGTGTAATAGGTTTTGTAAAAGCCTTCCATGCTTCACTAAAATCAAGATCAGCTAGATACAAAGTACTGAGTTCCTTGAACCCAACCACCTCTATCTACATTTCTATCAACAAAAGTTGTCTTCTACTAAGACCATTTGTAGCTCTATTAGACTTCCACTCTTGTGTTTCAAAACAAATGCATAACTCTACAAAAAATCAACCCACTTCAAATGTCTTTGGTTTAATTTTCCTTGACTATTCAAATATTGCAAAGCTTGATTATTAGTATACAAAAAAAAACTCCTTAGGAAGAAGATAGTGTCTCCACTTCTTCAATGCTTGAACTATAACATAAAATTGCTCATCATAAACATAATATTTTCTTTTTGCATCATTCAACTTCTCACTAAAATAAGCAACAGGTCTACCATCTTGGCTCAAAACAGCTCCTATTGCAATACCACTAGCATCACAGTCTACTTGAAACACCTTATTAAAATCATGAAGTGCTAAAATAGACTGCTCAATAACTTTCTATTTCAATAGATTAAAACTTTTATCTACTCCTATAGTCCATGTAAATTATTTCCTATACCCTCTCATTGGTTCAGTCAGGGGTCCACAAATACTACTAAAACCTCTTATGAACTTTTTGCAAAAACTAGCCAGTCCATGAAAAGATCTAACCTCTGTCACACTCCTTGGAATAGGCCATTCAAGGATAGCCTTCACTTTCTCTAGGTCCATTTTTAGACCTTCTACTAAGACTAAAAATCTCAGGTAGACCAACTCCTATACAAAACTACACTTCTTTAGGTTTATCAACAACTTTTCTTCCCTCAACTTATCAAACACCTTTCAAATATGAATCAAATGCTCCTCCAGTGTCTTGAAAAAGATCAAAATGTCATCTAGGTAAACAATGAAAAACTTACTTAGAAATTCCTTCAATACCTCATCCATGATCCTCATGAAAGTGCTTAGTGCATTGGTGTGCCCAAAAGGCATGACTAACCACTCATACAGTCCTTCTTTTGTCTTCAAAGCATTCTTCCACTCATCATCTTCTCTATATGAATCTTATGGTACCCACTCTTCAATTCTATGTTTGTGAAATACTTAGCCCTACTCAAATAGTCCATAATATCATTGACCCTTTGCAATGGAAATTTGTACTTGATTGTGATCTTGTTGATAGCATGAGAATTTGTGCACATCCTCCATTCTCCATTCTCATTTGGTGCTAATATGGCTAGTACATCACATGGACTTAGACTCTCTCGAATCAACCCCTTATGCAAAAACTCATGAACATGTCAATTTAAATCTTCATTTTTTGTTGGTGTCATTCTTTGCACTGCCTTGTTTGGAAAATTGGCTCCTAGAATCAAATCCATCTGGTAACTGATCTTCCTCATTTGGGGTAATCCATTAGGTTAATTATTTGATACAATATCATAAAACTCTCCCACCATATCTATAACTTTTGTAGGTACCTCTTCTACTTCTTCTTTACTATCCTTTAGAATTATGGAAAAACACATATGCACATGCTTCATACCTCTAAGAATCTCTTTTCCATCAAAAAAACATATTTTGGTAGCACTACATACCTTTTCTTCTTTCTCCTTCAACAACTTCAATTTATGCTACACTCCATCATTGGTCAAAGTGTAGGTATTCGCTCACTCATCATGTACAACATGCCTATCAAACTGCCATAACCTACCTAGCAATATATGACATATGTCCATAGGTATGATATCACAAACTACCTCATCCTAGTAACTTCTAATCTTGAACTTCACTAAACATTGCTCATTGACCATGACCTTATGGTCATCTTGCACCCAAGCAATACAATATGGACATAGGTATTTTTATCTCTTTAGCTTCAACTTTGTGACCATCATTTCTAATACTAGATTATCAGTACTTCCATTCTCAATGATCACATCACAACAATTATCTTCACATTTGTACCTTGTGCAAAACAAGCTCCTTCTTTGATCAGGTTCATTCTCACCACTCAACAAGACTCTTCTATCAACTAGGACTTCTCCTCTTTCAGCATCTTCAGAATGTGATGATCTAGCATCTTCATCAACATGTGCAACTCTAGCTTAGTCTTTTGTTCTTTGATATGTTCTTCCTTGGCCCTAGTAACATTCAAATGCTCTATTTCCTTCTTCTCCCTAGTGAAAACATTTCCCATAGAAGCCTCCTCTTCTAGATCCTTGTCCTCTGCCTCTTCCTCTCTGATATCTATTGTTCTAATCATTGAAATGATTAGAATTGTTTCCCCTCTGATTTTGACTACTACTTCTAGCCTTATCCTTATTCTTCTAATCATCATTACGACCATCATAAGATTTTCTTCTAGATCTTCCACCATGACCTCTTTTACTATTCTTTTTGTTGAACTTCTTGCTCAATTTCTCCTTAACTCTTTGGGTAAACTAGTATACCTCCTTAATACTATTCATTCAAACCAAACTCAACTCATCCTAAATATTTGGCCTTAACCCATTAAGGTAATAGGCCACTTTCTCCTTATCAATTTCTGCATGGCCAATCCTAATGAGAACATGGTAGAACTCTTTAGTATACTCTTGAACAAATTTCCTGCTTGCTTCAACCCTTACATTTTCTTCAACAGATCAAGCTCATATTCCACGAGAATGAATTATTACTTCAGTTTAGCTATCATCTAATCCCATCTGGTGATTTCATCCTTTCCCTTTCTATTTCTCTCTAGCTAAACCACTTGTCACCAAATCTTCACACGTCCCTTCAATTTTGCCTTCGCAAACTTGACCCCTATTAGGATCCTCAATATCTTCATACTCAAAGAACTCCTCCAATTAATTAATCCAATCGATCAGCTCCTCTAGGTTAAGATTTCCTAAAAATGTGGGAACATCAAACTTAGGTATTTTCCACTCTTGGAGATGGCCTTAAAAAGCCTCTCTTCCTCTAGTTTTAGAACTGCCTTTGGTTCGACATTTTCTTCTTCTTCATCCTCATCATTGCTTTCATATCTTATAGTAAGATTTATTCCTCTACACATGTGTTCCTCCAATGCTTGCATTTAGCTTTGGAGGCCACTAAAACTCTCAAGTGTAACACCTATAGCTCTTTTTCCACACTCTCTTTGTGGAGGAATTTTTGCACTTTCACTGAAACCCTAGTGCAAACTACCTCACAGATGGTGATCTATCCACACACTCAAGAACTCTAGCTTTCATACCACTTAATGAAGGGTCCTCACCTTAATATCATAATCTCATAACAAAAAACATAGAAACAATGGAAAATACGAGAACAAAATATGGACTTCTTATTATCACCACAAATTTAGAATTACAAAATTTAGAAGTACAATATGCTAACCCATATGGGTGCCTTGATTACAATAATCTGCAAGACTAAGTTGTGAACTACCACTCAAATTTGTTCTAGAAAATGTTCAAGCCTTTCTTAAATAGGCAATTTTTTAAGAAGCTTCTATACATTGAAACCTAATACCTAGGACTAACAGACCCTAAAAAAACATATAGAGTTGGCCAAATACATCTTTGACAATTATTTCAAAAAATTTGGGTAGCCCAACTTTAGAAGGCCATAACTCTTAAATTGTTGCTCCAATTGGCTATTATAACCACTTTTTAGAAATGCCAGCTCATGATCTACAAGCTTGAAACCGCACAGAGTGCCCTTCTATCTATTTTTCAGACCTCATCTGGGCACTCTAGGCCTCCAGCAGTGAGCCTAAATATTTTTCTACAATTTTTTCCACCAAAAATCTGCAATAACTTCTCTAATACGTAAGCTAGAGCAATGAGATTTTTGTGGTAGGTTTAGAACTTTAAAATGAACTTTCATATAGAAAATGAGAACATTCTAAGATTGTATGACAAACTTACTAAAAATAATAAGCTCCCATAAATAGTAACCACCATGTCTACTAGTCTTTATTAAAATACAAAAGACTAAAAAGAAAATATTTTTGGGTGATGCAAGATTGCTCTTACACCTAGGATGCTGCTACATCAACCAGATCATTTAATTTTCTTTACATTAGAAAAATAGCTCTATTCGATATGAATATACAAGAAAAAAATTCTACCTTTGAAGCACAATGACTAGTTGCAACCTCATCAGTTGTCAGCTTTTCCTTAATGGTGTTTCATGAGAAGCTATGAACATGAGCTTTCTATGTATTGAAAACTTTCCAGTCTCCTCAACATAACTATCTTCTTCTTCTAAGGCCTCCTCCTTTCGACATGGAAGGAAAGAGTCTCCTAACCTCTCAAATATATAAATCTCTACAATTCTTGTCTACCCAATAGTAAGAAGAAGCGAGATTAATCCAAACAAATCAATTTTGCAAGCAATTTAGAAGAAATCAAGCTAAATACTTTAATTATGTTATTTACATTGGATCATGCTTTCTAATATCTTTCTCTTATTTATATGATGAATCATAGAATGTGATCCAAGACGTTGATGCAAAAATAGCAATGCAATCAAACATGATTGCAGATAAATAGAAACAAAAAAAATACCTTAGAGAGGAATAATTTGATGTAATCCCATAGAAAGCCATTCTTTCAAATACTTCATACACTTCAACTAAATTTCATAAATCAATGAATTTGACTATGGAAACCTTCTACATTGCCCAAAACCAAGAGATTCACATAGTTGGTTGTGATGCAATCATAGGTTAATGTTGAGCTTCACTTGGTTTCAAGAATAGTTTAATATCCTCTACTAATAAGGGCCAACCACATGAAGGTGGAAGCTCATTCCCCCCCCCCCTCTCCCCTAACATCTAAATTCCTCATTAACATCTAAAATTCATTCATTCTATTAATAAAATGTAACACTCATGAATTATCACATGATAATATTTATTAACACATAAGTTTTATTAGAACATTCACATTAACATTAAAACATAAGATTCGTTAAAATATTCACATGAACATTCAATAGAACATAAAAAAAACATCTAGACATAAGAATTAGTCATTATCAAATAAGTTACATAAGTTCACATGAATCATTTCTTTTTTATTTTTATTTTTCTTTTTTTGTACTTCCCTATATTCTTGTAGAGGCATATCCATGTTGTCATCAATGTTTCTTCTCACCCATGGATGTGCACTTGTTCTCCTTTGCAAAGGAAAGTCCTCTACAATAACAAATAAAAGGATCAAATTTTAAAAAGTTGAGACTTTAAAGATTTTAAAGAATATTGTAGCACTCTTTACCTTGTCCAACCACATCATCTTGCCCATTAGCTTGGACCTCAACATGCTTATCAAGAACAACCTTTGCATCCCCTGCAACTACAATATAAGATGTTTTCTTAATCTCAACACATATTATAGTTAAATTTGTATTACTACACCAAGTTCAATTTAATTTTTTTACCTGTATTAATAATTCAGAAATAAAAAATAAAATAGAAAATATATACCTTGAGTACTAGGATCCACATTCAAATCACCACCTCCATAGTGCTTGACTAATGTATTAGGATTGGCAAGTTGCAATCCAATGTAAATAATTAGTGCATTTATCAACAATATACACATACAAATACAAGAAAAATACTAAGAAATCTTAATCATTCATTTTAATACATATAAATATATTCACTTTAAAGTTTTAAACAAATATATAATCATTATTTTCTTAAAACAAATATAATGACTTATATTTTTGGAACATAATATCAAATACGATAATTTCTAAAGTACTCAATTTAAAATAAAAAATAATTGAATTATTTACCCCATTGATAGATCCAATAGAAGAACCTTGTGCACTCATTGCTCAGAGTCATTTAGCCATGATTGTATAGCCATTTGTGTAGCCTAATTTCTTGTCCTCTTGAGAAGTTATTTTTTAAAACTCCATGGCTTACATTTTTTCTTGGTACCATGATTTTTTTTTGTAATCAATTTCATCAAGACCAAATTGTTTACAATTTATAAATATTTGCATATAATTTTTCATTTACTTATACTTACAATTTGTGCAGCAAGTTCTGAATATCCACCCAAGATGAGCTTGTGCTTGCCATGCATGCTTTTTCTTTCTTTCTTTGGTTGTCTTTGATCTGTCAAGCAACCTATGTGAAGTTTGAAATATTCTAGATCACATTAGTGTTAAGAGTAATTATTACAATATTTCATTCTTAATATTATGACATACCTTCTTTCTTTAGGTGGTACCATTTCTCCATCGGCTATTTCTTTTTTCTCAATGGCATCCCATTCAATTTTCTCCCACTCAATAATAGGAATATTGGGTGGGCACTCATAACAAGGATTTTTTTATTTGGGTCCTTTAGTTGTACCTAATATACTTCAAAGCTTGGCTCACTTTCTCAAGGAGCCTAAGTCTTTGAAAGACATTGGGTCCAAAAAGTGTTGTCATTGTTAGGAATAAACCACTGACAGAAATAACAACTACATGCAAATATAAACAATATTAGAAAATAATAGATCACATAGAAAAGAACACAAGACATTAAGATTTAATGTGGTTCACCCAATTTCTAGGCTACATCCACCAAACAGCAAGTTTGATATTATTAAAATCTAGTGATTACAACTTGATTACAATTTGTAATCCCTTACAACTCAATACCACTACAAGAACCAATTTTTGCATCACCTTATGAAACAATGCCTAACCCTAAGCCATTTTTATACAAGTATTAAACCGCTTTATGGTTATAATTAATAATTACATGTCGGCTCAAAATCTTGATAAAATAGGGGCCAATTTTTTTATACAGTACTTTCCTAATCAGTCACCACAAACTAACAATCTCTCACTTAGGGACTTATCAGGCTTCACTCTAAACAACAATCTCCCACTTGGTGACTGATCCTATAGCTATGTTGATACTCCATGAGGCTCCCACTAGATTAAACCACCCTAGACTTTGTTGTTCTTTTATTCATGTTCAGTCTAGAAGACCAACCGACACTGAAGAGGAGTTCAACTTCTCCCTTGTTACTACCTTTGTAAACATATATGCTAGATTTCCATCTATATGTATCTTGTCTAGCTTTAACTATCTGTCCTCCAAAATTGGCTAAATGAAATGGTACTGTAACTATATTTGTTTGGTCATTGAATATAGAGCTGAATTCTTTTCAAGATGAATGGAACTTTGACTATCTGTAAACAAATAATTATCCTTTTAAGGGTGTCCCAATTCTTCCAAGAAGAACTAAAGCCATATCATCTCCTTGGCTGCCTCTGTAGCAACTACACACTCTGCCTCTGTAGTGAATAAAGCATTAACCTTTTGTAACCTAGAAACCTAGCTCACGGCTACCCCACCAAGAGTAAAGACATAACCTGTAGTACTCTACCTAGTATCAATATCCCCTACCAAATCTAAGTCAACATAGCCCTGTAAATTAGTAGTCGAGCCCCCAAAGTGTAAACACTTATTGGATATTCCTCTCAAATATATGAGAATCCATTTGACCACATTCCAATGCTCAATTCCTATATAAATCAGATACCTGCTAATGACTCCCACTACATGTGCAATATCTGGCCTTGTACATACCATACCATACATCAAGCTTCTTACAACTAAAGCATAGGGTACCTTAGACATCTTATCCTCCTTTTCTTGTGTCTTGAGACACATGTCCTTAGTCAACTTTAAATGACTAGGTAAAGGTGTGCTGACAACTTTAGCATTCTCCATAGAGAAACATTGCAACACCTTCTCAACATAATTAGCTTGAGATAGCATCAATTTTTTATTCTTCCTATCTTTTCAAATCTTCATACCAAGAATTTTTTTTTCTGCCCCCAAATCTTTCATAGCAAATTCGTGTGCTAACTGGCATTTCAACCCTTAATATGAACCATGTTAAGCCCAACTATAAGCATATCACCAAAATATAAACATAAAGTAATGTAGTTGTCATTATCCAACCTCTTAAAATAAACACAATGATCTAAATGACACCTAATATAGCCATGCTCATGCATAAAACTATCAAATTTTAGATACCATCACTAAGGTGCTTACTTCAATCCATATAAACTTTTCTTTAATTTTCACACTAAGTTCTCCTTACCTTTGACCTCAAATCCCTGTGGCTGAGCTATATATATCTCTTCATCCAAATCACCATGAAGGAAGGTTGTTTTAACATCGAGATGCTATAAATAAAAATCTTCAGTAGTCACAATACTTAAAATAGTATGGATAGAAGTCATTTTAATAACAGGAAAAAATATCTCATCAAAATCAATTCCCTTTTTTTGTGCAAATCCTTTTACCACTAACTTCACTTTAAATCTTTTCTTACTTCCATCCTCTTCTTTTAAATTATAAACCCATTTATTTTGTAAAGCCCTTTTACTTGTAGGCAACTTGCATAAATCCCATGTCTTATTCTTCAGCAAAGAGTCCATTTCATCTTTCATTGTAGACTCCCACTAAATCTTAGTATCCATCTACATAGCTTCATCATAACATTCAGGTTCACTAGCATCAGTAAGTAAAATTGAATACAAGGAGGCAAAAAATCTTTCTAGAGGTTTAATTTTCCTTGTTGACCGTCTAACATTCCTAGTGTGTGTGGTAATTATTTTTGTGGTTGTTGCACATCATGAGGAATGGATGAAACATCATCATTTCGAGTATCATCCATCACTACATAATCATCTTCTTTCTTCTCATGTTGCTACAATAGATCTTTGTACAACACTTTCTCATTGAATATGACATCCCTGCTCCTTACAATTTTATGATTTTCAAAATCCCAAAGCCTACAACCAAATTCATTAATTCCATATCCAACAAATACACATTTCTTTGACTTAGCTTCTAGCTTGGTTCTATTTTCAGAATCTATGTGAGCAAAATCTTCATAACTAAAGGTTTTGAGAAAAGAATAACTCACCTTCTTACTAGTCCATGCTTCCTCTAGAATACCTCAACCTAAAGGAGTAGAGGGACCTCTATTAATAAAATATATAGTAGTATTGATAGCCTCCTCCCACATGTATAAGGGTAACCCAGCATGCAACCTCATGCTCCTTGCACACTCCATTATAGTCATGTTCATGCGTTCAACCACTCCATTTTCTTGTGAGTCCTTGGAATAGTTTTTTATCTACAAATACCATTAGTGGAGCAATAATCTTCAAATTCATGACTACAATACTCACCACCATTATAAGATATGAGACATTTTAATTTCTTACCAGTCTCATTTTCAACCAAGCATTTCCATTTCTTAAAAGTTTGAAATACATTAGATTTCTATCTAAGGAAATAAACCCATACTTTTCTAGTTGTGTCATCAATAAATGTAACATAATAATGAAAGCCATCAAGGGAAGATACTTGGGCAAGTCCCCATGCATTTGTATGCACAAGCTCTAATTTCTCCTTTTTGTTTTTCTTCCCAGTCTTCATAAAACTCACTCTGTTTTGTTTTCCATACACACATCTTTCACAAAAATCTATATTAACACATTTCAGACATGGTAAAACTTTCTTTGAATTAAGTAATTTCATACCTTTCTCACTCATGTGCCCAAGTTTGTTATGCCACAATGCTATATCAAAATTTATAGTAGCTATTTGTTCTCCCTGCTCAACAGTAGCAACCATTCTTGAACATTCATTTTTCTCTGAAACAATTAAAGTGGAAGGAACAATATAACTTGTACAAAGATATAAGGTTCCTACTTTCACACCTTTTGCTACTACAAGGGAACCTTTTGAAACCTTTCAATTTTTATAATTAAAAATGACTACACAACCCTCATCATTGAGTTGCCTTGCTAAAATTAAATTCCTACTCAGCCTTGGAACATGTCTTACCTCATGTAGTAGCCGATGATTCCCATTTTGCAACTTAATGTTAACTTTTCCCTTTCCAACAATTTGATAGTGTTTATTATCCCCCAAATAAATAAGTCCAAAATCCCCTTGGACATAATAAATAAAATAACCTCTATGAGGTGTAGCATGAAATGAAGCACCAAAATCTAAAACCCATGAATCATCAACACTTTTTAAAGACAAAAGAAGAGCATTCTCTTTGAATTTGTTACTTACCACATTTGCCTCCTTGTCTCCATCTAGTTTATCTCCTTCATTTTTCTTTCAATACCAACAATATTTCTTTTTATGCCCTGGTTTCCCATAGTATCAGTAGTCATTCAGTCCTCTCAATTAAGACCTCCTCCCCTTTGACTTTCCTCTTGATTTCCCATGATTTTTGGAATTACTTCCTTTCTCAGTCGTTCTACTCCTGCTTTGTGCATTCAAAGCACTTCCTGATGTAGATCCACTTGAGGTTTTCCTAAGAGTTTTCTCACTCAAAATAACACTGATCACATCATCATATTTTAGGGTACTAGATCTAGGAATAGAATTACTCACAACCATTACCAAGCCATTACAGCTTTCAAGCAAAGAACACAAAAACAAGAGAGCCCTAATTTATTGATCAAAATTGATACCCACAGATGATAACTAACTAGTAATAGTATTAAACTCATTTAAATGATCTGTAGTAGATCCACCTTCTTCCATTTTCATATTAAATAAACACTTGATGAGAAATACCTTATTTTGAACCACAGAGTTTTTCATACAGTGTCACTAGGGTTTTCATCAACTCTTCTATTGTCTTCACTTTTGTAATATTAAATGCCACCAATGGTGCCAAGCATAATCGAATGCTTCCAAGTGCCTTTCTATCTAAAAGATCCCATTCATCATTTGACATAGATCCCTGATTCTTGGCTTTGCCTTCTAATGGCTTCCATAAATCTTTCTGATAAAGATAGTCTTCTATTTGCATTTTCCATAATTGAAATTTTTTCCCATTAAACCTATCAACCCTCATCTTACCTTTGTCTACCATCACTCTCACTCAACCATGAGACTTTCTTGTAGAGGATAACTTAAAAAAAAAAACCTCACTCTAATACCACTTGTTAGGAATAAACCATGGATAGGAATAACAATTACATGCAAATATAAACAATATCAAAAAATAATAGATCACACAAAAAAGAACACAAGACACCAAGATTTAAAGTGGTTCACTCAATCCCTGGGCTATGTCCACCAAATAACAAGTTTGATATTATTATGATCTAGTGATTACAACTTGATTACAATTTGTAATCCCTTACAGCTCAATACCATTGCAAGAACCAATTTTTGCATCACCTTATAAAACAATGCCTATCCCTATGACCTTTTATACAAGTATCAAAACCACTTTAGGGTTATAATTAATAATTATATGTTGGCACAAAATCCCCATAAAATAGGGGCCAAAAATATTTTTCGAGTCCCAAAGAATTTATGAAGTATGTACAGTACTCTCCTAATCAGTCACCACAAACTAACAATCATGGCATCAATGAGTTCGTCCTTTAACTCTTTCATTTTCAAATTCCACATTTTAAGAAAAGAAAAAAACTGTTAGATTCATAAATGAACTAAAGCTACCTTTTAATTTACTTGAAGAAATTGATCAAAAGAAACATGATCTAGAAATGAAACCAAAATATGATACCATGTGTGTATGGTCAGCCCAAATATATGGAAACATTCATCATTAAGTTTTTCATAAAATACATTATTCCCTGCAAAATAATAATGGGATTAGTAGATACTGCAATGGACTGCACATGAGGTTAGTGCATTTGATTATGAGTATAAGATTGTATGGTAAAAGAAAGGAACAATCTTTGAAGTACCTAGAAGTCAGGCTACTTTTAGGGGAAGACCATCTTCATCACTAACAAGCAATTGATCACAATTCTTTATTGTTCCCGTACATTTAAGATGATTATACCCAGGAAGGTCCTCATTGCCTACTGCATAAAATGAATCCAATATTACAAAATTCTCCCTAATAAATAATAGTTCAAATGAAATAAACACATGAAAAATGAGAGAGAAAAATAGGAATCTACTTACCAATAGGCACTACCACTGCATTTTTTGTCATGGTATGTGTTGTCAAATTTCTAGTTAGTAGCATCTCTTTGGTTTTGTTCCTTGTAGTAGGCAGCATAGTGAACAGAGGATCAATGGTAGGAGCTGAAAAATGAGATTGTTAGAGAGCAATAAAACAAGATTGTTAGAGCTATTAAAAAAATATTATTCGAGCAAAAAAAAAGTGTAGGATAGAACATGAGATGTATTTGAACCACCTAAAGTATCATCCTCTACGATATTGCCCTTGTACATCCTCAACATCCTCTATAAAAATAACACATGTACATTTTATTTAATGACATAAATAAAAGATTATACTATAAAAACCATTATTGAACTTTTTTTATAATTAAAAACTACATTAACACTTACTATATATGTATGAAGTAGGTTCTGTTAGAATTTTTAAAAATAACTGAGGGGGGGAGTGAATCAGTTATCCAAGGTTTGATTATGTCCAATACAACTTTTTCTTCTAATCCTTAATGGAACATAACTAAAATTATCATGCATGCAATTGAACATTATACAATCACAAAAAGTAAACATGCATCACACCATAACACTAAGGATTTTGATGACCTAGAAACCCTCCAGGAATAAGAAGGTAAAACTGGGGTGGGAATGATACCCACTAAATAATTATGCAATTAATTTCAACCACTTTTGATGGTCTACCCTATTAAAGGCCTGCCCTATTAAAGGCTACAACACACTATTAAATGTGACCCTATTAAAAGATTTCTACACCCTGTTAGGAGTGTGCCTTATTAGAGGACTTAAGAACATTCAACTTGGAATGTCACCCTGTTAAAGGATTTACATAGAGCTAGTAGGCTCACCTAAGTCCATGGGATTTACAGTCACCTTCTCAAAAGAATCTTTCATTCCTCTCTAAGGATCTCCTATCCTCCTCATAAGGATTTCTTTATCCTTCTCCTGAGGATCTCTTTGTCCTTCTCCTAGGGATCTCTTTATCCTTTTCCTGAGGCTTATCCACCTAGCTATTAAGCTAACCTAGCAATGTAGGATTTTAATATCTAATACAATGGTAAGAGAGTATTAGAAGGGTTTTGACCTGATAAAGATTGCAACCCTAACTATGCAAATTTTAGATCACTCTTTAGTTCTTTTCTTTTCTTGGCTTTTCTCCCTTGCAGTGCTAACAACTTGTTTACCCTTCAAGATCTATCTCCTTGAGTTCTTCCACTCATTATGCCAATGCATTCTATGGTCACTTGATTAGTTCAGAGTCTTGATGCTCTATTCTTACTCCTCTTGGCTTATTTGCATGACCACACTTAAGACCAACTCCCTCTCATGCATGCGCATTTGATCTCTGACCTGTAACTCCTTATAAAGAAGTTTTTTTTCTCGATTTCCCACTCAAATCTTTTGAGAAAATGGTATTTTTTTCCCTCCAAATTATTTCTTCTAGAAACTTCATGATAAGTCCATTAGCATTTGCCTTGAATTGGTTTGCATGGTTTACATAAAATTTTGTGACATCTACTCATCATCCTTATCATCTAACTAATTCACAAAATTTGATGTAACAAACTTATTGCTGTTGATCTAGCGAATCTTTGACTTAACAAATAATGGAACAACTCAGCATCATTGATTTACTAATGCTCAGCTCTTTCTATGTTACTCGACTTCTATTGTTATTTTATTGGTGCTCGGCACCTAAAGAAATTATGTGTTACTTAGCACCTGGTCTTCAATCGGAACCTGATATTCACTTGGCACCTGAAGATCACTCAGCACACACTAATGTTGAACTAGCTCAGCTTCAACTGAGAATCTATTCGGCTCTAACTAGCTTGCTTGGCTCACTCTAATGAACTTAGTTAGGCTTTACAAATGACTTAGTTAAACCTTACATCTTTGATATGTCTTAGTGTGTCCAACCTCTGTGTCTTAGAGTATGTCATTAATACACTATTTCATCAATGGCTTAGTTGATCCTTATACTTCATTACAACATCATAACTTCAACCTTTCTCTAGGTGCTCTAGTTACATCTTATTGATTGCCACCTCCTTGTCAATCAACCAATTGATAGTATTTGGATCACTTAAGCAATTGTCATTCCTAAAAGTAGCAAGTTTGACATCAATGACAAAACAATGATTGAAACATTCTTTACCAGTTCCATTTCTCTTCATTCGTGATCTTTTCAATCATTTCCAACAGGTTCATCAATCTATCCTCCATCTTTTGTAATTTAGGAGTCTAAGGTTGAGTTGATGCCAATTACATTATCCTTCTTCATATAGCATGAATTTTATTTTGCATTGTGGTCACAGGATCAACAACTAACACAAAACTAATAATAAATTCATCTATCTCATAATGCAGCTTCTTGTCCTTGTGGACTACTTTTTCCTTTTCCTTATCCTAGTCAGCACTCATTTGCAAGAGAAATGTTATTAGCTCTATATTTAAAATCAATCCAAAATAGTAGTAAAGAATAAAACATAATAAAAAATATGAATTAACATATTTCTTGTATCTAATTTGTATAATAACAATGAGTTTTACCCATCAAGAAGAAGAACTAAATTGCAACCTACTCAAAACTATTTTAATCCATTTAACCTTGAATACCTTAGGGAATGTTAGGAATCTATTTTCCTCCTTTAATACCCCATTCTAGCATAGCTTATCATATGCATTTATCAATTCAAAATCACTGATTTTGCCAATTTTTCACATGGAACATGACCTTACATCATGCACCATGATAAGATAGGGTGGAATAGATGACAATGCTCTATATGAGTCCCTAATCATCGCAATCTCTGGATATGCCTCAAAGTTGAAGGCATACATCATTATGCACGATCTAAGAATTACTACCCTTTAATGTCTCCCTCTTCTCACTTGTCGATGCAAACAATACCATTTTCAAACTAGGGTTTTAACTTCATACAATTTTGTGAATTAATCAATTCAATTCAAAGAAAACTTTACACACTTACACTCTTTGGTTGAAGGCATGCACTATAGTCTATCTTCAATTCACACAAATCTCTCTACAATCACTTTGATATTTCTCTAAGAGTTCTTGATCATTGGGTGAATGTAAAATGAACTCAAAAATCAACTAAATACCTTCAAACGGTTGAAATGATCTTTCATTTAATGCTCAATACTTTTAATAGGTAAATGAGAAAATGCATGATAGTTGTCTTGGCTTGCATAAGACAACTTAGCCTTTATATTTCCATTCATTGGCTTAGTCAACACATTAACTTGATCGATATAGGGGCTTGGTTGACATTATAACTCAGTCATAACTAACATTGATATTGATGCTTGGCATCGACTATGCTTTAACTTGGTATATGTGCTCTTTACTAGGTTCGCACTTTAAATTTTTCCTAATGCATCTCATCTTCTATAGATATGGATTTCACTACATCACATGTTAGGAACTAATGTATGATATTTCATTTCAAATATAGTTCCTCACATACCTTCTTTACTTACTTTGAGGTAGTGTGATCACTTGATCCATTAGATTGGGTGATATTGGCATCAATAGCTCCACCTTTGTTTCCCTCGTTCTTCTTTCTCAATGTTTGATTCATCTAATTTCTTTTATGTTCTACATCAATAGTACATTTTCCTTTGTTTTGTTCATTGTTAGGTGTTGGTTCTCGGGTCCTACAATTTCTTCTCAAATGTCCAATCTAATGACAACTATAAAAAACTATACAATCATTCATCTAACTCTTGAATTTACCTCTAAAATGTGTCCTGATACAATTTTCTATAATATGACCATATTCACCACATAAATGACAATTATACCATGTCTTGTAATCCCAATTGTAAGAGTTATCTTGCATAGGTATATTTCCTTGCTTCTTAGGTGTCCAATTGGGTTTTATCTTTGATTTGCATTCTTAATCTCTATGTCCATACATCCTTCAAATCTAGGTGCAATAGGTGTATTGCCAGCTTTGAATCTACACTCATGTGCTTGATGTCCTTGCTTCTTATAATTAAAATAGTATCCATTGAATTTAGGCTTAGGGTTTTTCTTACTAATCTTGCTTTTGCAAACATTTATTGTCTGACATGGTTTCCCATAAGGATACCATATAGGTTTTTTGTTCTTTGGCTTTGCATTCCTTTGTTCTCCACTTTTTGATGACTATCCTTCCTCGATAGATGATAGGTCCTTGGAATAGCTTAGTTCAAATTTTTCATGGGGTTTTTCCTATGATTTCAACCTTTCAATGAATTCCTTTTTAAATCTCAACTCATTCCTCAAATGGTCATTTTCTGATCTTGGATTCACAATCCACATCTTTCCTATTCAACTCTTGATTTAGACTTAGCAATTGATTGAGCATATCAAATTTCTTGTGTAAGAGTTCTATACATCATATGTTCTTTCATCAAGTCTTGTCGCCATTTGCATTTTTTCTTCATCATCCATTATCTTATCTTCCCTAGCTTTATTTTTATGTTTTATCACTTCACACAATCTTACTAATTGAATTTCATGTTCTTTCTTCAGTCCTTTGATGACTTAATTCAATGTATTGTTCCTCTCCAATAGATCTGCTATTGCTACATCACTTTCACTAGAATTTTCATCATCAAGTAGATGTTGGACTTCTTTAGAATAATTGAGAGGGGGGAAAATCAGTTATTCAAGGTTAAGATGTAAAAATAAAACTTTTTAATGCTTAGTAGACCCATATCCATAAAACTTTATTATGCATGCAACCATTAAATCATACAATACTTAAACTTTGTGTGTTACTATCCTAGGTCAAAACAACTTTGCAGAAATGTAAACATGAAACATAACAAATTCAATAACAAATTTGACACAAAGATTTTATATGGAAACTTAATTTGTGAAAAACCACCATTAACATGCTACTAATTCTCACTCTTCTGAAGTGATGCCCTGTGAAAGGCCAACTCTATTAGAGGTTACAATACACACTATTAAATGTGATCTAGTTAGACAATTTCAATCACCTTGTTAGGAGTGAGCCTTGTTAGTGGGCTTTAGATCATTCACTTGGAATTTCACTTGGTTAAAGGATTTACAAATGACTATTAGGCCAACCTTAATGCAAAGGATTTACCCTAGAATATTACAATGATTAGAAAGTAATATTAAGGCTTGATCTAATAGCAAAATACAACTCACTTGCAGATTATAGATCTTTGTTTCAATCCTCCATTCTACTTGCCATTCACACACTTTAGCTCTGATAGCTTGTTCACCCTTCAAGCATTCATACTCTTTAGCCTTCTTTCTTTGCATGTCAATTGCAGTCTCTTCTATTCGACCACTGAATGAAGCAATACCCTAGACTCCTTATGTTCCTTAGGTTCTCACACATGACAACCTTTGATTCTAACCAACTCTCTCTATAAATAGAGATCTAAGATCTTTTTTCACTTATCCACAATTGTCCATTTTAGGGTTAGGTATGATTAGGTAGGATACAATGAATCTACCCACTTTTGAATTTGGTTCCTCTAGAAAATTCTTCTATGATCTTACTTGAATTTGCCTCAAAATTGTTTACCTTTAGTTTTGTGCCACCAGCTCATCATAGTTACCTTCAACATGCTTCACACAATTTAAGAAAACAAAATACTTAGCTCAAATTCATCAAATCTATGATTTAACATGAATACTAGCACTTGAGATCAATATGTTGTCACTCAACTTACATACTATTCTTGCACTTGGCCAACACTAGTTTACTCGACATGCATTGAATCTTCACTCCAATTGATTTTTTGCTTGGCTTGCACTAACTTTTCTCGGGACCTACTACACACTCGATCAAGCTTGGCAAACACAATTCTTCTTACTTGTTCTTCTAGACTTAATTAGTGTCTCTAACCTTTTTAGCCTTAAGTAGATTAAAAATATACTATATCATCACTATCTTAATTGATATTTGTACTCCTTTTTCATAAAATAACTCAATCTTTCCTCTAGGTGCTCTTCTTTTCTCATTTGGTCAAATCCTCTTCATCAATCAAACAATTGATAGTACTCAAATCAACTAAGCAGTTGTCTTATTAGCAAGTAGTGGGTTTGACATCAATAACAAAAAAATAATCGAAATGCATCCTCATACATGTATCAATCTTTTCTCAACAATAGACTTGCAGTATCTTCCTCCTAGTATTGTGTATCAGTCTATCAGATTTCCATATCCTTCCTCCTCTTCAAGGATTTATTCAATTCCTCTCTAGCTACTTCAAGTTGTTGTAGTGCAAGTTGTATGTCAAGCTACTCATTTTCAGTGATCTTTCCCAACTTATAAGCCTCCATCTCAAAGATCTTAACTCTCAAGTGATTAGATTTCCTCTAAGAGAACTAGGCTTTGACACCAATTGTTGGAATTCTATGGGGAAAGTTAGATACTGGGGGAGGTGGGGGGGTTTATCAAGATCTATAAAACCTTTAGCCTTTGAAAAAAATATCAAATCTGATATATTTCACCTTATACCCTTATCTAAACAATATCATAAATCACATAAATATTTACTGCAATGATGTATCAAATCTAAATACTAATCACATCAAGGAAATATGAAAGTAAATGATTAATAGATAACAAAAAGATTTGGTTACCCTAAAACCCTCTGGTTATCCAAAAACCCTCTAAGATGAAGGAAAAATTGGGGTGTGGATGACACCCACAAATCTTCACTTCTACATCAGTAAAGTTTTCCTATTGGGGCTACAATTTTTATCACTTCTGATGATTTTCCCTACAAAGTATCTTCCCTATTGAGAGTTTACAAGAATTATTCCCTCTATCTTGAATAAAGGAATTAAAACTTACAATTAAGTAAGAACTTTGCTAGGATATTTACAAAGGTCTAGGACCACTCTATTAAAATATTTACCCTAAAACACTTGTTAGAATGTATCACTACCTAATCCTTCATTTTTCACTTCAAATACTAATAATGGATCTTCTCTTTCCAATCTTTGATATGATCTCTAATCTAATGTATTTGTATGTGCTAATTATAGGCCTCTAAATCCACACACACTTCAAAATGATCTTTATATGTTAGAAATATCCCAAAATGAACTTGGGATTGTCCATTTGGTATGACCCAACAAGGCAATGTGTTGCCTTCTAACTAGACATGATTTTGCTATTTACTCTTAGAAATGAGAGATTAGCAACAAGACTAACTAGTACAAAGGATTTAATATAGATGAATGGAAGATTAAGCTAATATGTATGAAAATTACTCTAAGAATAAGATAAGCAAATTAATCTAAATGGATGAATTGTAATCTATATGAGAAATAATGTGAAAGCAATGGTGTTGTGAATGAAAAATGTTTGAGTAAAAAAATTGGTATTAATTTGAGTCTATTCATGTGCATCCTCCTAAAATGAGAGGTGGAAGGTTTCTTATATAGAATCCTAGAATTTGATCAATGGTTGAGATCAAACTGAATGAATGGTCAAGATTTGAAGAAGATTAAGTCAAAATAGAAAATTCCCTTATGAAAAGGAAGTTAACTAATTATTTTTGGGTGGAATAAGGAATTTACTAATTTAATTCCTTTCTAATTTTAGTCCACTCAATGTTCCCAATTCTAAACTGAAGAGAGAATTTTGGAGTGGATATTTGATTTAAAAGTTAAATGTCAGCTCATAATTGAATATTCTAATTAATTGAACAATTAAATTCAATAATTAGAATGAGGGTGTTTAATTAAATCAAATACATTTAATTCCTCATGTGTGTTAGCTAAAGGGGTGAATTTAATTTAATGAAAGTACTAGGACTTATAATTATAACAATTAAATTAATATTTATGAATTAAATAAAGTATGTGATTAATAAAAATTAGGCATTTTCTTCATTTGACACTTAGGTCGAGTAAAGATTATCAAAATAAGAATTTCCTAATACAATAGGACATTAAGTAAGATTGATAGACCAAAATTGGTTGAACATACCAATGTGCCAATTTAGGGGTATTACATTTTTCCCTTCTTCGGATGAATGTATGAGTAGCACATTGATTCAAAGAAATCAAAAGTCTGTGAATATAGACCAAGACCTAAGATTGGTTCTGAGATTGATGACATAGAGACCAATTGATGAGATTTTTAAGGTAGAATGATGAGACCAATTGATGAGATTGATGACACAGAGACCAATCTAGATAGAACACCTAGATACTAATATGAAAGAACAAAGATTATCAAACTTCATAGAATTGTTCCCAAAACAAGACTCAATTCTCAAGAGTCAAGGTTAGATTTCCCTGATACCTATCCATTAGAAGATGATAAGATTAGTCACAATTCATAGAATTATCCCAAGAACAAGGCTTAATCCTTGGAAGTCAGGGTTAGATTACCCCAATACCTATCCATTAAATAGTGATTGAAAGAAAGAATTTAGAATTATCTCTAGAACGAAGCTTGATTCTTAGCGAGAATTTAGAATTATCTCCAGAACAAAGCTTAATTCTCAGCAAGAATTAGAATTATCTCCAAAATTGAGCTTAATTCTTCAAAGTCCACATAGAACACCTAAATACTTGTCCATAAAAGGCTAAAAATACCTAATCACAAGTCATAGAATCATCCCAAGAATGTGGCTTAATTCTTAGGAGTCAGGGTTAGATTGCCCTAATACTTGTCCATTGAATTATGATAAGGACTATTACAAGATTGATCAGTTGAATAACATATGATGCCAAATAGGGAGAACAAAGATGCCCCAAGTGATGAGATGCCCCTAGAAAATAGGACATTATAATTAGATTAAGTTGAAGCCAATTTTTAAAGATTCAATAATGTAATCATCCTACCCCCTCGGGGGTGAAATCAAAAGATGACACTCTAGAATAGTGATGTGAAGTTGTAGATCAAAAGACACATGTGTGATTAGAGATTTGAAAGAATGTAGAATAGATCAAAAGAGCATGAAGAAAAATTTTAGTTGATTCAGAGTGATTTTTAGGTCCAAAAGACCAAGTTTGACCTTGGTTGACCAAAGTTGACTTTTCTAAGAAATGAAAATTTGAAGAAATTTCTTTTTTGTAGTATTCCAAGATTCACAAAGTATCGGTAAAATGGACTACACAAGCATTCAATTGCATCAGTCCCAAAAATTTTAAGTGTGTCTTTAGCTATTTAAGTGTGTTTGATTTCAAATTTGATCTCGAAAATGATTTCAGAGTAGCCAAATTAGCTAACGAGGTAATTTTGACATCGATTAGAGCATTTTGAAAAATTAGGTCAAAACCTATATAAGGGCCCAAAAGGTTATTTTCAATTCATTATGCATTTTTTCTTTTGTAAAAGAGCTCTAAGGAGAAAACATGGTGGTTCCGGTGCATCTTCATCAATTCAAGCATTCGAGACAAAAAAGTCAGTCGACAGACTATGAACCTCTAGTAAGTAGGTGAATATCCTTCCTTTCATTAAAATATTGCACATTTTGATCATGTTTTGGCATTTTTTGAGTGTTTTAAAAATTTTGTTGCTGGCATCCTCATGCAAAAACCTAGTTTTACAAGCGAGCCACCAGGTAACCTTGCTCAAGGAAGTGCCACTTGGGTACTTTCTTGTGTGGAGTGTAGGGTTTCCTTGCTTGGGAGGTACCCATCTCTCACATGAGAGACCTTAAATTATGTTGTTATTTCACATGTTTCATTGAGTTTTCCAATGTAAGACTATTTTCTCACTTGGTTCAATGGGGTATCTTGCATGAGGAAACCATAGCTTTGCGCAAGAATGTGAAAACTCACGTGAGAGTGTGAAATCTCATACAAAATTTTGGTGTTATGTGCATGCATAATTTGTCAAAAATGTGATTTTTTTATCATCATTTCACATTATTGTTAGTCATTATTGCATATATGTTGTATGTTTTACCACATTTAGGAATAGTATGATGTTTCAGATAGTAGATACTAATTGTGTTATTGTTGTTGTCATGTTTCTAGGTTAGCTTTCCAAATGTCTCATTCAGATCTTACTATCTCCCCATCAAGGTGTTGATTCATCAATTAGATGTTGTAGAGATGGCACATATTGATTCCCTTAGCCTCTCACATCTTTGTGATATCCCCAATTTGTAGGTAAATCAAGGGCTATTGACAACATTGGTAGAGTATTTCCACTCAAAAATTATACCTTCCATTTGCCCCTTAGAGCGATGACTATCACCCCTAAGAATAGATACATGATTCTATAGATATCTTTCCATGGGCCATAGGTTGAGTATGACATACAACCATGGTCAGGTACATTAGCACTAAGGGCCATTTTTTAGGAGGACCTCATTATGGGTAGAGCTATCACGTGGGAGGAGTTAGTGTAGACATATGGTCCTACTCACAGATTGGAAGTAGTTCTCAGTGTATTCCTTAGTTGCTTTCTACTGCTAGATAGAGGTTAGCATGGGCTCAAGTGTGGATGGGGGTAGATGCTATAGAGGATGATGGAGAAGCCAACATGTTTTGGATGGGGTTAGTGTATGTTGGCCGACATGTATCATGAGATGCATGAGGTTGTGTATCATGAGAAGAAGAGCATGGCTACAAGAGTCTATGTTCCATAGGTATGGGCATGGGAGCACTTGCCCATTATGAGGTTGATTTGTGCTGACATTAGGCAGGACCATGAGCCTTATATCTATAGATACCAAGGGTAGATGACTTAGATGACTTTGGGTAAGACTAAGTAGTGATGAGATCAACTTGATGATCTAGTAATAGTATGGCAGTCATGGAGAGAGATAGAGCCATGGGATAACATGTGAGCTGATCTCGAACACATGTTTGCCTCTCAACCACTAATTGGTTGCTCAATGTAGGTGATAGAGAGATTTCCACTTAGACACATATGGTGATAATATGGTAGACCATAAGAAATATCTCACAAGTATTGCACCTATGCTCGCTTCAACACAGAGGTAGAGAAGGGGTGGTCTATCAAATTGTACATTGAGAGGTCGATAATTGATGTGCACTTCATCATCATGGTGCATTGGGATTATATGGCTACAACTAAAAATGGGGGGATGACTTTGACATACAAGGAGCATTTTTTGATTCATCCCTTTCCTCAATTTATAGACCCAATGGGGATGGTAGTACCTATACAGCCCATGTAAGCACCTCAACAACAACCACAATAATAAATACCTAGGCAACGTACAACATAGGTACACATCCCTCCTTGTCAAATGAGAGAGGATCCAAGAGTTGGAGGGAGTGGGACTTAACATTAACATCCTTAGGGTGAGATAGGTACCTTGGATGCCATTAGTGATAATGCATAGAGGGAGTGGGTGGAGGACCAACCATCTCAGTAGGAAAAACATAGAGTGGAAAATGAGGAGATGTAGGATCAGCCTACTCCTAAGCCACACCAAGATGCTCTAAAGAAAGCTAGGGAGAGATTGAGAGCAACATAGGGACAACTAAGTGAGATGTAGATCCAGTTTACAATTTTTGATGTGTGATTAGGTGAGTAAGAGCGAGAGATCCTTAAGCTACATGAGTAGTTAGAGTAGGAGTGAGACAAGGCTCAACTAAAGGGTTCTAGAGTAGCCTACTACTATGTAGGACATATCATAATAGTACCTAAGGTGGTATATCAAATGCCTAGATTTTTAGAGTATGCTAGAGCATAAGATGGAGTACATCAACTAGTAAGAGAAGATGCTCCTCCTCCTCCTCCTCCACCTGAGGATGAGGGAGAAGGAAATAGATAACTTTCTCTCTTCTAATTTTGTTCTAGTTATGTATCGATTGGTGTGCTAGCACTATTTTATATCATTTTGATATTGATAGTACTTGAGTAGCACTTATTTTTGTATCGATGTATACTTGAATCCATTGGAGAGATTTATATATATGATATCATTTGATTTGAGCATATTTGCATGTGTCACCTTTCCTCTTATAGTTTGTCATACATGGGTACCTTGGGTGCCATTAGCAATAATGCATAGAGGGAGTAGGTGGAGGACCAGCCATCTTAGTAGGCAGAGCACAAAGTGGACAATGAGAAGATGTAGCATCAGCCTACTCCTAAGCCACACCAAGATGCTCTGAGGAGAGCTAGGGAGAGATTGAGAGCAACATAGGGACAACTAAGTGAGATGTAGATCTAGTTGATAGTTTGTGATATGTGATTAGGTGACTAAGAGTGAGAGATCCTTGAGCTACATGAGTAGTTAGAGCAGGAGTGAGACAAGGCTCAACTACATGGTTCTAGAGTAGCCTACTACTATGTAGGACATATTGCAATAGTTTCTAAGGTTGTATATCAAATGCCTAGATTTTTAGAGTATGCTAGAGCATTAGATGGAGTACATCAACTAGTAAGAGAAGATGCTCCTCCTCCTCCTCCTCTACCTGAGGATGAGGGAGAAGGAAATAGATAGCTTTCTCTCTTGTGATTTTGTTTTGGTTATGTATCGATTGGTGTGCCAGCACCATTTTGTATCATTTTGATATTGATAGTACTTGAGTAGCACTCATTTTTGTATTGATGTATACTTGAATCCATTGGAGAGATTTATATATATGATATCTTTTGATTTGAGTATATTTGCATGTGTCACCATTCCTCTTATAGTTTTTCATACATGAGATGTTAATGATATGATTATGATGAATGCAATTAATATGATGTATGAATGTAGTGTAGATGAGATGAATATGAAAACATGTATATGAAATGGAAAATGTGAATGAACTAACCTCTCATGTAGGTGTCAAGTTTGTTGTTACTGGTAGGTATCTCATGAAATTCAAGAGGACAAATTGAGGAGCTGAATGCTTGTGCCATCATGAGGAAACATGATACTTTGAAGAAACCAACAACCTCTCATGTTGAAAGATGCAAGTAAAGTAGTGATTGAAATGTTCCCTTATACAAGTGGAGTATGAAATGCAATCTTATGCTAGATGTATCCCTAGGTCTAGTTACTGAACTCATAGAATTATCATCACCGAGTGTTTAGTTAAATCTGTAAATATCATACAATTCATAGTGACATTACAATCATGAGAATATGAATATGACATGTGTATTAGTTTTTTCAGGATTAAATATAAGCATTAAGGCACAAGAAGCCAAGATGACTACAACATTTGTCCCTTTTAATGTAACAAGATAACATAAGTAATAGAGCATAAATGCTAGGACAACCAGAATGTTTCTTGTGTGAAAACCCATACGTTCACTTAGTAGGATAACTAGTAGTATTTACTATAGCATATAATTCACTCAAACAAGAAAGGAAAAAAACCAAACTCACTAAAGTATTCCTATAAAATTAGTCAAGGTACACATGGCCATCCAATACAACATAGAGGCTCTTATAGTGGACACCCATTTGATATGGATGCTTGAGATCATTGGAACAAAACCATAAAACAGAAAGAAAAGAAAATATCATGCCCCCAGTCCTCACTTCTCTAGTCAAAAGAGACATCCTCGAGTTTCTCCAAGGGAAATGATAAAGAAAAAGAAAAAAAAAAAGAAAAGAAAAAAAGCTCAACATAATGCAAATAGTATTGATGTTTCTATTTTAATGTTAGTGTTATAGAATTGATGTCATGTGTTGATGTTCAGAACATATGTTAAAGAAATCTCTTAACTAGGAAGATGATAGTAGATAGACTCAGTTAGAACAACCAGTGACTGATGTCAAAAATAAATCTTCTTTGAGAAGAACCTCAGTAGGAAACTAAGATACAGTAAGCAGACACAATTAGAACTACTGGTGACTAAAGCTTAAGAGATCTTCTTCAAGAGGAATCTTTGTAGTGAAACAAGAAATGGTAGGTAGATGTAGTTAGAACAATTGGTGACTGATGCAAAAGAGATCTTCTACAAGAGGAATCTCTATAGTGAAGCAAGCAATAGTAGACATATGCAGTTAGAACAACTAGTGACCAAAGAAAAAGAGATCTTCTTTGAGAGGAATATTTGTAGTGAAACAAGAAATAGTAGATAGACACAATTACAACAACCAGTGATTAAAGCTTAAGAGATCTTATTTGAGAGGAAAATCTATAGTGAAACAAATGACAGTAGGAAAACACAGTTATAACAACTGGTCACTAACACAAAATAGATCTTCTATGACACTATAGGGTGCTTCCCCCAAGACTATGATAATATTCAATCCATGGATGCATGAGCAAAAGTAGCAAACTAGAGAAGGAAAGAAACTATACATATTGAGAAGATGTGTTGGAAGATATAGCATTTGAAACAAGAGGCCCCTATTTACTAGGTTTTCACCATCTTGGTAGAGATTCTATTTTTCTACCATGACCCCTATTTGCCAGGTTTTCATCAATGGAACTTTTCTTGGTTTTCAAATTTTTTGTTCTTTTTCAATTTTTCAATTTTTTCGTATTTTTGTATTTTTCTCTTTTTTTTTATTTTTTGAATTTTTCACATTTTTTGGTATACCAAGGTGCCTATTGCTAGGTTTTCACTAGGATAAATTTTTTTTTAGGACTTTTAAGTATGTACAAAGAGCTTTTGAAAGAATTTTAGTTGTAGAACCACTTCAGATGGAGAGTGTTGATCGGCTCCTTGAGCGATTCTCCCTCAGTTGTTGTAAGTTGATAAGCACTAGATCCAAACACTATAGTAACTATGTAGGAACCAAGCTAGTTAGGTTCAAACTTCCCCTTTTGTATTTATTGTTTTTGATTCTTAGGGTTTTCCCTTATAATGAGGTCACCCACTTGGAAGTTTCATGGCTTAACTTTCTTGTTGTAGCTTTTAGACATACGCTTTTGATAAAATCAAAGATGATCACATGCCACTTGTCAATTCTCATCTAGAAATTCTAGTTGATAAAGTTGAGATATTCTGTAATCATCATCATTAATGAGGCATTTTGTGATTAATCTAAAGGTGCCAGTCCCTTCTAGATTTTTTTATTGTGCAATGTAGTATCTTAAGGAAAGCCTTTTTGGATGCATTTGCTTGGCCATTACCCTAGGGGTAATAAAAAAAAGATCAATGCTGCTTGATTCTAAACTTTGAGCACAACTCTTTAAGATTATTGTTTCTAAACTATTCCCCATTATTAGTAATGATGGAGGATGGTACACTATACCTACATATGATGTAGTTAAGAATAAGAAAAGCTATATTTTTTCCATTTACCTTAGAAAGAGGGATTACTTCAATACATTCAATAAAGTAGTTTGTAGCTGCGATAATGAACTTGTGTCCATTTGAAGAAGATGGATGAATCTGATCCACTAGATGAAAGGTCCATTGTTGAAATGGCCAAAGCACGATAGATGGAATTAGCTCCCTAGCTAGAGCATTAATCAAATTTCCATGGAGTTGGCATTGTTTGTAGGACTTGGCATATTTAATTTTCTCTTGCTCCATATTTGGAAAATCATAACCAACTCTGATAAGTTTACAAGATAATGTCAAGCCATTAGATTGAGATACACAAATGCCTTTGTGTACATCAATTAATGTGCATTTTGACTCATCGGGTTCTAGACACCTAAGGAGTTCTCCATCAAGACCTGTCTTAAATAAGTTGTCGACAATAATAACATATCATGATGCACTATGAATTAGGTGACATTTTTCATTTTGAGTTAGATTATCTAGAATTATTTGGTCATGTAGGTAAGAATAGATATCATGGTAGTAGGACAAATCATGTCCTATAATAGAACAACTCATCTGGGATTCAGGTGAATTATAAGTAGGGTAGAGGAACATCTCCACCAAGAATTCATGTCAAAAATCATTCTCAGACATCTATAGTATAGAAGCGAGAGTAGCCATTGCATCAACCACCTTGTTGTTTGCCCAAGGAATTTGTTGACAAGTGACATGATAAAAGTATTTTTTTTAATCATCTACCATTCATTTATAAGGTATCAACTTCTCATCCTTTACCTGATAAACATCATTGACCTGATTGATTAACAATTGTGAATCACAAAAGATATTCAATTCATCTACTCTCCATTCGATTGCAATCTTCATTATGTTGATTAAAGCTTCATATTCTACAATATTATTTTTAAAAGGAAATATAATCTTGTATTCCTTAGGTAATGAATAATTTTGTGGTGTTATGAATAAGAGCCCAACACCGGATCCTTGTTGTGTGAAGGAACCATCAAAGAAAATCAACCGAGTTTGATGTGTTAGCATTAAAATAAAATTATCTGGGAATTCAATATTTAGTGGTAGAAGACTTTACATTGGTGCCTCTACTAATTGATCATCAATTGACTATCCTTTGATAGCCTTTCTTTTAACATATTTAATATCAAACTCACTTAGCATCATGACCCATTTAGCTAACCTTCCTATTAGAGTTGTCTTGCTAATTAAGTACTTCAATGGATCAATTTTGGCAACCAATCACGTAGTGTGAGCAAGCATGTAGTGTCTCAACTTTTGAGAAGAAAAGACAATTGCCAAGCAAGATTTTTCAATGATGCTATAGTTCATTTAATAAGAAACCAACATGTGATGGAGATAATAGATAGTTCATTCCTTGTTATCATTGTCCTCTTAAGCCAGCAAGATACCAAGAGATGACTTTTTTGCTAAGATATACAAAATGAGAGGCTTCCCATAAATAGGAGGCATCAAGATCGATGGATTAGCAAGATATTATTTTATCTGTGTTAAAATCTGATCACAATCTTTGTTTCAGTCAATATTTTACACCTTTATGTAGAATCTTAGTAAAAGGTTGTGACCTATCTTCCAATTGTGAAATGAATCTATGAATGGATTGAATTCTTTCTTTCAACCCCCTCATTTGACTAATATTACAAGGTTGAGGCATTTCCATGATTGCTTGAAATTTTTTTGGGTCCACCTTGATTCCTTGTGCAAAGACAATATAGCCAAGTAACTTCCCATAAGTTACACCAAATGCACATTTCTTGGGGTTTAGTCTGAGACTAAACTTCTCCATATGATCTAGGATTGGCCCCAAATCTTAAAGATGAGTGTTGTGCTATGTACTCTTGACCATGGTGTCGTAGACATAGTCCTCCATCATCTTATGCATTGGATCATGGAATATTGTTGTAACTACTCTTTGATGTGTGGCACCAACATTTTTTAGACCAAATTGCATCACATTCCAACATAAGGTACCCCCATGCACAAGTGAAAGTAATTTTCTCCTAGTCTTTTGTTGCAATTTTGATTTGATTATAACTAGAAAAACTATCCATGAGTGAGTAAATTTCATATATTGTTGTCATATCCACTATCATATCAATATTTGGGAGTGGAAAATCATCCTTTGGACATGCTAAGTTTAGATCTCAAAAATCTATACAAACTTGGATAGACTTATCATGCTTGGAGACTAGAACAATGTTTGAGATCCATTAAACATAATTGATTGCATGGATGAAACTAACTTTTAAAAGCTTTTCTAATTTTCCTTTAACATGTAATACCACACAAGGATGCATTTTCCTGAGCTTCTATTTGACCAATTTTACTCCTAGTGCAATAGATAATGAACCATTATGAGGTCAAGATCTAAGCTCATCATGTTTGAGTAGGTCCATGCAAAATTAATCTTTTTTTCTTCAAAGAAGGTAATAAATTACTATTTTTCTTCTATAGATAAAGATTGTACAATGTGTATCATATGAGGTTGTCCCATTGTTCCCAAGTTGATTGATTGTATTGCCTCTATCAACACTGATGATCTCTCCTGAAAATGACTGGAAGCACATCAAATATCTAATCCTTAGGTGCCTCAAAGAGGTTTTCACTTTTGGATATGTCTTTTATTTTTACTATTTTGGGTTCTGATTTTACCACAATATCGTTTTCACCACCATACCTTCTTTTTCTTTTTCTTTTAATTGTGTGACTGAGACATTTGATATCAACTTTTGTAATATTGATACTCTATATAGAGGATGTTACTAGTTCAACAATGTTTAAATAGAAGGAAAGAGCATAGTCATCCTAGAATATAGGGACTTCACTAGATGCATTGGAATTCTAGTCTATGAGCTCAAGATAAGTGAGTGATAGAGATGTGGTAGGTTCGATGGTTTCCATGGTAGAGTCATCAAATGCTTGGAAATATAATTTGAGACCTAAAGCAATTTTTTCCAAAGGTGTATTCTAATTCCTTTGAATGCTAACAATATTAATTGAATACTTGATGATACTAGTAGGATGAGACTCATCTAACCAAACCCTAGATTGTTCACCTATTTCAAGCTAATTTTCATATATGTGAACTTGATCTACATCCTTGTCTAATGTTTCCTCTAAGAGAGAATCAAATTTGTACTCTCAAGAATCTGTGCTACATGGATTTAGGCTATAGAATTCCACAGCAGTGATGGGAACCCATTCTCCACTTTCACTATTTTCTTGATTTTTAAAATGGTGTTCAACAACTAAAATATGACTAGACTCTCCTTGTTCCTATTGAATATGGGGAGGATCAAAATTTTTTCAGAAGAATCACTGTCAACATCTATAGTACTAACACATGGTAAGAAGTCATCTAGTTCTACAAGGAATTTAGCAAGATCAAAAGGGATTGGATAAGGAAAAGTATCCTCATAGTTAGAGTAGTCCTCATGATTATTTGACTTAGTTTGTGACTCATGTACAAATGAACTTTCAAATTTTGGTATGACTTTAGTAATCCCTAGATGAAAAGGAATCTTCTTGAAACCTAGACCTATTGTATCTTAAGACATCTAGATATTTCTTAGATAGGATAAATCAAGCCATTGTTGTTATGTCCAATTGTACCATTTCCTTTGTAGCCAAAGTGTTTCATGAGATTAAGACCTGGACCATACTTTTCAAGTATAATCTCATGAGACTATTCTATGAGATCAATTTGAACTTCCTCTCTATATATCCATGCACCGATGGCTCTATTTTCATCTTCCTATTTCATAGGTATAGTATCTTTGAAAAGGTACCATTGAACTTAGTCTGAGGTGATAGTACAAAAGGTCTCTTCTCTTTAGATGGTCTCCCATAATGATGGGGAGACTCAAGAAGAGATGTCAAAGATAAAATAGGTTCTATGTGATACTTTCCCATCCCAGTTTCCATCAATTTGAGTGACTTCTCCATTTCTTTCATCTTATCAGCATGATGATCCATAGATTCTCTATTAGTAGGTACATAAATTTCAATAGATTTTAGCATATTATAGGTGTAACTAGTATTAGCAGGTATAGTAACTTTAAAGCCTTGGAATGGAAACTTGATGCATTGATGGTATGTTGAAGGCACATCTTGCATTTCTTGTATCCATGGTCTCCCTAACAAGATATTGTATGCTAATGGAATGTCAAGGACTTGACAAGTAAGATCTCTTTCTACTAGACCAACTCAAAGAGGCAACACAACAAGACCTAGGGATTTACACTCGACTTCATCATATGCCTTGATGGTTATTTTGTAACAAGGATCAATAAACTCTTCAAAATAACCCAATTGTTTGAGAAAAGTATAAGAATAGATGTTTAGACCAGCTCCATTATTATTGAGCATGTGACAGAAATTTTTTTGATGTATCATAACTTCAATGTGAAACAATTGGTTATGAGGATGACTCATTGAATTATTGTCCTCTTATTAAAAGGAAAAATAGTGAGGTGAGGTCAAGTGACCTACCATTGATTGAAACCTATAAAGATCATGATCTTGAGGTAAATTTTCCTCATTGATGGCTTTATCAAGAATCTTCCTATCAGTAGGAAAGATTTTAAGTAATTTAAAGATTGTTATTTGAGCATTCATTTGTTGTGATTGTTCAAGAATACTATATTTGGTAACCATGGAGGATGTTACATTTTTTGTAGCTTTTCCAAATGGACCAGCAATAGGTTTGGCTTTATGTTGATCTATCTTGGGAGTGGAAATTATAGGGCCTTTAAGTACTATCTTGGCACAAGAACGAGTAACAACATTGGCACAAGATTGTGACTATTCTTTATCAATTGTAAGAGATGTAGCACCTCTTAAGACAAATGGTGTTTTCAATTTTGTATTGTCATGTTTTCCTTTAATTGTGATAACATCACAATGTTCAAAGTCCAAGGGTTCAACCATGTTGATCACATCATCATCATTAGTGTATGTATAATTGACCTTGTTATTGGCTTTTTGTTTAGAGTTTTCTCCTTTCTCATAATGTGGAAATGGCTCCTTAAAAGATTTGTGGTTTGAATTCTGATTATGTCCATCCATAAAAAATTCACCATTATCAATTAAGTCTTGAACTTGATGAAGTAGGTTGATGCAACTTTTTGGTTTGTGACCCTTGTTCTGATGGTATTCACAAAATGCATTCTCATTCCACCATGTGGGTCATGGTTGTGGATCATAAGGACCATAATTATAAAATGGAGTAATGATTTTTTTTTGAAGTAAGGTCTTATAGACCACATCCAGAGGTTCGCCAAGAGGTGTGTACTCTCATTTTTGTCATGTAACCCAAGATGAGTTCTTTATTTATTCCCAAATGTCTTGTTTTTAGGAGTAGATTTGTCAGCATTTTTAGACACATTGATATTGTCTTTGAGATTGAAATTCATTTTAGGAGGTTTGGGAGTAATGTTATCAACCACTCCATTGTGTACTACCTCTCAATTCTTGTTTACATACTTGGATTTATCCTTACTAGAGGTAGATCCTTGCTTAATATCCTTTTGAAGGGTTATTTCACCCTTTTTGACCATATACTCCTTTATTTAGATAGCTTGTGTAATCATATCTTCAAAGGTGTGCATACCATGAAGTTGTATTCTATACCCAACATTTGGCAAATGATTATCCATGAATATATTGAGTTTTTATGTTTTAGGATATTTTCATGAATATTTGGTATATAATTGTTGCAACCTTTGAAGAAACATGAGGAAAGTTTCTCCAATATTTTGTTTAAAGTTACAAAAATGACATATGTTGACTGATTGTTGTATATTGTGTGAGTATTGCTAAATGAATATATTTGCAATCTCATAAAATGTTTTAATACTAGTAGGTAACCTTGAAAACCATTCCATGGCTTGAACACTTAGACTACATGGGAATAAATGCATAAGATATGTTTGATTGTGCATAAATTCCATTGACAAAGCATTGAACTCCCTCAAATGATCATGGGGATTGGATTTTCTGAAGTATTTTTTCGATTTGGGTAACTTAACTCCTCTTGGAAAAGGAGGCATATCCAAACCCTTGTTGAAAGGAAATGGAAAAATGGTTTCTAAAGTGTATGTTTTTGTTGGTTTATCCTTGCCACATATCATTTCACACAAATTTCTCTTGCAAGGCCTAAAGTTGTTTTTGTAACTTGGATGTTTCAATTTCATTTTCTTGTGTGACAATTTCTTCAATATTAAAATGTTGAGGTAATTTTTCTCCTTCTTGAGTGAGTTTGAGAAAATATTTCTCTTTCTCGTCATGGAGCAAGATCTCCATCATTTTCTAAAAGTTTTTATGCTTTCAATAGTTCTCTATGTGTTCAGGGGGGTATCTCTTTAGTATCCCCATACTCATTCATGTAGTTGTAAGGTTTTTTCAATCTTTCATTTCTTTGGTAATCTTGGTGATATTGTCTCTTGTTTCTTGATCTTAATCAACCATTTTAGGAGTGTAGAAGGTTTCAATATGTGTCAGCTGAAAAGGTGTTTTGAACAAGAGTTTAGTTGTTTTGTTAAAAGATGTAGGTGTTCTATCAATTTCAAGATTCTCTTGATATAATGGATTCCTAGTTTTTTGGAAGTTTATGGAAAATATTATTTGAGTACTAGGTGGACTAACAAGTGAAAGAGATCACAAGGACCCTTCACTAAATTTAGACTGTGTTTAAACTTGGGAGTGACCTTTGCCATGATTTCTACCTCTAGCTCTACCATGTTGTGGTCTATAGGGAGAAAACAAGTTTCCACTCCTTATGGCAATAGTCATAGACAATGACTTAAAACAAAGTTTAAACAAGGATCACACTAGAACTTTGTTTCAAAGATGAGTAAGTGTGATGTATACCTAGGTACAAATAGTCTAAGAAATGACTAGAATAGCTAGGAGTTTTGACTATCATGATACAAGGTATAACAAACACAAGAGAACAAAATAGGACAACCAAGTAAGGAGACTAGTTTGTGTGTAAATTAAAAGGGATCAACTAAGAAAGAGTTTAGAGTTTGACATTGTTGTAGATGGAGGAATGACTAAATTTTTTCAGATACAGATCAGATTTAGATCAAGTTTAGATGAGGGAGCTCAGAATAGCTCACTATTTTTGGACAAATTTGGATAGACTCACATGAGGAAATGACTTCCATGCAAGAAAATATACACAACCAAGTGAGAAAACACCTCTAGCAAATAATTTTTGATAGCTTTAGAAAAAAATTTGGCACAAAGATTCACACAAAATCACACAAGGATGTAAAATGAACTAGGCAAGAATTCAGAACAACAATTTTGAAATAGTTTCCTCATGCAAGAATTCAAATAGAGTCATTTGAGGAAAGGACAAAATGAGAGTAGAGATAGGTTTTGAATCAAAAAATTTATGTTTTGGAAAAATTTTACTAGAGGATTCTTAGCTTCTCATGTGAGGAAATACAAAGAACCATGCAAGAAAATGCAAACAGATGATTGTAAAGGTGTTTTCTCATGCAAAGTTTTGTAGAACTGCATGCAAGAAAGGACAAAACTGACAAGTTTAGATTGTACTTGAAGAGATTTCAGATGATTTTGGTACTTTTTGAAGAGAGCACTAATAGGATTTGTAAGTTTCAGGTAGATATGGACATCATGTTGGTTTGTAAGTAAACAGTTGTTTTTCAGACAAGGGATGCATGCAATAGTCATAAATAATCCAACCGAGGACAAAGCAACTTGAAAGGATGAGGGAGTCTTGACTTTGTGTTGTTTTGATGATTTGGATAGTTTATAGACTTGAAAAAGACACTTTTTATCTCTATAACTAGAAATGGTAGAGGCAGAAAAATCTTTATCTCACAAATTATGTGCATGCATTCACCTCACACAACCATGTCACCCCACTAGAGGGCACCTATGTTTTTGGTGTATTCCAATGACTCAATAATATATACGCAAAATAAATACCCTTGTGGTAGGGGTCAAGGGCATATACCACCTTCCAGCATCTAGGTACATGCATAGGGTGAGAATCTACAAGAGATATTCTTCCCCCTCCTTGCACAAAGATTATGCCGCCTTTTGGAGGTGAACCAGGTAGAAACTATCTAAAAAGTTTTTACATGGCTTCCATTCACATTAATCCATGGTGGCTTTATGAATGAAATTGAGGCCAATAGCCCACACTAGCATCCATAAGTGCACACACTTGACTAGCAAACTTGGAGGTGGGTTGCCTAGTGCAATAGATGGAATCACTGGAAAATGGTGTGTGCTCACTTGGGTCATTCCCAGAGGTTCAATTTATCTGAAAGGCCCTCTAAAGGTTGACTCGGACCGTAACTCAAATTCAAGAGTCAAAGTTTCTAATTTTCCAAAGGAAAAAGAGCATACTACTCTACCTCATCACCTTACTCAAACACATAGAACATGTTTATAACTGAGTTAGTTTATCAATCCCAATGTGTCTTTTTCCAAGATTTTGATTTTCCTAAAAGGAAGTCATCATCTTTTCATAAAAAAGCTTTGTTTAAGAGAACCATTAACTTTCTTGCCTCCCTCAAGTATCATCTTCCAAAGGCATCTAGGTTTCTGATTTACTCTTGGGCATCACTTCTATGTAGTAAAGAGCATACTCCCCTATTCCTTTGTCTAGAGCCCTACAATGTCCACAATCCCTATTAAACTATGTGTGTAAGAAAGCATTAAAATTGACACATTATTGGAGTGGGTTTGAATACATTCTTTGACAAGTGGATCTTTGACTGAATGTCCTGCAATCAAACTATCAGTACTATTTGTATGTTCATGATAAGGTATCATTGACAAACAATCTGCACAACATTGTTAGGCTATTTCAAAAATAAAAACTAAAAATTAAATGCCTCAGAAAAAAGTGTCAAATCAACCAACTTTATGAGAAACATAATCTAAAAATTGCAATTTTCTTTTACCAGTGTTGAGTTTCATGCAAGCTTATGCATAGTCCCATGCAAGAATATGTTGTGTTCCACATGAGAAATCATGCAGGAATACACTTTTTGTGTGGGAAAGTACAAAATTATAGGTGAGAATTTAGTTTCTTCATGTGAGGATTGATCTTATCTCACGATAATTCGCTGAATCGTATGGACAAAACTGTCAAAATATTAGAATATCAAAAAATGATCAAAAGTTGAGGCTAGAAAATTGATCTTTCAAGCCCCACACTGGGTGCCAGAAATATATGTGCTAATTATGGGCCTCTAAATCTACACAATCTTCAACATGATCTTTATATGTTAGACACATCCTGAAATGAACATGGGATTGTCCATTTGGTATAACCCAACAAGGAAATCTGTTGCTTTCTAACTAGATAGGATTTTGCTATTTACTCTCAAAATTGAGAGATCAGCAACCGAACCAACTAGTACAAAGGATTTAATCTAGATGAATGCAAGATTAAGCTAAGATGTATGCAAATTAATCTAAGAATAAGATAAGAAAATTAATCTAAATGGATGCGTTGTAATCTATATGAGAAAGCATGTGAAAGTAACGGAGTTGTGAATGCAAAATGCTTGAGTAAACAAATTGGCATTAATTCAATACTATTCATGTGCATCCTCCTAAATGAGAGGTTTAAGGTTTCTTATATAGAATCCTAGAATTTGATCAATGGTTGAGATCAAACTAAATGAATGGTCAAGATTTGAAGATGATTCAGTCATAATAGAAAATTCCCTTATGAAAAGGAAGTTAACAAATTATTATTTTGTAAAATAAGGAATTAACTAATTTAATTCCTTTTCTAATTTCAGTCCACTCAATGTTCCCAATTCTGAACTGAAGAGAGAATTTTGAAGAAGATATTTGATTTAAAAAGTTAAATATCACCTCATAATTGAATAGTCTAATTAATTGAATAATTAAATTTAATAATTAGAATGAGGGTGTTTAATTAAATCAAATACATTTAATTCCTCATGTTTATTAGCTAAAGGGGTGAATTTAATTTAATGAAAGTAGTAGGACTTATAATTAAATTAATTAAATTAATAAGTTTAATTTAGCTAAGTCAATTAATATTTAGGAATTAAATAAACCATGTGATTAATATAGATTAGGGATTTTTTGCATTTGACACTTAGGTTGAGTAAAGATTATCAAAATCAAAATTGCCTAGTACAATAGAACTTTAAGTAAGATTGGTAGACCGAAATTGGTCCAGCATACCAATGTGCCAATTTAGGTGTATTACAATATCTATATCCTTCCCTTTACTACTCTTCTTGGTCACTCTGTTTGATTCTCCTTAAAAATTTACTTTTAGCATACAAACTTCACTTCTCTTGCATACACATAAAATTAGGGCTTGGATCCTTCTTTTACAACCAACTGGAGAAGTTTCTAGGTCAAAAACAACAATCTAGATCCTTTACTTTTGTCACTTATACTTTCTATTTTTCTAATTGGCTAATCATTTTTCATATGGATTAATGATCCATAAAAAATGTGTAATCATCTCCTTAAATGACTCTATAGTCATTAATTCATGCACTAAGTTAGTTAAAAATGGTTTACCTCTGTGTTTCTATAATTCAAAAAAAAATTACCAAAATTGGCTTACTCAGTACATATATACTATAATGCTTGGTCAAAAATCTTATCCATTTTTTCCCTTAGCTTCTATCTTCTTGGCACAAACTATATGACTCTGCATTAACTAACTCTACAGAGCTCATCTTATATAGTGTTTTGATCAACTTGGCATGTATAGGAGTACTTGGTGACCATAAACTTGCTATGTTCTAATTACATACCTTAACTTCAACTAAAATATGAATGAGTCTTATATACATAGCTCAGCCTTAGTACGATGGCTCAATCACAGTGATGATTGACCAACTTTGTCATAGGAATGACTATGTGTTTGACACTAATATGCAACAAGACTTATGGGTCAACACAATTGGATTAGCCACCCAAGAAGGACTTATGTTCTCAATTGATAGAAATTAATTGATGCTTTCATCAAGAATACAAAACTCAATGACACTTTGATAAATATTTAAACCTTGGATTAATGATGAATGTATGATAGAGATGATTGGATATGTGTTGATAATGTTGGATATGGGATAATCAAGAGAAAGAATCGATCAAGGTCCAAAGTGATAATGTTTGTGATCCAAGGTAGGAATTGATGAGGTTGTGAAATATTAGGAGGATGAGGGATTGATGAAGTTAGGAAAGTCAAAAATATGTCTCACAGGTTATAAAGGCTTAGTTTACACTAGGTTTGTGCAAGTAATGTGAGTTCTTATTATTGAATATCATATTATCAACCTTTCTTAGTCTTGTTTCTCTTCTTGGATAGAATATATGAGGTTTTGATGCTTCTCGGTATTTTAATTGGCTATTTCATTTCCTCTATATGGAAAAAGGTTGTTGGATTTTAATTTTCTTATGCTTAAAAAATTTGGACATAAACTTATATAAATGGGGATTTAGTTGATCAGATAAACTGATGATAACAAATAGATTTAGAAATCAATAGAGAATTAAATTTGGGATATTTTAACAAAGCTTGAAGCTCACTATTTTTGTTTAATATGATAGTTTTAGATGCATATGTTGAACTATAAATATGATATTTCTAGAGTGTAGATGTTGATTTAGGATCAGAGTAAAATGTTTAGGTTGAGACAAAAGTGTACTAGTATGTGACTAATGTCTAATTGGTCTAGTCTAGTTTAGACACATTTTTTCAATGGAGAGAACCAATCTCTCACCCATCCAAGGCATTGACTATGCTAAGTATACCTTGATTCAAACCATGAAAAAAATATATATATATTTTTCAAATCATGCATTTTAAAATGATGCTACAAGGGACAAAGAAAGCTTGTAGGATATAAGAGATTGTGACTTGGAGAATCTTTTGACACTATGTAATTGTGTATGTCATCAACATTTTTTAATCCATCATGTTTTCATTTTTTTTTCACAACAAAAAAAGATACTTCAAGTAGCCCCACCCTAAGGAAATTGGCTAAGTGATGAAAAGCTTTTCCCATAGCCTAATATCCCTTTGGCTCACAACTATGTCACCCCTTAAAAAGCACTTGTATTTTTTCGTTTGTTAGAAATAAATAGAATGCAATCAAAAGAGACTACACAATGAGACCTCTAATGATGTATTTTCTGTCTCCAAGAGCTCAGAGTTACTTATGATGAGTATATTCTTTAGGAGAGATTATTCCCCCTCATTACATGATAAAGATTATCACCACTTTTGGAGATGAACAAAGTAGCTTCTACTCTAAGGTGTCCAGTAACAGCTTGATCAAAAATATATTATATTAATTTTATGAGGAAACATGGTTATGCAATCATGATTGAGAACTATAGTCCCACAAATACCATACATAAGATAACTCTACCCTCTAATACTTTGATCTCAAGGAGGTATTTAATTTTAGTGGGTCAAAATAGTTGTATTTTCTTGATTCCACTTGGGTTATTCCCACGATATTTTCCCTAAATGAAAGATGCTCTTAAAATAAAGTGAACAAAATAAAATGGATAAAGAATATAGATTTAGATTTAAAAGATAATAATCTCCTACTCTATTTCTTCAACCAAATACGCCAAGCACATATTCATTTATCCAAGATTCCTTTCGAAGTGATATATCAGAAGGTCAAATTTTTAGATTTCCTTTAAATACATAAGAGAATACTTCATTACTACCCAAGAAACCGCTACAATAAAAACCTTCCTATTAGAACTAGATTCCTAGAAAATCAAGGTAATGAACTTACAATGTTTGGATGACTCCCTAAGGAAAATTGCAATACCATAATGTTAGTAGTCTTAGGTTACAAAATATTTTTCCAATGTCCTACAAGAAAATTGATTAGTAGATTAAATATTCTTTGATCTTGTTCACATGTCATGTAAAACAACAATTAGTATTCTCAAAATGCCAAAATCTACAAGATATAACATATCAAAAATAAAAAATAAAATAGAACTAAAGGTTTTTTTTTCTAAGGAAAAGAAACTAAGAAGCAACATTCAATGAAAATTTTAGAAGTTTCATAAAATACTTCTATCAATAGGAGCATTATTAAATCACTATTCCGAATAGTATATGGAAGTAGTCCCAAAAATGATTTTGAATTTGAATTACGGATTCATACAAGTATGATAAATGGGTTTCAATCATTTTTTTGTCACTGATGTCAAACCTACTAGTTGTTGGTAAGAGAATTGCTTATATGATTTAAGTACTATCATTTATTTGATTGATGAAGAGGATTTCATCAAATGAGGTAACAATGGCACCTAGAGGAAAGGTTGAGTTATGATATAAAAAGGAGCACAAGAATTAGTTAAGACAGTGATATTATAGTGCATTGATAATGTACTTAAGGTTGCAAAGGTTGGTTACACTGATTAAGTTAAGAAGAACAAGTTAGTGCAAGCCAAGTAGAAAATTAGTTGGAGTTGAGAAAAGTCAAGTTCAGCGTAAGTCGAGTGAAATAGTGTAAGCCGAGTAAAGTTTAGTTGATGTCGAGCACCAGTAAACTTTAGTTCATGTTGAGTGATTTAATGGAGGATATTGAGTAACACAATATGTGCTAGGCATCAGAAACTGGTTAATGTCAAGTGGTAGCATTATTAGAAAGATCAAGAATTCAATGAATCTAAGTCGACAAGTTTTTTTTCTTGGATTGTGTGAACCATTTGGAAGATAAGGTTAATGAGTTGGTGGCACATAATCCATCATGAACCATTTTGAGATGAATTAAAAGAGGATTGAAGAAGAAGTTTCTAGAAGGGAATGAAATGAAATGAGGGGTAGATTCATTGAATCCTACCTAATCCAAACTAGCTCTAAAATGGATTATGTAGGATGAATGGAAAAATATTTTAATTCTATATTTATGGAGATGGTTGTTTTGAAGCAAGAGATGTTATGTGTGAGAAGCTAAGGAAGACAAGGAGTCTAGGGTATTTGCTTCATTTAGTGACCTAAGTAAAGAGTTCACATTGTAAGAAAAGCAAGAAGGCTTGAGGGTATGGATACTTAAAGGGTGAACAAGCTATCAGATTTGAAGAATGTAAAAGCCAAGAAAAATGGAGAACTAAAATAGAGATTTGTAATCTGCAAATGGAGTTGTAAGTTGTTATCAGATTAGGCCTTGCTATTGCTCTATAATCATTGTATCAATCTAGGGTAAATCCTTTGGATTAAATTTGACCTAACAATAATTTCTAAATCCTTTGACCAAGTGACATTCCAAGTGAATGATCTAAAGTCCTCTAACAAGGCTCACTCCTAATAGGGTAATTAAAATCCTTTAACTGGGTCACATTTAACAGTGTGCATTACCTTTAAGAGGGTTGGAATTTCATAGGGAATCACTTCACAAGAGTGAGAATGAGTAGCATGTTAATGGTGGTTTTTCTCAAATTGGGTTTCCACATTAAACCATTATGTCAAATGTGTTATTGAATCTATTATGTTTCATTTTTACATTTCTGCAAATTGATTTGACAATAACCTACAAGTTTAAGTGATTGCATAATCGAATGATATATGCATAATGAAAATGTTTTATGGATATGGGTTCACTAAGCTGTGAAAATATTTATTTGTACATCTAGACCTTGGTTAATTGATTCACCCCACCCACTCTCAGTTATTCAAAAGAATTCCAACAATTGGTATCAGAGTCATTTTCTTAAGAGGACTAGTTTGAAGGTACTAGAAGAAAAATGATCAAGATGTCAAAAAGAGAAGTCCCCAAGCTTAATAGAGATAAATTTCCTACATGAAAAAGTCTGATGAAGCTACACGTAGGAGGTCTTGGAGATCATGCATAATCTACCATTGTTATTGAGCATGCTGATCCTACTAGAGCCCTAACTGCTAAAGATATGAAAAAGAAGAAAGAATACAACCAAGCAATGTTGTTGATTGCCTCTACCCTAAGTTATGTCGAATTTGATGACATCCAAGGTTGTGACAGTGCAAAGAAAATGTGGGATTCTCTACACACTATCTATGGTGGTGACAAGAATGTTTTAAGAGCCAAAGCTGAAAGTCTTAGAGGTAATTTTGATGATATGAGAATGCAAGAAGGTGAGAATATTTCTCAATATTGCTCTAGGATACAAGATGTTAATGCAATAAGAGGAGCTACTAGTTAAATAAAGTTTTGAGAACCCTACTACCTATTTATGCTATTAGAGTTTCTACAATAGAAGAACTGAGATGTATGCCAAGGAATGATCTAACTCTTGAAGGTCTAGTAGGTAGGCTCACTACTTTTGAGCTATCTAACTTTGATAGTTACAAACCTAAAAATATTGAATCTATTTTCAAAGTTAAGTTGTTGTTGAAGTAACCTAATGAGAAGAAGAAGAAAAAAAATGAAAAATATGTGTCCAGTGACAATGATAGAGACAAGGAAGATGTATATCACCTTGAAGCATTATTAGCAAGGAGATTTCATAGAGGTAAAGGAAAGTTTAAAGGTAAGTTACCTATCATGTGTTTCAATTGCAATGAGGTTGGTCATATTGCTAATAGATGTCCAGAGAAGAAGAATTAAAAAGGTCATGAAAAGTACATTTTGACAAAGGTGGTGAGAAGAAGAATTACAAAGGTGGTGACAAGATGGAGAATAAAAATTGTTTTGAACTTTTTGAGAATTTAGTTTTGATTGATAAGTGTTTTTATCACTAATGCCAAAGGGGGAGATTGATGACATTACAATAGAGTTTGTTTATTAGTGACACACACTTAATTAGATGGTTAGCACCTACTGAGCTTGGCTTGCAATTTACAATGTTAACCAAATAATTTAGGCTCTACCATGTTCTATAGTTGCTACCAAGTTCCAAGAACAATATTCAATTTGCAAAAAGTAGTATCTACCAAGTTGGTGATTATCAGTGTAAATTGAATTTCATAGTGTTTACCAAGTCTCTCAATATAAATTGAGTTCTTCAATGTTTATTGAGTTCACAACTTTAGTAATGAGAATCTAGTGTTGACCAAGCTATGCAGTGTCAACCAAGTGATTTAGTTTATATGTTGAGTTTCACAATGTTCTTCAAGTCACTGGTGTAGACTGAGTTTGGACTACTTAGAAGTGACTAGTATGAGCTAAGATTCTACATCTATTGAGTACATGACGATGTCTAGCATTGATAATGGTTGCCGAGTGTTAGAACCTCACCCAATTTTTCTTTAGAACCTGAGTACTTGTAGTTGGTCTGACTTTGTGTATTTTGGTGAAATTTGTATTGTAGCCGACTTTGATAAATTGTAAATTGCATTGGTATATATGTAATGTATTGTATTGTATCATAGAGGCCTTTATATATTGGCACTCCTAGTGTACTATATAATCAATTGAATATCATATTATTATTCTAATCATATGATGTTGGTCTTTTTGTGCTAGTTATTGTACTTCTTGGTCTTGGGTGATTTTTCCCTAAGGCAAATTCTTACATGGTATTAGAGCCATAGAAGCGTCATTTTATAGCCATTGGAGACCATTGTTGCTTCACCTCTCTGAGGACACCTCAATTTAGATCTAGAGTATCTGCAGCTATTGGGAGTGTCTAGAGTCAAAGAGGACCTCACCATTGCATCTTGAGGATCAATTTGGTGAATTTTGACTATAAATTTACCTATATTAGGCAATATTCAAAATTGAGGTAAATTTTTTTGAAAACTTGCACCCAAAGGCCTGATTTGTAGAATTGGTATGATCATTTCAAATCTCTAAATTTAATTTCTAGATCTACATTTTTATTATTTCAGTCTCTGCAATTTCTTTACATTATTTTTCAGATCTACATATTTTCCAAAAAAAAATAGGCCATCAAGCCTGTAGAGGAGAGATTTTTTTGCGGGACAAGATTAGAGCTTGTTGATGCAAATTAGATATTGGCATCATATTTAGAATGTCAAAAAATCCCAAAATCAACTTTTGTTTCATCAAAATGGGACATCTTAGGTGAAATCTAGAGTTATTTGATGTTTGGAGGCACAATGACGACAATTTAGGAAAAATAATTACAAAGTTGATTTTCAAATAGTGATATCTCCCTCATACAGACTCCTTTTTGCAACTAATTTTTTTTAATTTTGGGGTAGAATTTCAAAATCTACACATTGGTGTAGGATGTTTGAGATCTCTATTTTTGAATTTTTCTACAAGTTGCAAATCCCAATTTTTACAACTTCAAATGCTTATTACAAGCTCATCTAGACAAATAATTAGGTTCCATTTTTTTTGAAAGTGAATAATTTTTCATCTAATTTCTAGATTTGCAATTAGATTATAGGCTTGTGTGGATAGAAATACCGCTTTCAGAAATAGGTCCTTTCTTTGCATTGTATTACTTCAAAATTGTTGTATTTTTGAGCTACATTGTAAAGTTCCAAATTTGAACTCTAAAAGGAGGTTGTAAATTGAAATATCTAAATTCCACTATGTCCATTTTGAAAAAGTGGCCTATTGTAATCAAACTAAATATAAAGTGCTAAATCACACATGATGGGGGTTGATTGATTATTTTTTCATTTGGGTGGTGCATACATTCATTGGTCTCATGGACTTTTGTTTCACATGTCAGTTTGGTGTAAGATCAAAGTTGACAAAAAGAAACTACCACAAATGGAGTGCTTTAATTCTTGATCATCTGAGAGAGCATAAGGAAGCATTTCCTTATCTATGTTCCAAAGAGCTGCTCTCTTCCACTGATCTGCCAAATGTTAAAATTATTTTAGACATTATTTATTTTAGTGTCAATCATTATTTCTTTGATGTCATTGAAAAGTAAACTTATCCTTATGACATTTGGATGGGTCTTTGGAAAGCATATGGAGATCCTACATTTCCTTCATTTCCAAAGGATATTCTACCTCTAGTCACTCTAGTTATGGTACCTTCAACTCTAGATGAGATCTTAACTACTAATGCTCCTATTGCTTCTATTGATCTAATTCCAACCACCGATGCTCCTAATTCACTGCAATAGGATATATCATATCTTCCTACTTCAGCTTCATGGGATGACTTCCTTCTAGACATTCCAGTGTTGTTCATGGAGTCTCACATTGAAGATATGGGAGACATCATCAATGACATTCATCTTCTCTTTGTGAGGAGACTTCTTCACACATTGTGAGGGCACACTCTGACCCTCAACCACTTGTACTTTCTTTCAAGACTGACTTCATTGTGGACATTTCTTTACAATAGATGGAGAAGGACTATTTCACTTATGAGGTGACATATCAGTCTTTGGAGATTGTATTCCAATTTCCTTAGACTTCATATTTTTTGAGGATTTTTCCTACCAGTTGCGGAGCATTCTCTACCAAACCTATGGCACCATTTCTTCCTATAAGAAGGAACATCATTCAACTTTTATGGTGCAGCTTCTTTAGTCATCTAGGAACTTCTTTCATGGGTGTGCATTCATTATTGAGGAGAGGTGACATTGTTTCTCTTCTCATATCTTCCTATCAGGATGCTTAATTATCTTTGGAGATTGAATCAATTTCATCCATGGACATTTTCCCTTGTTTACCACCTTCTTTTGGGCATCCACCAGATTGGTTTGTGGCATCTACATTCATCAAGGACTTGTCAACATATGAGAAGAATTTAGAGGCAACATTCACACCATATTACATATCTATACCTCTTACATCTTCCTATCCATAGTGGGAAGCATACTTGCACCTATACTTGGTGTTTCTTCTTCCTAAAGGGAGAAATTTTGTTTGTCAACATTGGATTTTCTTTTGTCTTCAAGCACTCATCATCAAGAGATGCTTCACTAAGGGGGGGATTTCATCAAGGGGTTTTCTATTGTACATGCATGATGTATGTCATAGTGAGGGGTTCTTGATTGCTCCATCCATACATGCATCTTTCTTTATTATACTTATCTCTCTTTTTGGGGGAGGATTTTTACCATCGGGTTTTTTCTCTTTCTCCATTTTTAGAGAGATAAAATTTTAGCATTGCATTTGTACTTGGGTACCTAACATGAACTAGTATTTAGGACCCATTCTACATTTCATCATAGATTTTGTGAGCTTAAGTGTGTTCCCCTAAGTTGCACTTAAAGGGGATATTAGTGTAAATAATTATTATTTACACTTTACTTAAGTTTACTTAGGATAAATGTATTATTTTATTATTTTTTAGATTAGACACCTAGGAGTTTGCGTACTCATATGAGTTGTCATGTTGACAACATAGGAGTAAGAAACTCTAATTTAGCACATGTCAACATAATTTTACATGACAGACCTTTGTAGGCTTATCCTAAAAAGGTGGACATGTGTTTAGTTGTGAGGCTTATCATATTGCTAACTACTAGAAATTCTAGAAGCATTCCATAGGCCTTTATATACAGGCACTCCTAGTGTACTATACAATCAAATGAATATCATATTGTTATTCTGATCATACTTTGTTGGTCTTTTTGTGCTAGTTATTGTGCTTCTTGGTCTTAGGTGATTTTTCCCTAAAGAAAATTCTTAGTATGATGAATTTGTCCTAAGTTTTACCAAATGAAGACGATAATACAATATTAAGATAAAAATGTAGATACAAGATCAAAGCTAACTAAGATTGGTTCCATTACCTAACATGTAATGTCTATATTCCACAATGAAAAATGAAAAAAAGATATCTAAAGTAGCATGAAGACTATTATGTGATAAAGTTCTCAATTATGAAAATATGTACAAGGAATCTAGCAATGCAAAGGAATGTAATGTACAAATGAGGAGTGAGGCTTCTGTTATAGAATTTTGAAGAGGAAAATTAAAAAGGTTTGGTAGGGTTAGGATTTGAAATGGATGAGGTGGCATCTATATGGCATACACATCAGAGCACAAGATGACATGACAAAAATATGAAAAATTCAACCACCTTTTAGAGAATCAATGTGATCAACATTGTGGGAAGAAGTGTGTAAGAAGAATTTAAAATGATTGGAGAGAATTTATAGAAGAACATGTAGCTTTATTCAGAAGAGGAAAATCACATGTGTGAGCATCTCATCATGGTTGAAAAAGATGTAATCCTTGTTTAAGTGTGTTTTGAGAAGAATTTAGATAGAAAAAAAAATTAGCAAGGGAGGTGAGGTTTAAATAAAATTAATTTTAATTTAATCAATTTTAGAAGAATCATAGAAAATGGAGGACTTTAAATAAATAAAATTTACTTCAAAAAGGTAATATGGAGGAAACTATTAGAAATGTTTAGAATAACTGAGAGGGGGGTGAATCAATTACTCAAGGTCCATATGTACCATTTCAACAAACAAACATTAAACATTCGCTATTTTGTTTATCCTACTATAACTCAATCTCTACTGTATACTAATAAACAACATTACCAGTAATCCACTATCCTAAGATGACAGACTTGTTGAATGTAGAACATGTAAATGTTAAACACCATAAAAATATTGATACTAAGATTTAATGTGGAAACTCAAATTGGGAAAAACCACCAGCAACATGTCACTATTTTTTCACTCTTTAAAAGTGAGATCTACTAGGAGCCAACCCTGTTAAAGGTTAGAATACATGTTGTTAAATGTGACCTAGTTAGAGGATTTAATCATCTTGTTAGGAATGGCCTTGTTAGAGGAATTTGATCATTCCATTTATAATGTCACCTTGCTAAAGGATTTACATAGACTATTAAGTCCTTCAAATGACCATTAGATCAACCTTTGATTAAAAGGGTTTCAATAAAAATTGTGTACAATTATTATAAAGAAAATAGTAGGGTTTTGATATGTATATTTACAACTCACTTTTGTGAATTCATATCACTATTTAGTTCATGTTTTCATTCACTAATAAGTTCCCTTGTCAACTCTATCTCTTAATTTTCTTGGAAATCATTCAAGCAGTCATCCTTCTTCACATCAAACTTAATCCTTCTGCACAAATTCACTTATCAACTTCAGCAACATCTATAAAAGCATTTATTTTCCTTACTTCTCTCTCACACTCGCACATTCATGGCCACACACACTTCTCTTTATCTCTAGGCCTCCTTTAATAGGAAATTCTTTCTTTTTCATCTTTCATGATCACCATAGATCCTAGGGTTTATATACTAGTCCATTAGGTTCATTATATCTATCCATCTTCCTCCTTTTCTAGAAACTTCTCATCCATTGAATTTGATCATATGAATTCTACCTAATTGTCTCCTTGAATTAAATGATCCAACTCATCAATCTTATCTTGACCATGGTTTCCATATCCCAAGAAATCAACTGAGCCGGCTAGAAATCACAATTCCTCAAATGCATTAAAAATATTGTTACTCAAAAATTACTAACTTATGACACTCATTCATTACTTAATCACTTATTTGTTATAGATCTCAACACCAACTATCACTCAGTCAATACTAATGCTTGATCAATACTAAATTTGTTCATCACTTACTATAGCTCAATTGACACTAGCATCACTCGACATTCCTTACATTTTACTCAATTTTTTGATTCAACTTTACATAAATGATATAAACAATCACATGTTCTTATCAATGTCTAACTAATCAAATTTCCATTGTAATTTCCTTTCATAACTCAACCTTTCCTCTAGGTACTTTTGTTATGAGAAAACTATTTAAACCTCTTAATCAATCAAAATAGATATGGCATTTAGATCAGATAGCAACATGTCTCATCAGTATATTTGACATCAATGAAAAAAAAAACAACTATTCCAATTTTAGTTTCCAATAGAAACGTGTACTAATATAATTTGAACATGTTAGGGATAGTATATAAATTAAATTTAAATAAAAAGGTGATGAATCTATTTAATTTTAAAAAATCAATTAAATAGATTGTTGAATGTATATAATTGAATTAAAATAATCTATAATGTCTAAGGAAATATTAATTAAATTAATTTAAGAGTAAAAAGGACAATATTGGGTGTCTAAAATTTTATATATTGTACATGTTCATGATTACACTAGCAATCAAGCCAAAGACATGGCTTTGGTCTATAAGATCAAAGTATCTCTTACTTTTGGGGTTCACATTCATCAAATTGAAGGGGATTCCCAAATAATCATTAAGGATACCAAAGGTTCTTCTACCATGGCATGGTCCATTCATGCAATTATAAATGGCATCCAAAGTCTTTTGAATGGATTTCAAGATTTCAAGTTGGAACATATCTCTAGGGAGGGAAATTTTTTGGTTGGCCACCTTGCCTCTGTTGGGATTGATTTGGATGGCATTAGATGTTGGAGGATGGATAACTCTCTCCCTCTAATAATATTTTCTATCATGAGAAAAAAAAATTCCTTCTTGTATGATGGGTTGCATTATGATTTTGTATTGGTTGATAATGTGGTTCAAGATTTTTGGTAGGCTCTTGGTCACACACCTGTTAAAACCCTTCCGTGGGTTTTATTTCAATTGGACAGATGGAAAAGCTTAGGGTATATGTGTGCATTAAAATCATCATATGAGAAATAACTAACTTTATCATTTCTTGAACTATCATGAGGAAGATAATAATTTTGGTAGGTATGATGTATGCTCACAAAATCATGTGTCAAGAAGATTTTTTTTGTTTCCTTCCATTTCAATATATTCTCACACAAGTGAAATGATAGAATTAAGTTGGATACTAATATGATTTGAAATTATATTAATTAAATTTAAATGTTCCATTAATTTTTTTTTTATTCATGTTCTCTTTAAAGTTAGTTTTTGGATATTTTCTCACCTCATTTATTTATGTGAAAACCCTTTACTGTAGCTAGTTAAGTTATTATTTATTTTTCATGGGAGGTGATGGTATCCATATTGAACAAATAATAATTAAACAATGGAAAATTAATGGGATTTTCTTGCATAGTTTTAAAGAGGTGACATCTTAGTTTGTGAAATTCATGAATGGGTATGATGAAAACCTTTCCAAAAAACTTGTTGATTCTTAGAATAAGTAGAGGGTCACTATGAGGAGCATCTCATATGAGGTGAATGAGTATGTTATTATAAGGTGACAATATTTTCCATATAGGGATGTGAATGGAAGAAAATAGTGAAAGTCTAAGATACTACCAACCTTAATGAAGTCTTCCACACTAGGGAGCAACCTGTGAAAATTAGAGATGGGTTTGATCATGAGTATCTTCTTGAACCTTGGGATCACATCTCCCTCATCATCATGATATATTTTATGCTAGAAGGAAGGTTTTATGTCTACTACTATTATCATCTCTCATTTATCAATCATTTTTACAACCACATTTATATTTTCATTTCATTTTATCTATTTTTCTCTCTTCAAAGTAATGTAAAAGAAGTTTCTAAGCTAAAAATGGGGAGATTTTTCATCATTTTACACTAGGACCTATTATTTCATCTTTACCACTCATGTATTTCTTTATGTCCTCCTTGTAAAATTATTATTGAATAAGTTCTAGTTTCATCCCCTTTGGCTTATGGAAGCATTGCCAACACCCCTAGCCCTAGTTGTAATGTGGACATCCAAATAATAGTCATACTCTTAGAAATAGGTAATACTGAGAGGGGGAGGGGTGAATTAGTATTCCACAAACTTTTCACCACAACTAAATATTGTTAATTACTTTATAACATGCATATGAAAGTAAACTAATAATACTAAACAGTAAAGATAACCATAAACAAAGAGAACTCATAACACCATATTTTGTTAACTAGGGAATCCCTAGCCAAGGGAAAACCCTGGAGGGGATGGTACCCACAAAATGATCCATTGAAAAAAAGTATCATGTTAAGGATGTTGACCTTGTTAGGATTCTATGAAGTACATATAGTGTCTCAATCCTTGTTAGAGGACTAGACCCTGTTAAAAGCCTCAACCCTATTAGGAGTTGGTATTACAATTACAATATGTATGCAATATGAGCCCACTACCCAAATATGCAATTATAAAATATAGTTCCTTTACACAAAAAGAGATAGATACAAAAACCTCTTACTGATGATATCTTCAATATCTGATCTAACTTTCACTTCTCTTTGCATACTTCTAATCATACATTGGAATTCACATCATATAGTTTGCATAATACTTCTCATATCACATAAAACTTACACTTTACTTTGCATAATACAATCTTTCCTTTATACCATTACATTTTACAAAATTTTCCTAGTCGACTTGCATTGCTTTACATACTTAACAAAATACAAAATTAACCTTTTCTCTCTTAGGGCTAACATCTAGGATGTCGTCCCTAATTAGTTAAGTAATTATTTTGTATCTAAAATAATTCCTTAGCTCATAATTTGTCATTTACTATTATGCTCTATTTTTCTTTGTTCACTACTTTTACTAGTGTTTATTACATAACTCCATCCATAATGTCTATACAAGATTGTACACATGCACATATCACCATGACATTCTATACTATTTGTCCTTAAGTTTGCATGTGCCAATTGTCACTATGTCATCCATATACAATAAAATATTCATGTGCTACCAGTGAAATTGTTTGATACTTAGACAATTTTATGTATCTATCTGTGAGATATTTATCTATACATTGTTCCTTCTTGACCTACAATATATGTTTCCATAAATAAAAACTTTAAGTTGTCCTAATTATCCATATTCCTAAAAATATCCCCCTTTGGCATTGATTGGCAAGATATCAAAAAATTGGCTAAGTCCCAAAATGTTGTACAAAAACTTTCTTCAAAATTGGTCTTCAAAAATTTACAAAACTTCAAAAATACAAAATATGTGGATCATTAGATTTTGTATACATGAAAAACTTAATCTGTTGGGAGGACATGTAAACAAGAAAATGTTAGTAGCACATGCATATATCAAGATTTCAATCAAACAAATAATTACTAACTATCATTGTGTTTCACTACTCTAATGCAACCAAAAGAAGGAATCTCCACACAACCTCAGAGAAGCTCAACAAGGGCACCCAAATGAGACCTTGTTGGTTTGCTCAAGATTGAGGGATGTGGATGTGTTCTCCTCAAACACAACTATGATGAATGTCAAAATTATTAAAAGTGAAAATGAGTATGAATCTATGTTAAATGAGTAATGTAAGGCCCACACTAGTACCCTATTATAGATATGATGAAATTAATGTGATTAGGAGTTAATTAGGTTAAGATTGACATTTTAATTACTAATAATAATTTATGAGATCCTATTAGAGACTAAGTAGACTTTGGTTATTATAAGTGTAATACCCATTCAATAACATTAGGTGGAATAGACAAGATCACCTAAAAATGAAACTCTATATGTTCAAACTAGGGACTCCATCAATGGATTCATAGAATGATTCACTAGCCAAGTCAGGAAAAATGAATTAACATTTTTTTCTTGTAAGAAATAACAATGGATGTAGATTATAATGATAAAAAAACATAAATTGTTGCATTCATAATTTTTTTAAATCATGAAAACATAATTTTGGAACATTCAAATCGCTTGAGGGATTAACCTTAGAACACACACACCCTCGTAATGTGGGTATTGCTAGGAATGTTGTGATATTTAACTTGACTAAAAATATACTAGTTACTTGTTCCCCTATTAGTGATCTCCACTTAAGGCATATACTAGGATCCATTTATTTGTTTTAATGATGTAATAGATATGATCTCAATTTTTCATGGTTATGATAGACAAATATTGGAATAGTGTTAGAATTGTAATTTCATTATGTTATGAAAGATAAATGTTGATACACATATTTTGATATTGCAATGTTTTGAATATTTTATGGAAATGATTAGATGAAAGTTAATTATATATATTAATGTGAATTATGTGATGTTGGATCATTCTACACTTATCTATATGTATTTCTATAATATTTCATTGGGCTACTGATGGTTAAGTTGAGTGTGCAAGAAAGTTGAACCATGGAAATTATTCAGGGAAACAAGGTTCAAACCTATGTGAACATGGTTAAGCCAAGGTGAATCTTTGGAAGGTTCAAAACCTCATTGTATTTTGTTTATTTTGTAATGTGATTGTGCATGGGTGTTGCAAGTTTAAAGATCATGATAAATTAGAGACATATCATCGTGAAGTGTAAAGTGTTTTAATGTGTGTGTCATTTGACACTTGTGTTCTCTATGTGTAAATGACATGTTATATAGGGTTTTTGGGCATGAAGTCACTTAACCTAAATTTAATCCCCATTATGAAATTAAGTTAACCCAACTTGGAGAGTGTTAGGATAAGTCAACTTCATGATGGTATTCAAATTAAAATTTGATAGGAAATTTAGAGAGCCTAAAAGTGGTTCCCAAGTTTTATTTTGGTGAAAATAAGTAACCCACATGGTAGTAGTATAGGTTGGGGGTCTAGATACACCCATAAGTTGGTCTAGGGGACTTAGGAGACCCTCTAAACTAGTCATTTTCAAGCCAATTCTAAAATTAGAGTGTCACATGACTTCTTTCCTCATCCCACCACTTGGTTAAGTTCCTATTCGTAGAAAGGTACAAGGGTGTAAGAGGGGTAGGTGGGGATGAAAGTGGAGGTCTTTTTAGGGAGCTTTTGCCAAACTTAGTGGTTGTTCACCCACTCTCTAATGGTAGAGATAGATAGAATTTTGGAGTAGAAAACATGGGAGCCAAGGGAGGGAAGCTCTTCATCACCACTTCATAGCCATTAGCTTGGAAGGAGGTTAGTGCTTCATGCCATGAATTTTCTTATCTCTTGAAAGTTGAATAATGGAGTTTTCAAGAGTGTTCTTGTAAGGTTTATGTGTTGCATGTGGTGTATGTAGTAGTTGTTGGGTGGACCCACAATAATGGGTTACACTTTTTTGATTAAACTGACACTGAACTGTGAATTTTCAAGAAAACTTTCACATTCAGATGCAAATTACCATTTAATGGTAAGGAATTTAAGATGAAGTAAATTAGATTCTTTTAGAATTTTCTATGTAGATTCTAAATATATATATTTTAAATTTTTTTGAATTGATTTAATTGAATTAATTTTTCTCCCACAAAAATTGCTATGTTATCAAAAACCTAACATTTAAAAAGTGACATTGTTTTTGACACACATAACTTTTTTCTAAAATACATATCAATTTGATTCTTTTGAATTTAGTTTGTTAACATCCATACTAAAACCACAAAGGTGATCTGATGTCTTTATCCATAGTATTTCATATTTTATTAGAGTTTAAAGTTGACCTAACACTAATTTGGACATACATGGCTTTTGACATAGGTAACTTATTATATATTTATCCAAATTCAAAATTTATTTTTTTGATTGAAAGAGGACTTGAATACGGAGACTATAGTTATTTTTTAGAATTTTTATTCTCTTATTTACTATTTTTCCATGAGTATTCTCTATATAGGTTTATTTTTTAATAATGAACCTCAATTAAATTAACGTAAAAAAATGTATACTTAAAATTTTAAAATGTATCAAATCCATATTCATTAGAAAGCTCATTCTGAGTACTTGTTTCATGGAAAATGACATGTCTTAAGTGCTCCATCTGAACCTAGCAATTGAGCCTAGAAGCCATGAAAACAGCTGAGAATGTTATAGACTTTGTAAAAGCCATCTACTTTACTAGTTTTGATAGAAACTAACTTTCTATCAAAACTTTTTTTAATCCTTTGTCATGTCCCCTTTTCAAATAATTAAAAATAATAATCTTTGCTAAGGCAGGCAGGCTCAAAAAGGTGAAGTTTCGGCAAAAGGGGCTAATCTTTGGAAACCAATGGACTAATAAATAAAAATTATTATTAAAATATGTGTTATTAACCCCTCTTGGACGTGAGTTAGGGTTATTCCCTCTTTTAATGGATTTGGAGGCATTTTGGGCTTATTCTAGAACTTGATTTTTGCTCATTGCTTTGTCGTTCTTCAGAGGCTGCCAACCCTATGGAGAAGAAGACCCAAGGATGAGAGTTTTCAAGTTTCCAAGAAGGATAAGGATGGTATTTTAAAGCCATTCCATGCGTAAGCTCATGTAGAGTTTTCCCTTGTGCTGAACAGTGCAAATTTGTGAGTTTTCGGGTGTGTTTTTTGTAAGAGTTTGGTGTTTACGGTTGAGTATTTCATATCAGTTTGGGTTGCTTTCATATTTCAGATTTTTAGATGTTAAAATAGATCTGAATATATTTATTTTTTCATGGTAAAAATTGTGTGATAGTTTATTAGTGTTTTGTGGTATTTTTAGGCTATTTTGTGTTATTTTCGGGAGCCCGATGAGCATTGTTTTTGCCCTCCATTTGGGAGCTGTTGTGTAAATGTTATAAAATTCTAGAAATTTCATTTTTTAGGCTATTATTCTGCTGAAAGTTCTGTAAAAATTTCCACTTTCAGATCTATTAATAATATGTGAAGCTGTGAAGTTTTTGGCACTATTTCGAGCATACCCGATTTGGGGTTTATTGAGAAATTGGTGGATCTTTGAAATATTGGTTGTTTGATTTTAAAAATCTGATTAGAGGCTTGAAATATCATATAAAATTAGAGGAAGGGACAACACAATGGTATCAAAGCTATGATCTTGCCAGCCTGAGGGTTTGTAGAAGTTTGCATGCAACCAAGTGAAAGAGAAAAGAGATATTTGCAGTGAGAAAAGAATAAAGAAATTTTGATCAAACCTCCAGTTAAAAGTAAAAGTAAAAAATCCAAGGAAGGAAAAATTATGGCCGATCAAGATGAGATGGCCAAGAAATTTTTCCAAGACATCCAAAATACTTAGAAGCAAATAGTGGATAGTTTGGCAGAAACTAGGGAGGCTTTGCGGATATTGACAGAAAAATTGCAAGGAGTTGCATCTATTAATGAGAAAGGAAGCACTTCAGAGGAGCCAAGAAATTTGAAACCCACACCCTCTAAATTAAAAAAAAAACTATTTTCTTGCCTGCAGATGAGCCACCAGTACCAAATTCAGCCCTTAATCTCGTGGAAGAGGTTACAAGTAACTTGATTGCATTAAGAGCTACTTACAATGGCTTAGATGATGACTTTCGCAGTTCAGTTTCTTTTAGAGAATATGTGGATATGATGAACACTTTGATGCCCAAGAAAGAGTACAAGAGGGAGCATGACATAAGTGGAAGAGAGCTCAAAAATAAAATAAGCAAGTTTACAGCACCTACTTTTGATGGAACAAATAAAATTTCAGCTAGAGCATGGCTACAAAAATTACAGACCTTCTTCACACTTAACCCCATGAAGGAGAGTGATGCTATTAAATTTGCAAGTCTACACTTGGAAGATGCAGCCTATGATTGGTGCTATCATGGAATGAGTACTCAAGGTCATGATCAAGTAACTACATTTGATGATTTTAGTCAAAAAGTGATAGATAGATTTGACCTCAAGGATGATGAAGAGTACTTTAAAGAATTGTCAAAGTTGAAGCAAACCAAATCAGTTAATGAGTATATAGAAGAGTTTCAAAAAGTGGCTATTATGGTACCTTATATGAGTGAAAAGAGGATTGTTTATCTTTTCCTTGATGGTTTGGAAGATTCTGTTAAGGGTTTGGTTAAGGCTTTCTCACCCTCAACCTTACAGGAAGCTATCAAAAGAAGCTTGCAACTTGAAACTTGTGTGCCTATGAAACCAATCACTAATCAAAAACCCCCAACTCTTGGGAAACATAAGGGGAATTTTTAGAAAAAGACTTTTCCAACACTACCACCGAAATATGTGATAAATGTGGCAAAAAAGAAGGTAGATGAAGAGACTAGGAGTGAATTACGAAGGAAAAAGCTTTCTTTCACTTATAGAGAACCATGGGTTCTGGGACAGAGATGTTTGGGGAAAGGTCAAGTGCACTATATTGAAGTTGCTTCAAAATTTGATTCAAATGAGCATGAGGAATTTCATGACACTAAGGAGGAGGAAGAAGAAGAGAAAGAAAAAGAAATCAGCAAGGATGGCACTTTAGCAACATTATCAGGAGTCCCAAGATACCATCCCTTTCAAATTTGAGGGGTACTAGTAGGGTAAAGGTTGACAGTTCTTCTTGACAGTGGGGCAACTCACAATTTTATTGATGAGGGATTTATCATGAAAAGAGGGCTTAAAACAGAAGATTTTGAGGGATTCAATGTTAGTGTAGCTGATGGATTCACTATGCCTTGCACACGGGTGGTGAAACAACTCAAGATGACCTTAGGAGATTATGAGTTATGTGATGACTTATATGTGGTTGGCATTGGGGAGACAGATCTTGTATTGGGTGTTCAATGGTTGCACTCTATTAGAGGCTATTACATTAACCATCAAACTATGGAGTTTAAATTTCATTCCAATGGGAAAGAAGTCGTATTGAGAGGCTTATCGAATGGAGCACCTAAGGCGATCTCTGCAAAGAGGATGGAGAGGACTTTTCGAAGAGGACAAGTAGCATGGGCAGCAGGAGTCATAATCCATCCAACAAGCTCTCCAAAGAATCAAGGTAATTTCCATTTTGTAATTCAAAATATTTTTGATAAGCATAGCATAGTTTTCAATGACTTGCCTCCAGGATTACCACTAGATAGAGGTTTTGAGCATGTTATAGAATTAGAATAGGGTGCCAAACTAGTTATAACAACCCCATACCACCATCCAAGAGGTTATAAGGAAGAAATTGAAAAAACTATTAAAGAACTCCTAGACATGGGATTCATAAGGCCTAGCTCTAGTCCATTTGCATCATTTATGGTACTTGTCAAGAAAAAGGATGGTACAATGAGAATGTGTATAGACTATAGGGCTCTAAACAAGAAGACCATAAAAAATAGGTATCCCATACCACACATAGATGAACTCATTGATGAGTTACATTGTGATGTATACTTCTCAAAAATTGACTTAAGATTAGGGTACCATCAAATCCGAATGAGGAGTGAAGATGTGGAAAAGACTACTTTCAGATGTCACTATGGGCACTTTAAATTTCTTGTTATGCCATTTGGCCTCACTAATGCACCTACAACATTCCAATCTTGTATGAATAAGGTATTTAGCCAACATATTTGAGAATTTGTTTTGGTATTTTTGATGATATCTTGATTTACAGTAAAATATGGGAAGAGCATCTAAAGCACATAGACACTATTTTGGGAATCTTGGAGCAGCAATCCTTCTATGCTAAGCTATCTAAATGTGAGTTTGGTTTGACAGAGATCCTATATTCGGGACATATTATAAGTTCTAAAGGAGTACAAGTTGATCAACAAAAAATCCAAGCAATTTTGGATTGACCTCCACCCACTAATCTTACATAGTTGAGAGGTTTCTTCGGGTTGTGTAGCTACTATAGGAGATTTGCCAAGGGATTTTCTCAGCTTGCTGCCCCCTTGACTAATTTGACGAAGAAAGGAGCTTTTTCTTGGATAGAAGAAACTCAAGCCAAGGTTATATGGGCCTTATAAGATCATCAAGAAGGTAGGAGAGGCAGCTTATAAATTGGAGCTCCCACCAAACAGCAAAATATATAATATTTTCCATGTATCTTGCCTGAAGAAGGTTCTAGGACAGAAAACCATAGTATCTATAGAATTACCACCTCTTGATGATGAAGGGAAATTAGTTTTGATACTAGAAGAGATTTTGGATACAAGAGAGAAAAGATTGAGAAATAGGAGCATCATAGAGCATTTGGTCAAATGGAAAGGATTACCATTGGAGGATGCAACTTGGGAAGGAGCACATATTCTTGAAAATTCCAACCTTCATTGCTTGAGGACAACCAATATTTTGGAGGGGAGGTCTTGTCATGTCCCCTTTTCAAATAATTAAAAATAATAATCTTTGCTAAGGCAGGCAAGCTCAAAAAAGTGAAGTTTTGGCAAAAGGGGCTATTATTTGGAAACCAATGGACTAATAAATAAAAATTATTATTAAAATGTGTTTTATTAACCCCTCTTGGATGTGAGTTAGCGTTATTCCCTCTTTTAAGGGATTTGGAGGCATTTTGGGCTTATTCCAGAACTTGATTTTTGCTCATTGCTTTGTTGTTCTTCAGAGGCTACCAAACCTATGGAGAAGGAGATACAAGGAGGGGAGTTTGTAGATTTCTAGGAAGGATAAGGATGGGATTTTAAATCCATTCCATGTGCAATCTCATGCAGAGTTTGACCTTGTGCTGAACAGTGCAAATTTGTGGGTTTTCGGGTGTGTTTTTTGTAAGAGTTTGGTGTTTCCGGTTGAGTATTTCATATAAGTTTGGGTTTTTTTCATATTTCAGACTTTTAGATGTTAAAATAGAGCTAAATATATGTATTGGTTCGTGGTAAAACTTCTGTGATAGTTTATTAGTATTTTGTGGTGTTTTCAGGCTAATTTGTGTTATTTTCGGGAGCCCGATGAGCATTGTTTTTGCCCTCCGTTTGGGAGATGTTGTGTAAATGTTATACAGATCTGAAAATTTCATTTTGTAGGCTGTTATGCTACTTAAATTTTTCTAAAAATTTCCACTTTTAGATCTATTAATAATATGTAAAGATGTGAAGTTTTTGGCACTATTTCGGGCATACCCGATTTGGGGTTTATTGAGAAATTGGTGGATCTTTGAAATATTGGTTGTTTGATTTTAAAAATCTGATTAGAGGCTTGAAATATCATATAAAATGAGAGGAAGGGACATCACATCCTTTTGATAGAAATTATTTGTAGTGACTTTCTATCGAAACTAATAAGGCTAAGTTTTCATGAAAAAATAGTTTCGATAGAAACTAAATAGTTTCTATAGAATCTATTTTTTTGTTTCTATATAAACTATTTAGGATGAATTTTTCCTATTTTGTATGTAAGTGAACATGTTGGATTTACTTGCATTTGATCTAGTTTTCTTGAATTGTTGTGGTGGATTGAATGTTGTGTTGGGTGTGAAGGCTTCACTCACCCATGGGAGAGAAGAGAAGCCTTGGGGTGAAGGGGTTAGTTGGGTTTTACATTGGAATTGAGAAATCATTCTCTTGGAGAGAGGATAGATTTCATGGAGTATGGGCTCCATTGAAAGCCATTTGCCTTTTTATTGTTCTATGGGGAGGTATAAGTGAGAAATTATGAAAGGAGCAAGTATGGACAATTTTGTTGAGGCATGTGATTGTTGATAGCCTTGGATGGCATGTGTTTCTTGGAAGCCTTGTTGGGCATATTGCAATTGCAAGATTTGTTAACACATAAGGATATGGCATACCCCTCCTTGGAGAGCCCACCTTCACCTAATGCTTATGATTCCATTTTTGAATCATTGTGCAAACCTTGGTTGGGGTTGTAAATGTGTTGCAAAAATGTAAGATTCATTTTAGTCCTTGTTTTGAGATGTTGTTTGGATGTATCCTAGTTGAGCCTTGTTTCCCTTGCTCGGTGGGTGGCCTCCTTGAGGCCTAGGTTGGGAGGTGAGCCTCCATGGTTCTTTATTTTCTCTATAATTGTAGATTATTTGATGCTCTTGGATACTTGGAAGTCACGAAGATTTCATTGCATAAGGAAGAAGATATTGTTGCAAATGAGTTGATGATGGAGATGAAAACTCCATTTTGCTACTCATTTCTATTTGTGTTGTGTAAGAGTATTGTGTTGTTCTTATTTATCTAACATTAGAGGGATTGTGAAAAATTTGTGTGTTGTATAAGGCCTATCCATTTGTGTAATTTTGTTATGGTGATTCACTACCTTTTTGTATATCTTCAAAGTTATTGTAAGAAGTATGTGAAGGTGTTTGAAAGATATGATGGTTTTATTATAAAGTTCTTGATCTCCTCCATGTTTATGTAGGTTGCCAAAGGAATTATATCATGAGAGAATTGTATTGGTAGAAATATTATCCTTGTTGTACTATATTATCATTCTAGTTCTATTGGATGAATAGTGGTGCAAGCATATTTTGATTGAATCCTTTTTAAGAGATTGCATTATTAGTTTTGAGTAAATGGTTCCAAACTTCATAAGTCATAGATAAGAATAATCAAATATTATTATTCATAATCTTGTCATGAAGTGCACATATATTTGCATTGAGTTTAAAATGTAAATATTGAATGAAATCATCAATCTAGATTATAAATAACATTATGAGTAACTCCTAATTTAATTCATCACAATTACATAATAGCAAAACCTTGGACTATAGAAATAGAATAACAAATAGATGTCATAAAATATATAAGATTCAAGATATAAACTTGTTGTAGGTGCACATTTTATTCATTGGAAACTGTATGGAGAAAGTTAAAATAATAACCAGCAATACAGACCAATATAATAATCAGGAAATATGCCAAGGTATCTTCTAAATGAAAAAAATAAATAGAACATCTAGGTAACAAGGATGACATAGCATAATAAAATACCCAACAAATTCACCTTAAGTACAAACCAACATCATTTAAATAGGTAGTTAGAAAAGACTATAAAGTAATCCCCAAGTAAGAGCCGACCAGGTTGATGAAGAGACAAAAAAATAAATTAATAAAAAAACTAAGGAAATTGCTGACCTAGAAGGCAAAAGGCGACTACCACTAGTTCAAAACTCAAGAAAATTACATGGGGAAGAGGGAGGGAAGGGGTCCCATGCTCCTATCTTCCCCCTCCCTCACTTTGTCTAGCTCATGAGTACTTTTAGTGCTGCCAAACCTATCATAATTCAAATTTACATTGCCCTCATTCAATATTAAAGCCACCCACCTTAGGTAAGGAGTCTTGTTTGGCTAGGGAAAAAGGTGGGGAGGGCCCATATCTTGGGGCACGTGCATAAGGTAGGAAAAGTGTTGTTTGAAAAAAGAAGTCATGTCAAGGGTTGTGTGCTTAGTAAGAGGATTTAAAATAAAGAGAAAGACATGTATTTAAATGTATGCTAAGGGGTAGGGGCTAAGGGAGTCAAGTATAGGTTAATAGATATTTGTTAGTTGGATGTTAGTAATGTACGTGTTAATAGGATGTAAAAGGGTAAGTTAGATTGTTAAAAGATAAGTTAGTATAACTTAGGATGTTAATAAGATATTAAGTATGGGTTGTTTAAAGAAATAAGAGACATGGGAAATAGCACACTATGGAATTCAGATTGGAATTTATGCATTGGTATCTTATGTTAGTTGGTGAGATGAATAGTAGTAACTTAGGTTTAAGATTTGGAACTAAGGGAGATTGGTAGGTAAAATTGGAATGTAATTAAGAATAGGAGATAGGATTAGAAAGATATGGTTAGAAATTAGGAGTAATAATGAGTTTGATAATGTAATTGGTTTGAATGTATTAAGGATTAGGTTAGCAAGGAACTGATAACTAAATTTGAGTTAGTTAATAAGTTGGAGTAAAAGAAGTATGTCAAGTATAATAGTTAATGAAATGAGATATGATGGATTAGAGGATTCATTGAGTGGTCCAAAGGTTGGAATAGCAAATGGTTATGATGATACTTACATGCATGAACCTCACATCATAATTAGATTGTACCTAGATATATTTGAGCAGAGTCCTATGTGTGTTCTAATAGAACCTTAAAGGTATGTTAGAACATTATGTGTATACTTGTAATTTAAGTAGGCTAGGTATATCTTCTTCTTAAGTCATTGGGTCTGAGTCATTTACATTGTTCCATAGTTTAGGACTATAATGTATAATTATAATATAATAAGGATACACACTTTATATGATGAACAATGGAGAATAGAGAAAACAATCGACTATTACCAACTTATGAATATGGTGAAATTAGTAAGCAGTGACATCGTTGACAAAAGAATGAACTTATCCTTGTTATGAGTGAATTAGGAATTACCATATGAAATTTACCCTACCATCATAATCATATTTAAGGAAATCATTTGATTCTCTAGTGATGTATTGGTAAGATCCTTACCACCCTGATTGATATACAGAATAATTGTGGTTCTTAGGAGATAGTCGATCATGACTGGTGAGTCTTCCAAAAAAACAAACTTGATACTTGCACAATTAATTATAATAGTTATACCTTTAAGATAACCTTAACCTAATGCCCAAATGAACCTCTTAGCTAATTTTTTTTTTCATTGAAAATATTTGATGTTTAATTTAAATGTTGTCAAAAAAAAAAAATTAGTTGTGTTTTTGCCCTGTAAGTTTGGGCATGACAAGTAAAGAATACTTCAAGAAATGGCTATGGAAGAAACCATTATTGAAAGAATTCAAGGATAATGGAGATGGATGCAAGAAAAACAAACTAAGTTAACAATGCAAATGAAGTAATCTAAATCAACTACCAAAAGATATCACAATGCATGAAAATCTCTTAAATACTCTAAATTTAAAATAACATAATAAAAATGTAATGGAGGAGATGAAAAAATGCTTATGCAACCATTTGTAGGTCAAGAGGACCTACCTACAAACCACTTTTCTCACCGAATGTTTAGCTCAACATTTCACTCATTTGGACCTATTTGAAGTTTGTAATGGTTTTGGATTTTGAACATTCAAACATGCCAAACACTTCAATGATCTTATGAATGCTTCAACTAGGATGTACAAATATAACTAGAGGTTATCCTTGATATACACAAGGTACACGAGGCCCAAATGTGTAGATGAAAGAAAATAATGCCACATAGACGAGAGGAGATGGTAACCAAAATCTCCACTTTCACTTCCCAAAGGTATAAAGTTCTTTGGGGCTTAGCCAAGAGTGACAATATTTTACTTCCAAGAGATGTTTCTTTGAATTCACCTCCCACTATTTATACTCCACTAGAAGAAGAGAGTTGAGGTCATCCCAAGGGGTGATGAAATCCCAAAGCATGCCTCCTAAAAATTTAAAAACAAGACCACTTAATTTTGGTGCACTCAAGATCACCTAAAGGCATGAGAGGAGAGACTAAAAAGGGGCCTTAGGTTTTAAAAGGAACTTTCCCATTCCCATTTGAAGCTTTATGTTTTCTATCTACTCTTGAAGATACTCATGTTTAAGCATGCAAGGTTATTTCCAACTTGACAACATCATCAACATAAGAAATAAATCGTTGGTCAACATAACTAAATCGATAGGGATAAGAGTGAGTTCATTTAATTCATTCAAGATTGAGTGTATTCATTTTAAGCACCAAGTCCAAATATTTCATAGAAATCTTCTTTATTTCTTAAGCATTCAAGATTTGATGAGATTTTTTTAAAACCAAATCAAAATATTTCATCGCATTCTTCTTTGATCTAAATCATCGGTCAACATAACTAAATCGGTAGGGATAAGAGCGAGTTCCTTTGATTCATTCAAGATTGAGTGTATTCATTTTAAGCACCAAGTCCAAATATTTCATAGAAATATTCTTTGTTCCTTAGGCATTCAAGATTTGATGAGATTTTTTTAAAACCAAATCAAAATGTTTCATCACATTCTTCTTTTATCTTTAGGAATTCAAGAGTGTGTTTTTTTATCTAAGCATGTATTCTAATGAAAAGCTTGTCAATTCCCTTAATGAATTCAAGATTGTGGTTAAACATTCATTCCAATGAATAGTGTATAAATTCTCTAAAGGAATTCAAGATTGATTGAGTAATATTACACTTAAGCACATTCAAGAGTTTGTTTGGATTTGTGAGATTACTTGCAATATTCATTCAAAGGACAAGTGGTTAAATCATGTAATTTCATTCCATCCCCTAATTCTAAAGTCCTCCAAAGTTAGCTTCCTATAATAAAATTTGATTAGTAATCTCTATTTATAAAGTAAATAATGAGGTGAATATCAAGAATCCTTCAAATATCAGTAAATCTACCAAATAACAGAGATGACAAAATACAATCACATACACCAAAATAGCAAAGATGATTAAATGAAAATAATAGAGGAGAAAAAAAATCATTATATATGATACTTTCCCTAATAGATCGTAGATGATAGACAAGACTCAAAGATGCCAAAACATGCAAATGTTGAAACTTGCAGACGTTGAAATGCACAGATGCTAGAAGCCAAATCAACAGAGATGTATGAACTTGGAGATGACAAAACATGTTTTCTTAGTTTCATGTATTATATTTGTCAATGGCATAGATGCCAAAACACACAGATGGCAAACTATGAAGATGATGAAATGTCTTCACAAATGACATTACATTAGAACTTAAATTACAATGCATGGTTTTTTAGATACCACTAAATTTTGGTCAAATTTTTAATGAGAAAAAGGGACATCGGTCCCACTAGGTATGCCAAAATGTATATGTGAAAAAACTAATCTTTTGAGAGAAAATGTATAAAATAAAATGTTAGTAGTACATGCATATATCAATATTTGAATCAAACAAATAACTACTAACTATAATTTTTTTTTACTACACTAATGCAACCAAAAGAAAGAATCTCCATGCAACCTCAAATCAGCTCAAGAAGGGCACCCAAATGAGATATTTTTGGTGTGCTCAGTATTGAGGGATGTGGATGTGCTCTCTTCAAACACAACTATGATGAATCCCAAGATTATTAAAAGTAAAAATGAGTATGAACCTATGCTAAATGAGTGAAGGATACTTCAAGAAATGGCTATAGAAGAAACCATTCTTGAAATCATTCAAGGATAATGGAGATGTATGCAAGAAAAATAAACTAAGTTACCAATGAAAATGAATGAATCTAAATAAACTACCAAAAGTTAGCATAATGCATAAAAATATATAAAAATCTCTAAACTTAAACTAGCATGATAATAATGCAATGGAGAAGATGAAAAAATGCTTGAGACAAGGCTTTATTTATAAGCTTGAGGGAGACCTTGAGGATGTGGCATCCACATTGGTGCCCCAAGGGAGACACTTGGGCTAAAGGAAAAGTCATGCACAAATTCAAAAAGAGCCTTTATGATTTGAGTGATTCAAGGTTTTCTCACACATGTGTGAGAAACCTTGAAGATAGGGGTGGGGAACAAGGATGTAAGAGTCATTTTTGGAGAATTTATGTTCTAAAAAAAATAGAAGAGATAGCAGTCCTTTCTCTATTAAGTTCTATTAGACTTATCTCATCATAAGTCTTGTTGGTCTACCATTAAATGTCTTCAACTTTGGTTCTTGGTTGACTTAGTTGATCCACTCATGCCTTAAATTCATTGTTCTTTCTTCTCAACTCCTCATCTATGTCCTTTGTCAAATTGAAGGACATGACACATTTGGCATATAATGCCTTTCCTTCAAGCTTGCATCTCCTTAGCTCCTTGATATAGGCATCAAGAGCTCCTAAATAATTTTTTATGTTCTGATAGACTATGTCAAACACCTGAGAATCATGCTTTTCTTGTTGATTATCTTATTTATAGATGATATCAGTTTTATTTGATCATCATCATCTGAGCCTGTTAGAGTTGCAAAGGTAAGAGATGTGCTTGGTGCACTTGTCTTCTTATCCTCTTCCTCTTTCTTCTTCTTCTTTTCTTATTGTTCTTTTCTTTTCTTGTCTCCATCTTCTTTCTTCTTCTATACCTCTGCATCTTTTATCTTTTTCTCTTCTTCCTCTTTCTTCTTTTCTTCTTCTTCTTCCTTCTTCTTCTTTTCATGTTCTTCCTTTTTCTTGTTCTCATCTTCTTCTTTCTTTTTCTTCTCCTCTTCCTCTTTATTTTTCTTCTCTTCTTCCTCTTTCTTTTTCTCTTCTTCTAATTTATTTTTCCTTTTTTCTTTATTTTCTCTTCTTCTTCATCTACTTCTTCTTCAAAGCTAGAATCACTAGATATCTTTCTAACAATATTTTTCCCATGATCCTTAAAAGGATCTTTGGTGATGTCAACTATGACATTAGTTCTACCAATTTACATGGTGTTTGTTGTAATTTTGATCTAGGGTGCTATTGTTGCTACTTTATTCAGGTCTCCCATCATCTACACAATTTCCTTGTTAGTTTCCTCATTGAATTCCTGATAATTACCTCGCATTATCAATATAGCTCTTTTCTTGTTTCTCAGATATGGTTCTAGATTTGGTTTTGTGTGATGTTCTTATCTTCTTCACCAACTCTTTTCCTTGTATTTTTTAGCCTCTCATAGAGTCTTTTGGAATCTCATCCTTAATATCTTCAAACTTCTTATTAGATAGGATGATATGTCAAATAACAACATTTTCTAAATCTAATGTATCATTTCCTATATATAGGTGATAAAACTTATTTAACTGAACAAAGTTATCCTCATTAATAATGGTGTTGTTTACCTTTTCAATTTTAGGCTTCTAGACCTTCCTTACCAATTGCACAACTTTTTCTTGCTTCTCTATAGCCTTTTGAGGCTCTACTTGACTTTGCATCTTCTTACTCATAGGCTAGGAATTATTTTCTTTTGTTTATTGTCAGGTCTTCTTGTCATTGCCTTCATTCTTTTCTTCCTAAGAGAATCAGGTGACCCTTGCTTCACTTCTACTAGTCTGACTTATTTTCTCTTCACCTAAACCACTCCAACTTTCTTTTCTTCTAATTCACTAGTCAATGGAATAGCAAGTGTGATGGGTGCATGTTGTTGAGATGCAACTACATAGGGGCAATAGGTGTGTTACTAGTAGGTGCATCCACTATCACTTATCTATCAATCCTATAGATGCTAGGGGTGGAATGTACACCATCCTTTGTTGAGCAATTTTCTTCATGCCATTAATTATTCACCTCGGTGCACTTGCTTCTTCGGTTGACATTCTAGCTTGCTCCATAGTCATCCTCATCACTACTTCTACTTTCTTCTTGGCTGATTTTTCCAATTAGGCTTGACCAGCTGATTGCATCAGCTCCTCATAGATTCCTAACCTATCAAATTAGTCCTCATCTTTATCAGCTTCAAGGATAACTTGGGCATATATTTCTATTTCCACTTTAGTAATCTCATATCCAAAGGTCCAACATACAACATCCTTGGTTCAAATGCCTCAATATATGTAGAGTTTGTATCCACCATAAAACATATATCTTCTTTTAACTTTTCTATCATAGAGGGTGGGATTATGAATCTTTCCCTCATATCAATCTAGTATGTCTTCATAATCAAATTATCACTATCATTAACCTTTTCTATAAGGTGTCTATTATACACTTCAAAAATATTCTCCATTGTGCATCTGTTACCACTTACAATTGTTGATATATGCATAAAAGGAAATCTTTTGATTAAATGGAAGAACATATATGTGATCAATGTTTGGAATTTGAATTGACTATTCTTAACCTTCTTTATCTTATCCAAGTTCTCTATTAATTGCACTTTTGGAATCTTACACAAGTTGACCTCTTCCTTGTCAACACAAATCTTATAAGTTGCTTTTATAAAGCCAACTGCCAAATCATCTTCTTTGGAGTTGTAGCACATCTTTTCTACTATGATTTTTCTCAAGAAGCTAACATCATGGTACTCAACCTTGCTTATGACAATATCTCTACAATTGTAAACTAACTTGGTGTTTTCAAGCACTAACTTCTTGACATTCTTTTAATTTACTAGTATACTCCCTTCATTGCATAGTCTAGTGACCTCATGAACAAGGTTAGCAAAGATTTCAACTACATTATCTCCTAACCAAAACTTTCCATCATGATTTCTAGTCACAATTATCTTGGCTCACTCTTCATTATCAAACTCATAATAGAATAGAAACTTAACTAGGTCATTTTATTTCATATATTCATAACCTTATTTATAATGCATGTCCTGATTGTAAATATGATCAAATTCCTCTAAGATATGATCCTCACCTACATTCTCAAATTTTCTTCTTAGATAACTACCCACATCTTCTAAATGAATGACATTCTTAGGCATTTTTCATAACACAGTGCTAGGGTCATCAATCACATACTAAATAGGGTTTATCTTCATTTTAGGTCTTGCTTCATCTTCCATATTATGAATTAAAAACTTATCCATTTCTATCCTTGAATTCTTGACATAGTTCTAAGATTAAATCTTTACTTAAGAGTAAAATACCTCATTTTATCACATAACTAGGGCTGCCTATTCTTTGCACTTGAAAACTCCTAAAATATCCTTCAATTATGTTGTCAAATTGCTCTTGATTTCTCCTATACTCTTCACATGGTTGAATAATACTCATGATAATTGTCACACAACTTATATCTTTTCAAAATGATCTTTGCATTAATTGTGCAACTACCTAGTTCATAAAAAGTTATCTTTATTAACTAGTAAACTTGATTTCATTTATACATCTTCATGCGCTCTCTAAATAACATGCACTCTTAACTAGATCTTCCTTGTGATCTTCTCTTGCTTCTACCAATGTTTTGAGTTCTAATTTGATCTCTAACTCTTATTCCATCTATCTAGTTCTCTATCTTCAATAGACAAATGCTTAATTCAAATAGGATGAATCACATATAGTTGTTGACTTCAATCTTTTATCAGGTGCATCAAAGTACTATTCTTCCAATACCACATGAAAACTTGATGGATCTTTTTCTTTGACAAATACCTCTTTGAATTCTTCAACATGTTCTTTGAGTTCATCTTTCTAACTTATATTTCTTATATCCTTCCTTCTAACATTTCTATTGCTATTCCTTCTAAAATTTGGATTCCTATTGATGATCTTCATATCCATTTTGCAAAATTTTGCAATGTGACCAAAATTGTTGCATAATTGACATAGAAGTGTACTACTCTAATTAGGTCCATTATGATTGGTTGGTACTCTATAATTTCTAGCAGTGTGTCCAAAGTTGTTACACATGTAACACACAATGTTACTCCTTGTTCCATTAGCTCTTTCTCCTTCATTATATCTATTTATGGATCTCCTTATTTCATTTCTTGCATGGTTAGTATCCCTAAACATTCTACTATTTCTATTACTACTATCAAAATTAGGTTTCCTACAATCAATTGCTTTATGACCAAAACCATGACAACTATAAAAATAGAAATTAGTAATAGGTTTGAAAGACTTACCTATACAATCTCTCTTTATATGACCAACTTCATTACATATAAATCATCTACCATTGAATTCATACCTTACCTCTTTATGTGATTCAACTTACTCTATTTTCTTACATTCATTACATTTCTGAGGTTGACTTACTAGCTCAACCTCTTTAGGTACTTCTTTAGATTGGCTTAGTTCAATCTCATTCTAATCATTCTTCTTAGGTTTAGGGGTTTCAACAACTAAATTTGGTTCCTTTCTTGCTTCATATTTCTGTGTTGTTTTTTCTCCAATGAAATATCCAAGACAAGTCTCGTTCTAAGAAGGTTGTTGATAATATAGTAACTCATCAATTTTCTCACTAATGGAATATAGCTTCTCTAACTATTGTTTATCTTAGGTTAATTCTCCTTTCATGATAGTATTATATTTCTTAAGCTCTTCCTGCCCTATTTTGATAGAACCAAATTCAAATGTCACTTTTATATGATGGGATCTTAGATCTACATTCTTAGGTTTCATATCTGATTCAAGCTTGCTATCAAATTTCTTCAAACTTAACTTTAGTTCAACAATCTATAGCTCATGTTTCAAAATCTCATTTTATTTCTTTAAGTTTGCCACCTCATCACTATATTTTGTTTTCTCTCTAGCTTCTTTTCTAGATTTGAGATGATCGATCTTATCTTTCAATTTCCCAATATAATCTTTTGCATCTTCATACCTTTCTTTCAGGTTGTCTTGTTCTTCAATAAGAAGATCAATCTTCTCAAGGGATTCCTCAAGATTTCTCTATAACCATTCCATATTCATAGGGATCTTACTCAAGTTGTTAAGTCTCTTTAGAGGAACTGGGCTCTAATACCAATTATTAGAAATAGGTAATACTGAGAGGGGGGTGAATCAGTATTCTACAAACTTTTTCCCATAACTGAATATTATTAATTACTTTATAACCTGCATATGAAAGTAAACTAATAATGTGGAAGAGTAAAGATAACCATACACAAACAGAAATCATAACACCATATTATGTTAACTAGGGGAACCTGGTCAAGGGAAAACCCTGGTGTGGATGGTACCCACAAAATGATCCACTAAAAAAAAGTATCATGTTAAGGATGTTGACCATGTTACTATAATTGTAGACACCTAAATCTAATTACATCAATAAGTAATCATATTTAGTCATCTCCTAGGACATTATTGATTAAATATTTACTATTTAATTAATTAATCGTCATCTCCTAAATAAATAAATTATTTAATTAACTATAGTCCAATTGATAAAATCAAAAGATCACCCAAAATCAATTTATCAATTAAATCCTTATTCCTCTATTAAATTGGATAAATCATTAAATCTATTCAATTTAATTCCACACTCCCATTTTGTTGAATAAAACATTTAATAAAATATCTAAAATCCAAAAGCCTTCCTCAACCTTATCCTAACCCCTAATCCAACCCATTCACCCATATTAACCTCACTTAGCCTCCTAACTAACCCATCCCATCAAAGGTAAATCACTTACCCCCTAACCCCCCTTCTAAGTTAATCCTAAATCCTCTTCTAATCATATGCACAATCATAAACATGAGTTAAGACTTGCTAACCCAAGCCAAAGTCAACAAATATCTTCTTCCCCTCACCCTCCAACATAAATGACCCTCAAATATCTCTTACACTCCTCTTAATGGCTCTTACACCTTAATTCATGAGTCTTTCATACTCAACCACCTTCATCAAGCCTTTGACCAAACCTTATCCTATTCTCTCACACTCATCCTCCTTGTGACACTTGTCACCTCTTCATTGGTGCTAAATAAGCACAATCCATGTGCTTCTCTTTGAGTGCATCCTGACCCTCCCTCACCTTCTGATCATCTTGACATCTTGGCCCTCCATTTCTCCAACCCTTGGCCTATAAATTGAACCCTCTCCCTTCCCTAAAAATATCCATCCTCCATGCAAAGTTATAATGATATTTTGAGAGCACACTACTACCAAAATACCATTATAATGGCAAAATCACTCCATGACTCCATTGTTGCAACCTTATCTCACTCACCCCATCCATCTATTTGAAGCTTGAGCTATACTTGTGAGCACACATACCTTAAATTGGGGACAAATCTATTGTATCATTGTTTTATACCATTTGGAGCTTACCATTCTTGGTTTGCCTCCATTTGTGGTGATAGCAAATCAGTCATATCTTAAGTGTTTACTCATTTTAGTATTGTTAATGCTTTCCTTAATAGCTAGTATTCATGTTACACTACTAAACTAGGTGATACATTTTGGCACGCCCGATGGGACCTCGCATTTGGGTCAATCTAATCAATTTTTAAGCTTTTTTGTGATATTTAACCAATTTAACGCGGTTTGCTTGTGTGTTTTTGCAAAAGGTTTACTAATATTTTTCCCGGTACGTAGGTTCCCCTTTCAAAATTTTGCCCCCAACCATATAATCAATTTTCATTTCTAAGACTTTAAAAATGTGCTATTTTTGTGATCTTGTGACCCCGAAATCGTGATCCCGCAACCACAGGAATGCGGCTATTCTCCGACAGGAACGCGAACCAACCAATTTTTTTCTCGAGGGAACACAATCATTAACCTATTAAACTTTTCAAACCTATACTTATCGTTGACCTTTCAAACTTACAGACAAATTCTCCTGTGGGAATGCTAAAAAATCTGCCTGCCAGACCACTATTTCACAGGATCACTCTGTGTCATTTATCCCGCGGCCCATCTTTCTACATTTTTTACCAATTCTCTATTTTGTGGGATCACTATCTAAACCTGCGATAACACTAGCCAAACCTGTGGGAACACTATTAAGACTTGTGAGATCACTATCCCACTACTTATCCTTGCATTCTTGCACGCGGGATCGTAAACCTGCGGGATCGCTATCCTAACTCGCGGGATCGCCAAAAAATCAAAAAAATCAAAAAATCAAAAAAGTAAAAAAAAAGAAAGTATAAATAAAATTTTAACTTTTGGTGGTTATGCAAGATAGGGGTAATTCTGATCATTTTTTACACCTCTGAAAATTAACAAAAAAATTTTAAAAAAAAAATTCCCCATAGTTAAGCTTTGATTTTGGGATTTTTGGGTGACTAATCAAATGGATTTTTTTTGTAGCATTCCAGGTTGGAGCATCTTACAAACCTAATCATGTTTTTTGTAGGTTTTTATTAGAATAAACTTTCATGTTTAAACACATCTTTCATTGAATGAATCTTGCTTAAATCAATCTCGAATGCCATGGATTAAAATCAACATTTTATTGGAATGCATGCTTAAAAAAACAAATACAATCTTGAATGCCAAGGATCAAATAATCATTGCAATACCTCACACTTGAAATTTGGGCATAAAATACTTAAACACAATCTTGAATGCCTAACAATCAATGAACATTACATGATTTTGACACATTTCAATGATGCTGGCATTTTTTTTATTAACGAACTCTCAATTTTCATTATGCTGACGACGTTGTCAAGTTGGAATGAACATTGTATGTTATAAACATGAGTGTCTTCAATCATAGCTTACAAAATATAAATCATCAATTGGAAAATAATGAGTGTCTTTTAAACCCAAGATCACTTATGTGATCTTGTTTTTCACTTTTTAGGAGGCCTTCTTGGGGATTTCATCACCCCTTGGGACGACCTCAACTCTAGCATTCTGGTAGAGTATAAACATTGGAAGGTGAATCAAAAGACACCTTTCTTGGAAGCATAATCTTGTCACTCTTGGCTAAGCCTTAAAGAATTTTATACCTTTGGGAAGTGAAGGTAGAGATTTGGGTTACCATCTCCTCCCGAATGAGTGGCATTATTTTCTTTCATCTACAGATTTGGGCCTCATGTACCTTGCATATATTGAGGAAACCCCTAGCTAAGCTTGTATATCCTAGAAAAAACCTTATAGGGCTATTGGTGTGTTTGACGTGCTTGCATGTTCAACATCCTCCCCATGTTTTAGAAAAAATCAAATTATTTTGCTAAAGAGATCACTTGTCTACCTTTGAAAATATTGTTTGCAAGTCCATTCGCAACAACCCAACCATTGGTCAATCATTCAACCCAAATGAAGGGCATACTTAGCATAGTCACTACCTCATCCAAGATTCATCCAAGCTTCCAAGCTTTCCTCTAGTATCATCATTCCTAAGGTCTTCCATAAAATCTTCCTTTTTCTCTCCATGTCTTAACTATGCAACATCCCATCCCTACCCAACTCATCATCCAAATCAAAATCTGAGCTTCCCAACTTATCCTAATCTACATTTCCATTCCCAAAACATCATGTCACAATCCTATTATGATGAATTTTGTCATCCCACCTTTTCTCCCACCTCATCCTATTCCAATGATGATGATGATGATCTTGTCGACTATGATGGATATATTGAAAGCCTTAGAGATATTACTCCCAACATCCCCCAAAATCCAAACATTCCTCCCAACTACTCCATCCCTCCTCGAAACATATCCACTAGTACTCCCTACCCTACCTTTGACAAGGGAAATCCATTATTATCCTCTTCCTTACCTCCTCCTTATATTGTGCCCACATATTCCTCTTATACATCAGTCATATCTCCATCTTCCTCTACCTTCATCTCCTAACCTCTACCATTCCAGAACAATTCTAGTAGCTAAATCCCTAGTCCAAATCCACCATCCCAATATCTTCCAAACCCCTTTCCAAATCCTCCAACCAGTCCTAGCCATACCACACATCACCTCAATCCCCTTACTCCTCCCATTCCAACACACTCATCTCCAAGGAATTTTACAAGGAAGCCCAAAGCAACTCCATTTCCCACTCCCATCACTCCTCTTACCTCGGCCTATCACTACCATCCCTATCGTATCCACCCCACTTATCAAACCACTTCCATCTCCTACCTCCCATCCATTGAATCCCATCCACATCTCCTCCTCCTAGCATTACCCAAATCCCACATAATGAACCTAATGAGTCCCTCCCCCATCAACTCATCCCCATTGAAGAAACTCCTACCCATCCATCTACCTCACTTAAAAAGACCATCCATACTTCTCCTATCATACCATCCACTCCCACCCATTCTTGTCGAGATCTTGTCCAAAATCATGTTGAAATATCCCTCAACACAATATAAGATCCCATCATCCCACATATTCCCCTACATGATCCACTTTTACCATCCCCTCCATATCTGAATCCCACCATCACACCTACTCTGTCTCAAGATCCATTCCCATCAACCCATCCAACTCAAGATCCTATCCTTCCATCCCCTCTACTTCATGCTCATGCAAATCCCATTATCCATGATGATAGATCCATCAAAGAAGAACTAACTATCATATATGAAGCTTCGACTCCTTCAACTAGTAATGGACTCACACTTGTGTTCCAAATAATGAACATCATACTAAAGAAAGAAATAAAAATGTGTCTCTAGATGTTGATATCCCTGCTATTCCTACATGGTCGCAAATCCTTCCATCTCCACCCCAAAGTTCCCATCCATCTTATTCCGTATCTATTTTGGGCCCTTATCCTACTCCTTACCTCCAACCCTCCATTTTGGGTCCATATATCCCTTATCTAAATCCCACACCCTTTCCATCCATTTTGGGTCCTTACATACCTTATATGAATCCTTTATCTCCCCCATTTATTTTGGGACCTACACCTTCCCCGTTTCCATCTATTTTGGGCCCACATCCTTCATTCCCTCCATCTATTTTGGGCAATTATATCCATCCATAGCCTATGTTCAAATCTATCTTTCCATCCCCTCAAATCCACCAACTAGATCATCTAAGGCACTCACCCTTGATTCCCTTCCAAATTTTAAACCCTATCACTCCATCCAATATCCCTCCATCTCATCCATGCTCTTGTTCCCATCCCAAGGCTAATAGAAGCATATTGGATGCCAAAATCAAAAAGCATAAATACAAAAATCCAAGTCTCAACATGTCCCTTCTAAAATACATGTTCAAAACAAGAAACATTTGATCCAAATCAAAGGAAAAGTCAAGAGGCCACAAAGGCCCAAGCTGCAAAAGTCAAAAATCATGTGGATACCCAAGATGCTCATAAAAGAAATGCATCTCAAAGAAAAATCTCAATTAGCATACATTCATGCTACTCAAAAAGCCTCATCCATCCATCCTTTATCCAAATCCCCATATATGCATCCTTCATCCCTCCAACCCACTCTTAGTCCATATGCTTCTTATCCTAAATTTCCCATCCTTCATCTTCAAACTTTACTTGTAGTCCTTATCTTTCTCTTCCTCCACTTTCTCCTCACCTTCACTCAATACCATCTTTCCCACTACTTCGTCACCTTTCAAGGTGTGTGCCAGTGATGATCTTTCCAAATTCCTCATCCATTTACCCACAAGCCTTATGTCTTCGCATCCATTATCTATCAAACTCCCACCCACCATTCCACTTGTTCAATCCAATCCTTTTCCATCCATCCTACCAACATCTATGAGTAAAAATGCATCGAAAAAGTCAAAAAAGTCTTTATATATATATATACAAAAAAAAAAATCATCCAATGGTGAAAACTTGGCAATTCAGGCACCTTGGACAAGTACCATGGTGAAAACTTGGCAAATAAGCATCATGTGTAATCCCTCCATCCAAATGCTCTGCACACTTGGGGGCACTTTCCATCACCCACCGTACCCATCTCATCCCACCCTCGCCACCACATCTTATCCATTTCATCCCCCATCCTCCTTCGGATCTTGATACCATTAAGCCCACCACCAAATACATGCTTTTGGTCATCCCTTTGTCATCCATAGTTTGTATCCACCTTTCCTCTATCCACCCATCCTTTCATCCATATAAGTCCTCCATCATCCTCATCTACCACACCTTATTATCCCCTATCTTCCTTGCTCATTCACCTTTCCTATCCTAGCTTCCATCTCTCTCCCTTCTCCTCTTGTTGACCAAGCTTCTATCCTATCACACCCCTTATAACACCTCCTCTTGAATAAATGTAATTAGGGGCACTATATTCCTTGGGGACCATTTTGTGTCCATCTTTGCCCCCCTCCTAGCTGTATTTTCCTTTTCTCATCCCAAACACTAGTCATCCCCCTTTTTATCTATCCTTGCATCTCCTAGCATTACCTCCATCTTGCCATCACCTAGTACATCCCTTGTCATTGGCATCTAGCCCTCTGATATCCCTCATCCTGAGCTTCCATTCGCTATCCTCTCACCCTGAGCTTTTCATCCACTCTTTTCTCATCTTGAGCCTTCTTACTCCCACTATCTTAAGCTTTTTACAAACCCTCTTCTCCTTTTGAGCTTTTCATCCCCTCTATCTCCTTATCCCACACTTTTCCTCTACCTCCCCATCTCAAGCTTTTCATCCACTATCTTCTCATCCCAAACCTTTCATCCACTATCTCTTCATCTTTATCTTTCCTGCCGCTATCCTATCATGCTGAGCTTTTGTATGGTAATCCCTTATACATCCTTTGATCTATCAATTGTATATTCCTTGCAAATTAGTCATTTTCTTGGTCTCATTGTATATCTCTCCTCTCTTCATGTTAGTTCATGCTTGATTTTAACTTGTAGTTCTCTTAGTTAGGTGCTTTTGTGAATCCTCGTCTGCGATCCCTTATCATCAAAATGTTGTCCTAAAAGAGTTATGCTTACCTAGCTCACCCTAGTCCTTGATATTACTGATAGATCCTTGCAAGATGCATCCTTCCTCTCGTCTGATCTTGGTCCATCAATATCTAGTCCTATCGATCTCTTTGGCAAAAAGTTAACTTTTTCATGGATTTAAATTTTCTTTTGATTTGTTTTCTTTTTGGGATTTCAAATTTGGTTCTTAAAGTATCTCTTCCAAGAGATTTTGGTTGTTCCCTCCTTTGGGTCACCATGATCTTTTATATCATGGCGTGCTTTGAATGAGGCAATTCAAATGCAAGGTCTTGATCAGGTCTTTTTCATCTTTTCTTTTTTGCTTGTGAGTTAGTTAGATATGACCCTTGCATAGTCCAAACATGTGATCACCTGTGATTGCATGGTGCACTTGGGAAATATCCTTTGCTTGTGGGTTACCCAGTATCATTTCCACTCTGATTCTTCCAAGATTCATGTGTGATGCTGGGGCAATCCTTGCATGTTTTTTTTACATTAGTCCTCTGTAATATTGGTACAAAGGCCTTGATGTTCTTGGTAACCTTGGCATATACCCAATATTCCTATATCAAAATAAATGCTCAATTACATGATGGTGCTTCCCTTTTGGAACACCCCCACGCTCAAGCTTCAATCGATTACATCAAAACATCCCATGTCATCCTATTGGTGCAACCCATTCTATCCAAGCATCCCATCTCACCCAAGAATCCCACCCTATCCAAGAATCATATCCTATCCAAGCATCCCATCCAATCAATCTTGCCATCATGATCCAACCAATCTCTCAATCCCATCATATCCAATCTTGCATCAATCATAATCATAGCTCTTGCATCAAATCATCATCATAGCTCCTGCATCAATCATAATCATAGCTCTTGCATTAAATCATAATCATAGCTCCTGCATCAAATCATAATCATAGCTCCTACATCAATCATAATCATAGCTCTTGCATCAAATCATAATCATAGCTCCTGCATCACTCATAATCATATCTCCTGCATCAATCATAATCATGGCTCTTGCATCACTCATAACCTTTGTCATCACCAATCCTAACCCTCAAATCATAATCTCCCCAACCTTACCATCTTCTGAATCACTTCCCTGGGATTAATTTCAATGACCACTCACCCTCCCCCCTCTCCCTATAGCTAGTGTTCTTCCCCATTGGTTATCCTTGCACCCACGATTTTCCTCTATATCATTCTCCCATAGTGAGAGTTTCTGCTTCCTTCAAACCCCTCTCTTAGCCACTCTCCGTCCTCTCGCTCATCCTTGATTCTTGTACTTTTCAAGAAGCTATTGGGCCTCGCCTTCTCTCCCCGCCACCTTCTTGAGGGGGCATCATGTAGTCCATTCTCTCCTCTTCTACTCAAAACTAGGGCAACTATGTTGCTTTAAAAAGTCTTCTTCACGTTTGTATGTTTGAACTTCTTTGAAATAGTGTTGCTTCAACACTATCTCAAAGAGGGGCAAAATGTAGACACCTAAATCTAATTACATCAATAAGTAATCATATTTAGTCATCTCCTAGGACATTATTGATTAAATATTTACTATTTAATTAATTAATCATCATCCCCTAGTTAATTAAATTATTTAATTAACTATAGTCCAATTGATAAAATCAAAAGATCACCCAAAATCAATTTATCAATTAAATCCCTATTCCTCTATTAAATTGGATAAATCATTAAATCTATTCAATTTAATTCCACACTCCCGTTTTATTGAATAAAACATTTAATAAAATATCTAAAATCCAAAAGCCTTCCTCAACCTTATCCTAACCCCTAATCCAACCCATTCACCCATACTAACCTCACTTAGCCTCCTAACTAACCCATCCCATCAAAGGTAAATCACTTACCCCCTAACCCCCCTTCTAAGTTAATCCTAAATCCTCTTCTAATCATATGCACAATCATAAACATGAGTTAAGACTTGCTAACCCAAGCCAAAGTCAACAAATATCTTCTTCCCCTCACCCTCCAACATAAATGACCCTCAAATATCTCTTACACTCCTCTTAATGGCTCTTACACCTTCATTCATGAGTCTTGCATACTCAACCACCTTCATCAAGCCTTTGACCAACCCTTATCCTATCCTCTCACACTCATCCTCCTTGTGACACTTGTCACCTCTTCATTGGTGCTAAACAAGCACAATCCATGTGCTCCCCTTTGAGTGTGTCTTGACCCTCTCTCACCATCTCATCATCTTGACATCTTGGCCCTCCATTTCTCCAACCCTTGGCCTATAAATTGAACCCTCTCCCTTTGCTAAAAATATCCATCCTCCATGCAAAGTTATAATGATATTTTGAGAGCACACACACTACCAAAATACCATTATAATGGTAAAATCACTCCATGACTCCATTGTTGCAACCTTATCTCACTCACCCCATCCATCCATTTGAAGCTTGAGCTATACTTGTGAGCACACATACCTTAAATCGGGGACAAATCTATTATATCATTGTGTTATACCATTTGGAGCTTACCATTCTTGGTTTACCTCCATTTGTGGTGATAACAAATCAGTCCTATCTTAAGTGTTTACTCATTTTAGTATTGTTAATGCTTTCCTTAATAGCTAGTATTCATGTTACACTACTAAACTAGGTGATACAATAATTCCCCAAAATTGGGTCATTGTCATGACCACCAATTCTGGTTTATTTCAATCAATCCTAAGTCCTATGTCACTAGACAATTCTTATTCTAATATTCACTACTTGAATTAAGTGTCAAATGTAGAAAACCCTAATCTACATTAATTAGGCTATTTATTTAATTCCTAAGTATTGACTCAAATTAGTCACATTAAACCTATTGATTAAGACTTAATTTAATACGAAGTGTTTATACTTTGATTAAATTAAATTATATCCTAAGGCTAATGTAATAAGGGATTAAAAATATTTAATTTAATAATTGTTCTTACTTTAATTAATTGAATATGATTATTCAATTAAATAGAAAAGGTATTTATGAGGTCATGTCTCACTTATTAAATTAAATTATATCTACAAAAATCCTCTCTTTAGTTCTAAATGAAAACTCTGTGTGAACTACTTCTCAAAATTGGAATCAATCTAGTTAACTTGCTCTCACACTTATGACAAGTTTAGTTAACTACTCATCACACTCAGATTTGAAATAGTTCACTTCACCTGCACAAGGAAGTTTCCATCTTAACTGAATCTTCTATCTAATCCTAACCATTCATCAAGGTTGATCCTGATTGTTGATCCATTTCTAGATTCTATTTAAGGGGCTCCTAATTCCTCATTAAAAAAAGGCTGAATTGAATTTGCATCTAATTTTTTCTGAATTGTGCACTCATTAGCTTATTACTCTCATAAGTTTTTCATTATTAGATTTAAAGATCATATAGTTTACTATGCATACATATAATCTAGTTTATTTTATGTGTTCTTAGATTAAGTACATATCTCATTTAGATTACTTGTACACTCATATAGACTTAATTTCTTTAAAACCCTTCATTCTAGAATGGTCTGGTTGCCTGCACCTCAACCCTGAGAGCATAAACTGACAAAATCCTTCTAGATAGAAGGCAATAGGTTGCACTATCGGAACTCTTGGATGAATTATCCCATGTTCATTCCTGGATGAATCCATAGGTAAGGACCATGTTTAAGTGTGTTTGAGGTTTAGAGGCCCACAAGTTCATGCATACATTTTTGACACCCACCGTGGGGCCCAAGAAATAGTTTTCTGGCCTCATTTGTATTAATTTTTGGCAATTTTTATCACTTTGTTCGTACTATTCCGTACATTTTTATGAATTCTCGCATGAGAAATTTCATTCTCACATGAAGATTTGAAGGTCTTGCCCAAATCTCCACACTTTCTCAAACAAAAAAGTGCCTTATTGCACAAGTCTTTGCGTGGCACATCATTTCTAATGTGGGTTAGTGAAAGATCTTTTGTGGTCCTATGCAGGATTTCATGAGAAATTTTGAAATGATGAGATTCATTTTTTTATATTTCAACATGTTGTTCATTATATTTTACTAATGTGTTTTTCTCTGAAGCATTGTTGTTCTATTTTTTTGATTTTTTGTAGCTTAACAGTTGTCTGCAAGATGTTTGACGAAGACTCCTTTACATAAACCATTCAAACATGAACTGACTATTTTTTTGTAGGATGATTGTTGAAGATACATTTGTCAAAGATCGGATCTTAAAATCCACAAAACAATGTGTTTTCTTTCTTTCTTTCAAAACATAGTCTAATTAGGGCTTGTGAACTTCCTAGGGTGCAAGACAAAAGAATAGGGGATTATGCTCTTCACCACTTGGAGGTCATGACCAAGGGTGAATTAGAAACCTAGATGCTTTTGAAAGATAGCATTTCGAAGAAGGCAAGCAACTTAGTGGTTCTCTAGTGCTAATTCTTTTCTATGATGAGATGATGCTTTCCTTTCAAGGGAATCAAAATCTTTAGGAAGAATGAGTCTAGATTGATTAAGCTAAGTCATTAATTAATCTATTCTACATATTTGGGTGAGAAAGAAAGGTAGAGGAGTATGTTCTTCCCCCTTAAGGGAAATTAGAAACTTTGACACTTGTGTTTGAACCACCAGTCTGAATCAATCCTTTAGAGGGCTTGCCAGAGTGATCCAACTTTTGGGAATGACCCAAGTGAGGACACTCCTTTGGCCAGGGATTCCAACTCACTATAATTAAGATGTTTTATATAGAAAAAGACTCCAAAGCCGGATTAATTTCTTTCCCTTGATTCTTGATATCACTTATCAAGGGGAATCTCTGTCTATTGCACTAGCTAGTGCTAGCCCTAGTCTTGCTAAGCAAGTGTGTGCTGAGAAGAACCTCCTTATAGCAATATCGTGAGAATGCTCGAAATAACAGAATACAAAGTGATAGCAGAACTCAGAATAAATCTACTGATCGCAGGCCACTTCGAGGGGGTAACCTCCTTTGAGCAAGCTCAATACAATAAATTCGTCCGTGCCCATCAAGGGCCTCAACCTATTCTTATATACTGGGTACGATCTAGAAAAGTAATACTACCTATGCATGTGGGATAATAAAATAAACTCACGGGACGACTTACAAAGCATATGCGTCCAACAACTCTACTCTAACAAAATAAACAGAAGGAACACACAGGTTCCTAACATCCCCTCTCCCTTAGAAAAAAGCTTTGTCCTCAAAGCTTAAGGTGTGGAAATTGTTGTTGAATCTGAAGAAGGGGTTCCCAGGTAGCATCCTCTGGTTGCATGCCATGCCACTGAATCAAGACCTCAGAGATGGAGCGAGAGTGAAGCTGGCGAGTGCGCTGGTCAATGATTGCCACCGGCTCTAGGATAATGGATCCTTCCGTATCCATTTCAGGGAGAGTAGTTTGTGCTCTGACAGTGGTACCCAGAACTTTCTTTAGACAAGAAACATGAAAAACTGGATGAATGCGGGAAGAAGGAGGAAGTTCCAGTTTATAAGCAACTGAACCAATCTTCTGCAGAACCTGATAAGGCCCATAAAATTTTGGGGCCAGCTTATGACGCCCTTTCAGCTTTAGGGAGGATTGTTTGTATGGCTGTAGACGAAGAAAAACCATATCCCCAACTTGAAATGAGCGCTCAGAACGGTGTTGATCTGCTTGCTGTTTCATCCGATTACGGGCCATGTGAAGATTATCCTGTAAGGTACGAAGAATCTGATCCCTGCTGCGGAGAACTATGTCAACTGCCTGGACTGGTGAGCTGTTGGGAGTGTAGGGAAGGAGCACTGGAGGTGCCTGACCATAGACTGCTTCATATGGAGTCATTTTAGAGGCAGTGTGGTAAGAGGTATTGTACCACCATTCAGCTAAAGGGAGCCACTTGGCCCACTGATGTTGCTGTTCGGAAGTGAAGCAACGAAGATAAGTTTCCAAGCATTTATTGACAATTTCCGTTTGACCATCAGTTTGTGGGTGATAGCCCGAACTCATCTTCAGTTTGGTGCCAGTTTTCTGAAACAGTTCAGTCCAAAAATGACTGGTAAAAGTTGCATCACGATCAGAGACAATGGAAGAAGGGAGTCCATGAAGACGAAATATCTGGTCCATGAAGATTTGTGCAACAGAGGAGGCAGTATAGGGGTGGCTGAGGGCACAAAAATGACTATATTTCGAGAGACGATCAACCACAACCAAGATCACTGTCTTGCCACCGGATTTAGGAAGCCCTTCAATGAAATCCATAGAAATATCAGTCCAAATCCGTGTAGGGATGGGCCATGGTTCGAGCAAGCCAGGAAGGAGGGTCGTTTCACCCTTGTGGCGTTGGCAAGTATCACATTCAGCCACCATCTGTTGAATCGTCTGTTTCATTCCTTTCCAAAAGAAGTTTCTCCTTGCTCGCTCATAAGTTTTGAGGAAGCCTGAGTGCCCTGCTGAAGGAGAAGCATGGAGTTCATAAAAAATAGCCTGATGTAGAGCTGGGTTCTGAGGAAGCACTAGCCGACCCTTGTATCGAAGAGAAGCACCATCCCAAGAGTAATGTGGTATAGCAGAAGGATTATTGGCTAGCTGGTGAATGATTTGAGATAAAGAAGAGTCACTGTCATAGCCCTGCTGAACAGACACTAACCAATTGGGAATGGGCTTAGAAATAGCGAAAAGGGAAGCTTGATTATCAAATGTGCGAGAAAGAGCATCTGCCACAATATTCTCCTTACCCTTCTTGTAGGTGATCTCATAATCATACCCCATGAGTTTGCTGACCCATTTCTGTTGTGTAGGAGAGGATACCCGTTGTTCCAGGAAGTATTTCAGACTTTGGTGATCGGTTCTGATGCAAAAATGACTCCCTAAGAGGTATGGCCGCCACTTCTGTACAGCATGCAAAATAGCCATCATTTCTTTTTCATAAGTAGAGAGGGCTAGATTCTTACCAGAGAGGGCTTTGCTAGTGAACGCAATAGGATGGTCATCTTGCAGGAGAACAGCACCCAATCCATTGCCGCAAGCATCACTCTCAATAGTGAAGGGTTTGGAAAAATCTGGCATCGCGAGAACAGGTGTACTGCACATAGCCTGTTTCAGTTGTTCAAATGCAGTCTCAGCAACAGGGGTCCAGGAGAAGGCATCCTTTTTTAACAGAGCTGTCAATGGTGCTGCAATTTTCCCGTAATCTTTGACAAACTTGCGGTAGTAGCCAGTCAACCCCAAAAAACCCCGAAGGCTCTTGAGAGTTTTAGGATGCGGCCAAGTTTTCATGGCATCTATTTTTGTAGGATCCACCCGCACTCCATGGTGTGCAACAATATGCCCGAGATACTCCACTTCCTCCTGGCCAAACACACATTTAGATAGTTTTGCATAGAGTTGATGATCAGAGAGAAGTTGCAAGACAAGCTCCAGATGATGGAGATGCTCAGCCCAAGTTTTGCTATATATGAGGATATCATCAAAGAAGACCAGAATGAATTTCCGGAGGTATGGTCGAAATATGTTATTCATCACTGCCTGAAATGTTGAAGGAGCATTCGTGAGGCCAAAGGGCATGACTAAAAATTCATAGTGACCATCATGTGTGCGAAAGGCAGTTTTAGGTATATCCTCCTCATTAACCCGAATTTGATGATACCCAGAATGAAGATCTAACTTGGAGAAAAAATGAGCCCCATGAAGTTCATCAAGAAGTTCATCAACAACTGGAATGGGAAACTTGTCCTTTATAGTGAGATGATTAAGTGCTCAGAAATCAATGCAGAGTCGCCATGACCCATCTTTTTTGCGAACAAGCAGAACTAGAGAAGAAAAGGAACTGGTACTAGGGCGAATAATACCTTGCTTCAGTAAGTCACGGACAAGTATCTCGATTTCGGTCTTCTGATGAAATGGGTAGCGGTAGGGCCTGATGTTGGGCGGAACACTGCCAGGAAGGAGCTGAATACGGTGGTCCTCTGGACGAGAAGGAGGTAATCCCACAGGTTCAGCAAATATACCAGAATACTTGTCCAAAATGTGTTGGAGATCGGCAGGAGTGCTAGAGACTGTTGATGGCTGCATCTGAATGGAATGGAGCTGAGCGATGACACCATGTGAATTCTTCTTAAGAAGTTTTTCCATACGGTGTGAACTGATGATGCTGAGAGACCCTGGTTGTAAGCCTTTCAAAGTGTGTTGGTGCCCCTCGGCTGAAAACTGCATCCAAAGTTCAGCAAAATCCCAGAGAATGGGGCCAAGAGTGCGTAACCATTGGGCACCCAAAACCACATCACAGCCACCTAAGGGTAAGGCAAACATGTCAGAGCGCATGTTATAATCTCCAATAGAGAGACGCACATTGCGACATTTCCCTTTACAAGGTAAAGTGCCCCCATTGGCAATCATGACTTCAAAGCTAGAGCAGGGATGGATAAAGCAATCAGCCTGTTTGGCTATTCGTGGATCAATGAAGTTATGAGTGCTACCAGAATCAATGAGTATAGTAAGAGGGATCTTCTTGAAGAAACCTTGGACCCGCATGGTTTGTGGAGTAGTGACTCCTGCCAAAGCATGGACAGATATCTCTGGTGGAGCTTCTGGGGAAGGAGGTTCAGGCTGGTGAGGCTCAACCTCAGCATCCACTGTTTCCTGAGCATCTACATATTCTTCCAGTTCTGGTGGAGAATCCACATCCAAGAGATAGAGCTTTTGCTGAACACATCTATGGCCCCGAGACCATTTCTCATCACAATTATAACAAAGCCCTTTGTCTCGCCTAACTCGCATCTCTGTTTCAGACAAGTGCTTGATCGGAGTAGTTCTGGGAGCTGGTATGACTGGAGGGTTGTGAGAACCTGTATTTTTGAATGGAACAAAATTAGATCTGGAGCGTTGTAGAGCACTAATCTTGTCTTCCGCTAACTTAGCCAACCCAAGGGCTGCCATCATTGTAGTAGGTCGAAACATTTTGACTTCTGAGCGAAGTGCATCCTTCAGACCACTGACAAAACAACTACGGAAGAATTCATCAGATAAGCCCTCTGTGTGATTAGCTAATTTTTCAAACTCTGTCTGGTATTCTCTTACAGTGCCTGTTTGACGCAGTTTAGTGAGTGCTCCTGTGAAATCATCAAAGGAACTAGGGCCAAAGCGCTCCAAAATGAGGGTGCACAATTCGCTCCACGTTGGGCCTACATTAGCCTTGATGTACCAACGGAACCATTGAAGAGCTTCATGTTCCAAATGAAAAGATGCAAGGGAGACTTTGTGGTTATCCAAAGTATTATGCAAGCTGAAATACTGCTCTGCCCTATAGATCCATCCAGTCGGATCAGAACCATCGAAGCGTGGAAAATCAAGCTTTGGTCCACGGAAATTGCCAGAAGAGGACCCAGTATCTCCTGAATGGTTTCGGCTCATGGCTGACTGCTGAAAGTTAAGACCCAGAATTTTGTCATCCAGATCTTGAAGTCTGGTTTTGAGGGATGCAATTTCCTCTTCCATGATTTTGGCTCCTGTACGCGTAACAACCATAAAACAAGGTTTTTTTTTTTTTTTTTTTTTTTTTTTTTTGAAATGGGTAGAAGATGAGAAACAAAAACTTTTTTAGTTACGGCAAACTTGGATTTGGGTAAAACTTATATAGGAAATGGGTGTTTGACGGGTGGTGGGAGACTATCTGGGGACAAGGGAAAAAGAAAAATGAGGGTTTCAAGGGTAGGGAGGCGAAATGAGGCGAACAGTCCAAGAGGGATAAGGGAGCAAAATGAGGAATTGAATCTTGTGGCTCAGTTTGGTGGCGATTGGATGAGAGGTGAAAAAGATAGGGCAAACCCTAAAATTAGATAAATGAGGGATTTAGGGCTTTGATATGTAAAATTTGGGGTTGGGTCGCCAAGGAAGGAAGTATGCGAAATGATATTGCAGACGTTCTGCGGAAGTATGAGTAGAAACAGAAAGCAAACAAGGAAGCTACGACTAAAAAACAGAAAAATTCACTCACAGACAGAACAACTGAAAAGAGTTATTGCAATAACAAGAGATATTAGAAGTGAGAGGAACCTGAAGGCCACGACAGAAAAAAATTTGATGTAATTTCCACCCAGCGAGCCCAAGAGAGTGCTCTGATACCAGATGAGAAGAACCTCCTTATAGCAATATCGTGAGAATGCTCGAAATAAAAAAATACAAAGTGATAGCAGAACTCAGAATAAATCTACTGATCGCAGGCCACTTCGAGGGGGTAACCTCCTTTGAGCAAGCTCAATACAATAAATTCGTCCGTGCCCATCAAGGGCCTCAACCTATTCTTATATACTGGGTACGATCTAGAAAAGTAATACTACCTATGCATGTGGGATAATAAAATAAACTCACGGGACGACTTACAAAGCATATGCGTCCAATAACTCTACTCTAACAAAATAAACAGAAGGAACACACAGGTTCCTAACATGTGCACTCTCAGATGCTGGTGTGGGTTGCTAGTCTCAACTCTACTTGTGGAACCACTAGGGATTAATTTGAATAAAATCCAAATAAAAACCTCTTAGTTAGAAGCTACTTGGTTCACCTCTGAAAAGAGGCATAATCTTTTTACAAGGAGGGGGAAGAATCTCTCTTATAGAACTCACCATAAGCATGCTACTGGATGTTGGAAGGATGTATATCCGCTTGTACCCTACCACAAGTGTGCTCATTTAGTGTATACTATTGAGTCATTTCAATATACCAAAAATGTGAGCGCCCTCTAGTGGGTGACATGGTTGTGTGAGGTACACACATGCACATGAGATGTGGAACAAAGGGTTTGTGTTTTCTACCATTTTCTATTTCTAGGGATAAAGAGTGTTTGTTATCGAGTCATAAACAATGAAAACCTATGTAAAACAAACAAAAGGTCAAGACTCCCTCATCCCTTCGAGTTTCTTTGTCCTCAGTTGGATTGTTTTTTACTATATCTTGCTTCATAATGTCTTGTTTAAAAACACTTTACCTTGGTAAACTTAAACACTATCCAAAAAAAATTTAGAGTTAACCTTGTTGTCTATCCAACAAATTAGTCTAGTTAGTCTATCTAATCTATCCAAACAATCAAGAAATCTCTTCAAAATCCAACACTGTTGTCAGTCTAGTCCCAATTTTTGTGCACAGTTGTGCAAGTCCTCACGTGAAATCTTTTTTTGCTATCATTTTCTTGCATGGCTCTGTATATGTTCTCGTGTGAAGAGTTGCAAGTCTCCTTGTGAGATCTTGTAGCTATATCCTTGTTTTGCTATCAAACCTATGCACTTTCTCATGTAGCTTGGAGCACATCCTCATGCAAAATTTTCCTGATGTTCTAAGTCTTTGCATGATCCTATAAACTTTCTCATGCAGCCCTTGAAGGATTCTCATGTGAGACCTTGAGTTTGAACTATCATTTTGGTCTGTTTGAGCTATCTACACCCTATACCCTATTTTCTTTCTGCATTATTTTACTGCTTCTCTGTCTGTAAATAGTCCCAAACAGTGGCACTTTGCTTAGCTAAAGACTTGTGTCCTGTACTTTAACTAGTTTCATCTTTTAGCTGTCTTGATTCTTGTCCTTTAGTGCTTGCCATAATCCTCATTAAAATAGTATACAACACTCTTATTTTGTCATTTTATGGACTTAGTCCTAGTGCAGTCCTTATCTAGGTTCTTGCTTCTTGTCCTTGTCTATGACTATTGCAACAAGAAGTGGCAATGTGTTTTATCTTCTTAGACTTAGGTGAGGTCATTCTAGGGGTCATAATCATGGTAGAGGTCACCTTCCTTTTGTTACACGGTCTGTATCCAATTCATCAAGTGAGGCATCTTCACGATCTCCCTCACCCATCAGGTCACCTCGAGTCCAACGAATATTTTCCATAAACTTGCTACAAACCAAGAACCCTTTGTATCAAGATGATCCTGAGACTATTAGAGGTCTCGTATCTCTGAACAAAATGTCAAACTTCATTTTCAAAGGACCTTTTGAATCACAACATACTAAAACTAAACACATTCCTATAATGGCTGATCACGAACCTGAACATGGTAGTCACAGTAGACATCAAGAACCACCTAGGAATGAAAATGAAAAAGAGAAAGACCATGAAACCAATGAGGAATAGGAAGAGGTGGAAATACTTCCTAAAAACATAGAAAAATGTTGAAGTGACAAAAATTTTCAAAAGGTCATGGGAATTCTACTCAACGAAGAGAAAGAAAAGTACTTTCTCAAACTTGCCTAAGAGGGAGCTAAGCTACCCTCTCATTTCAATGTGGAAACCATCATCACACTTGAAGAGGAAATTGAGACTTCCAAACTCCAAAAGCAACTAAAAATTATGCAAGATCAACTAGCTTAGATAATGTAAGAAAAGTATAAACCTGCTAAAACATACACCTTAGATGCTCTTTGTCCATTTCCATTTGACAAGAGCATCGACATGCCTCCCTTCCCAAGAGAAGTAGAACTACCTAAGTATGAAAAATAATTTGGAACCATTGATCCCCAAGATCACTTGTGGGACTTTGGGGCATTATCTATGGAATTTATGCATAACCAAACATATCTCATGTGCTTATTCCCTAGAAGTCTATATGGTTAGGCTTTGGAGTGGTTCTCACACTTGCCTCCCGGTATCAAGATGTTTGATGAAATTTCCAACTTGTTTGTCCAGCAGTATTCCCATAACATTCAACTTTTTGTCAATATTTGAGATCTATGTACCCTTAAGCAGAAAGTTGGGGAACTTTTCCTTATATTCCTCTAATGGTGGAGACAACATTATACTAAGTATTCACTCAAAATTCTAGAAATGTAAAAGCTTGACATTTTCACTAATAATCTCCAATTTGATTTTGAGTATAGAGTCCAACTTCAAGGTCCGTGTACCTTTGAAGACATGATCACATAGGCTATCCACATTGAGGAATTTATGGTAAAAAAGGGTGAACTTACTCTTTAGAAGGACACAAAACAAGGTTCCGCCTCCAACAAGGATAAAACCAAATATGTCAACAAGAACTAAGAAATTGTACATGATGAGGTTGTTGACAATGTCACTCCTAAACTTGCTAAGTAGCATTTAATCTCACATATGGTCTCAATGCAGCCAAAAATGCTAAGAAGCCTCCTCCTAACAACAAGATGTCTAGGAACAAACTGAGAAACTCATGGGCCACATGACCTAAGTGAGAGTATACACCCCTAGGTGAACCTTTGGACATGGTTTACAAAACATTGTTATAACACAAGCTTATTTCACCACTGGACAATTCTCGCCCCTATGATCTGCAACCATGAACACCATGGTGGAATGGAACCTCATTCTGTGAGTATCACCAAAATAAGGGGGAAAAAGCTAGCAACTATATAAACTTACACCACAAAGTCTAGGACATGATTGATGCTGGTGACCTTGTGGTAGATGGACATAACAAGAAATCAAATCACAAGGCCTTCAAAGAGCCTTTCTTGGCTTATGAAAAAGGAGAGAGCTCAAAACCAAAACCCAACAACAAGGTCATCTATGCATACTCTAATGATGACAATGTGATTAACATAGTTAAACCTATGGATTATGAATACTACAACATCATTACCATCAAGGGAAAACAAGATAACAATAAACCCAAGACACCATTTGTCTTGAGAGGCCCTACTTCCAACACAATAGATGACACACCTTTGCAACATTGTGCTAACACTGTCATGTGTTCTCATGCCAAGTTGGTGCTCAAAGGCCCTACGCCTTCTACTCTTGATCTTGAACAACATAAAGATAAATCCCTTGCTGGTCTTTCTGGAAAAGGTGTAAAATTCACAACAAATTCAACAACTACTAGCTATATAAGTGTTCTCGGTCAATTGAAATGAACTAATGCTCAAATCTCCATCTTCAAGTTGCTTAAGATCTCACCTACTTAGAGGCAGATTCTAGACAAAGCCCTCACTAAGGTAAACATTCCTCAAGATCTTTCTTGAGTTATTTCAATCCATGGTAGGTCACTTGACCTCACCTTATTTTATGTCCTTCTTTGAGAAGGATGATAACTCACTGAGTCACTTGCACAATCAACCTCTACACATTGAGGTCATGATACCTCAGACAAGTGTTCACCAGGTACTCATTGATAAAAAAATTGGCTTAAACATTGTCTCTACTACTTTTCTTAGACAATTGAATTATTCTAAGGACTCTATTGATCCTTGATGCAAGATCACTATCAAAGCGTATGACAAAGTTGAATGAAAGTCTCTAGGTCTTGTGGTCTTACCCATTTGCATTGGTCCTATAGAAAGGGATGTCACTTGTCAAGTGCTCAAAATTCCCTTGGCTTATAACATTCTATTAGGATGGCCATTGACACATGAGATGCATGTTGTGCCATCCACATATCACCAATGCATCAGATTCCTATTTCACGGCTCTGAAGTTACTATTCTTTCCACTACTAGCTACACCTACAACATGCTTAAAGCTACTAACAATTTTGTCCCTACTAATAGGGAATCCATTGATTATCATGACAACAAGCTAAAAAAAATAGAGCAGTCATTCAAAATAAAAGAAAGTGGCATGGGTGAGTACTATATTGAACTATTGATGTCATTAACATCTCTTCTAGAGTCTCCTTGTCATTATGGGAGACCCTCAAAGGCAAAGAAGTTGTTTGTGTTGACACCTAAAACCAAGTATAATGGCACTTTTGTCAAGGCTACAATTCCCCTAGAGGATGAAAGTAAAAATAGATCCATTCTTGTAGGGCTTTATAGAGAAGAGACTCTAGTAGACTTAACAAAGTGAGCTCAAGAAATCACTCCTAAGAAATATGGGCCTGGTCTTAGGCTCATGAAGCATTTTGGCTACAAGGGAACTAGCCCTATTAGGTGCAATAAAAATGGCCTAATTGATCCTATCAAAGCAATAGCTCTAAGAAACAATGATACAACTGGCTTAGGCTTTAAGAAGGTTCCCTTTCATTTGGGAGCTAACATATTCATAATGGAACCTGAGAATTCATCTAGAAATGAGTCACAAGCTGAATTAGATACTCAAGAGGAACAATCTGAGGATGAGGATCCCTATCCTTATCCTATCCCTCATGATCTTGCTAAATTCTTTGCTGAGCCAAATGACTTTGTGCCACATGTCAACACTGTGGATGATACTAGTGACTCTTCTAATGACAATACTGATCAACCCAAAGCTCATTCAGAAAAGGGAGAGTTTAGTCAGTCATTGCATATTGAGTACCTATGTAAGAACCTAGATGATGAAAGCAAGTATGTCACTATCACTGTTGGGGAGTTCTACAGCCTCTCGCCATGCAGCTCTAATTCTAAGGAATATGAGTTTGACTCTCTTTCAAAAGTGACTACCGATAAAGACATTGACCAAGTTCATGTCTATGAAAACCAAATCAAAGTGGGTGAAATTTCTAGGTTAGGTCGGATGGGTTTAATCCAACTAGTGTCCTAGAGTCATCAACTACTAACATTAGTACTCAGAGGCATTCGAACACACTTGTGGACAAAGTCACTGTAGGTCTCAAATTGCTCATCCAAGTGCTTAATGACTATATCATGAATGCAATCAAACCAGTCACTACTCTTTCACTCATACATCCTAAGCTTATAGACTAAAACCCTAATGTATCTAATGAAATCCCCATGTCCCAGAATGACTATGCTCTTTCTTGCTACCTAAACACTATCGAACCCATAATATCTTCCACCAATGAATAGAGTGTCAACATGACTGAAGCTAACATCAAATATGGTAGTCATACAATTAAAAATAAAATATGCAAAAGGTTTGATGGTGAAAACCACATTGTGGTAGTGTTGGAACCCAAAAAAGTAAAAACAAAAGATGTATCCAAGGGTGAAAACATCTCTGAGGTGCCTGTAGATGAGATATTTGATGCACTTCCAAGTCACTTTCAAGAGAGATCATCAGTGTTGATAGAGCTGACACAACCAATTAACCTAGGTATAGAAGAACATCCTCATATGATACATCTAGCATAGTCACTATCTCCTAAAGAAAAGGAAGAGTTCATTGCCTTCTTCCAAGAGAAGAAGATAAACTTTCCTTGGACATATTCTAACATGCCAGGACTGGATCCTGATCTTATCATGCATCACTTGTCCATTGCACCAAGCATCAAACTAGTTAAATAGAAACTTTAGAAAATGCATCCTCGTGTTGCATTGCTCATCAAAGCAGAACTGGAGAAACTTTTGAAAGCAGGATTCATCCATGCAATTGATTATGTCGAGTGGATATACAACATTGTCCTAGTCTCTAAGCATAATAAATCTATTAGAGTTTGTACTAACTTTCATGATCTCAATTTGGCATGTCCTAAGGATGATTTTCCACATCCCAAAATTGATATGATAGTGGACATGATGGTAGGCTATGAGATGTACTCACTAATTGATTGGTTTTTTTGTTACAATTAGATAAAAATTGTGCCAGAATATTAGGAGAAGATTGCTTTTACATGAGCGTGGTGAACCTTCTACTAGAATGTAATGCCATTTGGCTTGAAAAATGCTGGTGGGACCTATCAGAGAATAGTAACTACAATTTTCCATGACATGATGCATAAGACCATGGAGGACTACATGGATGATACCTTGGTCAAAAGCACAAAACATAATACTCATCTACAAGATTTGGGACCCATCCTAGATTGCATGGAAAAATTCAATCTTCGGCTCAATCCTAAAAAATGCACATTTGGTTTCACATCAGGAAAGTTTTTGGGATACATCGTGCCTACAAAAGGAATTGAGGTGGATTTGGAGAAAGTTCAAGAAATTATGGATATGCCTCCACCTCAAAACATCAACCAAATGAGAGATCTACAGGGAAGACTCCAATCTATTAGCAAGTTTATCTCACAATTGGCAGATAGATCATAACCCTTCACAAAGACTTTACATAAGGGTGTGAAATTCAACTGGAGTCAGGATTATGAGAAAAGCTTAACACAAATCAAACAATATCTTGTCAATCCACCAATCTTGATGCCTCCTATCTATGGGAAGCCTTTGATTTTGTACATTTCAGCAATGGAAACATCTCTAGGAATTCCATTAGCTCAAGAGGACAATGATAACAAGGAAAGAGCTATTTACTACTTGAGTCACACACTGATCTCTTATGAGAGAAACTATAGCATCATTGAGAAATCTTGCTTGGAAGTTGTCTTTGCTTCCCAGAGGTTGAGACACTACATGCTTGCCCGCACTATGTTTCTTATGGATAAAATAGATCCACTAAAGTACTTACTCAGTAAGGAACCTCTCATAGGAAGATTGGCTAAATGGGTCATGATACTCAATGAATTTGACATCCAATATGTTGAAAGAAAAGCCATCAAGAGACAAGAAATTGCAAATCAGCTAGCAAATGCACCTGTGCAAAGTTTCCTACCAATGAACATTGACTTCCCTAATGATTCAATTTTGAAACTTACACACCAAACATGGGTCACGTTCTTTGATGGGTCCTTCACACAATAGGGATCTGGTGTTTGATTACTCTTCATAACACCATAGGGATATTTGTTGCCCAAAGCATACAAGATTTTGTTCCCTTATGCAAATAACATTGTTGAATACAAGGCTTTGATCAATGGCATGAAAATTGTAGCTAAATGAAGAGTGGATCAATTAGATATCTTTGGAGACTCTTAGCTTGTAATCAACCAGGTTAATGATGTGTATCAAAAAAAGGATGACAAATTAGTTCCCTACAAACGCATGGTTGATGACTTGAAGAAGTATTTTGCACACATCACCTTCTATAAAATTCCTTGTATAGACAATAAAGTGGTCGATTCTATGGCTACTTTGGCCTCCTTACTACAAAAGCCTAAAAATGATCTCTAACATGAGTTCTTGGTGGAAGCATTACACTACCCAACCTACGACACCCCTGATTCTAGGATGATCTATTCTATTGTAGGACAAGATTCATCCTACTACCATCACATCTATTCCTACCTTCGTAATTAAATCCATTCTAGAAGGTTTGACCCAGAATGAGAAACATTACCTAATCCACAATGCATCACGATATGTCATTATTGCTAACAATCTATTTAAGAGAGGTCTCGACAGAACACTCCTTAGGTGTTTAGAACCCGAAGAGACCAAATGTGCATTAATTAACATTCATGAGGGCATTTTTGGATCCCACTCAAATGGTTTGACACTAGCTCACAAAAAAATTAGAGTTTGTTACTATTGGCCTAAAATGGAGCAAGAAGCTATCAAGTACACTAGGTCCTACAAGTAGTGTCAGCTCCATGTGAATTTGATCCACGCTCTAGCTAGAGAGTTGATTCCCTCTACTATAATGTGGCCATTTCAACAATGGGCCTTCAACTTGGTGGTTCAGATTCACCCAACCTCTTCTAAAGGACATAAGTTCATTATCACAGCTACAAACTACTTCATAAAGTGGGTAGAGGCAGTACCTCTCGTAGTCGCCAATGGAAAAATTCTAGCTCTCTTCATCACAAACTACATCATCTATAGGTATGGTGGACCATCCTCAATCATTAATGACAATGGAGGACAATTCAAAAATAAAGACCTTAAGGAACTACGCAAATGATTTAAAATCACACAACATTGGTCTTCTATCTATTACCCCCAAGGTAATGGCCAGGCTAAGGCATCCAATAAGGTGATCCTCCATTGCACAATCAGCAAATTTGGGAGAGATTGGCACCTCTAGATTAATCCTTCCTTGTGGGTGTATAGGACAAGCATCAGAAGTCCAATAGGTACGATGCACTTTGCTTTGGTTTATGGAGTGGATGTTGTGCTTCTAATAGAGGTCAAGATTCTTACATTGAGAATCTCTATGAACGGCCTTATTTCTGATGAATATTACAAGATAGCTAGACTTCAAGAGCTAGTACTACTAGATGAATGTCAAAAAGTGGCGTGTGATCATCTCTGAGCTTATCAAAAGTGAATGTCAAGAAGCTACAATTAGAAAGTTAGGCCACGTGACTTCCAGTTGGGTGATCTCATCCAGAGAGAGAACCCTAAGAATCAACAATAGTGAGTCCAAAAAGGGAAGTTTGAACCAAACTAGCTTGGTCCTTACATCATTACTACAGTGTATGGATCCGGTGCTTACTAGTTTTCCACAGTCAGGGGAGAAGTGCTCAAGGAACCTATAAACACTCTCCTCCTGAAATAGTTTTATAGTTGATCTGATCTCAGTAGCTCTTTGTACATATCTATATGTCCTAAAAATATCCTAAAAATCAGAAAAAATCCTCAAAAAAATTGTTACCTTGGTGAAAACCTAGCAATAGATGACTTGGTAACACCAAAAAAATTGAAAAACAAGAAAAGTGCCATAGGTGAAAACTTGGAAATAGGCATCATGGTAGCAAAAAAAAGAATTTCTACCAAGAAGGTGAAAAATTGGTAAACAGGCACCTCCTATTCCTAATGCTCCATCTTGTAGCACATCTTCTTGCTTTTTGTATAGTTTCTTTACTACTTTTCCCACTATCCACTCATGTATCCATGGATTGGGTCTTGTCACAACTCAGGAGCATTCTCCTTTAGTGTCATAGAATCTTTTGCATGACAGTCACAGTTGTTTTAGCTACGTTTACCTATTGTCGCTAGTGTCACTCTTTGTCAAGATTCTCCTCATAGAATCTCTTTTGCGATAGTCACTAGTTGTCTCAACTATGTTTGCCTATTTTCGCTCATGTCACATTTCGAGATTCCTTTATGAAAGATCTCTCTTGCGTCAGTCATTGGTTGTTCTAGTTGTGTTTTTCTAGTATTGCTTGGTCCTCTTTAGGTTCTTCAACTCAAAGATTCCTTTTTGACCTTAGTCACCAGTCATTTTGATTACGTCTGCCTACTGTTGTCACCCTACTAAAGAGATTTCTTTCATCCATGTTTTGGACACTGACACTTGACATCAATCCCATGACAAACATTGAACTCAAAATTCAAGATTCCTTTATGAAAGATCTCTCTTGCATCAGTCACTGGTTGTTCTAGTTGTGTTTTTCTACTATTGCTTGGTCCTCTTTAGGTTCTTCAACTCAAAGATTCCTCTTTGACCTTAGTCACCAGTCATTTTGATTACGTCTTCCTACTGTTGTCACCCTACTAAAGAGATTTCTTTCATCAATGTTTTGGACACTGACACTTGACATCAATCCCACGACAAACATTGAACTCAAAATGATAGACTTGTTTGGATAGGCTAAGCATTTTCTTTGTTTGTTTTGTTTTTTCTTTATCATGTCTCCCTAAATAACTTGATGATGTCATTTCTAACTAGAGAAGTAACGACTGGGGGCATGATCTTTTCTTTTCTTTCAATTTTTAGTTTAGTTCCAATAAGTTGACATATTCCTATAAAAGGGGTGTCCACTATAAGAGGTTCTATCTCGTATTGGATGGCCTAGTGTACATTGACTCCTTTTACACATATACATCAATAATGTTGGTTCTTCTCCTTGTTTGTTGGAGTGAACTCTTCATGCTACAACATATACTAATACTTGACCTATTAAGTGAACATATGGGTCACTGTGAGTATACCTAGCAGACTTCCATCTCAGGTTACAAATGTAAGAGTCATTATAGACATAATACTTACTAAATACTTGGAATAAGATGGATCTCTCATGTGTTCAGTGTGTCTTCCATGCAAACAACATTCTGGTCATCCGAACATTTATGTTTTGATACTTATGTTAACTCGCTACAATAAAAGGAACAAATGTTCTTGTCACTCTGGCTTATTGTGCCTCAAATGCTTATATTTAATTCGAAAAAACTTATAACATATGTCTTATTCATATCCCCATGATTACAATGTCAGTGAGAATTGTATGACATATGGGATTTTTTCCTATTCTCAGTGATGATAAATTATCAATGCTTGGTAACCAGACTAGGGTTGCATTTAACATAGTCTTACATTGCACACTTCACTTGCATAAGCATGAAATTCACTTGCAACTCTATTTCCATCCTTTGTTATGGGGGATTGTGGGTCTCTTCAATAATATCAGGCTTGTCCATGGCTGCACAAGCATTTGGTTCTTTGGTATTCATGTGCTCTTGAAGGGGATACCTATCACAGTTAAGAAAAAACATACAACAGTTCATGAGATGTCAGTTCATTTCCATATGCATTACATCCATACACCCATGTCATTTACATTACATAATCAACTCACATCACATAAAACATGCATCCATTACATTGCATTTCACATCTAATAATCATCATATAAACATCTCATGTACATCAAAGGAAAAGATAGATAATGACAATGACATGAACACAATGCTACTCGACTCAAAATCTCATATATATCTCAAAAAAATGTGTTAGTACAAAAATGAGTGCTACTCAAGTATTATCAATAAAAAATGATACAAAATGGTAATGGCACACCAATCAATACATAGCCAGAATCAAAATCGGTGCTAAGCATATCATGCGACTAGCTCTAGCCTACACCATCACATCCAACATGAGGAGGAGGAGGTGGTGGCATCTCTGGTCTGGCAGGAGGGTGTGTAGCTCCAAAGTCTCAAGCATACTATGAGAAATGAGGCACTTGTTGAGCCTCATCAGGCACCACTGTCGAGTAAGCTACAAAGCAATAGGCCACTTGGGCCATTTGTAATCTCACCTCGTCCTAGAGCATCTCTACCCTTCGCTTGCCTACTAAAAATTTCTCTTTCAATCTCTAGATCTCTTGAGCCCACATGACGATCTAAGCATCTCTCACTACCACTTGTATCTATAGCTCTCCAATTTGTCGAGAGGCCTAACAGATCTTCTCTCTCTATCATCATAGTGCATTGTGAGATCCTATTGTAGGCTACTCCTAAATCTCCTCATCGAGCATCTTAGGTGCCTACTCTATGGATGCTTGCTCCTCCACCCTCACCCTCTAGCACCGACCCTACTCTCCACCACTACCTCTTGCACCTGGATCCAACCCCATCTAATGTAGGGGTATTTGTACATATCTGACCCTCTGTCTCACCTATGGCATACCTTGTAGCTATGGCTACTGTGGTGGCTACTATTGTTGTACAGGTCTCTGTACTAGTGCCTACTAGGGAACCAGTGCTGCTACTCCCACGGGATCTATGAAGCATGGGAAGGGGTGACTAATAAGATATGCTTGATATTCTGGCATCACCCCTACATTTGATACCTTTGGAAGGTAATCTAACTATGTTGCAACTATGTTGTGCACATCAATCATAGATCTCTTGACATCTAATCTTGTGTCAAGTCCTGAGCTACTTGCGCATAGACACAATACTCTTAGGAGACATCCTATGGCCTCCCATACTGCCTCCACAACCTCATAATAGAAAACTACTCAATGATCTATGCGGTCCTACCCACCAGTGGTCATGAGTAGAACATCCAACCTAGCTCCTTAGGAGTGTTTTCCCAATACTCTATCTCTCTCTAGGGCCACCATATGATGAAGACTAGGTCATCGAGATGGGTCCTCCAATGATCTATCTTACCCAGGCCTACTCGGGTAATTTTCCCCCTATATCTGCATATGTATGGCTCTCTATGCTTATGAGCATCCTAAAAAATGGGTCATGTAACAGGCAAGTGCTCCCATGCCCAGATCTAAAGAACATAAACCCTGGTGACCATGCTCTTACACTCATGATACATAATTTTATGCATCTCATAGAACATATGTGTCAGTGTGCACTGGCCCCATCTGAATTGCTCAGGCGAATCAAGCATACACTACAGCATGACCCCCCATCCACACTCTAACCCATGCTATCCTCTATTCAATACTAGGAAGTAGCTAATAAATATAGCCAAAATTGAAGCCAACCTATGTGTTTGGCCATATGTATGAATGAGTTCATCCCAGGTGATGGCTGGTCCTATCGCTAGCTATCTCTAGAAGATGGCACACAATGCCTCTGTACCTTCCCGGGGTGCAGTGTCATAGACACTCTCAGCCCATGGAAGGGGATCCATAGAATCCTATAGATGTCCATAGGGGTGATGGTCATATCTCCCTAGGGTAGGTGGAAGGTGTTCATCTCTGAATGGAAATGCTCAACCAAGGCAGTCAGCAAGCCATGATTCACTAGCACTGCTAGGATCTGGCATAGAGAAGTGAGACCCAATCTATCAATGTGGGCCATGTTTGTAGCATCCAAGCTCTACAACAGAGCTCCATATGGTAGATAATATGATCTGACTGTGACATCACCAAATACCTCCTACACACACAAAGAAAAAAATGTGCAAATAGTCAGTACTCGCTCGAAAAGTCAAAATGACAACAAAATGAATGAAAAAATGAAGATAAAACATAAAAAATGCAAAATTTAATTAACATGTTGTCACAGATTTTCATGCAAAGATGCATTTCCTCTTGCAAGAATTCATTTCTTCATGTGAGATTGTGCATCTTAACATGAGAAATCAAGTCCTTGCATGAAGAAAGACTATCTCGTGCGAAAGGTGACGATAACCTGAGTGAATTTTGCCTAAATTCTCATGCTTCTTGCATGAGAAGTGGATATCTCCCATGTGAGAATTCTCACTGACATGCACAAAGAAACACTGGGTTGGTGAATCTTCATGTGAGAAGAGATTGGCTTCATGCGAGAAAGAATGGTCTCACACAAAAGTTGATTGGTGAACTCCTACAACATGCTAAAAAATGCAATAAATGACCTCAAAATGCATGAAAACAAAAGTATGAAGAAAGGTTATCAACCACTCACTGGTGGTCTGTAGTCCACCAGCCAACTGTGTCATTAGGAGCACTTGAAATAGTGATATCATACATTGACTACCATCTTCCTCTCAAAGCTCCTATTCACTAAAGACAAAAGATTCAAATAATTTTAAAATGACCCCTTGGGCACTTATATAGGGTTTGACCTAATTTTTCAAAGTGCTTTGATTCATGCAAAAATCAACTCGTAGCTAACTTTACCAAATTGAATTCATTTTCGAGATCAAATTTGAAATCTAACACACCTAAGCAACTCAAAAATGTGTTTTAAAAATATGGGACTCACGTGATCAAATGCTTGTGCAGTCCAAATTTTTTTGATACTTTGTGATTCTTAGGATCTTTTCAACTCAAAAATCTTCATGTAAACAAAATTTATTTTGAAAAAAAAAAGCCAATGCAAGTCAACTATCCTCAATTTTGGTCAACAATTGGTCAAACTTGGTCTTTTGGACCTCAAAATCATTTCAGATTGACTTCCAAATTTCTTCTGATCATTTTGATCCCTTCTACATTCTGTTGAATCTTATATTTCTTTTGCATATCTTTATCCACTACTTTACATCATATTTATGGTGTGTCATCTTTTGATTTCACTCCCGAGGGGGTAGGATGATTGCATCATTGAATCTTTCAAAACCAATGCTAAATTAATCTAAATCTTCATTGGTTAGGGCATCTTGTTCCCATTTTATGTCCTAATCACTCAGGGCATCTCATTCTTGTCTTTCTGGCATCTTTGTCACCTATCACATCTTTAAAGAGTTTGATGGATAGGTATTGAGACAATCTAAACCCTGACTCCTAAGGATCAAGCCTCGTTCTGGGGATGATTCTATGACTCATAATTGGATTTTGTTATCTCTTATCAATTTTAGGTATCTAGGTGTTCTATCTAGATCCTTAGAGGTTAAGCTCTAATCTAGAGATAATCTTTTTAAATGCTATCAATTTTAGGTATCTAGGTGTTCTATCTAGATCCTTAAAGGTTAAGCTCCATTCTGGAGATAATCTTTTAAATGCTATCAATTTTAGGTATCTAGGTGTTTCATCTGGATCCTTAAAGGTTAAACTTTTTCTAAAGAAAACCTTTAAAATGTTATCAATCTTGGGCATCTAGATGTTCTATCTAGATCCTTAATGGTTAAACTTTGTTCCGAAGAAAACCTTTAAAATTCTTATCAATTCAGGTATCTAGGTGTTCTATATAGATTCTTAAAGGTTAAACTCTTTTCTAAAGAAAACCTTTAAAATGCTATCAATCTTGGGTATCTAGATGTTATATTTGGATCCTTAAAGGTTAAACATTGTTCTAAAGAAAACCTTTAAAATTCTTATCAATTTAGGTATCTAGGTGTTCTACTTGGATTCATTAGGATTAAGCTCCATTCTAGAGATGGTCCTTAAAAGCTTATCAATTGGTCTCTGTAACATCAACTTCAGAATGAACTTATCATGGTGAGCAAAGAGGGGAGACTTTCGGTAGGAATCAAAATTTGAATTCCTTTATACCTGGTTCTGGGGATTTGCTTATCGAATCAAGGGATGTTGAATCTAGGGATGCTGATGATGGTAAGTTTTTGATAGACTCTAGAGGGGAGCCTAAGTAGATTAAAAAATGGTCCAGTCTATTTGGGATACGACCTACTAGAAACTCTACTTTCCTGCTGGTTAAAGATATCTTAGTGAAGGATAAAGGTAAGTTCTCAATTGAAATCCCTGATCAAATTATTGATAGAAATATTTTCTATATGGACTCTACTTTGGCTAGGCATTTCATTGGACCTAGACCCAATATTGAAGATGTGCAAGCTTTTGTTCAAAAAAATGGTGCTTGAAGGGCCAATTTGATATCTCTATGATGGATAAAGGTTGTCTTTCCTTTCTTTTTTCTTGTGAGGAGGATAAGCAGAATATCCTCTGCAGTAGTCCTTGGGTTATGGGGAGATATACCTTGCTACTTCAAAAATGGACCCCCAACCTCTACTCTCTAGATGATGCTAATATTCAAGCCCCTCTCTGGGTTAAATTAAATGGCCTCCCTCTTGAATTCTGGGTGGAAGATGTGTTCAATGGTATTGCTAATACTTTTGGGGAACTCCTCTCCTTAGATCTTGTGACTATTTCTAGGAGGAGACTGAACAATGTCAAATTCTATCTTGGGGTTTCCCATGGTGTAGATTTACCTATATCTATATCTTTGAAATCTGAACTTGGTATTTGGGACCAAAGGATTGAGTATGAATCTATCCCTTTTGCTTCCTTAACTTGCAAGAAAGCTGGTCATTGGGCTAAGAAGTGTCCTTCTCTGAAAGGAAAGGCTAAGAAGATTAAGAAAGTTGGGGTGAAGAAAGACCTCTCTAAGGGTGTGGGAGTGGATGTGTCAACTCCCCCAAAGGACTAATCTAAGTGCTCTAAGGGTGATGAGGTAAGCAGTGTCCCTATGGAGGTTTCTAGTGAACTTCCTAAGACTAATGCTCCCCTTCAAGATCTTGGTGTAGTCTCACCTTTGGAGAAGGATTCTAGTGTAATCACTTCTACCCAAGTCTTACCAGAGACTCCTAACAGTGATAGCTTGTAGAGAAATCAAGAAGATATTATGAACTTTTCTAAGGAGGGTAGGGTTTCTGTTGAAGAAGAATCTTACAAGGAGAAGGGTTTGCCTTTTCCTTTGGTACAAAAAGCTCAGGATTCTATTATAAAGGATGGTAACTTTGTTAGTGGTGAAGTTGAGGACCTTCTTACTATTTCTTAGGTTGAGGAAGCAATTTGGGAAGAGGATAATTCAAAGGCCAATTAGACTGCAGTTGGGAAATAGTCGAAAGGCATGAAGAAAGGTAGTAAAAAAGATGAAGACTCTACTCTAGTGAAGAATAATAAGAAAGAAACCAAACTTGACCCAAAAAATGGGAATTCAAAACTTTTTAAGGGTAGATTGGTTCTTCATCTAAGAATGGTGGAGTTAATCTCAAAAATGGTGATGTTGGGTCATATCCATATTTAGTTGGAAGGCCTTCCAATTTGCACAAAAGAACAACTAAGGCTAATAGGAGCATTGTTGATGGTAGTTAGAGAACCATCCTTGAATCAAAACATTTTCTTAAATTATGAAGATAATTCCTTGGAATATTTGAGGGCTCAATAACCCTCATAAACAAGACATTCTAAAAAATATGATTAGGGACAATAGGCCAGACATTTTTGTTATTCAAGAAACTAAGATTCTCAAGGATAAGGTGGAATGCCTTTCTATTTTTAAGGGAGGAAAGATTATTGGTAGTGATTCTAATGGAGCATCAGGTGGTATGGTGGTTTTTTGGTTTAGCAAATAGATTTAAGGGGAACTCATTTCTCAAAGTAGAAATATGATGAATGTTCATTTTTTTAATTCTAAAGATAATTTTAGTTGGGTCCTCGCTAATGTTTATGCTCCCAATTCCAAATGGGGAAGGAAGGCTTTGTGGGAAGATATTTCTAATTAGAGAAAGCTTTTTGCTGAGGATAATTGGTTGATTATAGGGGACTTCAATACCCCTTTAAAGGAATCTGAAAAATGGGGAGGTAATTAGACCAATCTGGACAATAGATTAGATCTATTGAACTTTATTGATCTTCATCTTCTCCATGACCTTGATTTACATGGGATTGAGTACACATGGATGAATAGAAGAAATGGTAAGGATCTTATAAGTTAGGTTGGATTTTTCTCTTATTAGTAATGATTGGTTTCTAAATTATAAGTGTGCACTCAATGCTCAAGTTCATGTGAGATCTGATCACTATCCTATTTACTTTGCAACTGATAAAGTTAATTTTTAGAAGAAAAAAATTCCTTTCAGATTTGAAAAAATGTGGACCCTTCATCCTAATTTGGAGAGCCTCATTAAGGAGTGCTGGGGTATCAAATTTTAGGGTATAGCTATGTTTAGAGTGGCTACCAAACTGAAAAATGTCAAGAGGAATATTAGGATATGGAATAAAAATACTTTTGGGAACATTTTTTAGAACAAAAAACAAGATTGTGGAGGAGCTTAAAGACATTCAAGATAGGATTTAGGCTGATGGTTATGAGGTGGTCTCTAGGGAAGAGGAAAGCAACAAACTGGTTGAACTTTACGATATTATTACTAAGGAGGAGATGTTTTGGAGACAACATTCCCAAAAGGTCTTTTTGAAGGAAGGTGATCAGAACATTGAGTTCTTTTATCTTACTACTTTAAAGAAGAGGATGGCTAACAAGATTTCCAAACTCAATATGGATGAAGATTTGACTGATAATGAAGAGATTATCAAAAGGGAGGTTGTGGATTTCTTTGGTAGATTGCTGAAATGTGACCCTGATTTGAACTTAGAAAAGTAAAATATGTTCCTAGAAAGCATTCCCTCCTATATTTCAAAGGCCCAAAACTTATCCCTTACATCCATTCCTTCTTCAAATGAGATTTCTAAGGTTTCTTTCTCCTTTGAGGGTGATAAAGCCCCTAGTCCAAATGGTTTTCCCCTTTTGTTCTTTCATAAATATTTGCATATCATTGGGACTGATGTTTGTAATGGTGTGAAGGAATTTTATGGCACTAGAAATATCCTAAGAGAATTAAATCAGGCCTCTATTTCCCTTATTCCTAAGAAGTTGGGTGCCGATAGCTTGGACCAATTTAGGCCTATCAGTTTGTGTAATTATTTTTATAATATTATTTTGAAAGTTCTTACTCTTAGAATTCTTTCTCTTCTTCTGGCTATCATCTCTAGGAAGAAAAATGGGTTTGTGCCGAGTAGACAGATCTTGAACTCCATTATCTTAGTTCATGAAAATATACATTCTCTTGTGGTGTCTAACAAGGAAGGGTTTCTTCTTACGCTTGATCTCTCTAAAGCCTATGACAAAGTGGATTAGAATTTCCTTCTCAGATTCTTAAAAGTGTTTGGTTTTAATAAAAGATTCAGGGACCTTATCTTCATGTTAGTTTCCTCAGCTTCTTTCTCAATGCTTGTAAATGGTTCCCCTACATATTTGTTTAAGGCTTCTAGGGGCCTTAGACAAGGGGACCTAATCTCTCCTATTCTTTTTGTCATCTTGGTTGAATGCTTGGGGATATTTGTGAATAATATGGTGATGAAAGGGGACTTCATTGGCCTCAACCCTTCTTCCTCTACTATTGTGTGTTTGTACCAAAAATTTGTTGATGGCTCTATTATTTTGGGGAAGGCTTCTGTGAGAAATGCCAAGAACATAAAGAAGGCATTGACTAATTATGGTATGGCTACTGGTCAAACAATAAACTAGAGTAAAAGTGTGATTTACTTTATCAATGTTAATGAGGCAAGAAAATTAAAGATTAAAAGGATTATTAGTTGTGAAAGTGGATCCTTGCTAGGAACCTATTTGGGTTTATCCCCTCCTAATAGCTTTTGGAATTTTTTGATTGATAAAATTCACTCGAAACTTACTGGTTGGAAGGGTTCTCTCCTCAATCAGGCTAGGAAGATTATTGTTTTGAAATCTATCCTTCAAAGTGTCCCACTTTATGCTTTGAGTGTTTTTTAAATTCCAAGAAAGTTTACCATTGCTATTGAGAAAATTTAGAAGACTTCCTTGTGGACTGGTATGGAGACTAAAAAAAGACTTCCTCTTATTTCTTGGGAGAATGTGTGTATGCCTAGGGGTAAGGGAGGGCTTGGCTTGCATGGGATCTCAACTATGAATGAACTTTTATTGGCCAAATTAATCTAGAGATGGCACAAGGAAGAGGGGGAATGGAGGAATATTTGGGCTGATAAATATAATAGGGACCACTTTGATTTTCAACACTTCCTTTCTTTTGATGCTAACCAAGGAGCTTCTTTGATATAGAAGAATGCTCAAAAATTTAAACATATTTTAAGGAGAGGGGTTAAATGGAAGGGGGGTAATGGAAGGAAAGTTATTTTTTTGGAAGACATTTGGATATTGGATTACCCTCTTTGTGATGATCCAAGGTGGAATGGGTATATGGAGCAATGTAAGAATCAATATGGTTCTTTTGTGAGTGATTATTGGAAGGATGATTTGTGGGTGACTCTTCTAAGGGTGGATCAAAATTTGGTTGAGCTTGCTAAGTGCTTGAATTCTTTCTTTCTTAACCATGAAGAGGATGTTCTAATCTAGAATTCTAATCCCAATGGTATGTTCTCTATTGCCTCTACCTTTGCTGACTCTTTTGATGATCATGATGAACCTTGTTCGGCTAGGGCTTGGGTGAAAGGTTTGACTCCCAAAATTAATATCTTCTTTTGGATTCTTTTGCAAAATAAAATATTAACTCTTGACAATATGAGAAGAGAGGCTTCATTATTGTTAATCGATGTGTTCTTTGCAAGAATGATGCGGAATCGGTGGATCATATTATGCTACATTGTCCCTTTATAAAGGTGGTTTGGGAAAAAAATTGGAGTTTAATGAATCTGGATTGGATTTCCCATGCTACCATCCAGCTGTTCTTTTCTACTTGGAAAGTTCCTTCCAAGAATGCTTTGATTATTAAATTGTGGGACTTTATCCTTTCTTACCTGTGTTGGGGCATCTAGAAGGAGCGCAATGATAGGATCTTTAGAGGGGTGGATTCCAATCCTGCTCAGGTTTTCCACAAAATCAAGATCCTTTTGATTGAAAACATTAAAAATTGTGGATCTAGACAGAAACCTTTTAATGAGTGGGAAGATGGGGTGCTTAATAACTGGAATATAAGAAGTTTGAGTATGAGTATAAAGGATCCTAATCCTAGGGATAATGCTATGTGGGATTGTCCTCCGTTGAATTGGTTTAAGATTAATTTTGATGAGGCCTTGAAAGGGAACTCAGGCACTACAAGATGTGGAGTTATTATCAAAAATTCTAATGGTGACTTTTTTGGTGGTATGGCTATACCTTTAGGGAGTCAAACTAATCACATTTTTGAAGCTTTTTATACTCTTCATTGTCTCATTTATGCCAAAGCTATGAGTTTGGAGAATATATGGATAGAAGGTGACTCCCTTAATATCATTAATTGTTTAAATAAAATGAATCCACCTTCTTGGACTATTGGTAATATTATTTCCAAGGCATTTGACATCATTAATTCATTCCAAAACTACATTATATCTCATAACTATAGAGAAGCTAATGGTTTAGCTGATTGGGCTTCAAATGTGACATGTTTAAATGGTCACATTATCATTTGGGAGTCATATGATACCCTACCTCCAGATGGTCGTGATCATGTCAATCATGATAAATGGAGATCTCAACAAAAATCCTTTAATTATGATGTTGTCAGCAAATTATGAGAACTACTCATTTGGAGTGAGGTGGGTTATAATTTTTAGAAAGGTGGGTAGTTTGCACGAATTCTGAGTTTTTTTTTCCTTCCCTCTTTTTTGCAGTGGTATGCGCAAAGAATTTTGGGTTTTACAGAGAAAGAATACCAGTGTTTTTGGCTCTATAAGTATGGGAGGAAAGAGGAAAAGGGTGGAGCCACCTAGTTGTGCAGAGTGGAAGAATAAACTAGAGGTGTGGGGCATTTTAAGGCATGGAAACTTAATTTTTTACATGGAGAGGCTCAGGGAAATAACCTTGCAATTACACACCAGTTTGTTAAATCATGGAAGGATGGCTATATGATGGTCAGGAACTAGTGTATGGAGGTCACCTAAGAGGTCATTGTGGAGGCAATAGGGTTAGATATGGATGGGATAAATTTTTATAGGGAAAGGAAGCTCTTAGATAAGGCCATTTATGACTTTGTAGAGATAGAACAGGAGAGGAATCGACTGATTAAAATAGGTAACTTGTATTATAACCCAGCCTTTGTTTCTCAATCTTGGCATTTTCTTCTCTTTGTGATTATGGAATATTTGACTCTGGATGGGAGATTCACAAAATTTTATGGTTATCACTTTATGTTGGAAAATCATTTTCAGCATGATATTAGGATCAATTTCCCTTTTTATCTCCTGTAGTCTCTAAGTGTTTCTACACAAGCCATTCAAAATGACTCAAAAGGAGAGCATGTCTACCATGCAAGTCTCATGGTTTTGATTATGAATTTGTTAAAATCTAAAAAAGGAATAAAACTTAGGACTTTGAAAGGGGCTAATCAGGATACGAAAGGGAGCATTGAGGAAAAGGGCTATGATTCTGAGACATAAGATGAAGCTGAAGGGGGTACGGTTAGCTTGAAAAAGGGGTCAGGTGGAAGTTCAAAAAAGAAGAAAAAGACTATTGAGGATGTTGATTCTGATCATGATCGGGAAAGTGACTTTGTGGACAAAATAGTCAGAGACCATTACAATAAGAGGAGTGGTAGAAAAGGAAAGGGCAAAGGTTGTCAAGATGAGTGAACCTCTGATCCTTCTTATGATGGGCCTCTAGCTCAATAGATGGAGAGGAAAATAAAATCCTTAAGGCAATAGGAGGTTCCTAAAACAAAGAAGAATGGGGATTTAGACAATGAGGATGATGGAGAACAGGGGCATATGTCAGACTTGGGTGATAAAGCTAAAGGTGGGAGAGGGTCTTCTAAGGGTTTATTTGGCAACCCAAGTTCTATTCTGAAGGAGATTGGTATCCTCAAGTGGAAAATGTAGTTGTTGGGTAAGGAAATGGAACAACTGAGTAGAACTTCTAGAGGGGAGCAAACTTTAGGCCAACATATTGACAAGCTTTTGAAAGTTATAGGGAATGCTGAAGAAATGAAAAATCTCATGGATAAGGTCCTAGTGATTGAAGCTAAACAAAGGGTCATGGATAAGGACATTAGTAGCACTATAGGGAAGGTGTCCAAACTAGAAACTAGGATGAGTAACATGGATAAATTGGTCAAACAACTAGTGGATAATGTGAGTATTCTCTTGAAAATGAATGAGCCAAATAAGGGCTAGGATTCCCCTCTAGTGGCTAACTCTCAGGGACTAAGCAAACGTACCCATGCTCACTCTAAGAAGAATGAGAAGATCAGTAAGAAGGACAAGGTGAAGGCTGTTGCTAAAAATATGCAAGCTCTGGTGGATTAGGCTATTGACCTGATAAATACTTCTTAGCTGGTCAGTCGTTGTTCCTTTGTTGTACTTTTGTTATTTTTCCCAACTCCGTCTTTTGTGACCTCTTGCATGTTTTTGTTGGAGGTCTGTTTCATGTTGTTGTTAGATACTTTTCACTTTTTCTTTGTTATTTTGTTTATCTCTATACTTCTATTGATGTAAAGGTTTTGGATCCTTTAAAATTTGTTTTTACTTAATCAAAACATCAACTTCGAAACCAATCTTATTTCTTGATCTATGCATCACACTTTCTAATTTTCTTTGAATTGAATGTGCTACTTACAAATTCATTCAAAGAGGGACAAAATGCAATACCCTAAAATTAGCGCATTGCCATGACCACCAATTCTAGTCTATTTCAATCAATCCTAACTCCTATGTCGCTAGGTAATTCTTATTTTGATATTCGCTACTTGACTTAAGTGTCAAATGTAGAAAACCCTAATCTGCATTAATTAGGCTATTTATTTAATTCCTAAGTATAGACTCGAATTAGTCACATTAAACCTATTGATTACGAATTAATTTAATACAAAGAGTTTATACTTTAATTAAATTAAATTATATCCTAAGGCTAATGTAATAAGGAATTAAAAATATTTAATTTAATAATCATGCCTACTTTAATTAATTGAATATGATTATTCAATTAAATAGAAAAGGTATTTATGAGGTCATGTCTCATTTATTAAATTAAATAATATCTACAAAAATCCTATCTTTGAAGTTCTAAATGGAAACTCTAAGTGAACTACTTCTCAAAATTGGAATCAATCTAGTTAACTTGCTCTCACACTTATGACAAGTTCAATTAACTACTCATCACACTCAGATTTGAAATAGTTCACTTCACCTACATAAGGAAGTTTCCATCTTAACTAAATCTTCTATCTAATCCTAATCATTCATCAAGGTTGATCTTGATTGTTGATCCATTTCTAGATTCTATTTAAGGGGCTCCTAATTCCTCATTAAAAAAAGGTTGAATTGAATTTGCATTGAATTTCTACTAAATTGTGTACTCATTAGCTTATTAATCTCATAAACTTTTCATTATTAGATTTAAAGATCATATATTTTAATATGCATACATATAATCTAGTTTATTTTATATGTCCTTAGATTAAGTGCATATCTCATTTAGATTACTTGCACACTTATATAGACTTAATTGCATTTAAAACCCTTCGTTCTAGAATGGTCTAGTTGCGTACACCTCAACCTTGAGGCCATAAATAGGAAAAATCCTTCTAGATACAAGGCAATGGGTCGCATTGTTAGACCTCTTGGATGAATTATCTCATGTTCATTCCAAGATGAATTCATAGGTAAGGACCACGTTGAAGTGTGTGTGAGGTTCAAAGGCCCACAAATTCATTCATACAATTATGAGTCTATGAAGTACATATAGGTAGTGTCTTGATCCTTATTAGAAAAATAGGCCCTATTAAAAACCTCAACCCTATTAGGGGTTGGTATTAAAATTACAATATGTATGCAAGATGAGCTTGCTGCCCAAACATGCAATTATATAATGAACTTCCTTTATACAAAAGAAGATAGATACAAAAACCTCTTACTATTGATCTCTTCAATATCTTATCTTACATTCACTGCTCTTTGCATACCTTTGATCATACATTAGAATTCATATCATATAGTTTGCATAATATTTCCAATATCATATAAAACTTATACTTTACTTCCCATAATGTGATCTTTCCTTTATACCATTAAATTTTACAAAACTTTTCCAGTCAGCTTTCACTGCTTTACATACTTAGCAAAATATAAAATTAACATTTTTTCTCTTAGGGTTAACATCTAGGATGTCACACCTAATTAGTTAACTAATTATTTTGTATCCAAAATAATTCCTTGACCCATAATTTTCCATTTACTATTATGCTCTATTATGCTTTGTTCACTATCTTTACTAGTGTTTATTTATAACTCCTTTCATATTGTTTTTACAGGCTTGCACATGTCAACATGACACTATGTACTAACTTTCCTTAACTACAAATGTGCCAATTGTCACTCTTCGATCCATACATAACAAACTGTTCCTATGTTACTAGTGAAACTATTTGATTCTTAGACAATTTTTTGTATCTATCTATGAGATCTTTATTTGTATAGTGTGTCTTCTTGACCTTAGATATATATTTCCATAAATGACAAGTCTAACTTGTTCTACTTCGCCATATTTCCAAAGCATACTACCAAATATCCTAATCTTAAAATCAAGTCTAAGTCCCATAAGGATGTCCCAAAGGGAAAATAGGAAAAAAGACAAAAGTGTTTAACCCCTCCTAATAAAACCAAAAGCCTTAAAAGAGTCAAAATGGTGGAATCTAATGCAGAAATTATAGAAGATACCAATACCCTCAATCAGTCCAAATGTCTTAAAGGAAAACTTGATTTTTTTTAATTTAGAAAGAGGCTTTTTTATATGGAGAATGTAAATTTTGAGTAGTTGAGTGAGGACGAAGCCTTAGACATGGCCTTTGATATCAGTTTGAACCATCTCTCAACCAGTACTAAGTATAAGCGTAGAGAGCCTAACAAGGATTTGGTGGTGTACCATCTTAAATTGGAAGCACCTCAATTTAATTATGGTTTAGTAGCCATTTAATGCAATTTTATTATCTCCTTGCATCTCTATTCTTTTCTTCCCTTCTCTTCTTCTTTCTCGTAGGTAGAATTGGGGTAAGATCTGATTGATCCTCTTTGAAGATCCTATGTTATGGCATAAAGCTTAAGGTAGGATCTAACCACCTAGTTCCTCCCTTTCTTTCATTCAATCACTTGGAATCTCTTATTGACATCGAAATGGCTATATCTTGAGTTTTACACCCAAATTTTGAATCCAAGACCTATTTTGGGATCCTAAAGGAATCCCAAGGGTTTTAGGCCCTCGGTGGAAAGGACATAGTAAACCCCTTCCTATCAAGGATGTAGTGCACCCTTGCTAGGATAAATATAGATGCATTGCATCCTTGATTGGGTCCTATTTTGCATTAATTGCCTCATTCTTATGTCTACATTATTTTCAAGTGTTAACTTCTATGTGGATCATCCTACGAGAGTTAGTTAATTATGAGACCTTTATAAACCCATCCATTTTCTCTATTTCTCATCCATTAATTTCATGTTTAATCACTTTCTCTCAAGCTCTCAAGCACTCTAGCATTTCTTCAATAATTCAAGGAGTTCAAGAAATATCTCCATTAAAAATAAATGATTCATGCTTTCAAATCATTAAAGTATTTTATGCTAGATCTTTCATTGCATTTTCAAAACTCAAGATCTCCCTTCATACATTCAAGATCCTTTATTTCATCTTTTACATCCATCCTCTCAAGATTTACATTATCTACATTCATTCTGAAGGTTGATTTCAAGCACATTCATTCATGAAGGTTTTGGTTTCACTTTGATCTCCTTTCTAGGTTTTTTGAATTTGATTCAAGGGTATTACATCTATATACTTAATTACATTTCCAACTGAAGATCATATTTATATAATTTCATTACTTCATGTTAGAACTATCACTACTACTTTTTATTTCAATTCAAGGTTGATTCCTAAACTAGGGTTTTATCAAGGTGAACCACCTCCTCCCCCTTAAACAAAAAATTAAAAAAAAACTTTAAATTGCAAGTTTTAGATCTTAGATTAGCTAGCAAGTTGCAAATTCAGATACCCTTTTCATCTTTCTTCAAAACTTTAAAATTAGAAATGAGACTGGATATAGTTTTGCAAGGCCATAAAGATCACCCTCACCAAGAATGTATACCTAGGTCACCCTTTTAAGAGGAAGTTAACCTTGCTAGATCACCAACAATTTATTATTTTTGTAGATCTTTCTTTTTTCTTCCCACATCATGGAAATCAATAGTTTTGGAACTTGGTTAACAACCCATTTTTAGGTTTGCATTTCATAAGGTATATCACTTTCCTCATTTCTATTTCCATAAAGTTTACCATCTTATTATATCCTTGTATTTCATCTCATACTACATACTTATTTTCCTAAACCCTCTTAAGGTAGAGTTGAGAAGGAAATAAATTGGAGTTATACACTCCTTTTGCATTAGGTTATGCACAAATACTTCCTTTGGTGCCAATAAAATCTAATTCAAAGGAGTAGATCTTGGTCTTCCCCTTCATTATGTGTTAAGATCAATTTCTTATGTTCCCCCCTACACATTCTTGGTGAGCCCAATGTACTTACATCTTTTATTTCATTTTTGGAGTTAGATTGTGTGTTCATCTTTATTAGGTGGATTCCTTCTTCTAAATTAGATTGTGCACTTTTTAGATTCTTACATCTTGAATTATAAGGTCTTTTGGTGTATGGCTATCTTTTCAAATATTCTCTTTCTTGCATCTTTTTATAGCACTTATGATGTATATGAGATTTTTGATAATTTCATGGTATTCATGGCACTTCATTCTCTCCTTGCTTATTCTATTATGAGGTTAACAAACTCACATTTTCCCTCTTTCAAGATTATGGTTATATCTTTATGTGTTTGTCTTATTTCTTATATGGATTATATGAGAACCTCAATTAATGATGCTCCTAATCATCCTTCTAAGCCTCTCAATCCTTTTCCTAACCCTCCTCCTTCATCTCCTAGCACTTCTCAAACATATGTTAATGATCAAACTATAGTTCATGATGAGGATGTTATAAAATTCCTTGATGAACCTTCTCTTCCTTGAAATTTAAACTACCTTTTATGACATCAAAAAAGCCTAGGAATTAGATAAAAACCATATTGGGGGTTTTGAAAATTGTTAGAAATAATAGCCCACAAAGATAACTGAGGGGGGGTGAATCAGTTATCCAACAATTAAAACACTTATCTTCATTAAATAAACTTAACCATTCAACCAAAGTAAACAACAACCATAATAAAGTGCAGATGGACAATTAAACTAGATACATTGAGTAGGGAAACCCTTGATTAGAAGGAAAACCCCGGTGGGAATGATGCCCACAAGATGATGTACTATTATATATATTCTTTGTTAGAGGATGGACCCTATTTGGAGTCTATTACAACATTTAGTACAATAAGTCCCTATTAGGAGACTTTGAATCCCTATTAGGAGATTCCACCCATGTTAGGAGTTGTGGCATAATGTATGTAAGAAGATCCCATTGCCCAAACATGCAATTTCAACTATAAGAAGAGCTCACTACTTAAGCAAGTAATTTACTGGTATCTTCTTCTTTCCTCTATCCTTTGCTCTATCCTTTCCTTTATCCTATCAACTAGACCAATCACTGTCAAACATTGTAGACCAAATCATGAACCTCAGATTCAAATACCAAACCTTGGATCACTCAATAAAACCTCAGCAATTAAGTCTCCTTCACTTTCGTACTGCTCTACTCGACTTTGCATTCTGCACTCTCTATTGCTTATCATCAATTATTCAATCATATCAACACATATCATGATAAAGGAAAATGTCCTTACTTTATATCTAGTCCATAAAACAATTCCATGAGTTGGTTGTTAGTCCTTCTTAATTAATTATTATGGGATCACATTAAGAACATGTTACACTTAGTGATAACCTTAATCTTCTTCCTTTCAACTTGAATAAATTTCCATACACATAATATTATGATGAGTGAGCTTGGCCATGTCATCCTTAACATGTATTCTTCATGTCCTAACCCTCAATCCACAAGATATCAACTCTGCTAAGAGATATAACAAGTTTACTAGAACATGCCTCTATAAACTCTATCTCAAAAAAAACAACACCAAAACTTACATAACTTCTTCTAGACTTATCTTTTCTACTTCCAATGTTAACAACATATACCAAATACTCAAAAGTATCTCTCATGACCTTGGGTGGTTATCATGCTCAACTAGTCATTTGTACCAACTTAACCTTTTTGTTGTTCTTATATCAGATACCATAGAAGACATCAAACATGCTATGTTGACATTAATGAAAAACTCAGTCATGAATTTAGCATACTATTAGTGAAAATATTGTCCTCTAAAGAATTTTTTTTTAAAATTAACCCCAAAAGCCCAAGTTTGACAACTAAATATGCACTAACAGTTGGGTCACTTCGCTATTGAAAAGTGTAAGCCCCATTTGAAATTATCTAGGTACAGCTCCCCATGTATGATTTACAATGAATTCACAAAGATACAAATATGGATGCCTTTAACCAGAAAGAACAAAAGGTTTACAAACATCTATCTATAAACACAAGATAGATGTGGAAAGACTAAGTAGCTAAAAGAAAACAAATGACACAAAGTCCACTTATTCAGATTTTACATAATACAAAGAATGAAAACAAGGAATAAGTCTTCCATCTTTAAAGACATCTTGAAATGATAACATAATAAAAAAGTAGTGACATTAAAATACATTTAGAGAAAACTGAAAGCTATACAAAGATCACGATCAGTGGAAATAAAATTATCCAAACTCAAAGTTTTGATGTGCAATTATCTTCCAATCTCCCTTCTCTAAAGTGTAAAAGATTACACAAACCTTATTACACATATGCATCAAATTCACTACCTAGAAGAATCAAAATTCCACCCTTACATTATGCTAAAAATCAAAATTTCCCCCTTTTCCCAACACAAAGTTCAGAAAAAGGATAAGAGCTCTGCTCTTCCATAGCCTACAGTCTACTCTCTTTCCCCTCAAAAGAACTAGAAAAAAAAAACCTCAAAAAATTGGAACCCTTGGTCTCTCTTCCACTAACATATTTATCCTTTCCCTTGTTAGTTTCAATTCAATTTGATTAACTGATTCTCAGAAATGTGTACCTTTCCATTTTCTAAATATCATAATTTTCTAATAGCATAATGTCTATCTCCTTCATAATAAGAAAATACTAAACTTATAACATTATTAAAGTCACAATTCAATCAGGCTTGATAGACTTATTTAATTTTCTTTTCTATGCTAAGAAGAAATTGGGGAAATATCAAAATCCACTTTGGGTGTATTGATGTGGTAATCACATTGATCCCATCGACTGACCTCATTCGAGTCATTGGTATCATAGTATACCACTTCATTTGAAAACCATCCCTTTTAAATTAAATGATTTAGATGCAATGCCCCAATCATCTCTCCTATTTTGGGTTCCTATCGACATGTGCCGAGAAAGATAGATGTCAAATATCCTTTAGTTTGGGTAACTCCTATCATGAAATCATGCCAAGACCTACCCTAGAGCATCTCATGTTTTCCTTTGGATCAGGGTGAATGTATTGAAGTTTTAATTCATTACTAAATATGTTGCGGGTCAATCTCACATGATGGTGGTGACTTTAATGATGCAAATCATCTTCCACTTTGGTTCTCATTTACATCTGTAGGCTCCAACATAGAGTGATGTTGAGTTCCTTTCTCTATGTTAATACATGACATTCAATGTGTGCATTTCTTAGGTAAAGTTGGTTTCTTCACTAGCTCTTGTCAAAAAATCATCAGTTGATCCATGTTCTACACACAAGGCACCCACAAGCTTGAATCTTCAAGCATAGTTTCTTTCCCATATGTCAGGTTTGATCAACGATTGTATGTCATAATTAAATGCAACTTAAAACTCCAAAAACAACAATACAACATGTAATGAATCACGCACATTGTGTCAAGTAGTCCACATGTGTTTCATATTCTATTTGGCACATTTTAGGAAATTCACAAATCATACAAGTTGTGAAAATGGTAGTTTTGGTAATTCAAGATTCACCTGAGGATGTACACATGCTGAGCCTTTGCTTTGGAATGTGGGAAGTAACTAGCTTTGTACCTTTGATGCTTCAATAAGCATTCTTTATGCATGAGACCTCCATTTTCTAGTGACATCGAACCTTAGGGTCTATAAGAATAGAAGATCCTTAATCCTATAGTTTAATCGTCTCCTTATACAAAGAATGTGTTTCAAATTCTCTTGCTACAACATCATGGTGTGCTCCATCTTGGTTAAATTCATGCTTCAAAATTGAAAAGAGTCATGGGGTCCTCAAGCTTCATCCTCAGAATTTTTTTCCTATTCAAGACATGAAGCTTCACTTTTTACATCCAATACAAAGCATTGCAATGATTTTAATTCACCATTCTTGCCAATGGCCCGTGTCTCTCTGCTCTTCCTTGCATGCATCGGGCTCAAAACCATTGGCCACTTAGTGAAGAGAACCCAATTTGACATTAAATACATGTTTGTGGTGGTTTTTATGCCTTTTATATTGGGGCCTTCCAACACCAGAGATTTTTGTCAAATAGTTGCTATACATGTCTAAATATCGTTGTTATATGCACCTCTAGCCAATAGAAGACATTTTACTCGACGTGTCTTTTTTGCCAATTATGTTAAATACTCTATTGCATATTATGAGACTTTTGAGCTTAGCATTACCAAACCAAAATCAAATCCATTAGTAAATGTTGTAGAATTACACCTCATTACATCATTTGGGGATTGTTGATTGAACACAAAACTTACACTCTAACTAAGTGAAGAAACATTAGAAGAGGATGGTACACCACAAGACTGATGATTTTCTTTGCATGAATCATCAATTTGAAAAAAAATGGTTTTCTAAAATTGAATCAAACTTTTCTCAATGGTATCATTTGAAATTGAGAATTATTGACCCCGTATTCAATATAAATATAAATCATTGAATATTTATCACCATCATCTTGTAGAGATAAGGCATGTGATTATCTTGGTAGTATCACCTATTATGAATAGGAATCCTATGGGGAGATTATCAAATGATTTATGTTCATTCTCTATTTATGATATTCTGATCATATTTGGGAACTAGCAGCACTCAAAAGTCCATTGGGGTCTCTTCTTTTATCTATGAACATCGTATGCCCTTCAAATTATACATTTATATCATCAATCAAATCTATCATGTGTTTGAAATTGAATCCATTGAATATATATTTGTACTCTTAGTTTAGATGCTAACCCTGAATCCTTGAACATTTGAATCAACATGTTGTAATTTTAAATGAAACCTTGAACCTAAATGTGCAATCAAAACACCAAAAATCTCACAATAATGAACTGATGCACTAACACTACAAGATGAACCCTCTAAACCATTGAACTACTTTGAACCTTAGTTCAAAAAGGTTCAAGATTCCACACTAAAAATTTTAACCATTGGGTCCACATGGATACCAACAGGGGTGAACTCCAACAATCTATGGCAAAAGACAAGTACCTTATCCATTGGTCGATAGAGTCATCAAGAAGAGAAAACTAGGAGCTTTTTGTAGAGAGGGTAGAGGGGAGTAGGGAAAAGCCAACTACCTAAAACTCCTAAACTACCAGCAAGCACGAAGCTTGCACATTATTCAAATTAACACTACACAAACCAAAAACATATTTACAATATATACAAATGAAGGAAGAGAACCTACTATAACAAAATGGAAGAAAGAAAAAGAATCACATGAATCCATTTACTAGCTGGGAGAAGTAGGAGCCTTTCCACATCAACAAACTATGGCTCAATAGAGAAGCTCCATACCATTTCTTAATGGTGACTTTTTCAATTTCAAACCTCAAATTAAAAGCACATATGAATATGTTGATCCAGTACTCCTTTCTGAACAGCCATAACTCATCATAGTGCTCCTTTTCATCCAAGGATTTATCTTCAACACTCACTCAGCCAGGTTTCACTTCAAACTAAAAAAATTGAAATGGAAAAACTTCCCCAAGAAAAGGTGCACAATATCCAAAAATATTGTCACAAAGTCTCAGCATTTGTATATGGCATTTGATATTTCAATCAACCTGTAGGCCAAGAGATGCCTCATCCAGCATAGGATCAATCCTTAAATACATGCTCTACCCATCCCTTTCCAAAATCAAACTTACATCAAGTATGCAATGTATGTTATGTTTTCTTCTTCCCAAAGTGTCATCACTTCCACAATCTAAATCAGCTAAGCCACACATAGATGGATGAAAAGAAAAGTTATCAATGAGTGTTTCACTGTCAATTTGATTTGAATGAATACCTAAGTCATCATGGAAGAGATAATCTACTTGAGTGATGATAGAAATCCATATAAGATTTCTTCTTCTTCATTAGGAAGAGTGTCTTTTAGCATTTTGGCTGAGTAAGCAAGTTTTTAAAAAGAATTTCATTGTGAGAAGCTCTAGCCAAAGGCATCATTACCTCATCACAAACATCACTTTCATTTATAGATTGACAAGGTTCTTCAATGGGCTAACCACCATTTTCACAATAGGACATATCATTTTCAGCCTTCTCATTAAAAGAAAAAGATTCAACTTCTGGTAACACGTCATTGGTAGTTTTTGCACAAATGGGAATTTTCATAGCAAGATGATCATCATTGATTTCAAATAAAAAGCTTTCTAAAATTGGAGAGGGGAAGAATTCAAGATCACCTTCATCAATGTTTTCCTAAGTCTCATCATGATTAGCAAGGGCCACATAATTGTGAGAGGTGAAGTAAGATGATGTTGCTGGGGAATCTTCTTCTTTCACTATCAGCTATTCTTCATCTTTGTTGTCACTGTTGTCATGGTTTTTATTTTCAACTTGAACGTCCTTATCTACCCATGTCTAATTGTCTTGAGGCTACAACATTTCTTGAAGTAAGAAGGCCCATTTCTCTAAAAAAAATTCTAGATTCAACCCTTTGGCCAAATATTCAGTCGCAATAGAATCCCTTTCAAGATAAATTTCAGCACCATTTTAAAAATCAACATTCACAATAAAATCTATTACAACATTGCTTCCAAAGTGAAAGGATTCCAGAATGGGGCATTTTTTAGCATTCAGATACAAAGAGTCACTATTCTCACAATCTTTCATGACATTTAGAGATTCATCTTCTTGAAAGGTACTGCTAGAAAGCATATCGATAGAATCTTTAAGAAAAATATGATCATCATTATCCTCCACTATGAGACTTTATACAAGAGGTGAAAAGGGAACTTGAGGCAATATTTCATTATTATTGCTTACCATTTCTCCATTGTTTTCATAGATATTCTTATCTTTTAGAATTGGATTGGCATGAGAATGGAGTAGATCTGGCTAAACTTCATGGTTGTTCATGACAAGATGATTGAAATAAATGGGTCAAATTGAAATAACCAGAGCCTCTTCTTCCTTGTATATGAGAGTATCACCCAATGTCTCAACTGAGTGGCCAATCAGCTAGGAACTAACTCCAATCTTTCCTACTTCCATCAAAGTTTTAACATTTTCAAAAATGGAATAAGTGAATGGATTTTCATCATTTAATGGTGAATCTTGAGGATAAAATAGATGGTTTTCTTTTATAGTAGTATTTTCACAAAACCCCATTCAAAAGAATAGTGGATTGAGCTCACTCTAGATGACTTTACCTTCCATATTTTCAAAATTTTCTTCACTTGCTCTTGTTTTTTTTGTATTTGGTTGAAACTAGATTGCCTCTATTGGAAGTGCAAGATGATCATCTTCTTGAAAACTTCCCAACTCAAAGGTGTACATATCTATCTTTGTTTCAGCATTCTTGTAATCTTGAAAGGAAATCTCATGTTGAAGCTTATTGTTTCCAAATTCAACCAATGATTCTAACTTCTCAAGAATAGTGGGAAAATATTTCCCTCCCTCATCTTCTATGCATGGTGAAAAAGATTTCACTTCTTTTCTTTTAGCTAGATTAGGATCAATAACTAAAACACCCTTAGAGGAAATCTCTTGATTATGATACTTTTCCTCTTTATCAAGAAGGGAAACATTAAAAATTCTCAATTGCTTATCCATAGGTTGGAAGTTAGTTTCAATTCTTTCCTTCTCCTAGTTGTCCCGGCTACTATAATTCTAACTCTCAACCTAAGTGTTCTTGTTCTCCCATGCCTGATTTTCTTCTGGATCTATTATGGTTGTTTAGATTCCTTTCTCACCTGACACCAAATAATTGAATGAGATGAAATGTGAAGATATAATCAGGGCTTCATCATCATCATCCTCCAAATATTTCTTCAATTGAAACACTTTCTCCTCAAGCTCTTGCAATTCTTTTAACTCATGAAATCTCACGCAGAGGCTTTTCCATAGTAGCCAAGATGTGGCATTATCTTCTAGAATTATATTATTTTGGACAGCCTAGAAAGTGCTTTCTTTAAAGCTATCCACAAATTTACATAACACTTTATCATCCATTTGATAAAGTTTTGGGATAGAAGGGTTTGGCCTTGATCTACTCATGACTTTTATAGTTAGCATGATCTTTGCAATAGAGTCACCAATCTCCTGGACATGGAGATACTCATAAAACTAAAGAAATGAATATTAATATTGATCTTCATTTTTAGATCCACAATAGAGTTGCCAAAAATCTTTTAGTGAATAGATTTTCCTTTGAACAAATAAATACAAATTAACCCCAAAAGCCCAAGTTGGAAGACTGAATATGCATTAACAGTTGGGTCAATTTTCTATTGAAAACTGTAAGCACCCTATGAATTTATCAAGGTATAGCTCCCCATCTATGATTTACAATGAATTAATAAAACACAAATATGGATGATTTTAACTAGAAAGCACAGAAGGTTTACAAACATCTATCCATAAACACAAGATAGATGCAAAAAGAGTAAGCGGCTAAAAGAAAATAAATGACACAAAGTCCACTTATTTAGATTTTACATAATAGAAAGAAGGAAAAAAAGGAATAAATCCTCCATCTTCCTAAGAAAGTGAAGAATCTGAGCTATAAAGATATCTTGAAATGATAACATAATCAAAAAACAATGACATTAAAATGCATTTAGAGAAAACTAAAAGCTATACAAAGATCACAATCAGTGGAAAGAAAACTACCCAAACTCAAAGTTTTCATGTGCAATTATATTCCAAACTCCCTTCTCTAAAGTGTAAAAGATTACATAGACCTTATTACACATATGCATCAAAATTAGTACCTAGAGGAAACAAAAATTCCACCCTTACAGTACACTAAAAATCAAAATTTCCCCCTTTTCCCAACACAAAGTTTAGAAAAAAGGATAAGAACTCTACCCTTCCATAGCCCATAGTCTACTCTCTTTCCCCTTTGAAGAAGTAGAAAAAAACTCAAAAAATTGGAACCCTCGGTCTCTCTTCCACTAGCATATTTATCCATTCCCCTTGTCGGTATTAATTTGGTTTGATTAACTGATTCTTGGAAATGTGTACCTTGCCATTTTTTGAATATCATAATTCTCCGACAACATAATGTCTATCTCCTTCATAATAAGAAAATACTAAACTTATAACATCATTAGTCACAATTCAATTGGGCTTGATAGACTTATTTAATTTAATTTTCTATGTTGAGAAGAAATAGGGGAAATGTCAAAATCCACTTGGGTGTATTAATGTGGTTATCACATTGATCCCATCGAATAACCTCATTTGAGTCATTGGTATCATAGTATACCACTTCATTTGAAAACCATCCCTTTTAAATCAAATGATTTAGATGCAATGTCTTAATGATCTCCCATGTTCTGGGTTCCTATTGACATGTGCTGAGAAAGACAGATGTCAAATATCCTTTAGTTTGGGTAACTCTTGGCATAGCATCATGCCAAGACCCATCCTAGAGCATCTCATGCTTTCCTTTGGAGCACAAAAAATGTATTGAAGACTGAATATATCACAGGTCAATCTCAGATGATGATAGTGACTTCAATAATACAAATCATCTTCCACTTCAATTCCCATTTACATCTGTGGGCTCTAGCATAGAGCGATGTCAAGTTCCTTTCTCCATGTTAATACATGATAGTCAATGTATACATTTCTTCGGTAAAGTCAATGTCTTCAGTGGCACTTGTCAAAAAATCATTACTTGATCCATGTTTCGCATACATGGAGGCACCTATCAACTTGAATCTTAGAGCATAGTTGCTTTCCCATATGTCGGGTTGGATGAGCAATTGTATGTCATAATTAAATGCAGCTTAAAACTCCAAAACTACAATCCAACATGTAATGAATCATGAGCATTTTTTCAAGCAGTCCACATGCATTCCATATGATATTCGGTGCATTTAAAGAAATTCACAAATCATACAGTTTATGAAAATGGTAGCTTTGGTAATTCGAGATTCACCTAAGGATGTGCACATGCTAAGCCTTTTCTTTGGAATGTGTGAAGTATCTAGCTCCATACCTTTGATGCCACAATAAGCATTCTATATACATGAGACCTCCATTTTTTGGTGACATCGAACATCAGGGTCTATAAAAATAGAAGATCATTAATCCTATAGTTTAATCTTCTCCTCACACAAAGAATGTGTTTCAAATTCTATTGCCACAACATCATGGTGTGCTCTATCTTCATTAATTTCATGCTTCAACATTAGAGAGAGTCATGGGGTCCTTGAGTTTCATCATTAATTTATTTTTCACATTCAAGACATGAAGCTTCACTTCTTACATCTGATGCAAAGCATTGTGAAGATTTTAATTCACCATTCTTGCCAATGGCCCATGTCTCTCTACTATTCCTTGCATGCATTAGGTTTGAAACACCTCATTCCATCATTTGGGGATTGTCAATTGAATACAAAACTTACACTCTGACTAAGTGGAGAAACATTAGAAGAGGACGACACACAAGACTGATGATGTTCTTTGCAGGAATCATCAATTTAAAAAAAATGGTTTTTTGAAATTGAATCAAACTTTTCTCAGTTCTATCATTTGAAATTGAGAATTATTGACGCCATATTCAATATAAATATAAATCATTGAATATTTATCACCATCATCTTGCAAAGATAAGGAACTTTATATTGGTAACATCACCTATTATGAATAGGACTCTTGTGGGGAGATTATCAAATGATTCATGTTCATTCTCTATTTATGATATTCTAATCATATTCAGGAACTGGGAGCACTAAAAAGTCCATTGGGGTCTCTTCTTTCATCTATGAACATCACATGACCTTCAAATTCTACATTTATATCATCAATCAAATCTATCATGTGTTTGAAACTACATCCATTGAATATATATTCATACTCTAAGTTCAAATGCTAACCCTGAATCCTTGAATGTCTGAATCAACATGTAGTGATTTTAAATGAAATATTGAACCTGAATGTGGAATGAAAAGACTAGAAATCTCACAATAATGAACTTCTACACTAACACTACAAGATGAACTCTCTAAACCATCAAACCACTTCAAACTACTTTGAACTTAGTTCAGAGAGGTTCAAGATTCCATACTAAAAATTTTAACCACCAGGTCCACATGGGTACCAACAAATATCACCAGCATTCATGTTTCTAACCAATCTTCCATCAATTATTCCAATCTTCCAACAAAAACAAAATAAAAGGGCCAACTAACTAGAGTTTAGAGTCTTCTCCACTTTGAACTCTGCAATATTAAGGTGGGTTTACCTTAGGAATTCAATTTTAGTTACTTTAAACTAAAATTTTCAACATGAACTCCAAAAATAATAGATTAATTAGCATTATTTATTCTAATTCAATGGAAATGAAGAGATGATAAATGGCTATTTTACCAAACCCTAGACACCATGAATCAAGCACATGCTGACAATTAATACTTAGAAAACAAAATATTAAAAGATTGATTGATTATAATTTTTCTACATTGTGCAAAACATTCCAATCAGATCAATTCACAAGGATGGCCAGTGCCTTATTAATTTGGCTATAACTCAAATAATTTACACACTTACTTCTAGATCTTACCTTAACACTTTGTGTTAAGATTCATCTATATTCAGTTTCAAATGTCATACTTATCATATCTTTTCTTAAAACCATAATGTTCTTTCAATTCACATCAAGCATTTATATAATCTATTAGATTATCAACAAAAGAAAATTGAAATATGATTTAGAATGAATTACAACTAAGATTTAATAAACTTTGTTATTACACCTTAGAAAAAAAAATAGAGAGAAACAAAGAGACAAGATCTAGGATGAAATCAAATCTTTGTATTTGTATTAATTCCTTTGAAATTGTATACAATTTAGTGATCATCTCTACTAGAAATAACACACATAGACCACCAACTATAACTTTTGTATTTAATTCTAGAATTGATTTATAGTATGCATGGATAGACTTAGAATTTACATAGACTTGTGTAACAAAAGAAACTCAAACCATTCTCTAGCCTTGGGAACTCACTTATATAGTGTGAGTTGCAACAAGCTTTAGGCTTAGACAAAAAGGATAGATGTCCTTAAAACAAAAAGGTTTACAAAAGGAAAAAATTGCCACAGTCAAAAGTTTCACAAGAAGAGACAAAAACTGGTGATCTTTTATCTTGGCAACAAAATGGCTTCATCATCGATCGCTTTGTGGTGGGGCCAATTCCTTTGTAACAATTTCTTGCACATCGATTGTACTTGATGATTGATTCTTCTCCTATTTTTTCTCAAGTTGTGGGACCACTTTCTCTTCTTCTACTATTGTACTTGGATCTAACATTCTAACATCTAGAATAGGTGGTTAATCATTCTTTTCCTCAACAACTATTGGCACAATGCTTTTAGGTTCTTGTATTGGTTGGGAAACCACCTCAACTATCTATGACACCTCATCAATTGTCTTAATAGCTCTATCAAAAAACTCCAACTTGTTAGTATATGTTGATTTATTCTGCAATATGCTCTCTATTTTTGTTATGGAAATTTCAACTACTGGTGCAAACTTAGCCACCCATTCATCATAAGTTCATCATTAGGACAATAAAAACTAATGATTTCATTCTCTTTATTTACAACATCCTTCCAGTCATTTTTCAACAACTTTGCCTCGGGTATAAGAAGATTATAGAATCTTCTAGCCTCTACCAAATTTTCCATAACATTCACAAACATTCCATTTGCGTCATATCTTATTACATAGGCTACTCTATCATTCAAGACTACCACAATTTCATCATCCCACTTTGTCAATGTTTTCACTCCATTTTCTTTATTGAATAGTGAGGGGAGGAAAGAAAAATTATTATTTTGACACTTAGTTATGCATGACCCAATTTTTCTCTATAGTAATTCTTTTTATGTATTGAAATCTAATAACCCTATTTCTTGGTCATAAGTTTTTTCAACTTTGCAATCATCATTCTCCTTATCAATTATTTCAATGCATATTTTTGTCATCATCTCCTCTCTAACCACCCATTTATTTAAAATTTCCCTCATTTTGTCATCATCTTCACTATGGTTTTGGTGGATAGAAAGAAATTGAGTAATCATGTAGTGCAATCTTCTAGTATCAATTTCATAGACAAAGAAAAGCATTACCTCTCTAATATTTTGTTCATACCTTTGCCATGTTTCTTCCTATATAGTTTTGAGCATGTCCTTTTCTTCCTCCATTTACTCTTTACTCAAGTCTCCTTGATGTAAAGGAATGTCAGGAATCTCTATGATGGGGCTAGTAGGTAGTGGAGGAGTAGGTGATGAGGCAAGTAATTTTTGGGATGACTCCCCAACTTCTAATACTCTAATTTGTTGCCCTCTATATCTTGCTATTTCATTCTCAATTCTAAGACTTTTTTGAATTTCCTCATTGTAGGCTACCAAGACTTGTTCATACTTCACCTATAGCTCTTGTATAAACCTTTTCTCTCTTATTGTAGTTGCCAAGGTGAGGTTTCTCATTTTAACATTCATTTTTGTTGCTTCTTCATTTGGGTTTCAATCAAGTTACCCATAAATTCATAATCACTAGTCTTAGAAGAGCTAGTCTAGAGACCAAATAACTAGAGCAGCATCATCCATACTATATGTCACCCCACTGAGCCCTTTCTTCTTTTTTTCTTTACCATTCAATTCCTCTTTTACAACACTAAATACCATTGCATCTACAATGTCCTAGTTAGGAAGAAGTGTCACTCCAACTAATTTGATCATTTTCCTTCCTTCTTTGGGAGTTATATTGTTCAATTCCTATAGCATTTCTTCTTTAATTTCACTCTGTATAACAAAGCCTTCTTTCTTAGGTTTTTTTGTCTTCCTTTTATTACACCTTTCTTCAAAATTAGCAATATTCATTCTCCATGAAAATTTATAGAAGTCCCTTGATTTTATAAAGTTATTATTAGATAAGAATTCATGGTTAGCTTGTTCAATTATAGAATTTGGATCTTTTCCTTTAAAATCAGCCACAATCAATTCCATGCTGGGCATAGGGGGTGCTTTAAGAGTTCCTTCCTCTAGCTCTATTGTGGTAATGAATACTCCACCTTGGGATCCAAGTTGTTCAATTTGATCTCAAGCGAGTTGTTCTTCTCCCACATGTAAGGGAGACTAAGATGGTGTATACATCTCTTCTTGAGACACCTGTTTTCCTTCCATTTTCTACCTCTTAGGCATTGTCTCCAATGGCCTTTTTTTAAGTTGAGGCCTTCCTTCCAAAACACTAGTGCTAGATCCAACATTTTCTTTCCCCTTGATACAACCCTATTCTTCAATCCTAACTATACTGTAGCCAATCTTCTTTTGAATGAGAAATTGACTTGAGCTTACAATAGGGGGTAAACGATAATCTCTTTATGACTTCCCTTGCCCTATAAGGATAAGTGTTGAAAATTAGGGCTTTCTTCTCATTCATGGTGTCCATGATTTCTACAAATTTTTTCATTAGCTTATTCATCTTATCAACCAATGTTCTCACTTTTTTAGTGGGCTATATTTGATTTCAAAATAATTAATGAATTCTACTATTCTAGAGTAGACTCTCCATTTCTCCATTTATATTTCTTTCTCTTGCAAGGAAAATTCATTTCTTATGATGTATTTTGGATAATAGAAGTCATATTTATGAGATTTGGCCTTGGTTCTTTGTCTAAAAATTTCAAAGAATCCCTCACTATCATTGAACCTAGCAGGAGAGATAGCCATTTTATAAGGGTTCAATTTTTTATAAAGAAAAACCCAGCCACCCTTTGTAATTACAAATAGATGTGCAACATTATAAGTTGAGAAAATGGAACCCCTTGATTTACTAGTCAAATATATCTCTTCCAACCCACCTATATACCATAGAATTTTTGCTAAACCTACCTTAAAGGTACTTGGTAAGGTAGCACACATGGGGTTCCCTAAAATCCATATACCCTAAAAATAGTAGACACTTGATATAGGATGATATCTACCCAATTATTGGAAACTTTCAAATTGTTCAAGGAGTCCATAAGTCTAATAAAATCTAAAAGCAACTTAGGTATCCTTAGATTATCATTTGACAAAATAATCCTCAACCTAGATGTGAAGTACCTATCAAACATTACAAAGCTTGCTTCCCTTGCATCCTAGGTCATATTTGTACTCCACAATTGAACTGGCAGAGGTTCTCCCTAATGTTCTTTTGTTAACTCCATCTCTATCTCACAATATTGAGCCCCTTTGAGAAAAATCATATGCATCAACATAGAATAAAGACCAAATATTTTCTCAATCTTTCCCTTAGCAATCCCAATCAATCCTGCATGGACTTCTTCATCCAAGAACAATAAAAAATTAAAAAATAACACTAACCCCTAAAGAATAAATTTGTACCATCATATACATAAATTTGATAGGCATAAAATATTTCTCATCTTTATCAAAAACTCTACATAGAGACATATATATGTCTATGGCACAAGAATTGAAGAATTGCTTCTTGAAAACTTCTTGGGTAGAAGCTATGACTAATGTTAGATTTCTAATTGTAGCTAGCTGTTCTCTCAATGCCCCCTACCTAATTTGATCTTTCTAAGAAAATTACTCTTTCTCCAAATACTAGAAATCAATCACCTCATGATACTGTGAGGTAGGATCCATTCAAAATACTTCTTGAATTTCCTTAGGTGTAATTTTCACTAAGAATTATCCATTTATTCCCCTTAAAATTCAGTTTATTAGGTCTTACATTCAAGCTATAGAGGTGAGGAGAACTAACACCATAAAAACTCCTAGGATAACCAATTTTCCTAGGTCAAAATTCCAAATATTTCCATAAGGGGAAAACTTTTTTCATTTTCACATCATCATTAATAAACTTATTTAACTTCTCTGAGAAGTCATCATCAATATTCCTATGAGCATAATCCCTTTTCCCAAAGAAATCCTTCTTCGGAGGCATTATAATTAATCAGATACAAGATAACCAAATTCTTCATGTGGATGGAAAAATACTTACTTGGCTTGTAAGTTTGTATCTGATGATTGCAGTAGATCATTGATGAGAAAAAATTATAATTTGGCTTCACACAACAAACAAGTTTTAGTAGTCTCCACACTCCAATTCTTCAGCAATTTGTTTTTAGAATAATAAACATCAAATTTTCCATTATGGATTTTGTATCAATTTACATAAGAGGTCTTTAATTTTCATAAATGTTTTATAGAGAGCAGAAATGGCATGTTCTAAAAATTTGAAAAAGGGTCATTGATTTGTAAAAAATTGATGGACAAAAACTTAATTTGCAAGTTGAGTCATCTTCAATTTTATGATTTGGCAGTGAAACCAATCAAACCTTAACATCTAAAAACCTTTTACTTTGTTGACATCCTTCATGTAATGACTGCAATGTATGGGACACATGTCACCATGTCATTATGTCACTATGAGTAAAGATCGAGCAATTCTTGTTAGCAACATAATGAAAGCCTTAGATCTTCCTTAGATCTAAAAACTAAGGAGGACATACTTAACTTACTAGAAAGTGGGCCATACATGCTATGTGTCATTATGTCTCTATGTCACTATCATTAAAAAATTTGCATCTTGGGTTAGCGATAGAGCAACAACCCTCAATTTAGCTTTGATCTAATGGCTATGAAATTTTTTATCGTGGATTGTAATGGGCCCACAAGGGCACATGTTACTTTGTCATTATGTCACATAGATTAAATAACTTTCACCTTTCAAAGCTAACATGGCGACATCCATGGATTTGTCCTGAAATCAATGATTATTATTATCTCCCTTCATTATTGTGTTTGGTTTAAGTAGGTCCCACCAATTATAGGTGTCATGTTGTTTCTACATCATCATGATTAAAAACCATGCAACTTCCATTGGAAACATGGAGACAACCATAGATCTTTGGCATGATCGATAATGTTTGACAATTTTTGAAGCTTCAAATAATAGTTGGGCCCCACTGTTAGGTGTCACATTGTCATTATGTCACCTTGAGTAATCATTGCACAACTATTCATAGTGATATAACAACAACCCTTGATCTTGGGAAAGATCAAGGGCTATCATTATAACATTGATAACTGGACTCAAAAAGTAACTTTTCTAGGAATAGGAAAAACTGAGATCAAACCTTAGGTTAAAAGGATCATGAATTAGTGTTTAAAAAGGATTTTGTAGAAGAATTCAAAATTTTGAAGGAAAAAACCTTATAATAAGAGAAATTCAAAAGGTATTAGGGCTTTATTTAAAATCTCCCACCTTAATTCAAAAATGTGAAAATTTTCAATAAGGAAACTAGGGCATAACTATTAGGGATCTTTTAGGCCACAATTAATCAAGACGCATACAAACCCTAATCACCCAAGGATAACTGGATTTTTTGCAACAAATTTTGAAGGTTTATTTACTAGGTGAAAAACCAAGCCAATAGTGGCTCTTTCTAGGGACGATGAATAAAACAAAATTCATAAGAGGGCTAAGAATCTCTAACACAAGAAGGCCACAAGCTTGACAAAACTGATAACTTTTTCATAGAGCAATGCTCACACCAAAGAATAGAACAATATATATAGAAGGACAAACATATATACAAGGATTCACAAAATATACAAACCTAGACTATTGTTAATGGCAAGAAAAGTATTCTCAACAAAAGTACTTTTTCAAGAATTGCCCATCTATTGGCAATTCTATAATGTCACTTGACAATTCCTTCAAAACATAAGAATCCTCACCCCATGTAGAATCAATCAAATATGGGCCAAGCCAGATGGAATCAAATTTACCATGCTTACCATTATTTTCAATTCTTGCATTCCAAATTAGAATTAAGTCTCCAAGCTCAAATTTTCTTGCTATCACCCTTTTGTCATATAAGTGCTTTGCTTGCAACTATCATTTTGCATTTCTAATAGAGGCTTCCTTTCTGGTCTTAGTCAATCCAACCAATTCATCCATTCTCTCTTGCATATCATATATGATATCATCATCATACATATGGATGTAATTGTAAAGGCCTATCAGGTTATTTTGAGGCATTCTTTCTTAAATTCCATATACTAAGTCAAAAGGTGAAATGCCTGTTTCTTTTTTTATTGTCACTCTGTTAGCCCATACTACCAGATGAAGTTTGGAATCCCATGCCTTCTTATTATCATCCAAAGTTCTATTGATAGTCTTTAATAGACTTTTATTTTCTGATTCATCCTATCCATTTCCTTGTGGATGATAGGAGGATGATGTTGATCTTGTAATACCATATTTGTCACAAAATTTCATGAACTCTTCAGACCTAAAGCACATGCCATTATTAGTCACAAGATTTTTTAGACATCCAAATCCAGTTATTATGTTATTTAGGAAAAAATTGGTCACCACTTTACTAGTAGCCTTCCTGGTGGGAATAGTCTCCACCCATTTTGTGAAGTAATCTATTGCCACCAATATCCATGAATAGAAAGTACTAGATTTAGTTGAGATTTCACCTATGAAATCCATTCCTCATTGCTGAAATGGAGCTTTCAGTTCCATTGATTTCAAAGGAGTATTTCCAAAAAAAAATTGTATTCTAGAAAATCTCTGGCAAGCATCACATTTTCTGACCAAAATCTATGCATCTTTAAATAAACTATGCCACCAAAAACTAGCTCTCATTACCTTGTGGGTAGTAGTCTTTACCATGTAATGACCTCCACATACTCCTGAATGTGTATTAGTGAGTATCTTTTCTAATTCTTTATGGTCAATACATTTCAAAATCACTCCTTCAAAATTCATCCACCACAGACTTCCATTAACAATGATGTATCTAATTGAATGTAACTTAATAGATCTCTTTTCATTGTCTGTCAAATGAGATGGGGCCTTCATGCATAGTAAGTAGTGTATAATATCTTTATACCATTCACAAGTATCCATGCCACATGTTTCTAGGTTTGACTGAGACATTAAATTTTTTAACCCTTGGCCTCTTACCAATTTTGTGATTTGGATTTCAATATTAAACTCTTGGATTATGTTTATCCATCTACACCTTCTACTAGATACCTCTTACTAGGAGAATATATCTTTGACTGCTACACTAGGCACAAATGCAATAACAATAGCACTAACTAAATAAAACCTAAAAGCTTTAACAGCTTTGACTAGAGCATAGGCCTACTTTTCATTAATCTCATATTTCAACTCTGTAGGTTGGAGTGATTTGCTAAAAAAATGCAATAGGTTGTTTATAGCCTTCTTTATTCTTTTGAAGAAAAATTATTTCTATGGTATGAAATGAGGCAAAAGAAAAAAATATGCATTGGTTTTGGATAATCTGGTGTCCTCGATACCGGTGCATTTTTTTATGGCATCTTTGATTTCTTGAAAAGAAACAAAGGGCTCACCTTCCCAGCTAATTGTTGCTCCTTTCTTCAGCATCTTTGAAATAGGCCTACTGATCTTAGCAATTTTTGTTATAGGTCTTCTCAAGAAATTGACTTGACCAAAGAAAGACTAGATGCCTTTGATATTTTTGGGTTTAGGAACTTTGTCTATTGTTTCCACTCTTTCATGATCAATTTTAACTCATTTTTTGGATACTATATGGCCTATCAATTTCCTTCTATCACTCCAAATGTACACTTCTTTGGATTTAATGAAACTCCATACTCCAAGGCTTTCACAAAAATCTTTTCTAAATTCTTACAATGGTCCTCATCCTTCTTTGAGTATGTTGTAAGGTCATCCTAATAAACAATCATAAACTTATCAATATGTTCCTTAAATGCAACATCCATGGCTCTTTGAAATGTATATCATGCATTTATCAAACCAAAAGACATCTTGATATACACATAGGTCCCCCAAGGAGTTGTGAAAGTTGTTTTGAATTGCTCTTTCTCATCAACCAGTACTTGGTTATATCTTGAGAAACCATCCATCATGGACATTAATTTTGGACCAATTACCTATTACAATATGGCATCCACATTAGGCAATCCATAATAGTTTTTTAAAGATTCAATATTTAGCTTCCTGAAATCCACACATAACCCAATGTCACCATTCTTCTTTCTAACTAGCACTAGGTTGGAAACCCATGAAGAGTGTCTAATAGGTTTAATTATTCCTCCATCCCTAAGCTTCATAAGTTCTTGCATTTTAGAAGCTAATGTGGGATTGACAAGCCTTTTACTTTTCCTGAATGGCTTAACATTCTCTTTAAGGGGTATTACATGTTGAAAAGGTCCTCCCTAAAAGCCTTAAGGTAATCATATGACCATGCAAAAACATGTCTACATTTTCTTAGAAAATCAATCAATGACTTCCTAATTGCAGGGGACAAAGTCTTTTCTATATGTACTTTCTTGGGTGATTCAACTATTCTAAGGTTTATTTCTTCAAGCTCTTGGGGTCTCTTATCCTTAACATCTGAATGTATTTTGTCTTGATTGTCAAAGACACTTTCTAGTACAACTAATCTTTTAGGCACCTTCTTTATTTTTAGTTGCAGAATTTCTTGACCAAAAAGGGTTTCTTTTCCATCTACTATCTCAACCAATTTATTGTAATCCAACTCTTGGCCATTATATTTATCTTCACTAAGGAGAAAGTTCATAATATCATTATCATCCTCAAACACTTTATGATTCTCTATGTTATTGGGAATGGATGGTCTATTTTGCATCTCAATTTTAGACACACCAGCAAATGATATGCGTAATGTCCCCATCTTTTTAGCATCTCAATGGAGTTCTTAGCCTTTACATTATCCAAAGGCAAAGTGAAGAAATAAGGAGAAATTGATTAAATTAATTTATTATAAAGTCATTCAAAAAGTTAAAATTAAAAGGTGACTTTATATTTAATTAATTTAATTTTCTAGAAGCACAATTAATTATTGTATTGCAAGGGAGAAGTTTCTAGAGAGTGCATTTTCTAGAAATACAATTAATTATTATATTGGAAAGGGGGAAGCTTCTAGAGAATGCAATTAAATAATATTTTATTTGCTTCTAGAAGGGTGAAGGAAAAGAATAAATAGAGGGGAGAGCTTCATTGTTAATCATCCTATTGTTGTGAATTGCATTTGATAAGAACTCGGGAGAAGAAACTAAGGTTTCTGATTTTAGTCATCCATTGGAGAACATTAACTCTTTAGTGTTGCAACCAATAGAGGTGGTGAAATATCCACTAAATTTGGTATTTAGGAGAGCTTCAATTCAGGAGTTCTATTTGTGCTTAAATTGGAGAATACATTTTTTGGCTACTATAGTATGCATGCATGATGCCGCACTACAGTATTTATGTTTGATTCATTTCCATCCTTGGGAATCACTATTATTAGGTTACTCTTGCAGCAATTAGTAGTTAACATTGTAATTTTTAGGCATATGATTTTGCAGTAAAAATTCATAATCAAATTTTGGCATCACTATAGTCATTATTATATGTCAATTGGCTATATGTATGCATTCCATATCTAGTTTCCATGTATATGAATTGAAAATACCAAAGAACTGCCCTAGCATATTGGTTCATTGTAAGTGGCATTGTAATATCATTTGAGAACATTCTAAATTTCTTAGTATTGGAAGGAAACTAACGAGATTTTTTGACAATATTCCTTGAGCTAAAATCAATCAGTTTGGGCAAGGGATATTACAATATGTCATCAAGCTTAATAGACACATTAGCCAATAGGTCAACCATCTTATTGTTGCTTTTGTCCATCCAAGAAATTTTGAAGGCATTAAATGTTTCAATCTGATCCAAAACAACATTCCTATACTATTTTAGCCTCTTATTCTTGGATGCATATGTCTCCTTGATTTGAGACACAACTAATTCTGAGTCACCAATAACACACAATTTTGTGATACCATGATTTTCTACTACTTTTAACCCAATAAAAAATGCCTCATACTCTGCAATGTTGTTGGCACATGTGAAATTTAGGATGAATGAATACCTAAATGTATTTTTATCTAAAGATATGAAAACTACCCCAGATCATGACCCATCTTAGAATTAGCCCCATCAAAGTACATAGTCCACAAATTCTGAGAATCTAGACATTTCGTTACTTCTTGTGAAATCAATGGAACTGACTTTTCTATTTCTTGAATGGTAATTTCAGCTCTGAAAGCATTTACCTTAGTGTCTAGGAAACATGTAACATCTATGTCAATATTATCTTCAAGCATGTAGTTGACTCTTGGTTATCCATCAACCTTAATGGCTATGTCTCCTATGTGAAATGTAGCATAAGAAAAATCACATTGTAGGCTACTTCCCATTAAAGCACTCCATTTTTTTGAGATAATCATTCCATTTTGTGGAGGAATATCAACTACTAAGACAGTCATTGTTAAGTCAACATCAAGGTATGCAACTAATCTAAAAGGAAATGCATTGATTGTGCATATGACAAGAGCCTATCTTGCATCTATAGTTGTACACCTACCATGTTTGGTATCTTCTTTTAGACCAAGGGCTTCCATGATTTTGAAAGTCATGACACTATTTGATGCTCTTGAGTCAATCATTTAGTTCTTCAAGACTTTACCATTTATGACCAAACTAAGAAAGAAGGGGTCAATGTTTTCTATATAGGTTGTAGATGAATTATCCAAATACATATGAGGTATCTAGGGCATGACTCTTTTTTCTTCCTTTTCTTTTATTATAAGTGGCATCTCCTACCCTACTGGTCACTCATGTTTAACAACATTATTTCTTGCTATTCCTCCTAACCAAGAGAGGGCCTTATTTTTGTGTTCTTCTATCCTAAAAATCTTAGATAGGAGAACTTTAATAGTGATTTGTGACAACATGGAAATTATATCAACAAGATCATATACAATAGGCTTTAAAATATTACCTCTAATTGCTTGTGGTTGAATAGTAGGCTCTTCCACTTGTTTAGTGACATCAGGATTTGTTTTCTTCTCTTGTACATTATGTTGGATACAATTGATTAATTGTGTATTATCTTTGATGTTACACAAATTTCATATCATTGTTATTCAATGTATGTTGAGCTCACTTGGGCAATGAAGATAGTTTTTTGTGTCTATTAAGTGTTCCAGGGTTTGCCTAATTCAAAAGGTGGTGTCGATCGAGTTCACTCAAGAATCAAAGGGAAGTCTACAAAAGATGAGTGTCAACTAAGCTCACTTAGTTAATGAAGGAAACTTGGATGGAACCAGTGTCTACCAAGCTCACTTGGTTACCAAAGGATCTTGCAAGTATGCAATGTTGACCGAGCATTACTTGGTTAACATAGGAAAATTGTTTCAAAATTAGTGTCTACTAAGTAGGGTCAGCTAATGAAGGATTTTATTATTTTGACATATTGAATTTAATTGATCTATCTTATGGTTCTAGCAAACTGAGGATATGAATGTTGATTATTGTAAGTTTTATTCTAGCTAACTTGAAAATATGAAAGATATAAGTAAAAGGTCAAGTTGAAGATTTGAATGTGTGTAAGTCTGTGAATGCATGAAATATTTTGAAGATCTAATGATGCAGTAAGAAAGTGAATCAAAAGGATAAGCAGAATATCCTTGTAGAGCTAAAAAGATATATTCAATTAGGAAGGATCAAGTACAAGCAAAATTAATATCTATAATTAGTAATTCAATTGCATTCAAATCAAGTCATCTCATTGTTACTCTCTAACCATTGTAGTAGTGATCTAAATCTCTTAACAGAGTTGGATTAATAGCCATTTGTAAATCCTCTAACAAGATGATAGTTCTTTTGAATTGTTTAAAGACCTTTGACAAGGCCACTCCTAATAGGGTGATTAAATCCTCTAACAAGGTCACACCTAGCAGTGTGTTTTGTAACCTTTAACAAGTTTGGCTCCTAAGATGACTCACTTTACAAGAGTGAAAATAATAACTAGTTGCAATTGGTGGTTTTTCCCAAATTGGGTTTCCACATTAAATTTTGGTGTCAAATGTGTTCATGCTATTTCTTTTCTATACTTGCAACTAAGTTAAAATAATAACAATCATACATAACATCTTAAGATGTGCATGTTAATTAGTTACCAAGCATTCTCAGTATTTACCAAGTTACAACATTTCTTTGTTTGTTGAGCATCAGTAGAATTAAGTTTTGACAAAATTATATTATATTAACATCTAAGGGATCTAGGATTTATTTTTGTAGTAATTGATTCACCCCTCCCCTCTAAGTTAATCCTCTTATATCTCCAGTCCTCTTATATCTCCAACAATTGGTATCAAAGTCGTTGGTACTTGTAGAGAAGATTTCAAGAACTCAAGTAAAAGATCAGGATGTCTTATAGATGAGAGATTCCCAAGTTGAACAGAGACAATTTTGCAGCACGGTAAGGACTTATGAGGTTACATTTGGCTACCATTAGTGATTCAGGTTGTAAATATCTTAATGCTGAATACAAGACTCCTACTGGAACATTGTTAATTGAAGATATTGTTGAAAAGAAGAATCATAACATCATGAAGATTGATATTGCATCTGCTCTCAATTATGTTGAATTTGATGAAGTAAAAGACTGTAAAACTACTCATGAAATGTGGACCAAACTAAAAGACATTTATGGAGGAGATGACAATGTAAGAAGAGCCAAAGTTTAAATTTGAATAGGTTATTTTGATTAGATGAAAATGAGAGAAGATGAAAATATTTCAAAATATGTGGAAAGAATCAAAGCAAGTGTGAGTGTAATCAAAGCATTTGGAGGAGAAATTGATGACAAAACTATTGTAAGCAAGGTATTCAAAACTATTTTTCCTATTTATGTAATTAGAGTGTCTATTATTCAAGAGATGAGATGCGATCCAAATATAAAATAGCCTTCGATGCTCTAGTTGGAAGATTAACATCTTTTGAGTTGGATAACTATGATAACTATGTTCCTAGTTCCAAAAATGTTGAGTCTACATTTGAAGCCAAACTCTCACTCAAGGAAAAGAGCAAGAAATCAAAGGCCAGTCAATTAGGAAGTGAAGAAGAAATAGAAAAAAAATTTGACAGTGGTCCTGAAATTGTTGAAGCTCTACTTGCAAAGAAATACTCCAAAAGTAGAGGAAAATAAAAAGGTAAGATTTCTCTAATATGTTTTTCTTGTGAAGAAGTTGATCATATTGTTGTTAGGTGTCCAAATAGAGAAAACAAGGATGAGAAAAAAAGTAATAAGTACAATAGCAAGAAGGAATTCAAAAATTACAAGAACTACAAGGATAAAGGTAATAAATCTTGTTTTATGCCTAAAGATTCTGATAATAGTGAAGATGAAATGGTATATATTGTTGTAAAAGATGAATCCGATGATGAAGGAGATAAGATGGTACTTACCTCTCATGTTAGCAAAAATGATACATGGATTATTGACAGTGGTTGTTCATATCATATGACTAGAGATAAAACAAAATTTTAATGCATAGAACATTATATGATGGAGGTAGTGTAAGATTTGGAAACAATATAACTTGTTACATAAAAGGAAAAGGTCATATCTCTTTGACCAATGAACTTATATGTGATAATGATTATTGGGTTGAAGGACTAAAGAATAATCTACTGAGTGTGGCATAGTTGAATAACATGGATTCAAGGTAGAATTCATGTATGGAAAGGCCAAACTGCTAGATAATAAAGGAAATCTAGTTGGATCTAGAAAACAAACAAAAGGTAAACTATTTTATCTTGATCTCAGTGAAAGTTCATGTTTTATTGCTCAAGTAGAAGAAAGTTGGTTATGGCACAAAATATTATGTCATGTAAACTTTGATAATCTGGTTAAGATAAGAAAACATAGAAGAGTAAGAGGTATTCCTAGTTTGCAAAAACCTGATAGGGGTTTATGCAAGAATTGCCAAATTGGTAAGATGGGAAGACTAGTGTCAAAAGCAAGAGCTATCATTCAGAAGAAGTCTTAGAACTAGTACATACAAACTTATGTGGACCCATTGGAATCAAGAGTTATAGTGGAGAAAAAAAATGTATTCTTTTTGTTGATGATTATTCGAGAATGATGGTTGTAATGTATCTAAAAGAAAAATTTGAAGCTTTTCAAAAATTCAAGTGGTACTTGGAAAGAATAGAGAAAGAAACTAGAAAGAAGTTAAATTCTTAATATTAGACAGAGGTGGTGAATTCATCTCCAATGAATTCAATGAATTTTGCATTGAAAGAGAAATTAAACAACAAGTATCAGCTCCTAGTACACCTCAACAGAATGGTATAGCTGAAAAAAGGAATAGATCTATCATGGATTGTGCAAGAACATTGATGATAGAAAAGAATTTTGCAATAAAATACTAGAAGGAAGCTATCAACACTACAATTCATACCTTGAATAAAGTACAGCTAAAGAAAGATTCAAATCAAACTCCTTATGAACTATGGTATGGCTACAAACCTAATGTAAGTTACTTGAAAGTATTTGGTAGCAAATGTTATATGTTGAAAGAATATAGAAAAGGAAAATTTGATGTCAAAGGTGATGAAGGCATATTTCTAGGATACTTCTACAAAAGTAAAGCATATAAATGTTTGAATTTGTCTACTCATAAAATCATAAAAAGTGCACATATCAAAATTGATGAGTTTGCAAAAAAGAGTGAAGAAGAAAGCAATAAAGAGCTAGAGGATTACAAAAGATTTTTTTACTATGAACTTTATACCCTACCAAACCTATCTAAAAGAAAGGAGGCTTCACCTCTCAAGTCTCCAAAATATCCAATAGTTACCAAGTTATAGATAGTGCAACCTGAGTCACAGTTTGAAGGACCCGAGTCATAGTCAAAGGCTATCAAGCTACTTCAAGAGCAAACCAAGTTTGATGGACCTAAGTCACAGACAATGGGACCTGAGCTTAATATTGAAGTTCATGATGAAATTAGTGGAACTCATTCTAAATCCAAAGAACCTATGTTAGCAAGATATGTTAGAAGGCATCATGCACCTGATCAGATCATTGGAGATAAATCAAATGGAACAATGACAAGAAGCAAATAAAAAGGTACATGTTTGCTTGCTAAATTTGAACTGAGAAATGTTAAAGATGCATTGGATGATGAAAATTGGGTTAAAGAAATGAATGAAGAAATAGAACAGATAGAGAAGAACAAAACTTGGACTCTTGTTCCTATACCCAAGGATAAAAATGTAATTGGCACAAAGTGGGTGTTCAAAATTAAGCTAAATAAAGATGGAAAAGTATCTAGAAACAAAAAAAGGTTGGTGTGTAAAGGTTATTCTCAAGAAGGTGGTATTAATCATGGTGAAACTTTTGCTCCTATTGCAAGATTAGAAGGTGTTAGAACTCTACTAGCATATGTAACACATAGAGGATTTAAAATATATCAAATGAATGTAAAATCTGCATTCTTGAATGGAATTCTTGATGAGGAAGTCTACATTGAACAACCGAAAGGTTTTGTAGATCCTAACAAAAGAGACATGGTCTACAAATTACATAAGGCATTATATGGTCTTAAGCAAGCTCCCAAAGCTTGGTATGAAAGACTTCATAATTACTTGATAGAGATTTATTTTCAAAGAACAAATGATAACAGTAGTCTATATATCAAAGAAGGACCAGACAAGAAGATTGTGTTGGCAGAAATATTTGTTGATGATACCTTATTCATAGAAAATTATGACTTGTGCAAAGCATTTTTAGAAGAAATGAGTAAAGAATTTGAGATGTTTATGTTTGGAGAGATAAAATTCTTCGTTGGATTATAGATTTAGCAAAAGAAAGATGGTTTCTACATTACTCAATCTAAGTATATCAAGGAGATACTAAGGAAATTTGGAATGGAAGATTCAACACTAGTTGGAACCTCTATGTCTACTAGACATAAGATTTCCAAGAATGATGATTCCAAAGAGGTAGATCAAACCACATATAGATTAATGATTGGAAAATTGTGGTATGTAGTTCATACAAGGCTTGATATTGCATTAGTAGTCAATATGGTGGCAAGATTCTCAGCAAATCCCAAAGAAAATCACATGATGGAAATCAAGAGAATCATGAGATATCTAAGAGTTATTGAAAACTATGGCTTATGGTATGAAAAGGAGGCAATTTGGACTTGAAGGTATTCATTAATGTTGATTGGGTAGGAAGCCTTGATGACATAGAAAGCACTAGTGGTGGAGCATTCTTTCTTGGTAAAAGACTAGTGTCTTGGACAAGCAAGAAAGAAAATAGTATCTCTTAGTCCACAATAGCGATAGAATATGTGGCAACAACAGTCAATTGTTCTAAAATTATTTGGTCCAAACAATTGTTGGCAGGAATGAAGATAGAGATCAAGGATCTAGTATTCATATACTATGATAACACTAGTGCAATCAATATATCAAAAAATCTAGTGATGTGTACCAAAACAAAGCATATTGCTATAAAATATCACTTCTTAAGAGAATTGGTGCAAGATAAAGAAGTCAGATTGGAATATGTGAACACAAAAGAACAAAGTGTAGACATATTCACCAAGCCACTACCTAAGGATTCATTTTTGCATCTAAAAGGTAAGTTAGGGGTCATTCCCCAATCTGAAGCTCACTAAAAGAAGTTTAGTGATGCATCAACCAGAGCATGTTGAAGATCAATCAGTTGGTGTAGTATTAACAAGGGAATAATGCAAATGAATAAGTACTTAAAGTACACTAACATTCACTAAACATTTCCTTTGGCATGTGTTGTCAAAGAGAGAGAAGTTCACTACCATATCTCATAGATTTTTTTTAGTTTGTTGTAAAAGGAAGAAGTTTTCTTTCAGAAGAAGTTGCTGCAAATAGAAGTTTTCTAATAGAGGGAGAAACTAGAGGCAAAAAGAGTTCACATTGATAGAGGGAGTTCTCATGGATGTGAATCAAAATAAAACTAAGGATATGTTCCTTACTTTATTCTTATTCCAAAATTTTCATTGTGTTATGACATGTTGTGCTACCATCAATGCCAAAGAGGGAGATTGTTGGATATAATTGATTACTTGTGTATTTTATTTGATGTTACACAAATTTCATATCATTTTTAGTCAGTGTATTCCGAGCTCACTCAAGCAATGAAGATAATTTTCTATGTCTATTCAGTGTTCCAAAGTTTTCCTAGTTCAGAAGGCAGTGTCTAATGAGTTCACTCAGGCATCAAAGGAAAGTATACAGAAGATGAGTGTTAATCAAGCTCACTTAGTTAATGAAGGAAAGTTGGATGGAACCAATGTCTACAAAGCTCACTTGGTTACCAAAGGATCTATGCAAGTATGTAGTGTTTATTGAGCTTTACTTGCTTAGCACAAGAAAATTGTTTCAAAGTTAGTGTCTACCAAGTAGGGTCGGCTAACGAAGGATTTTCTTATTTTGGCATATTGAGTTTAATTAATTTATCTAATGGTTCTAGCCAACTAAGGATATGAATATTGATTATTGTAAGTTTTATTTTAGCCAACTTGACAATATGAAAGATATAAGTAAAAGGCCAAGTTGAGAATTTGAATGTGTGTAAGTGTGTGAATACATGGAAGATTTTGAAGCTCTAAAGATGCAGTAAGAAAGTAAATCAGAGAGATAAGAAAAATATTCTTGTGGAGCTGAAAATATATATTTGATTAGGAAGGATCAAGTACAAGCCAAAATTGAGATCTATAATTAGTAATTCAGTTGCATTCAAATCAAGCCATCTCATTGTTCCTCTCTAACCATTGTAGCAATGATCTAAATTTGTTAACAGAGTTGGCTTAATAGCCATTTGTAAATCCTCTAACAAGGTGAAAGTTCTTTTGAATTGTTTAAAGACCTCTGACAAGGCTATTCCTAATAGGGTGATTAAATCCTCTAACAAGGTTACACCTAACAATGTGTTTTGTAACCTTTAATAGGGTTGGCTCCCAATAGGGCTTACTTCAAAAGAGTGAAAACAATAACTAGTTGCAATTGTTGATTTTTTCCAAATTGGGTTTCCATGTTAAATCTTGGTGTCAAATGTATTCATACTATTTCTTTTCTATTATTGCAACTAAGTTAAAGTAATGATAATCGCATATAACATCTTAAGATTTTCATGTTAAGTAGTTACGAAGCATTCTCAGAATTTACCAAGTTACAACATTTCTTTGTTTGTTGAGCATCAACAAAATTAAGTTTTGATAGAGTTATTTTATACTGATATCTAAGGGATCTAGGATTTATTTTTGTAGTAACTGATTCACCCCTCCCTTCTCAGTTACTCCTCTTATATTTCCAACACATTGACCTTGACTATATCTACACTTTGAAATTGCACTTTTTTTTTGGTTCCCACTTTTTATTCTTATTGTCCTTGATCTTGACTATCATTGGATTGTCATCTTATTTCCATCATCCATTTTATGAGTGATATCTTTAATGAAAATACTAGATGCTTTTCCAAAATTGTTGTTCACTATTCTATTTTTAAGATTGTAAGTGTTATGAACTTGGGCTACCATCTCAACAATTATTTTATGAATTTCTTCATTAGATGGCTTCCTCAAATTCATGTGTTCAACATCTAATATCATATTGCATGTTGTATCTTCATCTTGATCCTCGTCATCTAAAAATACTTGCTAATGATGCAACTAATATATATTCCTTTGATTATAAACATCAATCTTAGAATCTTCCAGGTTAGAATCTTCACCATTGTCATGTAGATTAATCATATTTCATGTCACATCCTCATGAATCTTTTCTTCCTCTCCTTCTTCATTCTGTGCTTGGTGATTTGAATAAAATGATTGGGCAACAACACTATAATCAAGAGAATGATTGGCATATAATACACCAAGGCATATCTTTCATCACATTTATAGAATTTCTTTGTAATGGATATGGTGTACCTCTATCTTTTGTACCTTGGGTAGGACTAGGGATGGGTTTACCATCTTTCTATTATGTGGTGTAAGGATACTTTTGCATTATGGTCTGCATATTGTAGTTATTATTGAATTGGGGCTTCTCACTAGTATTTGGCTTGTGTGCATGATGTACTGGTGGATTCAGAATTTTAAGTAGACTTAAAACTTGATCTATTTTATCATCCTTAGGTTTCTTGGTTACAACAGACTTATCACCTTCTTTCCTATTACCTCTTGGATTGAACAACATTGGATCATCTCTTCTCCCTATCTTACTAGATGCTTTTCTATTATTTTCAATGATTACAACCATCTTGTAGGCATTCCTCAATGTTCTAGGATCCTTATCTCTTAGAGTGTAAGCCATCTTACTATCAAAGGCATTGAAATAAGTTGTAAGATATGCATATTGTCCTAACCTCATCACTTGGAACAACTTGTACATTCCCTTCTACAATCTTACATTGAAATCAAATGTTGATTCATTTGGGTTCTTTTTTATGTTATTGAACTCATTTAACATAAAAATTGCATTGGTGTTATCACCATATTATTCCTTAAAAAATGTTTCTAAATAATTCCATGAGCCAATACTATCATTGGGTAACCTCCTAAACCAATCTCTAGCATCTTCTGTAAGAGAATGTACAAATAGTTTCATACCTACATCCTCATGTTCTACCTCATAGTCATTCAACATGTCAATAAGTTTCCTAAGATGCTCTTCACCAGTTATAGTATTGTTTCTTGAAAACTTGTTGATTTTGTCTCTTAAATCATTAGAAATGGGATGAAGAAAACTAGGTATGCCTATAAAAGTCATATGCTTATATTTTTCCATATAAATAGGTCTTCTCTAAAAACCTATAATATTTGAAGTGCTTGGTCCATCCTCTTGGGTTTGCACAAGGATTTGAGCTTGCTCGGCAGTAGGTATTTGGCCTATTGTTTTGGAAGAGGCGGGTGTTGAATAAGACACATTTTGACTAGTTGTTATAGGTCTAGAAAGAAGAACAAAAGGCATATCTTGTGAGGGCTGGTGTGGCCAAGATGCTAGGGTAGAAGTGGATTTAATAAAGTGCATTTTCCTTCTAGTTTCTACAACCTAAGCTTCATTTTCAACCTTTTCAAGCTCCTTAGCTAAATCTTCTCTTTCATTTTTTGCCTTTTCTAACTCTAAGCTGAGTTTATACATAATAGACTTGTTAGAAGGAATCTGGGGCTCATTAATATGGATCACTACTACTTTTTGTTTCCCTTTATCTAGATTCTTCATAGTCAAATCTATATATGATATTCTTTTCAATAGGTTTGTAAGGTTGGATTTGAGAAATAACATGGCCTTCCTTCTCTTTTAGGAGGTTTTCTTGTTCTTCAATTTTGGATCTCAAATCTTCAACATCTCCAAAGACATTAGAGTGTAAAGTATAGGATCTTTCTTCCAAATTTCTATTATATTCTTTCAAGGCCTCCATCCTCCTAAGTAGAGATTCCCTTTCTATTATAGTATTAATTGTGATGGCCACCTTCTCTTTTTCTAAAAAAATTCATTTTGCATCCTCTTCTACAACCTTCTTCCTAAGCGTCTCAATTTTAGATAGTAACTCGTTTGGGTTTGCAGAAGTGTTTTCTGAACCAACTAGGTCATCTAAGTCTATGAGATTTATCTCAACATATGGAATCTATAGAGGATTAAATCCAACATCTAGAGTATCTTTGTATCCCCACCTATGGTTAAATTCTCTTGCCATATTAGGCCTAAGAGGGATGTCTCCTATAGAAGAAATAATTTTATCTTGGTAAATCCTTATCCTGGTAATGGGGTGGTGAATATCTCTCTCAAAAGTCTAGTAGTCTCTAATTTAGAATTTATGGAAGAGGATTCTCTTTCTACCACAAGTTGGTATTGTGAATGAATTGATACACTACCCCTAGGCTTCCATGTAGGGTTAATATTTTCTTTCCTTTTGCTTGGTTCTTCCTACCCTCATGAGTTAAGTTTGTGTATAGAGGAACTTCTGGATTTTCTTTTGTGAATGCTCTTGTATTCTTCCTTTTATCAACCATTTTTGAAATTAGAAAATTTTAGAAAAGAAAACCTAGCTTAAAAACCTTGACCAAGTTGCCACCCAATGAAGGGAAAATATTTTTAAATGGGTTGGAGACAGAAAAATATCACAAACAAAGCATGCTAAAGATAGATCTGACACAAAACACCCAATCACATAAAAACTTTAATATTGTATACTTTGGGAAATGTGACTCTATGTTGTATACAGGGCACAATTTCAGACAAAAAACCCATGTCACATTCCCCCTGTTGCGTTGGAATTCTCTTAAAATTCTCAAGGTTTTTCACTAGAAAAGAACTAGTACAAATACGAGAAAAACACAAATGGTTGTAGTGATTTAGAAAATGGGTTTCTTTGAACAACTCCCTAGTAGAGTCACCATTTTGTTGGCTCCTCATTTGACAAAATTTAAACTACCTTTTATGATATCATAAAACCTAAGAATTAGCTAGAAACCATATTGGGTGTTCTAAAAACAAAATAAAAGGACCAACTAACAAGCCATTAGAGACTTCTCCACTTTGATATCTGCAAGATTTAGGTAGTTTTACCTTAGGAATTCAATCTCATTTACTTTAAACTAAAATTCTCAACATGAACTCCAAAAATAACCTATTACTTAGCCTTCTATCTTCTAATTCAATGGCAATAAAGAGATGATAATTAGCTATTTTACCAAACCCTGGACACCATGAATCAAGTAGAGGCTAACAATTAATACTCAAAAAAAAAAATATTAAAAGATTGATTGCTTATAATTTTTATTCATTGTTCAAAACATTCTAATCAAATCAATTCACAAGGATGGCCAATCTCTTATCCATTGAGCTATAACTCACATAGATTACACACTTACTTCTAGATCTTACCTTAACACTTTGTGTTAAAATTCAACTCATTCCCAAATATCATACTTATCATATATTTTCTTAAAACCCTAGAATTATTTCAACTCACATCAAACATTTACATAATCTCTTAGATTATTAGTTAAAGTAGATTGAAATATAATTCAGAATGAATTACAACTAAGATTTAATAAAATTTGCTATCACACCTTAGAAAACAAAATAAAGAGAAGCAAAGAGACAAGATTTGGGAGGAAATCAACTCTTTGTATTTGTATTAATTCCTTTGAAATAATATACAATTTAGTGATAATCTCTATTAGAAATAACACACATAGACTAGTAATTGTAACTTTTGTATTTAATTCTAGAATTGACTTATAGTATGCATGGACCAACTCAAAATTTACATAGACTCATGCAATAAAAGAAACTCAAACCATTCTCTAGTCTTGGGAACTCACTTATATAGTGTGAGTTGCAACAAGCTTTAAACTTAGAGGAAAAGGATAGTTTTCCTTAAAGCAACAAGATTTACAAAAGGACAAAACTGTCACAATCAAAACTTGCATGAGAAGAGACAAAAAGTGGTGATCTTTTATCTTGGTAACAAAATTGGTTCTTCATTGGTCTCTTTGTGGGGGGAGCAATTTTGTTGTAGCAATTTCTTATACATCTATTATACTTGATGATTGATTCTCCTCCTATTGTGGGCACAATGCTAATCATTATTTACCTCAAAAATTGTTGGTACAATGCTTTGAGGTTCTTGTATTGGTTGAGAAACTACCTCATCTATCTATGACACCTCATCAATCATCTGAACATCTCTATCAACAAACTCAGCCTTGTTAGTATGTGTTAACTTATCCTACCATATTCTCTCTATTATTGTTGTGGAATGTTCAACTGCTAGTGCAAACTTAGCCACCCATTCATAATAAGTTGCATCATCAGGCCAATCAAAACTAATGATTTCTTTCTCTTTATTTACAACATCCTTCCACTCATTTTTCAACAACTTTGCCTCAAGTATAAGAAGCTTATAGAATCTTCTAGACTCTTCCAAATATGCTATAACATCCACTGACATACCATTTGCATCATATGTTATTACATAAGCTAATCTATCATTCAGGACTACCACAATTTCATCATTCCATTATGTCAATGTTTTCACTTCATTTTCTTTATTGAATAGTGAGGGGAAGAAAGAAAAAACATTATTTTGATACTTCGAGATGCATGACCCATTTTTTCTCTATAGTAACTATTTTTTCATATCAAAATCTAATAACCCTATTACTTGGTCATAACTCTTTTCAACTCTCCAATCATCATTCTCCTTATCAATTATTTCAATGCATATTTTTGTCATCATCTCCTCCTTAACCACCTATTTAGTTAAAGTGGCCCTCAGTCTGTCATCATCTCCTCTCTAACCACCCATTTATTTAAAATTTCCCTTAATTTCTCATCATCTTCATTATGGGTTTGGTGGATAGAGAGTAACTAACTAATCATGTAGTGCAATCTTCTAGGATCAATGTCATAGACAAAGAAAAGCATTGCCTTTCTAATCTTTTGTTCATACCTTTTCCATGTTTCTTCATGTATAGTTTTGTGCTTGGCCTTTTTCCTCCATTTCCTCTTTACTCATGTCTTCTTGATGTAAAGGAGTGTCAAGAATCTCTACTATGGGGCTAGTAGGTAGTGGAGGAGAAGGTGATGAGGCAAGTAACATTTTAGATGTCTCCCCAACTTCTGATACTCTAATCTATTGCCCTCTATATCTTGTCATTTCATTCTCAAGCCTAAGCCTTTTTTGAATTTCCTCATTGTAGGCTACCAAGACTTGTTCATACTTAACCTATAGCTCTTGTATAAACCTTTTCTCTCTTCTTGTAGTTGTCAAGGTGAGGTTTTTTGTTCCAACATTTATTTATGTTGCTTCTTCATTTGGGATGTCCTCCGCTCTCTTGATAATCAAGTTACCCATAAATTCAAAAACACTAGGCTCAAAAGAGCTAGTTTAAAGACCAAATAACTAGAACAACATTGTCCTCACTATATCTCACACCACTGAGCACCTTCTTCTTTTTCTCTTTAGTGTTTAGTTCCTTTTTTACAAAACTAAATACCATTGCATCTGCAAGGTCCCAATTAGGAAGAAGTGTCACTCTAGCTGATTTGATCTTTTTCCTTTCTTCCTCAAGAGTTATATTGTTGATTTCTTGCATCATTTCATCTTTAATTTCACTCTATATAATAGAGTCTTCTTTCTCATGATGTTCTATCTTCTTTTTATTACACCTTTCTTCAAAATTAGAAATATTCATTCTCCATACAAATTGATAGAAGGCCCTTGATTTTATAAAGTTATTATCAGATAAGAATTCATGGATAGCTTGTTCAATTATAGGATCTAGCTCTTTTCCTTTAAAATCAGCCATAATCAATTCCATGTTGGGCATAACGGGTGCTTTAAGAGTTCCTTCCTCTAGCTTTTTTGTGGTAATGAATACTCCACCTTGGGATCCAAGTTGTTCAATTTGATCTGTAGTGAGTTGTTTTTCTCCCACATATAAGGAATAATGAGATGGTGTATAGATCTCTTTTTGAGACACTTTTTTTCCTTCTATTTTCTGCCTCTTTGGCAATGGCTCCAATGGCCTTTATTCAATTTGAGGCCTCCCTACCAAAACACTAGTGCTTGATCCAACCTTTTCTTTCCCCTTGGCACCACCTTGTTTCTCAATCATGACCATGTTGTAGCTAATCTTCTTTTGAATGAGCAATTGACCTGGGCCTACAATCAGGGTAAATGATAATCTCTTCATGACTTCCCTTGCCCCTCCTGATAAGTGTTGATAAGGAGGGCTTTTCTTCTTGTTCACGGTGTCCATGATTTCTGCAAATATTTCCATTAGCTTATTCATCTTATTAGTCAGTATTCTGGCATTTTTCAGTAGGCTATATTCTTTTTCAAAACAATTAATGAATTCTAATACTCTAGAGTAGAATCTCCATTTCTCCTATTTTATTTCTTGCTCTTGTAAGGAAAATTCATTTCTTATAATGTCTTCTGGATAATAGAAGTCATGTTTATGAGATTTTTGTTAGAGTAATTATTTTTGTATACTTATTAATTAAATCACTTTGATTTAATTAAATAAGGTGCCTATTAATCTAGTTACCTTAAGCTATCTCTTAGGTGCATATAATTAATATTTTATATTCATTATAATGTGCAACCTAGCTTTTCTGGCTTTAGGGTTTTTGTTCACCTTTAAGGTTGAACTCTTGTAATTGTTTTTTTATCTCTTCCATTTCTGAAAATACATTAGCATGTTTTTCAGAGAAAAACCCTTGACTCCTCTCGTCTTTTTTTTCTATGACAAGTTTTTGCATGTAGTTATTCGAAGGCTTTGTGGATTTGTTTTGATCAAATCCTTCATGGTATCAAATCCAGATCTGTTGCAACTTGTTCATTATTTGGAGAAAAAGGAGAATGAGTGTTTGACAAAATAGATCTATATTTTTAGGTATTTTCTGAGAAAATAGGCAGGTTACTAATTTTTGGAGCTACTTGAGGCCAAACAGACATTCCAGATGGATCTAGAAGGTGTCAAAACCCTTGTGTCCATATAAAGTTTGTCCGTTTTGGACAATGTTGATCTGGGAGGTAAAAAAAAATTCCCAAAAGGTCGTATAGCCTCCTACACGTAGTCTAAGGTGATTTTCAAAAAAAAAGAATTAAAAAAATGGCCGCGGGCTGTATTCTAGTCCATAGACCCATTTTCTAGCCAATTTTTTGTGTTTTCTAGCACGAGCTATCAACTCCCAGCTGGTGACCAGTGGCAATGAGCTTTTGGTGCCTTTTTTTTTGTTTTTTGGTGACTAACGTTGATCAACCATAGCCTCCACTATTTCTCTACACCTAAGCATCACTTCTCTCTTCTTCCAAAGGCCCTTTTAGTTTTTTTGCAATAACTTGAGAAAATGGGGGTATTTATGCGATCTGAAAGAAGCATAGGAAAGCTAGTTTTGAGATGGAGATGATGGAGAAGAAATTTTTGGTATTTTTTTCTAGATTGATACATGTTTTTGTTCTTAAAGTCTGTTGATGATTTCTATCTTCCGGGGGCATAACTTTTTCATTATAGCTCCATTTTTTGTTTCAAAAAAAATGCCAGAAAGCTCTTCTCAAGCATTTTCTAGATTCTTATTCTTTTCACCAATATTTGGTATTAGGTATTTTTGATTTATATCTAAATCTTTTTTTCTCTTCTCTCCTTTTTGCAATCAATTTGTAAGTTGGGGATCAATTTATTACATTGTGGGGGGTGCTTTTTCCTTTCTGTATTTTACTTCAGAATTGACCCTTCTACTTCTATCTTCTTCTCTCAATGGCAGACTCTTATGTCACCTACCTTACACTTCACAATTACCATACTTGGAAAGGGTAGATGACTAGATTGCTTATGGAAAAGGGGTTATGGTCATGTCTCGATGTGGCTCAACTAGTTCTATAGAGGTCGTATGAGCTTCTTATGTAGCACAATAAGATGGATGAGGCAATGGGCCTCATTACAATGAATATTTTAGATGGGTTACTATTTCACCTGGATGGTTTGACTACACCCAGGGCTATGTGGGACAAGTTTTCCACCTTGTTTGGCACAATGAATTAGTTCAAGGTTCTACAGATAGATGAAAAGTTTACCTCCTTTGTTCTAAACTATTCACCAGCATTGAGGACTTCTTGATGAAATTCAAGTCTCTTCGATCTATGTTATAGGTTGTTAGAAAGACCAAGTTAGATGATGAGTGTATCTTTCTGATACTCTCCAAGCTTCAAGGTCCTTATCAGATTTTCACTTCTACCTTCTACTCCACTATGGATGCTCTAGGTGCATGACATGTTATGCCCTCTTTTGAGACATTTTTTGATAGGTTAACTCATGAGTATTCCAAGCTCACTCAGATGGATTCACTTACAGGTTCACAGTCACAGGCATTGCTTGCCAAGTCACCTCAGGATACACAGAAGCAGAAGCCAAAGTAGACATCAAATTCCTCTTCTTAGCACTCTACTAGTTCATCATCTTCTTCTAAGAAGGAGAAAAGAAGACTAAGACTCCTACCTGTTCCTATTGTCGAAAGGGACCTCATGATGAGCCACATTGTTTTTAGAAGAGATTTGATGGCTATGAGAAATAAAATTGTAGATTTTCAAGCTCTTCTTCAAAAGAGCATTGTTTCCTCTTCATCCTCTTCTACCTCATAGGGGTCTTCCTTTTAGTCTTCTTCCATCTCTTCGTCATCTACACCAAACTTTGGATAGGGTCATGCAATACGAGCTTCCATTGCATCCCTTTCCTAGGTCCCTTGGATACTAGATTCAGGTGCTTCTCACGATATGGCATCTTCTCAAGGGGTCTTCTCCTCTATTGAGGCTTCTCTCATTCCTCATATTCTCATGGGGAATAACAATGCCCTAATATTTTTCAAGAAAGGTTCATTTTTCATTTAGGATGGCATATTCAATGATATATTGTATGTTCCATCTCTATCTACAAACCTTCTCTTGATTTCTCAGATTACACGCAGTGGATTAGGGAAGACAGTTGAGTTCATTGTAGATTTAGTATTCATTCGAGATAATGTAACATGAGGCCTTATTGTTATAGGAAAAATTGATCATACCACCCATCTCTACATCTTCTCCCACTTTGGTCCACCATCTATACTATTGGAGCATAGCTCTCCTCTTTCACGAGAGCATCATGTGGTGCAGTCAAGACAATTGAACCTTTGTATTATTCCCGAAATTCCTATTTTGACTACCACATCACATCTAGTTGAGGTCTTTTCTCTTTAGCATGATTCTTCTTTAGCTCTGCCTAAACGTCTAGTTCCTTTCATCAAGCCTCTAGGTGCACTTGTTAAGGATTCTGCAGAGTACATTCATCTCCTCCTTCATGACAGTGTCAACACACCTGCATTAGGGATTCTCTTTCCTGATCCTCATATTTTCTCATTTGAGCATCAGTTAGGCCTTCCAATAATTTAGGAGTTTCCATGTTCTGTGCCCTTATTTCTTCTACATTAGAGTTCCATTGGTTTGATCTTTTTTACAGGGGCTCCATCATTCTGGGGGGGCGTTGGTGTCTCTTTCCTCTCTCATGGGGAGGATAGTTGTACTTATGGTTTTAAGAGAGTCTCTTGAGCCATTTCTTTTTGTTGTTTTTTCATCTCTTTTTGGAGAGGAATTTTTCCCACTAGGTTTTCTCCTTTATCTCTGGTTTACAGAGATTTTCTTGTATTGGGTACCTAATTAGGCCTTGTTCCTGGGACCCTTTTTCCTACTCTCATAGTTGTGCTAGGTTAGCTTACCTCCTAAGCTTCGCTTAAGGGGGGTGTTAGAATAATTATTTGATTACACTTATTAATTAAATTACTTTGATTTAATTAAATAAGTTGCCTATTACTCTAGTTTTCTTAAGCTATCTCTTAGGTTCATATAATTAATATTTTATATTAATTATAATGTGCAACCTAGCTTTTTAGGCTTTAGGGTTTTTGTTCACCTTTAAGGTTGAACTCTTGTAAAAAACATTATCTCTTCCATTTCTAAAAATACATTATCATAATTTTTTAGATCAAAACCCTTGCCTCCTCTCATCTTTTTCTTCTATGATAGGTTTTTGCATGTAGGTATTCAAAGGCTTTATGGATTTATTTTGATCAAATCCTTCAATTTGGCCTTGGCTCTTTGTCTAATAGTTTCAAAGAATCCCCTGCTCTCATTGAACCTAGGATGAGAGATAGCCAATTTATAAGGGTTCAAAATTTTAGAAAGAAAAACCCAGCCACCCTTTGTAATTACAATTTTTTGTGTAACAGTACAAGTTGGTAAAATCGAACCCTTGATCTACTAGTCAATTCTATCTCTTCCAACCCATCTATCTACCACAAAAAATTTGTTAGACCTACATTAAAAGGTACTTGGTAAGGCAACACATGTGGGGTCCCCTAAAATCCATATACCCTAAAAATAGTAGGCACTTGATATAGGATGATATCTGCCCAATTATGGGAAACTTTCAAATTGTTGGGGAGTCCATAGATCTAATGAAATATAAAAGCAACTCTGGTATCCTTGGAATATCATTTTTAAAAAGAATCCTTAACCTAGATGTGAAGTACTTGTCAAACCTCACAAAGCTTACTTCCCGTGCATCCTAGGTCATATCTACACTCCACAATTGAACTAGCAAAGGCTCTCCCTAATGTTCTTTTGTTAACTCCATCTCTTTCTCAAAATACTTGGCCCCTTTGAAAAGAAACATATGCATCAACATAGAATAAAGACCAAATGTTTTCTCAATCTTTCCCTTAGCAATCCTAATCAATCCCACATGGATTTCTTCAACCAAGAATGATGCAAAATCAAAAATAACACTAACCCAAAAAGAAGAAATTTTTACCATTATATACATAAATTTGATAGGCATAAAATCCTACTCATCTTCACCAAAAACCCTACACAGAGACATATATATGTCTATAGCACAGGAATTGAAGAAGTTCTTCTTGAAAGGTTCTTAGGTAGAAGTTGTTACTAATGTCAGATTTCCAATTGTAGCTAGGTGTGCTCTCAATGCCCCCTACTTAATTTGATCTTTCTAAGACAAATACTCTTTCTCCAAACCCTAGAAATCAATGATCTCATGATACTGCGAGGTAGGATCCATTTGAAATACTTCTTGAATTTTCTCAAGTGTAATTTTCACTAAGAATTCTCTATTTATTACCCTTACAATTTGGCTTATTGGGTCATGCATTTGAGCTATAAGGGTGTCGAGGTCTAAATCCATAAAAACTCCTAGGACGACCAATTTTTTTAGGTCAAAATTCCAAATGTTGTCATGAGGGGTAAATAGTTTTCTCTCTAAGAACCATTTCTTGAAAAGATGCAACCCGATTTTATGTGTTACTGCATATCGAGTCCAGTTTCCCCTATCATATAGGCCTTCAACCACCTTTAACCTTGGATTGAGTGGGACAAGTTTATTCATTTACACAGCATCATTAGTGGACTCATTTAACCACTCTTAGAAGTCATCATGAATATTCCTATGAGCATAATCCTTTTTCCCAGAGAAACCCTTCTTTGGAGGCATTGTAAATAATCAGATACTAGATACCCAAATTCTTCTTTTGGATGGAAAAATACTTACTTGGCTTGATAATTTGTATCTGATGATTGCAATAGATTGCTAATGTAGAAAAATCACAATTCAGCTTCACACAATAAATAATTTTTAGCAGGCTCAAAGCTCAAATTCTTCATAAATCTATTTTTAGAATGATATATCAATTCACATGAGAGGTCTTTAATTCTCATAAATGTTTTACAAGGAGCGGAAATGACATGTTCTCAAAATTTGAAAATGAGTCACTAATTAGCAAAAATATAATGGAAAAAGAACTTAATTTGAAAATTGAGTCATCTTCAATTTTTTGATTTGGCAGTCAAACGAATCAAACCTCGACATCTAGAAACTTTTTACTTTTTTGACATCTTTCATATAACAGTTGTAATGTATGGTACACATGTCACCATGTCATTATTTCACTATGGGTAAAGATCAAGTAGTTCTCATTAGCAACATAATGACAACCTTAGATCTTCCTTAGATCTGATGACTGAGGAGGGTATACTTAAATTACTAGAAATTGGGCCATACATGCTACATGTCATTATGTCGCTACATCACTATCATTAAAAACCTTGCATCTTGGGTTAGTGGCATAGTGATAGCTGTCAATTTAGCTTTAATCTGACAACTATGAAAAAAATACCATGGATTGTAATGGGCCCACGGGGACACATGTTACTTTGTCAATATGTTGCATAGATTAAACAACATTCACCTTTCTAAGGTGACATAGTGATGGCCATGGGTCTATCTTAAAATCAATGATTCTTATTACCTCCCATTATTACTGCATTTGGTTTAAAAAGATCCCACCAATTCCATGTGATGTGTTGTCACTACATCCCCATGATTAAAAACTATGCAATTTATGTTGGCAACATGGCAACAACCATAGATCTTTGGTCTAATCGATGGTGTTTGACAATTTTTAAAGCTTCAAATAATAGTTGGGCCTCGCTGCTAGGTGTCACGTTGTCATTATGTCACCTTGAGTAAACACTGCACAACTATTCATAGCAACATAATGACAACCCTTGATCTTGGGAAAGATCAAGGGTTATCATTATAACATTGATAACTTGACTCAAAAGATAAATTTTATAGGAATAGGGAAAATTTTGATCAAACCTTAGGTTAAAAGGATCATGAACTAGGGTTAAAAAGAGATTTCGTAAAAGACTTCAAAATTTTGAAGGAAAAAACCTTATAATAAGAGAAATTCAAAAGGTATTAGGGCTTTATTTAAAATCTCCTTCCTTAATTCAAAAATGCAAACAAATTGAATAATTTCAACAAGGAACCTATGGCATAGTTGATATTAGGATGTAAAAATATTAGGGATTTTTTAGGGTACAATTAATCAAGAGGCATACAAACCCTAATCACCCAAGGATAACTAGATTTTTTACAATAAATTTTAAAGTTTTATTTACTAGGTGAAAAACTAGGCCAACACTACCCATGATGATATTAAGGGGAAACAAAAAGTTCCTTTTATTTCTCCCCTTGTTATTATTCCTTACACTACCTTTGCTCCTGATTCTAGTGAAAAATATCTTATTGAAGATTTGAAGAATAACTATACTAGGGGATAATACATGATTACTAAACAAGGTTATAATGGCTTAAGACTTGATATCAGTGAACATGGAATTAAGAATTCTTTCAATATATCTCCTAAGATAGATAAACATGGTATTGGTTATTCTCCTTCTGACATAGTGAATAAATATCCTATACGACATCCTCTTCATCTGCTCTTACCTACTCCTGATCTTGATTATCTAGATACTCATCGAGATTTGGCCTTAAAACTATGTATCCAAGTAGTTGTTGTTGAACCAAAAAAAATTTAAAAAATTCTTGAAGATGCTCTTTTCAAAGTTTCATGTCCTTTTTACTATGATTAGGATTCTCATATGCTTGTTGATTGTATCAATTTTCCGTTAGAGTAATTATTTGTTTGCACTTATTAATTAAATCACTTTGATTTAATTAATTAAGTTGCCTATTACTCTAGTTCACTTAAGCTATCTTGTAGGTGCATATAATTAATATTTTATTAATTATATTGTGCAACCTAGCTTTTTTAGGCTTTAGGTTACCCTTTTTAGGGTTTTGATCTTCTTTTATAAGGATTGCTCTCCTTTGTATTCAATTATCTTTTCCATTTCTGAAAATACATTAGCATATTTTTCAGAGCAAAACCCTTTGCCTCCTCTTGTCTTTTTCTTTTGTGACAGGTTTTTGCATGCAGGGATTCGAAGGCCTTGTGGATTTGATTGGCTTATTTGCTCAAATCTAACATGGTATCAGAGCTAGCTTGCTACTCGCTATTCATGGTTTGTTGAAGCGTTTCAGAAGTTACATTTTTTGGAGCAGTGGGAGGCTGTACGGACAACTTTTGCAAAAAAAAAAATAATACAAATTGGGGCACTTTGGGCTCAAACGGATGCTTCCATTGGATCCGAAAGGCCATTTTCTGTCAGAATCCATATAAAATTTGTCCATTTTGGACACCATTGGTCTGGGAGGCAAAAAAAATTTGTCCGACAGGGCCGTACGGCCCCTTGCACGCGTTTCGAGGCAAAAATCAAAAAAAAAATTGCAAAAAAAATTATTTTGCGGCTTTTTTAAGCGCGGTTAAGAAACTACAGTGGAGCCGCTAGTGGTCACCGCTGGCGGTGGCCTGCCGCAGCCCCGCCCGTGGTGGCCTTCGCTCCGCCCTCCCACCACCCAGCCTCCGCTCCGCCGGCAGTGTGGTGGTGGTGGAGGTTCTTTTTTTTTTTTATTGTTTTTTTATTAAAAAAATAATAATTTTTTGCATTTTCAGAGGCCCTAGAGGTTTTTTCTCCGTAACTTGAGCATACGGACGTATTTTTTCAATCTGAAAAATGCACCGAAAAGCTGGTTCCAAGACGGGGATGCTGGTATGGGTGTTTTTGGATTTTGATGCAATTTGGTTTCTTATTTTGGTAGTCAAAGCTGGATGTTCTATTTTGCACTCTGGGAGGCATATCTTGAGCTTCCGATCTCCGATTTTGGACTTCTTTATATCGTTGGAAAGCTCCTTCTATGCTCTTTCCAATGATGCTGGTTGTTGATCCAGATTTTGTTCCAGGAACATCCTATTCATTCTTTTGCATTTTAGCATTCTGGTAGATATTCTATTTGTTTCAGGTCTGGAGATTTATTTTGTTGCTTCAGTTGCTTCATTTTGGGCTTTACCTTCTGTTGTTTCAGCCTTATGTTTTTTCTAATCATTGTTGATATTCATTGTAAACATCTTTATGCAACGCACTGAGATAAAGTGCCACTCTTGCATTTTGGGATCCTTTTCATCATTGTGATTCGTTTTACTCGCACTATTTTATAAAGTGCCATGGGGGGGATAGTTGTTTGCCGCTTATAGGCCCTCTTTCTCTAATTCCTCATGCAGTGTCGATGACACGTGCCTTTATTGGTGTTTTGTACCTCACTCTCGATGTGTCTAGTTCCTGTGTTGTACGAGATTTTTTGGCCCACCTTTTCAGCTGCCTGTCACCTCACCTGCCTTAAGGGGAGGTTATATTGTTGTTCTATGCTTCTTTGGTTGATGGTTCATTAGTGTGAGCTATGTATTTAGTACCTGATCCTACATACTAGGTGATTGCAGTGGCTAGCTACCTATGCATTTTGGTGAGATGGATCATCTACCATATAGACACGCTCGGTTCGTGCCTTCTATTTCCATGGAGGTTCTACAAATCAGCATTTTGACAGAGTTTTGCGGTTCTTCATGCTTCAATGATTCTCTTCTGATCTCTTTGTTCCTTCTTCTGGAACATACTTTGCTATCTCTTTTTGGAGTAGGGTTTTTCCCATGTGGTTTTCTCTATTTCTCCTCTTTATAGAGATTTTGTTGTAATTGGGTACCTGATCTGGCCTTGTTGCTGAGACCCAATTCTCTTTCATAGCTGCGCTAGGTTAGCTTCCTCCCAAGCTTCGCTTAAGGGGGGGTGTTAGAGTAATTATTTGTTTGCACTTATTAATTAAATCACTTTGATTTAATTAATTAAGTTTTCTATTACTCTAGTTTGCTTAAGCTATCTTGTAGGTGCATATAATTAATATTTTATTAATTATATTGTGCAACCTAGCTTTTTTAGGCTTTAGGTTACCCTTTTTAGGGTTTTGATCTCCTTTGTATTCAATTATCTTTTCCATTTTTGAAAATACATTAGCATATTTTTCAGAGCAAAACCCTTTGCCTCCTCTTGTCTTTTTTCTTCTGTGACAGGTTTTTGCATGCAGGAATTCGAAGGCTTTGTGGATTTGATTGGCTTATTTGCTCAAATCCTACATTTTCATTTGTATATTAAGGAAAATTATTCTAGGGATTATTCATTATATGCATGAGGTGCTAAAGTTTTTTCATTATTTCATTTAGTCTTTCTTCTCACCTATTGGAGTGGGTTCCCCATTAATTTACATAATGAGAACTAGGGGTATCCCAATAGGTTTCCTTTCCTTCTCCTTTTACTAGGGGGGAAGGATTTTTTCTTCTATTTCCTTTTAAGAATCCCTTCTTCTTTCCCTACATCGCCATTTTGCAAAATCTTATTTGTGATAAATATTTTTTTATCCCTTCCTCTTTTACAAATTTTATTTCCTTCTTCTTTTGTCTTCTTGCAATTTGGTGTTTCTTCATTGAATGATGATGCTTTTTCTTTTCCTCTTTGAATGTGTTACCTCTATCTCTTTCCATTACATATGTTCTTTACATGTTATAATGTCATTCTTTCATTCCTTTATTTCATTCCTCTATAGATTGTATTATTTTATGGAACATTCTTATATATGGGTATGTATTGCATTGTTACATGCATGACCTATGTTTTTGTGTAGCAAATGTCTTTTATACCTTGGATTTTAATGCTTGTCATTTACTGATCATCTATATCTTACTTCATATGCCATATTTTTTCTAATAACTTACATGGTCTACAATATATTATCCATAATGTTTCTTGCTTTCATTTTCTCTATGGTGTACCATTATTCTATAATACTTCTTGTTGGATATGGGATGTTTGTATTTTGTGCATGGCTATCAATTTTTTCTTATGACTCATCCTTGTGTCTCCAAGGTTTTATATAATCCACCATCGATTTCATTTTATTGTCTCATGCTTGGGGGAAAATAAGCTTTGTATATTCTTTATCTCTTTTTCTAAGGATCTACTTTAACTAGCCTTAATTGGAACTTGTTTATTATGTGACCATGTTCTTTCTTTTATGAAGGATTCTCACTTTTGCAAAAGGCACATATCCTAATTCATCACCTCTTCTTTATCAATAATATCTATGTCCATTACACACACTTTCCCTTGCTTAGTGATTATTATCCTTCATCCAAGGATCCCTATTCTACCTTATATAGCTAGTGACTGAATAGGCACATTCATGTTCTTCTTCCCCTTTTCTTGGAGATGTTATCTTGATCAAGAACTCTTAGGTAGATGTCATGTCATTAAGATTTCTCCCTTTTGAGGATCCTCTTTCCATAAGTGATATATCATTTCATGATTTTCTATTTTCTTAGAATATAAGAGTTTTGCTATGAAAATAGATCCATATTTTATCTTTGAAGATATCTCCTTGTTGTATAAAGTAGGTATCCTTTTTCTCTTCCTTCTCATGTCTAGTATCTAGACATTATAAGGAGGGGGCATATATATGCCCTCCTTGTACATAGTTTCTTCTCACAATCATGGGGTAGCAAATACAAATTATGAGCATGGCTTAGAGTACTTTAGTGTTGGATGCTTGGTATGCTTTCTAAGCTATTCTCAAATCTATGCATTTTTACTTCATCTCTCTTTTGCACACAAAAGAACATATGCAAAATCTTATAACGAACAACACAAACAAACTTGTTAAATCTCATTTATGGGTAATGCATATAGATATATGCTAAATATTGTATATGGGTAACACATAACAACTTGCTAAGTCACATACATGGGTAAAAAATTCCAAACATATATGCTAAATTTTATATATGAGTAATCCATAAGAATTTTCTAAGTCTCATTTATAGCTAACACATTCAAGCACAACATGCTAAGTCACATGCATGGGTAATGCATCTTCACATGACCATGCCATGGTGATATAAAGGATATTGATCTATGGATGAAACTTTGGTGGGTTGACTAGTAGGTCATCACATTATTAGATGATTCAATGTCATATTTTGAAAAAAACTCTTCTAGTGATACACAATAGGGTGGGCACTCTATTGGTTGAGGTTATAACTTCTCTCCCCCTTCTCTCTTTTCCTTTCAGCCTAGTAGAGATATATCTTGAAGATATGTTATTAATGTGAATAGAAAGAAAATAGAACCTATCCTCAACCTTAATTTCCAATAGAAATGGTCCAAATTTATTAAGCACAAGAAAGTGATCAATGCACAAATGGATCATGCAATGGAGAATAGGGAGAAAGGAGATCCTATGGTCTTCACTATGTACAAAGTACATTCTTAAATCTTGAAATAGATAAAAGACAAAAAACAACCTTGAAGTAGGATAAATCTAGAAATTGATGATTTCTAGTGTCTACATATAGTTTCAAGAATCTCTACAACCTATTTTGGAGTGGAAATGTCAAGATAGAGAAAACCCAAAAAAATTGTGTCCTTTTGAAGGGAGGTCAACCTTGATCTTGCTAACAGGGCACAATTGCACCCTAAAAAGTTGACCTTCACCTACACTGCTCTAACAAAATTCATGATTAGGGATCCCACAAGTTCAACAAAAAAGGTATCCAAATCTACTCTTTAATTCATTGTTCCACAACTGTATCTACAAAAAAGTGATTTTGTTGTTTGGATGAGGGGTTTTCCTTCGTCAAACCCTAGTTTGGAATCAATCTTAATAATGGAATTGAAATAAGGAATGCTAGCAAGTAGTAGAAGTAAATCTAACAACGAAGCTATGATATTCAATAGATATGCAATTGTATTTGAAATGTAAATAAGTATATTGATATTAAAGCTTGAATATAACATTAACAAATGTAAATCAAAACCTTTATGAATGTATGCTTGTAATCCACCTTGATAGAATAATGAATAAATCTTGAAGATGAAGAAAGGATCTTGAAGGAAGATAACACCACCATGATGGCTAGATCTAGGGTTTGAATGATGAATCTTTAATGGTTGAACCAAATCCCTTCAAAGACTTGAATTCTTCAATCCTTGATCTTCAATAGAAAACTTGGGTGCTTAAATGATAGAATGCTTTCTTGCTTAAAAATGGATGCTTGATAATGGATTGTAGATAGCTTGTAGATCATAGCCCATAGAAAGTAGATATCAAAATGAGGGAAGAAGACTTCCTTATATAGAGATCTAGGGAACAAACTCCTAGAGAAGGCTGACATAGGAGCATTAAATCCCATTTAACCTTAACCCCCAAGATTGTCAAACCTAGATAAAATGTGATTTAATAGTCTACCATTTTGAAACCCAAAATAACCAACTCAGAAGTGAGAAAATGAAACTTTTTGAAGCCCGATGTCCCAAAACTCCCAAAAATTAAAAAATGGACTGGGGTCAAGGATGAGGTTGACCTTACCCTAGTTCAGGGTCAAGGTCATCCTTGACCCAGAAAGTCAAAGTCCTTAGTTTAATAGAGAAAGTTGTTAAAAATAGGCTAGAAATAGAGAGAGAAGCAAAACAAGGGGGAAAACTACCAGATCCATGCAAAAGACCATTCAAGGTGCTTTACATGACCCCAAACCACTAACTCAGAGGGCTAAACACTCTTAACATATAAATGCTTCCATTTTAAGTTGATACATTTAGCCCCCACTTTAGCAAGAGTATGAACTCAATGCAAACTCTTGGTAAAGGAGAAGAAAAAAGAGATCCAAGTGGATTCATAACAACAACAAAATCTAAGGGCATAAGCCCATAGGCTAAGGATTCTAACTCAATGTACACACATGAGGGTGCAGAAATAAAAAAAATGTAAAAGAAAGGGTTAGTACTAAACAAACCCAAATCAACTAGCACAAGAAACCTTGCTAAGAAATATTTCTCATACTAATATTATATTTGGAAAGCTATCATAAAAACATAAATGATTACATAATAAAGACAAGAGAAAAATTATAAATAACATAGCTTCATGATCTAGTCCTACTAGCATGAACACAAAAGGAAAGAAAAAAAGAAGTGATTACCTCACCCAGTAAGATGCCCACCTTACCATGAATCACCAAGGGAGAGGGAGAGCCCAATAGGTAGCCAAACCTGATAGTTCACCTATAAATTGTGCTTGCAATTATAAACGTGTCTTCTGGTGGTTTCTAGAATACCCATGGATCCACCTTCTTGTATCACTATGAATATGAAATGTGTGTCTTCTTAGGATTTAGCAACTTATGTGTGTTACCTTCGAAAGATTTAGCATGTTGAATTTTTTTTGAAAAATGTGTGTCTCTTCAAGATTTAGTAGCGTATGTGCATTACCTTCCAAGATTTAGCAATGTGTGTCTCTTCAGGATTTAGCAACTTATGTACATTATCCTTGGAGGATTTAGCATATAAAAATTGAAAAATGTGTCTCTTCAAGATTTAGCAACTTATGTGTGTTACCCTTTGAGATTTAGCATATAAATTTTTTTTAAACTATAATACAAGGGAGACCCTATATATGCCCCCTCCTTATCGTGGTTGTCTACTAGACATGATAAGGAAGAGATGAGGAAGAGGAATAGGATACATACTTCACAAGGTAAGGAGATATCTTGTTTAACAATAATATATACCATATTCTTAACAAGGGATATTGACCCCTACATCCAAGAGAATAGATAATCATGAAAAGGATATGTCACTTATGGAAAAAGGATCCTCAAAGAAATAAATCTTATCAACAAGACCCCCACCATAGAAGAATTATTTTAGATAAAATATCATATTTCAAAGATAAACCAAGCAGGAACAAAGATTCAATCATCAAGCCCCTTATAAAGAAGAGGAATATTAATCTTTGGATTGAGGAAAACAACTCTAACACCAAAGCAAGGGCAAGAGTTTATAAAGAACATAATTTGCAGCATAGAGAAGAGGTGATGACCTAGGACAACAACCTCTCAGATAAAAAGATTATCCATATTCAAAAACATCTGTCAATATGGAGAAATAATATTACAATACAAATAAGTACCACTAAGCTAAGGAAAGCAATTCCTCGGACAAAGAGAAAGAAGAAAGAACCTTGCCCCCCAGGAAGGAAGGCAAGGGACATCTTTACAAAAAAAAAATTCATAGAAAAGATATCTTGAATATATTCTATGCATGAGTATAAACATAATACAAAATCATAGAAAAAAGAGGAGGAAAGAATACCAATTAAGCCCCAGAAAAGGCCTAATGGATCCTAGGAGACTGGATGGAAATACACCTCTTGCCCCCTAGTCCAGAGACAAGAGGAGATGAAATCTATATTATATCAAAAGGATGGGAATCCCCTATGTCAAAATTATGAAGGAATTGCATGAGAGTGAGATATAATTCCTAAAGTAGCTCTTTCACGAACATACAATTTAAAATGTCTATAATCAACAAGTAAGTGTGTATTACAATAATGAAAAGGACACATGTACTTGTATAAGGCATATTTTGGTATAGGTTTAAAGATTTCTTTTTTGGAATTCATTAATTCAACATATACCTATTTAGCCACCTCTTGAAAAATATTAGAGTTATCCAAAGTAGGTGTAGGGAGAATCTTATGAAGAGGAGGAAGAAGATTAACGTCACCTTCCTTAACTTGAGATTTCAAAAAACCAACACCATGAAAATCCAGTTTAGAGGATATATGAATGGGATACTTAATACCATGCTCATTAACTCTAAGCCCTAAACCTTTATAACCTTGTTTAGTTATCATATTATATCCTATAGTGTACATATAATGTAAATATTCTACAAGAGGTGATTGCTTATCATGCTCATAAGTAAAGGTTGTATAAGATGGAATAACAGGTTTTGAAGAAGTATCTTTACCCTTTCCTTTACTATCATCATGAATCAGAGGAGAAGGTAAATCAAAGAAGTCTTGTACATCTATATCTTGAACAATGGCTTGAATGCCATCATAAGTATGGGAACAAGAAGGATTAACAAATGGAGATCTAGTCATCATATTACGAATAATAAGATTTAGGTTAAGAAGATTAGAAGATGGTGTATCATCTACCAAATCCTTCACATAATCCAAAAGAATAATTAGTCTACCACATGAATCTTTAATGAAAGTTTTAAATGTAGGAAGACTAGGATCAGTTAAATTCACAAAAGCATAAGTGAGAATAAAATGAAAGATCATGAACATAGTAAAACGAATGATACTCTCATAAACCTCATAATTATGGTAAAGAGATGCTAAAATAAGGATAATAAGAAACATAACCACACACCAAAGCATCTTCATAGCAAATGAAATGCAAGAATTTTTTTTGGGTTTTATTATATATATAGATTTTTTTGTATTTTTGAATTTAAAATGCAAGAACATAAACTAAATCTAATCTTAATGCAAGAAAAAACCTATCAAATATGAAAGTAAATTTAACATTGAAAAACACAATAGGGAATCTAATACCACAAAAGATAGGGGTAAGCATGTCAGGTTCACCAAAATGAATAGAAAGAAAAGATAACCTATCCTCAACCATAATTTCCATAGAAATTATCCAAATTGATTAAGCACAAGAAAGTGATCAATGCACAAATGGATCATGCAATGAAGAATAGGAAGAAGGGAGATCCTATGGTCTTTGCTATTTAAAAAGTTTGTGCTTAAATCTTGAAATAGATAATAGACAAATACTAACCTTGAAGTAGGATACATTTGGAAAATGTTGATTTTTGGTGTCTGAATACAGTTTCAAGAATCTCTGCAACCTATTTTGGACTAGAAATGTCAAGATGAAGAAAACCCATAATTTTTTTGTCCTTTTGAAGGGAGGTCAACCTTGACCCTAATAGCAGGACACAATCTTAACTCAGAGCACAATTGTACACTGAAAAGTTGACCTTGACCTGCACTACTCCCACAAAATTTTTGTTAGTTGATCCTACAAGTTCGATGAAAAGGGTGTCCAAATATTCTCTTTAATTCACTATTCCACACCTTTATTTGCAAGAAAAATGGTTTTGTTGTTTGGATGAGGGATTTTCTTTGGTCAAACCCTAATTTGGAATCAACCTTAATAATGGAATTGAAATAAGGAATGCTAGCAAGTAGTAGAAGTAAATCTAACAACGAAGCTATGATATTCAATAGATATGCAATTATATTTGAAATGTAAACAAATATTTTGATATGAAAGCTTGAACATAACATTAACAAATGTAAATTAAAACCTCCATGAATGTATGCTTGGAATCCACCTTGATAGAAGAATGAATAGATCTTGAAGATGAAGAAAGGATCTTGAAGGAAGATCACACTACCATGATGGCTAGATCTAGGGTTTGAATGATGAATCTTGAATGGTTGAACCAAATCCCTTCAAAGACTTGAATTCTTCAATCTTTGATCTTCAATGGAAAACTTGGATGCTTGAATAATAGAATGCTTGCTCACTTGAAAATGGATGCTTGATAATGGATTGTAGATAACTTGTAGATCATAGCCCATAGAAAGTAGATATCAAAATGAGGGAAAAAGGCTTCCGTATATAGAGATCTAGGGAACAAACTCCTAGAGAAGGCCGAAATAGGAGCATTAAATCACATTTAACCTTAACCCCTAGGAATAGACCTTAATTAAATGTAGTTTAAGAGTCTACCATTTTGAAACCCGAAACTACTGACTCAAAAGCAGGAAAATGAAACTTTCTGAAGCTTGATGTCCCAAAACTCCCAAAATTTGAAAAATGGACCTAGGGTTAGGGATGAGGTCGAACCTGCCCTAGGTCAGGGTTGAGATCGTCCTTGACCTAGGTTAGGGTCGAGGTCAACCTTGACCTAAAAGGTCATCCTTGACCCAAAAAGTCAAAGTCCTTAGTTTCACAAAGAAAGTTGTCAAAAATAGGCTAGAAATATATATATATATATATATATATATATATATATATATATATATAGAGAGAGAGAGAGAGAGAGAGAGAGAGAGAGAGAGAGAGAGAGAGAGAGAGAAGCATAACATGGAGAAAACTATCAGATCCATGCAAAAACCCATTCAAAATGCTTGACATAACCCCAAACCACTTACTCAGACGGCTAAATACTCTTAACATAGAAGTGCTTCCATCTTAAGAAAATACATAATGATGTTTATCTTGCATTTTTTATATCATTGTTTATACTCTTGTAATAGCTTTCCAGATATAATATTAGTGGGCAAGACATTTTCTTTATATCTGATTAGGTCTCTTTCACTAGTTCATTTGGGTTTCTAACCCCTTCTTGTGTCTTTGTTTTTCTGTCTTTTTTTGGCTCTTTTTGCTTTGATTTTGCATCCTTGTGCATGGATGTGGAATTAGGATCCTTGTTCTTTGGGGCTTATTCCATTTGACTAAGTGATGTTCTATCTCATTGCAATTTGTTGGATTCTTCTCTTCTTCGTCACTCTACTTTACTATGAGTTTGGGTTGATCCACACTCTCACTAAAGGGGAGGATAAATATACCAATTTAAATTAGAAGTTCCTCAATTTAATGATGGCTTAGCTCCCATTTAATGCAATTTTATTATCTCCCTGCATCTCTCTTTTTTTCTTCCATTTTCTTCTCCTTTCTCCTAGGTGGAATTGGGGTAAGACCTAATTGATCCTCTTTAAATATCCTATTTTCATGGCCTAAAGCTCAAGGTAGGATCTAACCACCTAGGTCCTCCCTTTCCTTCATCCAAACACTCTAAATCTTGCATCGACACTAAAGCAACTATGTCTTGAGTTTTGCACCTAATTTATGGAATTTGGTATCTATTTCAAGATCACAAAGGAATCCTGAGGGTTATGGGCCCTAGTTGGAAAGGACGCCGTGGGCCCTTTCCAATCAAGGATGTAGTACACTCTTGCTAGTCCAATCAAAAATGCAACACATACCTACTTCAGACCTATTTTGGGTCCACTTCCTGATTCCTATGTACAAATTGTTTTGGGGTGTTAACTTCTAGGTGGGTTGGCCTACGAAAGTTAATCAATTCCACAAACCCTTTATAGACCAATCTATTTTCTCTATTTCTCACCCATCAAGTTCATGTTCAAGCACTTGCACTCAAGCTCTCAAGAACTCAAGCATTTCTCCAAGCATTCAAGACATTTAAATAATCTCTACATTGAAGATTGAGGATTCATCCTTTCAAGACATTGAAGGAGTTTATGCTAGATCTTTCAATGCATTTTCAACACTCAAGTTCTCCCTTCATACATTGAAGATCCTTTATTTCATCTTCAACAACCATCCCTAAAAATCTATATTCATCTACATTCATTCCTAAGGCAAATTTCAAGTACACTTATTCATGAAGGTTTTGGTTTCACTTTGATCTCCTTTCTAGGGTTTTTGAAGTTGAGTTAAGGCTATTGCATCTACATACTTGACATTCAAAATTCAAGAGCATATTAATTTATTTACATCAATTCATGTTAGATCTATCGGTACTACTTTCTAGCACTCTAATTTCTATTTCAATTAAAGTTTAATTCCTAACCTGGGGTTTGACTAGCGAGCAGATAGCGGATTCAAATACCCTTTTCATCTTTCTTTGGAATTGTGAAATTGAAATTGGGATTGGATACAGTTTTGCAAGGCCGCAGAGGTCACCCTTGTGAGAGGAAGTCAACCTTGGTAGATTGCTGAACAATTTTTGGGATTTGTAAATCTTGTTGTTTTCTACCCAAGTCACTAAAAATCAGCAGTTTTGGAACTTGTTTGACAACCCATTTTCAAATTTGTATTTCATAAGGTATGTCACTTTCCTCTTTTCTAGTTCCATACATTTTATAATCTTATCATGTCCTTATATTCCAGCTTTATACTGGATACTTATTTGCCTAAACCCTTTTAAGGTGAAGGTGAGAGTAGGGTAAACTTTAAGCAACCCTCCTCCTGAAAAGGATATAAAAATATTGGCAAATCTTACATTATTTTGAAAAAAAAAAATAATTTCTTTTATTAATTGGTGAATCTTACATTATTTAAATATTTTTAGAGCTAAATTTTATAAAAATGTGGTGATTTTAAATATTTTTAGTTACTAAATTATTAGCCAAAACTTTCTAAAATCAGCCAATTGACAAATATTAGCCACTAAAAAATACCTTGGGTGAGAGAGAAATAAATCTGAGTTATTCACTCCTTTCACATCAGGTTATGCATTGATACTTCCTTTTATGTCAATCAAATCTAATTCAAAGCTCAGTGTATCATTGTATTCCCCCTTCATTAGGTGTTAGGGTTGATTGCTTCCATTTTCCCCCTATAGAGGTGGTCTTGCAGATGGTGCCACACACTGATACCATTGATAAAGGCCTAATTGTGAAGGAACCTATGAATGAGAGCCCACCTTTGGATGACATGGAGGTTCTAAAGAAATGTCTTGAGGTAGTGGAGGCTAAGAATGGACTGTGGACAGGAAGCTTCAAAATATGGATGTTAAATTGTACAATGTTTGTAAATTTGCCATAAAAGTGGTGCATAGTTTGGTTACTTCTCTTTGTTTGATGTAAGTTGTCAATGGAAAGAACTCTAAGCACACAAAGGAGATAAAGGACTTGTTTGATTTCCTCATGAGGGATTGGGTCACCCTCATGCTAGCTTTTGAATGGAAGAAAAATAAGATTTAGAGCCCTAGACTTTTCTGTGTCCTTGCATTTTCAATTTTCAAAGTTCCCATGGCCCTGGCATGGTTAATTTGTTACTTTTAGTTACTAGACTTATATGGTTCCTAGTAATGTCCCTATGAGGACTCTATTTAAAACTATTACTCTATTGCTCTACTTTACTATCATTGATTCTATTATAGACTCTCTAGTTTTTTTTATTCTTTAAAATAAGTTAACTATTATTTTGGTTTACATGTTTTCTACCCATTATAGCTTGGTTGTTTTTGTTTTGATAGTAGTTCTTGGGTGAATAGTAAATAATTTTGTTGTTGTTGGTTGCTTACTAAGGTTGTCAATCTACTGATATTGTTTCTTAGTTGTTGGTTTGGTTCCATATTTTCTTTCCCTTGCGACTTGATGTAGAAGGGGCAACACCCTTATTTTGTCGCATTACTTATCAAAAACAACACTTAAGGCCACTGATAAATTACTTCATATGTCAAATTAGTGTATAATATTTAAGTTGGAAGATCTAGAACAACCCCAAAAATGAATTGATGTTCTAAATGCATCTAGGTCATTTTGTAGATATATAAATCTAGACCAAATTATTTATGCATAGAAACAAATAATCAATAAAATTGTACCATTTTATACTCTATTTGATACATAATAGATAGTTTAACTTGTGTTCAAGATAAATATTGAAAAGTGTAAGGTATGCAACTTTGATCATTACAAAAAAGATATTAAAAAAAACATATTTCGCTCACATTTATATAAGAAAATGAAAAATAACAAAATATATATTTATGTAAAATTATAAATTATAAATTTGAAACATTTACACTTCACATTTTTTGGTTATGAAGATAATATTTTATCTATTAAAAAATTTATAATATTCACTTTTTAAATTAATTTATATAATATTTTATATAACAAATGGTATATATTATTTATACTAGACCAAAATTATTGCAGAGATTGAAAAAACTATTTAGAAAAGTAAAAAAAAAAAGTCATAATCCAAAGATGATTCTTAAAAGTCTCAATGGAATTCATATTATTTAAAGTGAAAAATTTCAATTGGTTTTAAAAGCTGTCTCATGAAGAAGGTTCATATAAAACCCAAAATTCAAAACGGTTGTATAGTTTTTCAAAGGATTGCATGGGAACCAAATTTATTAAAATCATACCAAATTTGAGTTGGAATGTAGTGTGATGAAAACACTCAATAGAGAGGACTTTTGTAACATGAGAGAAAACGATATTTATTTGAAGTCATAATTTTCAGCTATAGCTACGCGTTCTTTGTGAGATAGGTCAAAAGCACACGTTTCTAATCATTAAACCATTTTCCTTCTTGTTAGTTGAATGGAGAAAATGGGCATCATATTAAATAGTTAATATGTTATATTAATTATAAGGAAAAGTACTATTTAAGTATTTATTTTTTTAATTTAAATATGATTATATTGCTATATTTGGTATGAAGAAATAGTGGTATTATTGGGTTCTTATTTTCTTTTATACTAAATGGATTGGAATGGAATGCGACTAGATCTTGTTATCTTATATCTATTATTAAAAAACATATCAAAATTTTAATATATTGCTATATTGTTTGTAAGAAAAAATATTATTTAAATAATTATTTTATTTGTTAGAAAGAAACTAACTATAAGCCGCAAATAATATAATCTTTTTTATAGAGATCTTGTAAAATTTTATAATTAATTAATTTTATTATATATTATATATAACATTTATTATTGAGTAATTTAAATACCTAAAAAATTAAATATTCTAATAATTGAATTTGGAACAAAAGTCAAGCACTTTCCAATGTGATAAGAGAGGGAGAGGAAGAGTTTTAATGGCAAACGAACCTTCCCATGACAACAACAAAGAAAGAAAAGAAGCCTCCACATGACAATGATAACAACAAAAAAAGATAGGAAGGTGCCTTTGTTTCCTAAAACATAAAGTCAAATGAATATAAGGGGGATGTCCTAGGATTGTGTGTTTTTACCACTATGGTTATGACTCTTCTGGAAGTTAGGGGGTATCATATATATGATATTTTGTTTGACCATCTTGAGAGGAATATTTTATTATTTAATTGAATAACAAGTTTAAAATTATCATTTGATTTAAAATTTAAAGTCAAAATTGATGATGTCTATTCATTTATAAAAAAGATATATTTTAGATTTAATGAATGTATTACAATATTATAAATTAATTTGTTAGGATTTTAGAATAGCAAATTTATCAGGTAATTGTTATTAAATTGAGAATTTGATTATGGTTCTTAAAAGTTTTTATGTTTACAATTGTTATTTATTAAAGTAAAGGCTATAAATATTATTTCAAAGTTCTTTGAGAGAATGTTATGTTAATCTTGGTAGTTGGTTTATTGATAAAGTGACAATGAACTAAGATCTAATTTTACTTGATAGTTGGTTTATTAATATTATTTCTTAACAAATCTTAGTTGTTTCTTAGATGACTAAAAAGGATTAAGGGACATAAGTTACACTTTGGTTGGCTCAATTGACTATGAATGAATGGAAACATGTGCCCAATTTGACAACATTGAATTTAAAAGTACAGAGGCTAGACTCATGGATGTGAAAAATTCTTTATTCAATTTTACACGAACAGATCTAACTTGGGTGATTAATAATATGTTTAGAAGGCTTAAACACATATTCTCCCCCATTACAAATCCCTTATTATGAAAACCTATAAGATAACTAAACTACAACAACTTAAAGACCAAGTGAATCAGCTTCAAAGTGACTGCCATATGGACCTTTGCAAAGTATTTCGTCATGTCCTTTCAATGTAATGCCAGTTGTTTTGTAGTGATTTGTTTTATATGTTGTATCTCTCTTCCAGCTACCTCGTGTAGCTGTTATTCTTTGTAAATTTGCTTTGTTTCAATAATAATAATAATAATAACAATAAAAACTATAAGAATGTACTTTTAAAATCATTTATAAGTATCAAGCATTTAAGAAAGATCTTAACCACAACTTTTGAAGATATAGAACAAATTAATATAAGTAGACAATTGGTAATTAATTGAAATTAAGGTACCTTAATTCCATATTTAAATATGACTTTCAGAATTCTAAAGTCAAACTTTTACATATAATTTTTAACTATTTTCGAATTACAAAAATAGGAGTCATGAGATAGAAAATATATTGATCTAATCTATATTATTGAAATGAATAGAGTGAGACCAATATTTAGTGAAAAAATACCAGCTCCCAATATTTGAATTAGAAACTACCTAGACAATATGAAATAGACAAATAAATGAGAAGTAAAATGCTTTTCAGCTTTGCAATAAAATATAAATTTCAATTCTTCAACCCTAACTTTGGCATTCCATGCAATCTTCCTCTTCCACTTGAAAATAATACTTTAAAATGGAGTGTCAAACCCTCCTTATTACACTTGATGGTGTCATATTTGACTAGAAGATTATGATGTGAATCTTGTTCATAATGTGGAACAAATACTAAAAACTAAAATGATGACAAGAAAGAGGAAAACAGCCTATCAAATTGGTTAACTAAAGTATCCACACATTTATATATATATTAAATTCAATGTCATCAAGCTCATCATGTGTTAGAGGCATGTCATGATGATACATAATAAAAAAATAAAAGTAATGCAAAATAATAAAGTCCACCATATCTCCTTGTTGCGTACTTTGAGGGTGACGTCACACGTTTAGAATATTGTGTGGAAGTGGTGTGACTTGACATTGCCGTCAGCTAATGCTAGGCTGCCACCGTTGACTAGTTTTTTTATTAGGAACAAACAAACAAATTCCCATCTCGTCTAGTTTTTTTTATTAAAACTATAGTAGTTAATAATTAGTATATATGATTTTAACTTTGTATTGGAGAAACCACCACATAGGTAGTGGAAACTAAGTGGAGTATAAATTACACTGGGCTATTTGTTTAAATGAGTGCCATGAAGTCAACATATCATATATTACATAAATACTTTAATATAGTTTGTGAGTTAATAAACTAAACATTTGTATAAACATGTAATGGGGATATGATTGAGCCTTACCACACATTTGCAAGTGCCATTTTAATGGGTGTGAATATATGGCTAGAGGCCACACAAAAATGTTCATGTATAGATTGTTTCATTCAATTATATGTCTATCATTTTTATATTGTTTTTATTTTTATTATTGGATGTGGTTTTTTATAATAAAAGTAGCAAGAAGGTGTTGGTCGGAAGATTAGAACTAGTGCATTAACAACGCATTAATTGTGGCTAATAGAATTTATGTACAATAGTATTTAATATTATTCGAAGTTGTTTTTTTGGTATTGACATTTGTCTTTTTATTTTAATTCGAGTGTTCATTCATTTATACATCTAAATAGCGAAAGGTTGACTTTTAATGAGCTACTAAAGATAAGAGGATTATGGAGACCACATAAAAATGTCTATGTGAAGTGTTTCTAGTTTAACAACTTAGTCTATATTTATTCATGAAGTTTGTCCCTAGATATATTTGTAGTCATGATTTGTGAAAGAAATTACTTACAATATAATTCATAATGATTTTTATTTTTTAAATCTCAATACTTTCCATTTTAATTGGCACATTCACCCATTCCCACGTCTTAATAGTAGAAAAATAAGTCATTTTATTGAGTTTGCAATGATGAAAGGATTAAAGGAATTAAAAATAGCCAACAAATAAATAAAAATACAACAACACATAATAAACACCCTAGGTAGCCATCATTTGATACGTTGTATAATCTACTATTATGTTTGGTTAGTTATATCCATTCACCTTTTTTTCAATATTGGACATTTGTAAAGACAAACCTTCTTTAATATTTGTGAAATCTTTGTGAGCTTTGATTGTCATTAAGGAATTTTTAATTTTCAAACTTCCTAAGACAAACTCTGAAACTTGTCTAACTCGCCACCTTATCCAAGTAATCATTTTTTATTGCAAATACAAATTATATCACATGAGACATTGATTCAACATATACATAATTGGTCATAGAGGAGGAAGTGTGTAGAGATGTTTTCTCCATAAAGGCTTACAAATCTTTGAGCCCTGATGGTTTCCCCCAGCCTTCTTCCAACACTTATGGGATGTTATAAAGGTTGATTTGGTTAGAGCAGCATGTGAATTTTTCAGGATTGGGAAGTTACTCAAGAGAATTAATAAAACGTTCATAGTTTTGGTCCTGACAATAAAGGACCCGAGGCCTCTTTCTGACTTCAGACCCATCAGCCTTTGTAACATTACCTATAAGATGTTCTCTAAGATAATGGTGAACCGCCTAAAGCTTCTCCTTCATAAATTCATTGGGAAAATTCAAAACGGGTTTGTCCTAGGCTGCTAGATCTTAGATGCTTCTATCACTACTCATGAGGTGCTACACTCGATGGATAAGAGTGGTAATCTAGGTATGGCTTTAAAGTAGATATTTCCAAAGCTTATGATAGGATTAGTTGGGATTTCCTGTATGAAGTCATGGAGAAAATTGGTTTTAGTCAGGGAGTCATTAAAATTATTAGATTAATGGTTAAGACTGTCAACTACTCGGTGCTGGTGAATGGTTTTCCCTAGGGAAACTTCAATGGGGAGAAGGGCCTAAGGTAGGGGGGCCTATTTCTCCTTACCTATTCGTCATGGTTGTTGAAGTGTTGGGAAGAGCTTTCTTGAGAAAGGTGGAAGGAGGAGAGATCAAATGCAATAGACCGGCTACCATTCTCCTGATGAAGGTCATATAAAAATTTGTGGACGATACCTTCCTTAGTGGGGACTCTTTAGTGTCAAAAGCTAGAGCCTGGAAACATGTCCTAGAGATCTATGCAGTTAATGCGGGCTGCAAAATTAACTTGGATAAAAGCAAGGTGCTCTTCTTCAACACTGAGTCAAATATCCATAGAAGGGTGCTAAATATTCTGGGTTGCAATACTACCTCCCTCCCTGATACGTATTGGGGCTCCCATTGATTGTTAAAGAGTTAAGTAATCACTTTTGGAATATAATTCTGGAAAAGATGCAAAAGAAGATGATTGAGTGGAAAGGTAAAATTTTGAGTAGTGTGGGTAAGCTCCAACTCCTAACTTCTTCCCTCCAAGGTATCTCTATTTACTTCCTTTCCCTATTCAAAATCTCTTAGGCTATGATAGAGAAACTGGAGAATATCTAAAGAAAATTCCTTTGGTTAGGGGGGAGAAGAACCAACTGAGTCTGGTGAGTTGGGATACTATGTGTAGACAAAAAAATTAAGGGGGTTTAGGTATCAGAAAGATTATTGACTTGAACAATGCTCTTCTGACTAAGATTGGTTGGAAACTAGCGAAGGATGAGGCTAGTTGGTGTAAGATCCTCAAAGCTAAGTATCTAGGGAACTCAAAATTTATTTATTGCATTTGGAGGAATGACCTTCCTATGGGGTCCAGGATATGGGGTAACATCATAAAAAATAGAAGTCTACTTAGGGAAGGAGTGAGGTGGTTAATGGGTGAGGGTAGCCAAGTTAGTCTCTGGGAGGATACTTGGTTAATTGGCAAACCTCTGGTTCGAACAAAGTTTGGTATTCTCAAAGAGCATCTCCAGCTGCAAATGAGAAGTGAGGTGATAGATTTCATTGGGTTAGGCAGGAGGTGGAAGAAGATACAACTACACCTAATTTATTTAGATGGGGGAAGCCTGGTGGAGGACCTGGAAGAGCTCCTTAAAGGATATATAATTCTAGGGGTGGCTCAAGAAGACACCTTCATTTGGAAGGCAACCTTGTCAGGGGATTTTTTAGTCTTTTCATCTTATAGGATGATTTTTAAGAAAGATATGGAGCCTCATTGCTGGTGGAAAATCTGGTTCAGTCAACTGATTCCAAAGGTCAATATTTTCTAGTGGGTCACTATGCATGGGAAGATCCTAACCACATATAACCTAAGAAAAAGGGGATTCCAATTACCCAATTGATGCTATCTTTGTAAAGGAGAGGAAGAATTTATCCCCCATCCTATTCTTGGAATGTAGCTTTGCTAATAACATCTGGGGAAGGTCGATTCAGAAGTTGGAGATGGTATGGGTGTTCCATAAGGGGATAGATTAATTTGTTGTGAGTTGGCAATGCTCGTTTCTCCACCCTCTCCTTATCCAAATATGGAAAGTGATCCCCCCCCCCCATGTTTGAAATGGTATTTGGAAGGAGATAAATAATAGGATCTTCAGAAATGAAGAAAGAAGTGAGGAGATTGTTACAGGTTTGATATTCAAGCTAATTGTGGAGAATATGCAGAATTGCAAGTGGCAAAAACCATTGGTTCCTCCCACTATGACTGAACAAAGGATTGCCAGGTGTTGGAATCTTGAGGAAGGATTCATGGAGGTTTACAACTCCAAACAACTTATAGAAATAAGGATGAGATGGAGCCCCCCTAAGGAGAATTGGGTTAAACTTAATTTTGATTGAGCGACGAGAAGGGAGGGTTTGGTAGGAGGGGGTATGGTTAGAGATAGCAATGGTATAATGTTGTTGGCCTATGTTGGTAATCTAGGGAAAGCCTCGAATAATGTTGCAAAGGATATGGCTCTCCTTTGGGGCTTGAAATTGGTTATTGGTGTGGGATGAGAGAATGTGATGATTGAAGGAGACTCGAAGATAGTCGTAGATACAGTTAAAGGAAACATGAAAGATTGTTGGGCGATTGGAAGGGTGATTGAATAAATTTGGCATTTATTAAGTATCCTAAAAAGATATGACCTACAACATATTTATTGGGAGGGCAACACAATAGTAGATGCGATGGTGGTCCTGGGTCTAAAAGTGCATGACTTACTTTGCAGGAGAGAAATTGGAGTGTTACCAAATTTGGTAAGACTTTTAGTGAATAAAGACAATTTCCCATGATTGGGTCTACTTGGATAGATTATATGGTTCTTAGTGACAACTCAATGTTGAGTCAATTGATGGGGTTGGTTCACTATGGACATATGACAAGAAATGATGGAAAAGGTACTTCCAATAATAAATTCGTGTGGTTCAAAAGGGAAAGTAAATCAAAGAATGATTCGAGTGTATTTTTTATGATTTACTTTATCATAATTTCATATTGGACGTCGAGTAATAATTCAAATTTCAAAAGGCTTTGACTTCCTTGAGATGATGATATTGAATGGTATAGGGGTAACAATAGTTGACATGTGATAAAAATATGAGAAGTACCATGGGTATTCATGATAATAAAGGCTTTTATGAGTATTTTGTGCAACTTATTCTTTCGCATAAGTGTGACTGTGTTTTCAAAATTTTCCTTTGGTCTAGAGCTTTGAAAGGCGTGAAAATTGTGGTGAAGAGTTCTGCAATGGGGTAAGTTCTATTGTGTATTGAGCCTTCGATGATTGAGGACAGTGCCCGTTAACCCCTAACATGGTACATGCTAAAGGAGTGGGGTTGGTCTCATTCATAGAGGCGTTCAATGATTTTTATGAGAGCTATTCTCAGCAATTTTTGAATTCCTAGGATAATAGAAAGGTGACAGTTAATGGTATTATGTTTCAGGTGTTAGAGGAAATTATTTCTTTGGCGACAGGGCTTGCAATGAAAGGGAGAAAATAGAAGAAGGTGACTAGGGTTGCAAATGAAGCTAGTCTAAATCAATTCTTTCAGGAGGGTGAAGAACCCATTCACCATCATAATGGGTTTATATGAAAAAAGCTTCTAGAGCCTTAAAATGAAGTTTGTTTGGTGCTAATGAAATATCTCACCCTAGAAGGGAGGTATGGTGCGTGCTACTATTACTATTTTTCCCTCCTAAATCATTTTTGCCATCATGATTATATTTATATTCCTTTCTTTAGTGTTACATGAATTAGTTGATACTATTTTTGATGTTAAGGAAAAGATGAAAAAGGGGGTTAATTTTACAATTCTTCACCAAGATTTGATTTTTCACCTTTACCAATTCCATCTGCTATTGTTACCCCCTAGAATTGTGGAGGTTGATATCCTAGCTCTTCATAGCCCTCACCCCCACCATATCCCTCTGAGAATTACTGGTCCTAGAGCCCCTACCCCCAACCATCACCAAGTGGGTCCCCTGAGGAGAGAGAAATTACCCCTCTTAGAAAAAAAAGTGAAATTGAGAAATGAAAGGAGAAGGAGCTGGAGGATTCAAAAGAAGATGCCAGAGGTGGAAGACGAAGATTTGGAAGAATAGTAAAAATGAATGCCAAAAGGAAAATGAGGACCACTTCTTCACAAGAGGATGATTTAGATTCTGAAGAGATGGCCCACCCTAAACAAAGAGTGAAATAGAAGATGTCAAACTATGTCTTGGGGAATGAGGAGGATAAGGAGGTGGAAATTTTATACTCTTTTATGTCGGGCTCAGGTGATGAGGAAAAGGGGAGTAAAGAGATGACCTATGTCTCCACTTCTATTACCATGGGTAGGGTGGATCTCATGCAAGATCAGTTCCTAGAAATGGTGGAAAGAGCCCTCTCCCCTACGACAGTGTCCTCTCTGGCTAGGGTGATACCTAAAGAAAAGATTATTTCTTACCCCTCAGTTTCGTATGATAATGACAAGGACATGGTGGAGGGAAATTTGAGTGGCAAGTTGAAGGTGTTGGAAGCATGAATGTTGATGATACTTCTATAGGGGAGTATTACAAAAATATGATTAGATCATTATCATGATGATATGTTGCATTCATGACTGTGTTTGTCATTGATGTCAACGTAGCAATTTTCTATGGTATCTAACAGAAGAATAGAGGTAAAGATCAAGTTGGTACAAACAACAAGTTGAGCATTTTCACTAAGCAAGCTTAAAGGGAGATTATACTAAGTGTCTAGTATAGGTAGCTAACCTCAGAAGCATAAGATATTAAGTCTGGAAGAAGTTATGCAAGTTTCGGTGAAGACTATTCTGAGATAAAGTTTATAGAGGCATGTTTTGGTAAACTTGTTATATCTCTCAACAAAGTTGTTATTCTAAGAAGCTGAAGTCAAAGGTGTGAAGAAGACATTCTAGGATGATATAGCTAAGCTTGCTCATCCTAATGTTACATGTATGGAAAGTTATTCAAGTTCCAAGGCAAAAGATTAATGTTATCGCTAAGTGCAACATGTTCTTAATGAGGTCTTATAATAATTAATTAAGGTGGTGTAATAGCCAACTTAGAGAATTGTTTTAAGGATTCAGTATAAAGGAAGGATATTATCCTTTATCAAAAAGAAGAGAAGAGAGAGATGTGATGAGATGTACAAATAATTACAAGAAGCACGAAGAGCGAAATATGAAGATAAACAGAGCAAAGCGAATGTGAAGGAAAATTCATTGTTGAGGTTTTATTGTATGATCTGAAGTTTGATACTTGAATCTAAGGTTTGTGACTTGGTCTACAAGGTCTAACAGTGATTAGTCTAGTTCATAGTATAGAGGAAAGAAGTTACAATATAGAATAGACAATTGTTCTACAAGGAATAGTTGAAAGATTAGTTGGACAGTGAGTTCAGTGATCTTGCCCCTGAAGTTATTTGGACAGTGGGTCCTTTTGTCTTCCACAACTCCTAATAGGGTTGGCACAACTCTTAACAGGGATTTAAAGTCTCCTAACAGGGACTCATATGTACTAAATGTTGTAATAGATTCCTAAAAGGGTCCATCCTCTAACAAGGAATATTTATATTAGTACATCATCTTGTAAGCATCATTCCCACCAGGGTTTTCCCTCTGATCAAGGGTTTCCCTAGTTAACATATATGGTGGAATTGTGTATGTGAATCTTTGTATGGTTATTTTTTTTTATTAAGGAAAACAGGCTTTAAAAGGGCCCTAAAACCTTGAACATAGATAAAACAGTCAACAGTAAAATGTTAAAGGCTACTGAGAGCCAAAAAACAAAAGAAAAGACATCTCCCTAAAAAAGAAATACATAGGAAAAAGCCAGGGAGAGACACCAAAAAGCTAGGGCAGCCCAAAAAAGGCTAGGGGGTGTTAGATAATGTCTCTAAGCATCTCAACAACATTGATCTTGAGCTTAGAAAACTTGCTAGCCACCTCTTTCATCTCCAAAGGCTCCTAATTAGGGGTTGAAGTGTCTTTTTTCTTAGTGCTTGATCCGGTTCGTTTCCTAGCTCCTTCATCAAGAGTCCTATCCTTAAGGCTGATATCTGGATCCTGCTCCCTGCATATATTATGGTCATCCACATAGTGAATGAACTTCTTGATATTCTCATTGTCCTTGAGAATGTTAATGTTTTGCTCAGCTATGCCTTGCATAGTCTTGTCCATCTCAAGGGTTCTGGTATTCATTGCATCCACTCTTGTATCCATACTTTGCTCATCCTCCCTAACCCTATTCTTAAGGCTATATGTCTCTCTTTCTAGAGTGCTCAGTCTATGTTTGAGGTCAAGGATTTCATGGTATACCTACTTCGTGGTGGCTGTCCAACACTTTTTTTTTGCATTGTTCAAAACATTCATATCTAGATTCTCCTTGGCAATTTCACTGAGGATAACTAGGGCTGGTCAATAAGCTCCTCTAGCTCGATTCTACCCTCTTCATTTTCTCTAACTTGGGTTCTAATAATTTCCCTTTTGATACCCAAATTGGCTAAGGCATGTTTAAAGTTCCTCCATACCACCTTCTTTTCCTTCCCTATAACCGAGCATCTGTAGGTGGTAGTGCCCACATCATCGTAGCCCTATTTTGGTTCCAACTCCAACCCATCAATGGAATCCTCCTCCACCTTCTCACTTTCCTCCCCTTATTTTTCCTTGTTGTCATCCGAGTTTTTTCTTTTTCACTTTCCAGTCCCCGTAGCCTCCTTCTCTCTGCTGGCTAACACTTTGATAGTTATTTTCCTTTTGTTCTTCCTTCACTCCTTACCTTCCACCTCCCTAATATTCTCCTCTACCTCTGCACTTTCACCTCCCATGTCCATCCCTTCATCCCATTCATTGTAACCCCTATCCGTAGAGGTGTCAATATCCTTTGTGGGCTCAGGGAGCCCTTTCTTCTCCTTGCTATCAGTAGTGAGGGTTTTTTCCTCGAGCTTTACTATGGGATCTCAGAGTCCTCAGAGTCCGTGTACATTTCAATTCTTTCCTCCATTACTAAAGGTGAGTAAATCTCATTGGACTCATCAGAGTCCCCTTTAATTTTCTTTCCCTCTTTCTTATCTTTGACATGTTCACTGATAGTCCTAGCTTTGAAATATTCATAGATTAACAACAACAGCCCCTCACAGAGTGTTGGGTTCCTTGTTTTCTTTTCTTGATACTCATTTATATTGTCATTCATGGAAGAATAGAGGTAAAAGGGAATAGATATTTTCACCCCATACCTAAAATGGTTAAGTAGCACAAAATGGTAGTTTCAAATATGGTCAAACTTGGTGTTGAGGGTGATATATTTGATGATGGCTCGAAGCACAAATCTCCACAGAGGCTTGATTGACCTCAAGAGGTAGTGGGTGCCTTTCTTCAGCAACTCCTATTTCTCCTCTTAATTTTTCATGAACTCTGTGACTGCCTACCCAGAAACCTTCTGGTCTCTATAGAATTTCTTTCCAATAATAGGGATGCCAGTGACATGGGAGATGATTTCTTCTATGATCAAGAACTCCACCCTGCCAATTTCAACCATGCCCTCATTTCAATTTTTGACTATGCTTTTGGTCCAGGGCTTCCATCTACAAATGCATTTAATATAACTTGTGATTTCACCCTTCTTCAAGGTGTTCTAGACCTTAGTTCTTCTCTTCCACTTCTGTGCCTCGTCCTCCAGCTCCCTTTTGTGATGTTCCCCCACCATGGTGCTCTCCTTGCCATTGTCTCTATAACCAAAAGCCTTTTGAACCTGCTAGTTTTTGGCTCTCCTCATTTTCTTGCCACTTTTATCCTCCTTAAGAATTTGCTTCCCTTTCACTATACTTGACATGTGTTGATTGATTTTGTAGATATGGAAAGTATGAGAGATATCATACTTCCACACCTTAACTCTACATATTCCCCATAAAATATTGATTACCATATTAAGTTCACACATGTTAGTACTGATCTCGACCTGTAGACAACTAACTTTCATTATGGTATTCAATTATTCCCAATCTGCCCCAGATATGATCTCTCTCAATGACTTCATTAACTTCTGATAGGATGTCATTTCCATCAGTCCAATTAGCTACCTTGTTATGCTAAACACCCCAATTTTCCAACCTGTCTGACATAGTCTTGGCCTCATGGTACTCGTGTGCCACATAGGTTTTTTCAAAAGTTTGGAGGCCCTAGATGCATTCCCCAATGATATTGGTCATCGTCCGCGTTAGCTTATTTCTACCATTGAGGCAGTCAATAATATTTTTAGAGTCTCCTTCCAGCCAGAGAAAATTAACTCCCATTTCCTTAGCTAACTTGATAGTCTGATGAGCCACAATGGCCTTAGCATAATGATTGGTTTGGCTTGCAATTGGGACTGCGAAGGCCACAATACCCTTTCCATGCTCATTTCTTATGATGCCACCCACCCTAGCTTTTCCCAGGTTGCCTTTAGAAACCCCATCAAAATTGGCCTTGAACCAACCCTTAGGCGAGAGAGACCAGCAACATCCCTCTCTTTTATCTCAGACCTTAGAATTAGGAGTGGGGATGGGACCCTTAGAATTGGTGAAATTTTCCAATAGAGCATTAAAACATTTGTGGAAAACCACCTTTGCATTCGACTCCTTGTCCCTAAAGATACAATTGTTCCTCTCCTTCCACACTCCCCAGCAAACATGGGGTAAGGCCCATAGCCATAAAGTCTTGGAGTCCTTAACATCCAACCCAGATTTCCATTGAACAAAGAGCTCTAGTATGTTGGGGGGGGGGTGTGGGGAACACTAGGACAAATTGAAAAAAGAGAAGAGAAGAGACCAGATAGATAAAATGAAAGGGCAATGTAAGAACAAATGATCAACACTCTTGCTGTTATTTTTACATAAAATACACCTATCGGGCATCATGTTACCTCTTTTGGTGAGGTGTTCCATAGTGAGGATGCAATTTCAAAGAAGGGTCTACAAGAAGAAGTTGATCTTTGGAATAAGGCCAGGGAACCAGGCTTTAGCCTAGACCAAGGTTTGGTCCTATAAATGTAGAGACTCATAGCCAGAAGCCACAGAATAAAGACCATTCGTTGTTTCCCCCCAATTGATAGCATCTTGATTGTGAGATAAAGGAATATATCTGACCAGGTCCATCAGCAGCTTCAAGTCCTTTGAAACCTTTGATAGGTCAATCCACATGTTGTGGAATCTATAGTCACTCATCCTCCTCCCATATCTTTCAGTGCAAACACCGACCCATCTATTGAAATTCTCATTATCCTAGAGAGGACTAGAGCTAAGCCAAACATCTAGCAAAAAGTTGATATCTTCACCATTGCCCATAGACCACTTGGCTTTGCTAAAAGCTAAGTTCTTAGATCACATTAGACCATTTCAAATGAAGGAGCCATAGGGTGAGTCTCTCTATTGATGAACTATTTAAGATTAAGGTTGTTAGCATATTTAGACAATAAAATATCTCTCCATTCACCAATGTTGTTGAAAATTATCCAAATCTATTTAGCTTAAAGGGCAGTGTTAAATTGTTTCAACTTGTGGATCCCCAAGCCTCCATGCTTCTTAGATTTGCAAATAGAGTCCTAGGCCACCAATGGGTATTTCTTGCTATCATTAGGTCCCAACTACATGAAGTTCCTTTGAATTGCTTCAAGGTGGACTGCCACCTTAGAAGGAATAGAAAAAAGGCTAAGGACATAAGTGGGTAAGTTCTGAAGAGTAGATTTAATCAAAATAACTTTTCCCACCTGGCTCAAAGTAATGCCTTTCCATCCAACAAGCTTCCTATTGAATCTGTCCACAAGATTGTCCCATAAAGAGTCATGAGGCTTAAGCCCTAAGGGAAGCCCTAAATAAGTAGATGGGAGCTTACTAGCCTCACACCCCAAAATATCAACAATCTTCTTCTCCCTTCTAGCTGGGGTATTGAAGAAAAAGACTGAGCTTTTGTCCCAATTAATAAGCTGGCCAGAGGCCCTAGAGTAAGTGTCTAGGATTTTTTTAATAGATCTAGCTTCCTTCACATAGGATTCACCCCCCATAATAGTACCATCAAAAAAATGCTAGTGAGTAAAAATAGAAGGGCCAAAGGAAGGTTTCAAACTCACTAGATCACCTCTTCTCCTACTAAAGTGAATGAGCTTTCCAAGGCCTTCAACTAGAATGATAAAGAGGATGGGAGATAAAGGATCTCCCTGGTGGAGACCCTTGGAGGGTTTTTAAAAATTAGAGGGGGCACCATTCACTAGGACAACAAATGTAGGAGTAAAAACTAGTTGGATAACAACTTCCTCACTTTAGAGTTGAATCCAAAAGCATCAAGAATACTGTCCAAAAACCCCCAGTCCACCCTATCATAAGCCTTAGAGAGATCCAGCTTGAGAATAAAACCCTCATGTTTCCCCGCTTCCAAAGTATGGATAACCTCATGGACTTCCATAAAGGAATCCAAAATTTGTCTACCAAGAACAAAGCCTGACTGTTGGGGAGAAATAATAGCCAACAAGATGTTGATAAGTCTATTGGCAAGAACTTTAGCAAAAATATTATAAAAGGAATTGCAAAGACTAATGGTCCTAAAAGAACCAAAGGTATCTGCCCCAACAAGCTTAGGAATGAGATTCAGAAAGGTAGCATTAACTTCTTTCAAAAAGGTCTCTAGCACCGAAGAATTCCTGGACAACTTGAACAATATCATCATGAATGATATCCCAATACTACTAAAAGAAGAAGGTGGGGAAGCCATTAGGGCTAGGGGCCTTCTTAGCTAGGAGATCAAAATAGCCTTTTTAATTTCCTCATACTTGGGGATGGCTAGTAAGTCCCAATTCGGATCATTACCAATGATTTTAGGGATGGAGTTGATAACCCCATTCTGATCCTCCATAACCAAGTTGAGGTCTTTAGAGAGCATCATAGAGAAATACCTTATGGCCTCCTCAGTAATCAAATTATCATCTTAAAAAATTTCATTCCCCTTTTTAATCTCGCTGATTTTTTTGGCTACCTATTGTTTCATAGTTGACAAGTGGAAGAATCTTGAGTTTTTGTCACCTTCCTTAAGCTAGACAGCTCTAGACCTATGCCTCCAAAACATCTCCTCTTTCCCAACAATGTTTTGAAGCTCAGTTAGGATTTATTTCTCAGAATTGAGAGAGGTATCATCATATCCCTAGGTTTGGATACCATTTTGAACCTCTACTAGGTTCCCTAGAATCTTTTCTTCGTCCTGGAAAATGTTGCCAAAGACATATTTGTTCCACTTGCGGATCTCAGATTTAATATATCTAAGCTTCTTAGAAACCTTATACATCACAGTCCCATCCACCTCAATATCTCACCAATATTTGATTTTATTGTGCAAACCGAGATGTGACATCCATATTTTCTCAAATTTGAATGGACAAGCCTTCTTCCTATTGATTTTGTCCAGGATAAGGGAGATTGGGGAATGGTTTGAACCAAGCCACACAAGAGCAGAAAGCTTACAATGGAAGTTGCCTAACCAAACCAAAGAAATGAGAGCTTTGTCTAATCTAACCTAAATGCAAGCCTAGCCAATTCTCCTATTGGACCAAGTGAACTTGCAACCACCAAGGTCCAAATCAAGAAGAGTCAGATCTCTAATTATATCAGCCAAGTGTTGTCTACTTTCAACATCAGGAAGAAGCCCTCCTAACTTATCCAAAGCTAGGAGAGGAGTATTAAAATCTCCCATAACAATGCATTTGGCATCACCTAAGTTAAAAGCCAAATCTTGAATTTTTCCCCAAAAAATCCTTCTACTATTCTGGGTGTTGGGAGCATAAAGATTCAACAAAACCCACCTAGTCTAATCTAGCGGGTTAAAAAAGTTCATAAGTAGAATGTTACCTTCATTATAAAGGATGGTAGCTTCTAGTGAGTCCTTCCAAATAGTGAGAAGACCTCCCGAAGCACCGTCCAATTTCATGGCTAAATTTCTCATTCTTTTACCAAAAGAAATCATCTCTGTCTTATCCTTTTTCATTTTGGTTTCTTGGATTAAAAAAAAATCCAGCCTATGGTCCCTTACCATATTCCTAACTATCTCCTATTTTTGGATTTCATTGAGTCCATGAATGTTCCAAGAAATGATCTTCATGCTTTGATTGAGGAGCACGATGCTTGGATGGTTCTTTGCATCCCATCCATAATATTCCTTCTTGTTTCTTCCTTTCTAATTTGGTTCTTATTCTTCCTTCCTGAATTGTTGGATTTTTTTTCCAATATTAGCTTTCACCCTACTCCTAGTGGTAGCTAGAGAGGCTGGTGAAGGATCATAGCTATTCTTCTTTCTATGATTGACCATAGTCCAAGGAGCCTCAAATTCCTCCTTGCAATTATCAAAGAGAGCTTCCAATCTAGCAAGGTGCCTCGGGGTCATGGCTGAAAGTCTTTCAAGGATTTGGTTCACAGTCTTAGGGGATACCCTATTGACTAGGATGGTGTTGGATTCCTAGGAAAGAGGAGGATATGGCAGCTCTCCACTAGATCTTGCCAGGGAATTCTGGACAAAAGATAAATCATGCTCCATCTCTTTTGAATTCAAAGCCTTATTCAGACCATTCTTCTTAGGAGAGGAAATTCCCCCCTTCTTGACCAATTCGGGAATAGCAGTGACTTCATTGTTGTGAAGAGGGTAGCCTTGCTTCTCCAGAACAATATCTCTGTCATTAGGCTTATTCCTCTCATTATTTCTTGTTGCATCCCCCGTATTCAGGTTCCCAGGAGCTAAGACTTCTGAAGGGCTATCTAAGACTTCTAAAGGGCTATCTTTAACCACTAGCTTGTCCCTACTATCTTTCCCTACTGCAAGCTTAGTGTTCTTATTATTAGCATTTTTCTCCATCCATACTTTTTTGGGTGCATTAACTTTGTTCATGCCCACTTTTTTTTGGGTTTTTCTAGACTTTCCTTTCCCTTTGAATATCGGGCAAGTACTCCATTTATGGCCTGCCTTTTTGCAATGGAAACATGCAAAAGGGACACTTTTATAGTCAATCTGTTGAACCCTTGTTCCCAAACGAGACTAGAATTCAATCACTTGGGGCATATCCTATCCCTCAATTACCCCAACACATATTCTAGCATATGTGAGCCTTTTCTTGGCTGCAATGACAGGATCAATAGACAGAAGTTCTCCAAAGGATCTAGTTATACCATCAAAAACATCCTCATGCCAGTATTCTAAAGGTAGTTTAGGTAGCCTAATCTAGACTAGGGCTTGGGTTAGGAAGTCATTGTTTAGGTCTAGGTTAGAAGTCCACTTTTGGAGGATGAGAGTAGACTTGCCCAAAGACTAGTTTCTCATACATAGGATTCTAGAGTAGTCCTTTGAGCAAGAGAACTCAAAGGTCATAAAGCCCTTAGCCATGGCTGTTACCTCAATGTGTCCTTTCAACTCCCATCTGTTCCTAACAAAGATCCTAACTAGATCTATGTTGGGTCTAGGGCTAATGAATTTTCCCACCAGGGTAGTTGCCATACTTAAGATATTATGGTTGATAATTTCTCTAGGGACTTCTAGAGAAAAGATTCCCTTCTCCTTATCAGATTTATCGATGATTTTGGGAAAGTTTGACTTACTTTTCTGCTTAACCCTGAAGAGAATCGACCAACGACCCCAAGCCCTTGGGGTCCTTCCTCTTGAAGACCTAGGAATAGGAAGACTCTTTTCACCTGGGTGTGGCTGTAGTTCACGTGGATCCCCATCCTTTGAGGCATCGACATCTTGCCCCGCCTTGTCCTGCTCTACATCTACAACCTATTCCCGAATTCCCATTTTCTCCAAATACCTGCCCAAAGACTAATTCAAATTTTTTCTCTGCTCCTCTCCACTCACCATCCATTTATATGGTTTTTGTTTACTTTTATTGAATGGTTAAGTTTATTTAATGATGATATTTATTGGATAACCGATTCACCACACCCCCCCCCCCCCCCTACTCTTAGTTATTTTAGTGGACTATTATTTCTAACAATTGGTATTAGAGCATCAGGTCCTTGAAGATAAAGTTTAACAACTTTTGGAGATCCATGGAAAACATATTCAGAAAGGATAGTCTAAAGTTTAATGGAACAAATAATGATAGCTAGAAGGAAAAGATGAAGATACATTTGTTGTGTATGGGTCCAAGATATTGGATCTTGACAAAATTAGAAAAGACAATCATTGCTAAAAAAGGATTTGGAATCTTGTACCGAGGAAGAAAGGGAACTTTTCATGTGCAACATGAGAGCTAGGGAAGCACTATTTTTTGTACTTCTTGAAATTGAGTACAATTAGGTAAAATCACTTAATACTTCTCATGCAATTTGGAAAGCTTTGGAAAATAGTTTTGAAGGTGATGAACATTCTAAGAAGATTTTAAGATGATGGAAGATGAATCTATAAGAATATTTGTAGGTAGGATATCAAAAATTATTGTAGGTATCAGATTTCAAGGAGGAACCAAACAAGATGATGATGTGATCTGGAAGATATTGAAGAGCTTAATGCCAACATTTAAGAAAGCAGTTCAAATGATATAGTTGTTGATCTCTTGTACCAAAGATTTCACAAAGGAAACATTACTTGGAAGACTTGAAGAAGTTGAGAATGAGTTTAGACAGTCTAGAGAATTGACTAGAACATAAACAAATTTTAGATCCCTAAATATTTGACCTAATTTATCAAAGAGCACAAGTGCTAGAGGAGAATTTGCTAGCTGGTAGAAAATTTTATGAGGATAGAATGATAGTAGGAGTAGCTCTTTTGGTTAGAAGACAAAAATATGGTAAGAAAATTTTTAAATGTTGTACTTGTAATGAGTTTGGTCATATGCATCTAAGTGTCCTAAAAGAGAGAAAAGTATAAAGGAAAGTTCAATCCTAGAAGAGATAGAGAGTGTTTGTATGCAAATGAAGAAGATGATTCTAATGAATAAGTAGTAAGCACTAATGATGGTGAAATTGGATTTCTAGCTATTAAAGAAAAAGTATAGAGAAGATGGCTTTGGTATCATAGGTTGAAAACAAATCTGATTGGATAATTGATAGTGGTTGTTCACATCATATGACAGGTGATATGAACAAGTTTGTTAACTTCAAAAGTCATGATGGAGGTATTGTTAGAGTTGGAAACAATTTAGCTTTCCATGTTAAAGGTATTGGATCTATAACTCTTAATGGTAAGACTAACATTAAGGATGTCTATTTTATTGATGGTTTGAAACACAGTCTTCTAAGTGTTGGAAAACTAGTGGCTAAAGGTTATCAGTTATAATTGATAGAAAAGACATGCATGATCAAAGACAAAGATAGAAAGGTAATTAAGATAGGAACCAGATCTAGAGGTAATTTATTTCAGTTGAATCCAACTAAAACAACATGTTTGGTTACTAAGGTAGATGATAGTTGGTTATGGCATAAGAGATTTCATCATATAGACTTTGACAGTGTTGTGAAAACTAGTAGTATGGTTGTAGTTAGAGATTTTCCTAAGATTGTTAAGCCTTCTAACACAATTTGCAAGGAGTGTGTATTGGAAAAGCATACCAAAAATTCTTTTCCTAGCAAGAAGTTTACTACTATACTATTATAGCTAAGTCAGAGATTGTACATATAAATCTTAGTGGTCCTATGAAGACTAAACAATTCTATGGTGAAAGGTATTTCATGATCTTAGTTGATGGTTTTCTAGAATCATGTGGGTTGCATTTCTTAAAGAAAAATCTAAGGCATTTGATAAGTTCAAGGTATTCAAGAATAGAGTTGAGGATGAATCAGGTATGAAGATTAAATGTTTAAATTTAGATAAAGGAGGAGAATTTACTTCAAATGAGTTTAACATCTTTTCTGAAGCTAATGGAATCAGAAGATAGTTATCATCTTTGAGAACCCCTAAAAAAAATGGCATTGCAGAGAGAAGAAACAAGTCCATAACAAAAGCAACAAGAGCTATGTTAGTTGAGAATGATGTATTCAAGATGTTTTAGAGAGAAGCTATGAATACAATAGTCTACACTATGAAAAAAGTGCAAGTCAGGAAAGACACAAACATGACCCCTTATGAACTATGGTTTGGTCACTCACCTATAGTTAAGTATTTTAGAATTTTTGGTAGTAAATGTTACATCAAAAGAGATGATGATATTGGTAAGTTTGATGCTAGAAGTGATGAAGGTATGTTTCTTGGTTATTCATTGAAAAGAAGAGCCTATAGATGTTATAATTAGATAACTAAGACTATTTTGGAAAGTAAAAATGTAAGAGTTGATGAGAAATTTAGGATACAAGAAAGAGTAGTTGATTACAATTCTGATAATGAGAATGTTGTTTCTTAGCCAAGGAATGATGAAGTATTCTTTGAGGCTAAAAATGATTTGCAAAATGAAGGAGAGAAAAGGAAAAAACAAAGCTCAAAACCTAGTACAGAGCTAAGAGTTGAGATAAAAACTCCTAATTCCAGTGAGAATATGAAAAAGAATCATCCGCCAGAGCAGATCATCAGAAGAAGAGATAAAGGTGTGATGCCATGAAGTAGAATCAATAAAGAACTATTTTTGATATCTCAAGTTGAACCAAAGAATGTAGATGAAGCATGTAAGGATGACTATTGGAAGCAAGCTATGAAAGAGGAATTAGATTAGATAGTGAAGAATGAGACATGGGAATTGGTCCCTAGACCTATAGAAAAGAATGTGATAGGAACAAAATGGGTATTTAGGAACAAGATGAATGAACAAGGTGAAGTTTTAAGGAACAAAGAAAGATTGGTATGTAAAGGCTACTCACAACAAGAAGGAATAGACTATGAAGAAACCTATGCTCCTATGGCAAGAATAGAAGAAGTAAGGTTATTCTTAGCCTATGCAACACATAAGAAATTCAAAGTGTATTAGATGGATGTCAAGTCAGCATTTCTAAATGGAGAACTTGAAGAAGAGGTATACATAGAAAAAATTGAAGGTTGTCCCTTAATAGATGACAAGGACATAGTATGCAAATTGTAGAAAACATTGTATATCTTGAAGCAAGCACCCACAACTTGGTATGCAAGGTTGGACAAGCATTTAACAAATCTTGGATTTAGCAAAGGTATGGTAGATAGTAATCTATACCTGAAAGAAATTGATGATGGATTGATGATTTTGGTAATATTTGTTGATGATATCATATTTAGAGGAAATGATGATGAAAGAGACAAGTTTGTAGAAGAAATGAAGGAGGAATTTGAAATGAGCATGATAGGAGAAATGAAATAGTCCTTATGATTATAGATTGTGTAGGAAAAAGAAGAAATATGTATTTCTTAGACTAAGTATTTGAAAGATCTACTAAAAAGGTTTGGTTTGGAAACATGTAAACCAATTGGACCACCTATGGTAATTGGACACACATTATCTACAAAGGATGAGACACCTATTATTGAGCATAAGAAGTATAGATCTATGATCGGAGGATTGCAATATCTAACTCACACAAGGCCGGATATAGAAAATGTAGTTGGAATTGTTGTGAGATTTCAAGTTAATCCTAGAGAAGCACATTATGTGATAGTCAAAAGGATATTTAGATATCTTCAAAGAACACCAAAGTTTGGATTGTGGTATGAAAGATATAATGATTTTACTCTATATGCTTTTATTGATGCTAATTGGGTAGGCAGTATGGATGACAAAAAGAACACTAGTGGTGGAGCCTTCTTTCTTGGAGGAAGATTGGTTTCTTGGTTAAGCAAGAAGCAAGACTATACCTCACAAAGTAAAACTGAAGTAGAATATGTTGTAGGAGAAAAAAATTATAATCAAGTTTTTTGGATGAAGCAGATACTAAAGGATAGAAGGATAGAACTCAATGAACCTGTTGTCATACATTGTGATAACACAAGCACAGTGAATATGTCTAAGAATCCAATGTTGCATTCTAAGACTAAGCATATTTCTATCAAATATCACACATTGAGAGAGAAAGTTTCTAGGAAGGAAATTAGATTGGAGTATGTAAGCACAAAAGAGCAGATTGCATATATTTTCACCAAGCCTCTTCCCAAAGAGACTTTTGAGTATTTGCAAGGTATGTTAGGGGTTATGCACCTTCCTACATCAGAGTAGATGATGCAAGAGTGCATTAGTCCAATGTAACATAGCACTATTGTTTTGCTGGGCTAAATTTTGATGCTTCCTAAATGGGGGAGTATTTGTGATGGACAAAGTCATCTAGGACTCTTGTTGGATGTTATTTTGAATAGTGTCTTTTGACACTTGAGCTTGTCAGAGACAATTGTTATAGAAGTTGATGGTTACTAAAACCTTTGACATTGATGTCAATGGGGGAGAGATTTACATCATGAAAAATAGTTTGATAGTTTGAGTTACATCATTGAAAAATAGTTTGATACAGAGCACATTTAGGTATATCAATGAGGGAGATAGATTGATGAAGAGGATTTGAAAAGTAAGGTTAACAATCTTTTATAGTTGGTATTTTTGGAACTAGATATTTTTCACCTATGTTGCCATCAATGTCAAAGGGGGAGATTGTTGTAAGCATGAATATTGATGATACTTCTATTGGGGGTATTGTAGAAACATTATTAGATCATTATCATGATGATATGTTACATTCATGACTGTGTTTGCCATCAATGTCAACATAACAATTTTTTGTGGTATCTAACAGAAGAATAGTGATAAAGATCAAGTTGGTATAAATAGCTGGTTGAGCATTTTCACTAAGAAAGGTTAAAGGGATATTATAATAAGTGTCTAGTATATGTAGCTAACCTTAGAAGAATAAGATATTAAGTCTAGAAGAAGTTATGCAAGTTTCAGTGAAGACTATTTTGAGATAAAGTTTACAGAGGCATGTTCAGGTAAACTTGTTATATCTCTTAGTAGAGTTGTTATTCTAAGATGTTGAAGTTAAAGGTGTGAAGAAGACATTCTGGAGATGATGTAGCTAAGATTTCTTATCATAATGTTACATGTATGGAAATTTATTCAAGTTACAAGGTGGAAGATTAATGTTATTGCTAAGTGTAACATGTTCTTAATGAGGTCCTATAATAATTAATTGAGAAGTGTAACAACCGACTCAGGGAATTTTTTTTTGGATTCAGTATAAAGGAAGGACATTTTCCTTTATCAGAAAGAAGAGAAGAGAGAGATGTACAAATGATTGTTGAAGCACAAAGAGTGGAATACAAAGATAAGCAGAGCATAAAAAATGTGAAGAAAACTTCATTGCCAAGGTTTTATTGTATGATCCAAAGTTTGATACTTGGATCCAAGGTTCATGACATGGTCTACAAGGTCTGACAGTGATTATTCTAGTTGACAAGGTAGACGAAAGAAGTTATAGTACACTACAAATAATTATTCTACAAGGAATAGTTGAAAGATCAGTTAGATAGTGAGTTTGGTGATCTTGCCCTTGAAGTTGTTTGGATAGTGGGTCCTTCCATCTTCTATAACTCCTAACAAGGTTGGAACAACTCCTAATAGGGTTGGAATCTCCTAACAGGGATTTAAAGTCTCCTAACAGGGATTCATATTTACTAAATGTTGTAATAGACTCCTGATAGGGTCCATCCTCTAACAAGGAATATTTATATTAGTACATCATCTTGTGGTTATCATTCCCACTGGGTTTTTCGCTCTAATCAAGGGTTTCCCTAGTTAACATATCTAGTGTAATTGTGTATGGTTGTTTTTTACTTTTATTGAATGGTTAAGTTTATTTAAGGATGATAATTATTGGACAATTGATTCACACCCCCCCACCACAAGTTATATTGGTGGACTATTGTTTCTTGTTTCTAACAGAAGTATACCAAGGAGACCCACAATTTGGAGGTTAAAGACCTAAGAGAGAGGATGCAAGCTCTAGAGGAGAGGGTTAGACTTTTGTCAAAGTTCACCATCAAGGAGACACACGTGGTGGCCACTACCTACACCTATTGAAGGACAACCAAGAGGAGGACTTGACTCATGAGGATTCCAAAATGCTCTTCGATTTCCTGGTAGAAGATTGGGCCAACATCCTCCTCAAAGGAAAGGGTGAGAAGAAGCTCAATTAGGGCATGCTCCTTTTTGTTTTATATATTTGTTGGCTTGCTGGTTTAAGGACTTAGTTAGTTTAAAGGTTGTTTTGCCTTTGTTTAAAAATTCCTTTCTTTTAAGTAGTACTATTTTAGGTCATCTTAGTAGGATGCTTGGTAGTTTTTATTATCATACTCTTTTGAATGATGTTTTTGTTTTTTTAAGTAGTATTAGGGAGTAATCTTTTGTATAGATGGTAATCTACTAGTTGTTGGCCAGTTTGTCTTATTTAAGGGCCTGCCCCCTTGTTTTGGCTACTTTTTTTATTCAAAAACAAATACATAACACTAATAGAATTCAAAAATAGTATTAGGACTTTATAGATGTCAATGCAAGGAACTTGATAAAACCATTTTCAAATTGATGATTATAAATAATGAAACAAAAAGAAAGATGTAAGTTCTAGAGTCCTTAGATCAATTTAGACAAAAAATTAGAGCTACACCAAACATTAAAATAAAAATCAAAGTATCCTATTTCTTTAATTTTCCTTTCTAGAATCAACTTCTTCATTTTTTCTTAATTTAGATTGAATAAAGAGATGCTTAAATATGTTTTTCCATTCACATAATAATTGAATAAAAAATAATTGTAAAAGGAAAAGATCATTTAGAATACTATATTTTTTAACTTTTTAACTTGGAATACTAGAAAAATATACACAAGTGGGATCCTTTCCCATTAATATTCCTTGTTTCCTTTTGCACAATTTGACTTTCTAGTTGGATTACTTTAAATTTTTAAACCTATCATACTCTTTTAGCCTCATGTATACTTATTGCTCTCTTATTTTTTTTTATTACCAAATCCTTCCATTTCTCTTACTTGCCTCCATTTAAAAAATCAAAGTAGCATAAAATCTTATGAAATTGATTAATGATCCTATGATAAATTATGCATTTCTTGGCGAAGACTTCTCTTTTCTACATATGCCTTAACGAATAGCCTCGGTAGTTAGCTTTTATTTGGTGTTTTTCTTAGAGCCTGTTTATTGAGTTTAAACACAATTACTAAAAATTTATAATTTTGCATTGATTCCCCTTCTTTCCCTTATATAAAGTTAGCTAATTAATGTACTTAATTTTTGGCAATGTATAAATGCAAACAAGAGAGGTAACAACAAGCTATCAAAAATAAAAACCTAAAGGTAGTTAAATAGTAAGTTACAAGCTAGGAGAAAAAATACAAGGCCTGACACCTTGGCACAAACACCCAACAACATAAATTTGAAGCTCAAAATTGATTATGAAAGAAATACAAAAGAAAATATAAAATTTTGGAAGATTGAGTAGAATGAGCTATTTGAGTAATTGAGGAATCAATATGCTTGAGTATATATGCTTTTCATTGATGTCAACTTATTATTATTGTCATTAATGACTACTTTCCTTAATCAATGTTGAATATATTGCTCTGCATATTCAATATGTTGAGAATAATTTGTTGACACTTTGATATGATAATGAAGATTTTTATTTTAATCTTTTATGGTCAAAACACCAACACCAGTACAATGGATTTGGCAACAACCTATTTATGGTTTTTTTTTATAGTATTCTCTACATGTCAAATGAATGCTTCACATTTCTCCAAATGATAATTTTTGATAGCTCAGTTCTAGACATGAGTTATTAATGTCCTTAGCTACATTCATTTATATGACACAATATCTTTGACTTTGGATACTTTCTTTCAAAGTTTGATGGTGTTTGTATTTTACGTTTAGTTGAATACTTTAATTATTTGTTTGAATATATATAAGGTGGAATATAGTTCCTAATGGTGATTTTTTCGTTCTAGCTATGATATGTTATGATTCGCTTCTCATTCCTCCTTACTCTGAGCATATTTAGTGATCACTTATTTCAAATTATATTCAGCTACTTGCCTAGCCAATCATGGGAGACTTTACAAATATGGTTTGGTATAAATAAAATAAATATTTATGGTATGTGTGTGGAATTTTTGTATTCTTATGCTAATTTTGTGTAAGTGTACATGTGCAAAAAAGGATGTATGAAAGAGGATTTGTCTCTCTACATGTTTTAAATTTGTGAAAATTGTTTGAGGATAGGGTGGATATTCTTATGTTAGCTACCACAAATAGTGAGCCAAATGTATCTATAGATAAATTAGTTGAGTTATTATTGTGTAATAGCGGTGAATATATTCTATTTTATCCTTCTTATTTTGTACAGTAGGCCCTCTGATAGTAATCCTTCTTTCTTTTAGCAGTGAGTCCTTTGGTAGAAAGCCTCCGACAATGAACCTTAATAAAAATCAGCTTAAATATTGTCACTCTAATAGATGTTTCATATTTGATATTGATCTTATTTTTAGGTTTCCCCTTAATAGAGTTCCCACATGTGTTTGGTGATTGTTGTGATTTCAAATTTTTATCTTTTTGACATCAATAACTCAGAAATATTTTTTGGAATTGATTAAATTCATATTGAGATTTAAAAGTCTTTGGAAAATTGAGTCACCCTCTCTCTCAGTTGTCTTTCATACTCAATAATTGGTATCAATTTTTTTGTGCATTGGAGAAGAGCTTAACCATTTAAGGAGATCTCAATGACACACAAATTAACACTCCCTACTCTTGATGGATCTAACTATATATATTGGAAAGTATAAATGTGAAAATATTTGATATATTTTAGTTAGAATATTTGAAAGGTTGTGGAAACTCAATATGGGAAGCCTGCTAGTAGACTAAACACTTTGGATAATATCAGAGCGTATAAAAATACTGAGAGGGAATGGTGTGAAATTTTAAGTTCTCTAACTAAAATTGATTTAGGAAATGTTCTATTTTGGAAACTACTCATGATATTTGGGAAAATTTTTAAAACACCTATTAAGAAAAAATATGGTCAAACAAGATAAGATGCATAATTCAAAGGCTAAGTATGAAGATATACAAATAGAAGAACATACTACAAAAGCATACATGTAAAAGATTGATGAAATGATGAATGAGATCGAGACTCTTGACAACACAATGGAAGAAAATGATGTGGTAAAAGAAGACTCAAAACCCTTACTAAAGCTTATAGTTTTAAAGTCTCTACCATTGAGTAAACTCATATTTTGAATTAGTAGTCTATGGAATATATTGAGTAACCTCACTCTCAAATTTCTTGAAAAGATATTCAACATGCAAAATCTTTTGTACTCTCAAAAGCACTAGCCAGTTAATTCAATTAGGTATAAATACATCTAGGAAAAAAATAGGCCATGAAGATTCCTTAGTTCTTAAAGACAATAGCAACTCCATGAGTGCTGATTCAAAATTTATATAAATTTGATCATCTCCTAGACCTTGAACACTTCCTGTACAATATTTCTTATAAATCTGACAACCTAATTGTGGAGTTCCTTTATTATCTCTATAATATCTTCAAGCACATCTTCATGACTTGGTAAACTAACTTTAGATCTAAGATCTAATTCCATTCTGAAACAAAAACCTCTACCTCTTTGTCCTAGTGCTGAAAGTCACTAAATAGAGGTAATCATTTTTAACACTTGACTTTCATAAAATGAAAAACACATGAAAATCAAAATACCTTCAAGAGTTGATGTTGAACTTCGATCTATTGAAATACCATGTAGAGATTCCACCTCCTTGATGAGGAAAAATGAGATCACTATTGTGATTCACTTTTTAACATCCAACTTCTTACAACAATAGATTCCATACAACACTAAAAACTATAGATCAAGATCTAATACTTCTTTTCCAATAGCTACTTTCAAGGGCTTCAGATCTACCCACACAAACTAAAAGTCCTTCAAAATTTTAACATGAAATCAACTAGGACCACTAGTATAGAGATTTAGAGTCGCCACTCACACTTGTGAGAAATAAACATAATTTGTTACTTGACAAAATTGAACCAAACTTTCAAATTATGGAAAAAATACAAATCATCAAATCACTCTTGGAGATTTACAAACTCAAAAAAGAGAACAAACCCTTGTGTTCATTCTTGACTCTGAACTTTTACAACAACACTTTAAAGCAAAACCCAGTTGAATTAATTGAAGATGAACTCTCTTAGTAACAACACAATAAACACTCAACCCTAAAAGCCAATAGCATCACTGGGAAAAATAGAATTCAGCAAGGATATGAAAAGAATACCACAACTCTTCACTGATGTATTACTTTCCTTGTGTCTCACCCCAACAAAGTTGTCATTTTTGTTGGTTTTTAAAATGTCAAGTTTCAAAAACCCAATGATGAGAATGAAATACATCTAGGGGAAGCTAGTTCCCACCTAAAACATACCCATTCAAACACTGAGGCCAACTATAAGGCTATACTTCCTCTTCTTCTTCAGGCTCTACAAGACCTAGGTGGGTGAACCTTATATTCTTCATATGGTACTAGTATCAAAGCATATAACTAAATCTTGTAAAGAAGAGAATACCCTTAATATTCTATGATTATGCAAACAACATAGACATGAAATAGCTAATGACATGACCTATGAACCTGATAAATTAAGTGAGAGTAACTCTTTTCAAATTTTCAACAAAAGGGGAAAGGATTTTGATTATAATATTGATTTTAGCATAACCAAGACATGAACAACACAAGACATTGATCCTGTAGTTGATTAATGCCTTATCTATTAGACAATTCCACAAATAACTAATATACACCCTTGAAAATTATTGACACATTTCATGTATCAAGACTTCCAAATCTATCCATTCATCTTGTGAATCAGACATTTGCATCTTTCTGAATCTCATACTCCACTTATCCCTTCATGAAATATGCAACCCTGTTATGGTAAATCAAGAATTTACATGACTCCTTGAATCATAAGTAAACAATACCAAATGTACAACCTAAAATAGATTACAATTAATACTTGTACTCTTTGTTCACAAATCACAAAAGATTACAAACACACAAACAAGAGACAAGAACCAGAGTAAAGATAAACTTGTTGTCGCATTTTTATTCATTTTCTTGAAACAAATACATAAAGGATGCATGAAATTGAATCATAGAATTGTTGAATAGACTAGAACTATCTGTATTCTCATTAGCTATTGTTCATTAGATGAGAGAAATATTGAAGAATGGTGGAATCACATCCATGAAATAATTTCTACTAAACTAGAACTATCCTTGTGGTATCACAACAGTGAAAAATGTCCAAGAACTAGAACCAACCCCAGAGCAAGAAAGAAAAGAGAAAGATATAGGAGAGGAAGGAAATCTTGGATCTGATCTAGAAGTGACACATGTCCAGTTGAATCTCCATCCCCTACTACTACAAATAATATCTCCTCTCTCTATAACCGAAATCTGAATGGAATCTCATCATTAAGCTTTAAAAAACTTAAAATGTCTCCTCCAACTAATGATAAACTTTATTGTAATAAAAAAATTAGGTATGCATCTGAAATGCTGATAAAAACTTCATTAAATTAATTTAGAGGCAAAAAAAATCACCAAATGCATCCTTACTAACTTTGGCGTACACCCAGTTCACCATTTTGCCAAAAACCAAGTCTAAACTACCCTAACAGAATGTAGTTGAAAAATAAGCACCTGTGACAAAACTGCCATGTGGCAACCTCCCACATGCAATCACCTCACCATGACATCTACTTGTTGGGTTCCCTGCCACCTCATTGCCATGGGGCTTTACCTGATTAGCTAGAACTTGTATGTGTCATGTCATCAGCCACCTAGGCCCATTGCCACATGGTGGCATGACACTTCCCTACATTTCTTATCTTCCCTGCATCTTCATTTTGTGGAGAAGCACAAACCATCCAATCTGACATATGTCAACATCTTGTATATTTGATCTATTTGCTACCACATGTCGCAATGACCCTTCCTTGCATTCCTAGTTAGCAAACTACCATGTCAATGTGGGAATACAACATTCAACCTCAACTCACCATGTGTCACCTCTAACACATCAACACCTTAGGAAGCATGTCAAGTTTGGAGGTCTGCTACATGTCACTATCTAATTGGGCCACTTGGATCCACGTGCATTTGACATGAAGAAACCTCAATGATTTCCTTATGTTTGACCATTTTAATTTATTGAAACTTAAACTCGCATTCTATTTTTTTTTTTTTTGAAAATCAAAATCATCTTTTGTTTTTCCATTTAGTCATTACTTATCTTGATTACCTAATCTGTAAAACATCTTCCAAAATCTCTAATCAACTAATCCTATCAGTAGCTTGGATCATGTTAAGGCCATAAAATATGGTATCTTCTTTGAGTCATTATAATGGGGAGAAAATATTGAATCCAACCTTGAGTAAAGCCTCCCTCAAACTCGAGACCTCCTTACTTGGTGGCACTCACAAAAATTACATTCATACAGATCTTTAGGTATGAATGGCTCCAATTCTATCATAATTATTGGAAGTGCATGCCCATCCACAACTGGGAAAAGACATGAGATCCTGCTCCCAATGCAACCTTTTAGGTTATGACTCTATGTCTGTCGTGTACCATGGGACAAAGAGGAAATTGGATGGCTAGACTAGCTAGTGGGGGTAAAGGATGGAACATTTTTTATCATCAAAACCCAGCAAGTGAGAAAAAATTTATGCCATGTCTAATTGGAATACTCTCTACCAAGTTTTTTGGGATCTAGTAAGCCACCTCTATGCTGACTTTTGGCATTTTGAAAGAGAAACTCATCCCCATTAAGAACCATGGATTCCTATTATAAACATTTTGCTTACACTGGAATTACTACCAACATCAACTTCATCAAAACACATAGAGCCTCACTTTCCCTTTCATCATCAATGACACCTCCTTATACTATCTTGAATCTAGTTGTAGATGCCTAACAAATCTATCATTAAAATAGCCTCTTGAATTTATGCTTTGTAGAAAAGAAATAGCTCCATAGTGGAAGCAGCTGCTAATCAGGCTCTTTCTCTAGCTTTGACTTTAGTTGAAACTCATTGCACTATTAAGATCCAATCTAAATCCCATGACACCTACTACTATTCTAAGGTGTTGAAATGAACTTCTTATTGATGGGAGTTGGTAGTTCACCACTACATCCACCTCAGTTGTCTATTTCCTTGTATTGGGGTATACATGTCAAAACAAATCTTCAAGGCCTTAAAGCCATCAAATATGTACTTATTTTTCCCATACTTTGAGGATTAAAACTATTTTTCTTGTCCCCAATGGATGGGATCTTGAGGCACACAATCATGACTAAATGTTTCTTGATTCAAAATGGTGCTCCCTCACATACTCCCAAAACTAAGTTTCTAGATTTATTGATGAGAAAAACTTCTCGTGTTTGAAAAGCATTTGAGACATTAATGCTTTGGCTTTGAGAAGTGTTGCAACTTGCATGAGAATTGATTCAACATTAGCCATTATTAAATCACTTAAAACCAAAAAGGCAATAATTAAAATCAACAAAGGATGATCATTATTGTATTATTCTATAACATGAAACATTGTCGCCTCCCATGTTGTCTTGAATCATTTTCTATACCAATCATCAACAATTAATATGATTATAATCTTTTGAAACATCTTTCATCCAAAAACATATCATCAATCTCATGGAATCAATCAAGCCCCAAAGTGGGTCCAGCTAAGAAAAAATTTCAAACTGAAACACCTGATATCTCAAACTAGCCTATTGAACCCATCATACTGATTAAAATCAAACTTGACTGCCGAACCATCATTTTAAACTCTTTTCAATTTTTTGTAAATTTCCAATTTTGTGCCAAGGTGTTCATTGACTAGCCTTAAAAACTGACTAAAATAGATAACTGGACCCTGAGATTTGACATGTTGGTTCTCTAATCCACATTCTCTTACCCTACCAGATCTCTTGTCATGAAAACATCTGGGTGAAAAGATATTGACCATCAAAGTTGCCTTCTTAAACCTGCCTAAAAAAAAACATGCTTGAAAACAACTAAAACATGTTCAGTTTTGGCTTTGAAATCAGGTCAAACTTACACTTGGGGGCACAAAAATTGAGGCTTTAGTTCACTATCACAAGGAGAGTGCAAAATCTATTATTTAGGCTCATGATGAATAAAATAGTGCATTTGGAAAGTGGTCAAAGTGGGGTACTCTAATTTGAAAAATTAGGAACACTGGCAAGACTTTGATTTTATCAAATAGAATGGACTTGGGAAAGTGTGCAGACTGATTTGTCAAGACTTGCAAACTAGCACACTTAAAGTATTTTCAGAGTAGAACATAGTGGTACAATCCATTTGGTCTCATTTATGATTCATCATCGGCTCAAATCTAAAATATAGCAAGTTTCTAACCCCTATAATGCAATCAAAAAGGAAATTTCTCATTTCAGTCAACTAGGTCAAAGTTATATCTGGTCAAATAGGGCTTCTTAGAATTTTGAACAATATGCAAGTTTATGACACAGACAACTAACCAACTTTGAGGGATTCAAAACCTAGTCAAAACATATCGAAATGACTTGAAAATTGAAACATAGGTTTTTTGATGTGTATCCTAAACACTTCAAAAGTGGTGAGTCATGAAACATAATTGGGTGCAAGATATTAAAATGCAAACTAGGTTTCTTGTGGTTGTTTGATACTAAAGAAAAAATGCAGATTTAAGCAATGCTCAAAATGAAACTTCATGGAATGATTCAGAATGGAAAGTTATCATTATGAAACACATGGATATACTAAATGAAAGGTGTTAGAAACATAAAACACCTCATAGGCCTCAAAAGGATAGACAGGTACACATGCAGTAAATGTGCTTATAGGAGCTCAAATGGACTCAAAATTTTAAAATGGTACTTAAAATGGGAATACAATTTTGAGTCCCAATAGTGGCTCTACATGGGGATGCATGTCCTTTGTAGGAATGAAAAGGATTCAGATCTCTGGAAGAAGCAAACCACTCCAACAAATCTCTCAAATCACTTTATTGAAAGCAAGAAAAACTACTCCTAAACTATACAAACGATGGCCCCAAGCCACCAAAACTCAAAAAAAATTCTTACCTCTGTCATATATCTGATTTTCATCTCCTTTCTCATGAGGTAAGCTGAAAACATATTTCTTTTCAGTTTCACCAATCGGATTAGTATTCTCTGTTAGTTCACTTGGAAAAACAAAATCTACATCTTCATTCTCATAGTGCATATATCAATCAACATTTACTTCTACATCATGCTTAGTATGAGAAACTAAACCAACATGCTCATATAAACTGTCATCAAATTAAAAACTATCATGAACATATGACTGTTGTATGCTATCAACTAGAAACATGAAGGCTTCATACTTCATTCAAAAAGTTGCATGTGTCAAAAGTTTACAACTCACCTTGTGTGAAGAACATATAAAATATGATTTCTCATCCTTTTTAGTCTTGACACTCATCTGATTAAATTTTTTAGACACTAAAACTCCTTCACACTTAATAAACTAATTAGTCCCCAAGTTTGAAAAAATCTCATGAAAGTGTTGACATAAAATATGATGATCACAATCTTCATCAAACAACTCATTAGAGTGGACTTTAAACTAATCATTACAAGATTCATCAGCACATAAGGAGAACTTAGAATCATATTTACAATTTTTGACATTTTCCTCTTTGTCATATGAACAATAAAATCAACTTCAGTATTATCAACATGATAAGAATCTGAAACAATATGAGATTTCTCCCTAATAATATTCTCCTCATAAGAAAAGTCATCATGTGTATTGACACTTAAACCATTATCACATACACCTCCAAAACTTGACAAAGAATGTTATGATTTTATATCATTTTCAGCATTGAACTTTGGGGAAAGGACTTCATCTTGAGAAGAAGCATAATAAGGGATATCCAAATCATTTTGAGAAACATTTGCATACCTTTCAAGATCATGAGCTAGTAGTTCTAAAATTTCATCAACACTCAACAAGACTTCATCACAAGTGTATTCTTCATAGCTCTGATCATAATTTGGCTGATTTGAAAAACTTATAGCAGTAGTACCATTAGTATAACAATTTGAAAAATTAGAATCATTACTGCAACATACTACCTCTTCTTTGCAAAATACCTCTTCACTAGGTCTTTCATTTTCATTTTCATCAAAAGAAAGGTTATCCATACTACTATTAGAACTTTCTTCATTATCATGAATACTGTCACATGATTCATTTTCAATTACATAAGCATCTTCATCTTATTGACTGAAATCATCTAATTTAGTAGATCTAGAATCCATCTCTTCATAATCACAAGAAAAATTAACATTATCTATGGATTCACTAGATTGACTATTACTTTCAACACATTCACTTTTGCTATTAGAGGATTCAATACAGAATTCATAGCTACTTAAATCACTCTCAAATTTCTTGAAAAGATCTTCAACATGTAAAATCTTTTGTACTCTCAAATGTGCTTTCCAGTTAATTGATTTAGCCAAAACACATCTAGGAAAATAATAGGCCATGAAGATTCCTTAGGTCTTAAAGACAAATGCAACTCCATGAGTGTTGATTTCAAATTTATATAAATTTGATCATCTTCTAGAATTTGAACACTTCCTAGAGTATTTCTTATAAATATAACAACTTGATTGTGGAGTTCCTTTCTTATCTCTACAATATCTTCAAGCACATCTTCATGACTTGGTAAACTAATTCAAATTTGAGATTTGATTCCATTCTGAAACAAAAACTTCTACCTCTTTCTCCTAGTGCCAAAAGTCACTAAATAAAGGCAACCATTTTTAACATTTAACTTTCATGAAAGGAAAACACATGAAAAACAAATACCTTCAAGTGCTGATGTTGAACTTTGATCTATTGAAATACCATGTAGATCCACCACCTCCTTGAAGAGGAGAAATGAGATCATTGTTGTGATTCACTTTTTAATATTCCAATTTCTTACAACAACAAATTGCATACAACACTGAAAACTATAGATCAAGATCTAATACTTCATATCTACCCACACAAACTGAAAGTCCTTCAAAATTTTAACATTAAATCAACTAGGAGCACTAGTACAATGATTTAGAGTCACCACTCACACTTGTGAGAAATAAAACATAACTTTTCACTTGAAAAAATTGAACCAAGCTTTCAAATTATGGAAAAATTGCAAATCATCAAACCACTCTTGGAGATATACAAACTCAAAAAAGAGAAAAAACGCTTGTATTCATTCTTGACTCTAAACTTTTACAACAACACTTTGAAACAAAACCTGGTTGAATTGATTGAAGATGTACTCTCTTAGTAACAACACAATTGACACTCAACCCTCAAAGCTACTACTACAAATGAATAAAAAATCACTAAGAAACACAAAATTTAGAAAGGATATGAAAAGAACACCACAATTCCTCACTGTTGTATTACTTTCCTTGTGTCTCTCCCCGAAAAAGTTACCATTTTGTTGGTGTTTTAAAATGTTAGGTTTCAAAAAACCCAATGATGAGAATGGAATACATCTAGGGGCAACTAATTCCCACCCACAACATACCCATTCAGACACCAAGGCCAACTATAAGGCTATACTCTTTCTTCAAGCTCTACAAGACCTAGGCAAGCAAACCTCAGATTCTTCATATGGTACTAGTATCAAAGCATATAACTGAATCTTATATAGCAGATAACACCCTTAATCTTCTATTCTTATGCAAACAACATAGACATGAAATAGCTAATGACATGACCTATAAACCTGATAAGTTAAGTGAGGGTAACTCTTTTCAGCTCTTCAACAAAAGGGAAAAGGATTTTGATTATAATATTAATTTTAGCATAACCAAAACATGAACAACACAACAAATTGATCTTGTAGCTGATCAGTGCCATATCTATTTGGAAATTCCACAAATCACTGACATACACACTTGAAAATCATTGACACATTTCATATATCAAGACTTCCAGATCTATCCATTCACCTTGTGAATCAAACTTTTACATCTTTCTAAATCTCATACTCGACTTATCCCTTCATAAAATCTGCAACCCTATGATAAATCAAGCATTTACATGACTCCTTGAATGATAAGTAAAACATACCAAATGTACAACCTAAAATAAATTGCAACTGAGACATATGCTCTTTGTTCATAAATCATAAAAGATTACAAACATCACAAACAAGAGACAAGAACCAGAGTGAAGATAAACTTCTTGTCACATTTTTATTCATTTCCTTGAAACAAATACATAAAGGATGCATGGAATTGAATCATAGAACTATTGAATAGACTAGAACTATTTGTATTCTCATTAACTATTTCTCATTACATGAGAGAAATGTTGAAGAATGGTGGAATCACAACAGTGAAAAATGTCCAAGAACTGGAATCAACCCTAGAGAAAGGAAGAAAAGAGAAAAATATAGGAGAGGAAAGAAATCCTAGATATGATCTAGAAGTGACACATGTCCACTTGAATCTCCATCCCCTACTACTACAAGGAATCTCGCCTCTCTCTACAACCAAAATCTGAAAGGAATCCCATCATTAAGCTTTTCACAACTCAAAATATCTCCTCCAACTAATGAGAAATCTTATTATGATAAAAAATAATTAGGTATGCATCTAAAATGCTGATAAAAACTTCACTAAACTAATTTAGAGGTGAAAAAAGATCACCAACTTCTTCCTTACTAACTTTGGTGCACAATCAGTTCACCATTTTTCCAAAAACCAAGTTTCAACCAGCCTAACAGAATGTGGTTGAAAAATAAGCACTTGGGAAAAAATCATGAATATATCAAATATACTACTTCCTATGAAAAAATAAACAACAAATATGGAAATCTCATTCTAAAACTTTTCCATTGATATATGATAGTCATATATTGACTTATCAAAAATACCCAGAATATCAATTTGAAATTTGGGCTCTTAATTGGTTCACATGACTGTATTTCCTTGCAAATAAATAATTTTGCACTAAGGTCCAAACTTTATAACATAATCACATTTGATTTAAATGACCTTGCACATGAAAAGGAAAATAAGCCTTTAAAATTTGATTTTATAACCTTTTATTTTCCCTCCAATTTTGCATCCAGGTCAAACCTAGGTTGACCGACCTAACACGTGGCACGATGTGATTCATTGGTTTTTGCACTGCCACTGCCACTTGGTCACTACATGGCACCCTCTGAGTGGTCCACCAGTCTGGCACTTGATGCCTAACAAACTGCCACATGGCAACCTCCCATTAGACCTCCTTACATAGTCACCTCACCACATCATCTGCCTGTTGAGCACCTTGCCACCTCATTGCCATGTGGCATTACCTGATTGGACACAATTTGTCTGTGCCATGTAATCAGCCACCCGAGCCCACTTCCATGTGGCGGCATGGTGTTTCCCTGCATTCCTTATCTTCCCTACATCTTCATATTGCAGGGAAGCACAAATCTTCCAATCTGACATGTGTCAACATCTTATGCATCTGATTTGTTTCCTGCCACCACATGTCACAATGATGCTTCATTGTACTCCTAGTTATAAAATTGCCATGTCAATGTTAGAATGATACATTCAACCTTAGCTTGCCACATGTCACCCCTGCCACATCAGCACCTCAAGAAGTGTGTCAAGTCTGGAGCTATCTGCCACATGTTACTATCTGATTGGGCCACTTGGATCCATGTGTCAATTTCTAGTTGATCGTTAGGCCATTTCATCATCCATTCACCATCATTTCCTTTCAAAATTTTACCATGCCATCATCTAGCCACGGGCTCCACTACACAAGCTTGCTTTCTTTTAAAAAGGGCGTGTCTCTAAGACACTTAAGTTATATGTGGAAAGGTATTTAAAAAATGACATGAACAACTTCCTTCCCAATGTGGGATAAAAAATGCAAGCCATCCTCTACACATTTCTTCTCAAAAATGTCATTGGCATCTATTTTTTCATCGCAGAGCACATCAACACCTTCATAGCTTCATCAAAAAGTGAAAGAAATCTCTTGTCTTTGTAACACATTTCAACCTCCCCCACAAACATGGAAATAGTGCAATGTCTCCCTCGTGAGTAGACATGAAGAAACCTCAATGATTTCCTTATGTGTGACCATTTTAATTTATTGAAACTTAAACTCACATTCTATTTATTTATTTATTTGAAAATCAAAATCATCTTTTATTTATCCATTTAGTTATTACTTATCTTGATTCCCTAGTCTATAAAACATCTTCTGGAATTGCTAATCAACTGATCCTGTCAGTAGCCTGGATCACGTTAAGGCTAGACAATCTGGTATCTTCTTTGAGTCATTACAATGTGGAGAAAATATTGAATGAAGCCTTTAGTAAATCCTCCCTCAAACTCAAGACCTTCTTACTTGGTGGTGCTCACAAAAATTACACTCATATAGATCTTTAGGTATGAACGGCTCTAGTTCCCATAATTATTAGAAGTGTATGCCCATCCACAATAGGGAAAATACACAAGATCTCACTCCCAATGCAACCTTCTAGGGTATGACCTTGTGTCTATCATATACCATGGGATAGAGACGAAGTTGGATGGTTAGACTAGCTAGTGGGGGTGAAGGATGGAACCTTTTTTATCATCAAAATCTAGCAAGTGAGAAAAAAATTGTGCCATGTTTGATTGGAACACTCTCTGCCAAGTTTTTTGGGATCTAGTAAGTCGCCTCTATGCTGACTTTTGGCATTTTGAAAGAGAAACTCATCCCCATTAAGAACTACAGGTTCCTATTATCGACATTCTACTTACACTAGAATTACTACCAACATCAACTTCATCAAAACATGCAGAGCCTCACTTCCCCCTTTCATCATTGTTGGCACCTCCTTACTGTATTTTGAATCTAATTGTAGATACCTAATAGATCTATCATAATAATAGCCTCATGAATTTATGCTTTGCAGAAAATAAATAGCTCCATAGCGAAAGTGGCTTCTAATTGTGCTCCTTCTCTAGCTTCAACCTTAGTTGAAACTCATTCCACAATTAAGATCCAATCCAACTCCCATGACACTTGTTACTATTCTAAGGTGTTAACATGAACTTCTTACTATTGGGAGTTAGTAGTTCACTATTGCATCTATCTTGGTTGTCTATTTCCTTGCATAGGGGTACACATGCCAAAACAAATCTTCAAGGCCTTAAAGCTATCAAATCTATACTTTTTTTTCCCATACTTTGAGGATTGAAACTATTTGTCTTGTCACCAATGGATGGGATCTTGAGGCACACAGTCACGACTAAATGGTTCTTGATTCAAAATGGTGCTCCTTCATGTAATCCCAAAATTGAGCTTTTATTCATGAGAAAAAAAATTCTCATGTTTGTAAAGCATCTATGAAATTAATGATTTGGCTTTGAGAAGTGTTGCAACTTGCTTGAGAATTGATTCAACATTAACCATTGTTAAATCACTTAAAAGCAAAAAGGCCATAATTTGAAATCAACAAAGGACGATCATTATTGTATCATTCTATAACATGAAACATTGTTGCCTCCCATGCTGTCTTGAATCATTTTTTATACCAATCATCAAAAATTAATATGATTATAATCTTTTGAAACATCCTTAATTCGAAAACATCTCATCAATCTAATGGAATTAGTCAAGCCCCAAAGTGGGTCTAACTTTAAAAAAATCAAATTGAAACAACTGATATCTCAAACTGGCCTATTGAACCCATCATACTAATTAAAAGTGAATTTGACCACTGAACCATCATTTTTAACTCAGTTTTCAATTTTTTGCAAACTACCAATTTCGTGCCAAGGGGTTCTCTTACTTGCCTTAAAAATTGATTGAAACAGATAACTGGGCCCTAAGATATGACATGTTGATTCTCTATTCCACATTCTCTTACCTTGTCATATCTCGTGTCATGATGACATCTGGGTTAAAAGATATTGACCATCAAAGTTTCCTTCTTAAAACTACATACAAATGAACATGTCTAAAAACCAATAAAATGTGTTCAATTTTGACTTTGAAAATATGTCAAATTGACACTTGAGGGCTCAAAAATAGGGGTGTTAGTTCACTGTCATGAGGAAGTATAAATTCTATGATTTTGTCTCATGATGAATAACAGGGCACATTTGGCAAGCAGTCAAAGTGGGGTACTCAAATTTGCAGAACTAAGAACACTGGTAGGACATTGATTTTATCAAATGAAATGGATGTGGGAAAGTGTACAAACAGATTCATCAAGAGTTGTAAACTAGAAAACATAAATTATTTTTAGAGTAGAACATAGTGGTATAATCCATTTGGTCTCATTTATGATAGGCTCAGAGTTATGACATCCTGAATAGGGCTATCGATCAATCTACACTTTTAGACACTAGTAAAACTTTACAAATTGCATTTGGAATCTCATTTGAAAACTAATCAAATGGATTTTTCATAGGCTCAAATCTAAAACATAGCAACTGTTTGACCCCTAGAATACAATGCAAAAGAAAATTTCTCATTTTGGTCAACTGGGTCAAAGTTATAGCTAGTCAAATAGGGCTTCCCAAAATTTTGAACAATATGCAAGTTTATGATAGACAAGTAACCAACTTTGAGGAATTGAAAACCTAGTCAAAACATATCAAAATGATTTGAAAATTGAAACATAGGTTCTTTGTTATATATACTAAACACTTTTAAATTGGTGAGTCATGAAACATAATCGGGTGCAAGATATTCAAATCCAAATTAGGCTTCCTGTCGTTGTTTGACACTTATGCAAAATTGCATATTTAAGCAATGCTCAAACCGAAACTTCATGGAATGATTCGGAATGGAAATTTATCATTATGGGATGCATGGATATACTGAATGAAAGGTGTTAGAAACATAACACACCTCATAGGTCTCAAAAGGATAGTCAGGTACACATGCATTAAATGTGCTTATAGGGGCTCAATGGACTCAAATTTTTAAAATGGTACTCAAAACAGGGATGCAATTTTGAGTCCCAACAGAAGTCACAAGGTATGCAATACAAAATCAAGATACAAGGTATAATCTAACATCCAAAATGCATCACAACTAATACACTCCCACATGATTCAATATGTAGCATATGAAAGATAAGAGAAAGTCTCCAATAATGATGAACGAGGAATTACAACACCTACAAGGATTATCTAGGACATGAACATGAATGACAAATTAATAGAATCACTACCACTTAATCATGTGGAACCAAAGGTCCACTCCCACTATACTAAGGAGATAAGAACAAACCCCACTCAGATATCAAATCACAAAACCAAACACATAAAAATTGAGGATGGGATCTTATAAATCTCTCTATATCAAGAGGTATGATATATACTACAAGGGTCTTTGGAACTTGGACCCTCAAGCATTAAGGTACCCTATACTATCCATTTTGGATCATATACCCTCAATACGATCCATCCAAAACTAGAATACCCTCGCATGAAGATGAGGAACTCTAGATCATACCTGCTCTCTAGGTATCATACCATTCTCATCATTAGCATATACAAGTGCTCAAGGCAAGGGTAAGGGAATATCACTAATTACATTTCTAATATGCTTCACAAATTTTACCACTAAGTTATCACTTATTAGCAAAATTACAATAGGCTACCTTGGATTTGACCTTTTTGTTCCCCACACCCCTATTGTAAGATACTCCCTCAAGAAGCACTTAGATAACCTCCCTTAAGCTCATATACTACAAATAGATCTTAATAAATCACATAAAACATTATAATCAAATTCAAAACCATAATACAATTGGAACAAACACTAGTCCTCAAACTATATTACAAATCCATACTGGTCCTCAAACCATAACATCACAATAACATTCTCTCTCAAAAAATTTACAAAATAGTGAACTTAAGAAAGCCTAGATCGATAAAAAATTATGATCAAGTCAACATCACAAAATGCTGAAAATACACATCTCACATAGACAACAAACCCTCAAGCCTCTGTGTACAACTCCTATATCCAACGTAACCCCATATGAACAATAAATACACCCAATAAATAAAAAAACATAATGTAAGTCTCATATGTATAAAATATTCAAACTGATTACTATGCCCAATTTGACTAAAATATGTTAATATAATGTTTCATGCATAAATACCTATTTTGATAAATAAGTATTAAAATAACATCAACTTGCATGTCGAGACACTAAAATTTTAATAATAAAATAGATATATTCATCTTAGTATCTATATTAATATAAAATTTCCTTAATATTAAATATGTCCAATTATTATGTAAATATTAACTTATTAGTATCTATTAAGAAATTTACCTCAAATAAAAAATTAATAAATATCAAAAATCATATCTATTTTTTTTTATAGGTAAACGATTGAAGCCTAGATTATTTATTATTATTGTTAAGACTAATTATTATTATGTGTTAATCAAGAGTAGATTCGAACTCAAGACCTCCTTGAGGAGAGGCTCACAATTTAACAATGCGTTCTAAGTTCTTGCCTAGAAATCATATCTATTAATTATTATAATCAAAATTATTTATTATATATGAATATTATTCACATTTAATATTTATTAAATAATTAATAAAAATTAATTAATTTTTTATTAAATTGAATTAAATTTAAAAATAAAATAAAAAATAAAAAATTAATTGTCTAATGTAAAAATAACATTTCAAAAAAAATTGCATATAAAAAAGTAAGTGGGTGGGGTTTAACCCTCCCATTACACACCCTTATGGGAGTGCTTATGCTTATGACAACACAACTGTCATGGTAGAAGCCACTTGGAGTGTGAGTGGGGACTTGTTATATATATATATATATGATTTACTAATATGCTAAACTACCCATTTTCAACAAACTTATCTTTTCTCCATTTTATTATTTTTTGTAGTAGATTTCTAAAATCAAATACATATATATTTTAGAAGAATGTCTTTTACTCAAAAATTATTTTTTCAAACTCATTCCTTTAATGCTATTTCTTGCTTTTTCTTCCCATTAAAAATTCTATAAACATATTTTTAATTCATTTTTCTTAATCCATAACACTAATATTTGACTTGTTTTCATTAAATTTAAAAAAATTCAATCTAGTTTATCCAAAACATCAACCATTTAGAAGTCACAAAGAAAACAAGTTTTTCAAAAGAAGATCGACATGCATTTTCGAACCCTACCTGGAATTCACCAACAGATCTAAATAAAAAATAAGGCCTAGTAAAAAATGTCAAAATTTAACATTTAATTTATAGTTATTTAACTTCAAGCACCAAAACATTTCTCCAATGATAGATGTAATGAAATAATAATCCCAAAACATCTATAATATAGAAAGACTCAATAGGCTTCTTAAAAAGGAACTAAATATGCAAAATATTAAAAATAATAATTTAATAATTAATCTACTAGTTAAGTCACTTAACTACACTTTTAATTCAGAATTAATAATTAAATTATTTTAATGATTTTGCATATAATTGCAAGATTATAATTATAATTAATATATTTTAAAACATATAATATGTAGCTTGATAATTAATATCAATTCATATTATTTATGCATTTAATTTAGATGTTTAACTTAGTACTTATTTTAATCTTTTATTTCATAATTGGGTTTTTAATTAAGTCTTCTAAATAATTAAAGGTATTTATTTTGTTCTTATTAATTAAATAACCATACATACAATATTACAAAATTTTAATTTAAGATATACTTATTTAATCCCCATAGTCAATCTTAATTAGATAACTTAACCATCTAAGAGCACATCATCAAAATATATGAGTGCAACCAAAATACAATTTCAACCAACTTTGAATAACAATTATGCTCAAATGAAGGGTTTACCAATTCATGTCACCTATACAAACTTAGATAGGTAGTCAATCAAACACTTGTCCACTATTTTGGGATAAATGATGGATTATAATGGGATCTTGATCTATATGTTATCTCCCCTCTCTTACCATTCAAATATTGTGATAGGGCACACTCATCTAAACAATTCAAGGAAGTTGATGTCACATACTTGTAATATACATTAAAGACAAGCACATAGATACATGTAACATACAAACTAAGGGATAGGGTGGATGGTGTAAAAATCCCTTAATTTTTTATGTACATTTGGGAAGGAGAAAGAGGGACCTTCAAGAGGATGCAAGGGGTACCAATTTAGAATTAGTATCCTTTTCTAAGATGTATACTCAACGAATCTCTTTCTATAATATTTTATTTCTCTTTAATTTTGTGTGATTAATTAATTTAATTAAGTGTTTACTTAGGAAGTAAATGACCAAGTGAGTTGTGAGTAAATGTAGAAGCATATATTATAGCTAAACACATGAAAGGATCATATTTGAAACATCGATGAAATTTCTTTGAAGTGAAAAATAATAAATTAAACTCACCTTGATAGCCAATCGGAGGGACCAAATCAAATATGGAAAATGGTTGTCAAACTATATAAAAATCTAGAACAAAAGTAGATTCAGGACCTTCGAAGTGAGAATTGTGGATCTTGAAAGTATAGAAGCCTCAAGTAAAGGTCAACTTGGAGGTATAGGTTGACCTAGGTTGGCCTCAACCTATTTTACACCAAAATCTAAAATTTGAAAGTCTGACTAAAACTTGAAACCCTTGTTCCAAAATCTAAATTTTCTACTCAAAAATCTATGGATCTACTCCTACACATAGGAAAAAATGTTTTATTTTTTGGGTTAGGAAGGGGGTAGAGGGTAGGGGCTTTCCTTGGTCAAGCCTTGGTTTTAGATTTAAGCTTAAAATGAGAATGGATGTAAAAGTAAGAGAAATATAAATATTCACCTTACTTGCAAAATCTCTGTGGATGGATCTAGAACTTTTATCCAAAAAGATATAGAAATGCTTGCATGTAGATGAATAATTTATAATGTAGGAAATATCCATAAAAAAAACTAGATCTAAAAGTGCTAAATTAAAGAATAATGGATGTGAGTATGCTCTTTAATACTTATGCAAATTTGATAAATGTGGATCTCCTTCCTCGTTGGCCAACTCCACTATCTCCAATAAAGACATAAGTTAGATCATGAAAAGAGCATGCGTGCATGATGACATGAAAATGAATCCTTTCTTTCTAGACTTTAAATCCTTAAATTCACTTTGAAATCTTGCTTGTAAATGATGAATTAAAGGTATGAATCTTGTTCTCAATTTGATAGAAAAGATAGAATTCATGCATATGCATACTAGATGGCCAAAATGAAGTGTGTAAGCCTCCTTTTAAAAACAATTCAAAATCAAAATAAAAGGGAAAGACTACACTAGATGAGAATACAAATTGGAAACCCCAATATGGGCCTAAGATCCCAAGGAAAAATGCTTCAGGTTGAGGTCTATGACCTAGGAGATCATTTTCATTGGGGTGCTCTTAGAGATGAAAAATATAAAAAAATGCATAGAATCTTGATAAAGATGATCAAATTGAGCATAAATGCATCCATATTATAGGAGATTACAAAAATAGACATATAAAACATCTTAAAAATAAACTTTACACATTTTAAGATAATACATTTGTTAGGATTAAACCCCTGACAGAAATAACAATTACATGCAAATACAAACAATATCATAAAATAATATCTCACATAGAAAAGAACACAAGACACCAAGATTTAATGTGGTTCACCTAATCCCTGGGCTATGTCCACCAAATAGCAAGTCCAATATTATTATGATCTGGTGATTACAACTTGATTACAATCTGTAATCCCTTAAAACTCAATACCATTGTAAGAACCAATTTTTGCATCACACCTTATGGAACACTCCCTAACCCTAAGCCCTTTTATACAAGTATTTTTTCTACTTTAGGGTTAAAATTAGTTACAACATTTCAGCCATAAATTGGTGAATAGTAGCCCAAATTTTTTTGGGGGGTGATGCCCCAAACTTCAAAAAATTTATGAAGTATCTATGGTACTTCCCTGATCAGTCACCACAAACTAACAATCTCCCACTTGGGGACTAATTAGACTCCACACCAAACAATAATATCCCACTTGGAGACTAGCCCTATAACAATATCGCTACCACATGGGGCTCCCAATAGATCAAACCACCCTGGACTATGTTGTTCTTTTATCTTGTTTAGTCTAGAAGACCAACTAAAGCTGAAGAGGAATTCAAATTCTCCCTTGTCACTACCTTTGTAAACATATCTATTAGATTGTCATATGTATGTATCTTGACCAACTTTAATTGTCCATCATTCAAAATTGACCAAATGAAATGGTACCACAACTGAATGTGTTTTGTCTTTGAATGTAGAGTTGAATTCATTACAAGATGAATGAAACTCTAACTATCTATAAAAAAAAAATTATCCCTCTAAGGGTGTCCCAATTCTTCCAAGAAGAACTGAAGCCATATCATCTCCTTGGTTGCCTCTGTAGCAACAACATACTCTACCTTTGTAGTGGATAAAGCATTAACCTTCTATAACCTAGGAACCTAGCTCATGGCTACCCCACTGATAGTAAATACATAACTTATAGTACTCTACCTGGTATCAATATCCCTTGCCAAATCTAAGTCAACATATTCCTATAAATCAGTACTAGATCCCCTAAAATGTAAACACTTACTAAATGTTCCACTCAAATGTCTAAGAATCCATTTTACTACATTCCAATGCTTAATTCCTAGATGACTCATATACCTACTAAGGACTCCCACTGCATGTGCAATATTTGGCCTAGTACATACCATAGCATACATCAAGTTTCCTACAACTGAAGCATAGGGTACCTTGTGTTGGAATTACAATAGGAAAAGTAATTTTTTTAGAGGGTGGGGGGGTGGGGGAGGGTGAATTGGTAGTTTAAACTTGGACCCATAAAACTTTCACTACACATCCATCTCATACATTCAATGAGTAAACTAAAATAACATGTAAAGCACGTACATCTAAAACATGTAAAACATATAAGCAATCACACACATATGATACCAGATATGATTACCCAGAACACTCCAAGTGAGAAGGTAAAACTAGGATGGGGATGGCACCCAAAAAATTTCACTACTACAGTAATAAAGTGTATCCAATGAAGGTTACAATATTTTGATCATGAGATATGATCTACCTTGTGAAAGGTTTTCCCTATTAAAGGCTTACAAAGACTATTAGGTCTCACCTTGTTAGAGGATTTCAATACCTTGTTAGAAGTGCGCCTTGCTAAAGGACTTTAACTAACAACTTAACACCCTATTAAAGGATTCCATACAGCTTGTTAGGACTACTCTATTAAGAGATTTTGACTGAAATCACCTATTAGAATGTCGTAGCTTTGATCCTATGGTTAGCACTTGATTGCTTGATAACAGATCACCTCTGAATAATGTCTTCTTGATCCTTCTTGATTAGATGTCTCTTTGATGTATCCTTTTTCTCCTTCCTCTATTCTGCTCTAATTGATTCTATAATGTAGTTTCATTTCATAACTTCTAAGCCACCATGAATGCTTTGTTTGTGCATGCAAACTATTCTCTTCACTCCTACACCTTACACACTTGCTAAAGAGTTTAGGGTTTGTCCTTCTTATGAAGACTTAGGTGACTTAGGGTTAGGTATGAATCTACAGCTGAGCTTCATCCATTTTTCTACTTAATCCTTCCCATTTTTTGATTGTCTACATGTAATTGCATAGGGAATCCAACTTGAGATTCGTCCTTATCTCCAAAACATCAAAATTCAATCTTAAGTCAGCTCAAAAATAGTTTGTGCCTTTACAAACAAATATGTCAAAACTATCTTACTCAGCATCTGAAGTCTCTGATGCTCAGCATACACTAATCTTTATACTGTGAATTAGCACTTGTATCTCTTGGCATCCACTATTCACTTGACTCCTATGTTACTCGATATATACTGTCTGCTCGACACTTGAGTGACTCAGCACATGAGTGGCTCGACACTCACAATGACTCGGTATAGTCTAATATATACATGTTGTGCTCAACATGTACTACTTGTTCGGCATGAAATAAGTAAATAACTTAAGTGTGTTGACACTTACTTGTCAAAACCAATCTAAGATCAACACCTTGGAAATTTTATCCTCCTCTTCTTCTATCTTTGGACACATCTCCTTAGTCAACTTCAAATGACTAGGTAAAAGTGTGCCAATAGCTTTAGCATTCTCCATAGAGAAACATTGCAACACCTTCTTAATATAATCAACTTGAGATAAAGTCAATTGATTTTTCTTCCTATCTCTGTAAATCTTCATACCAAGGATTTGTTTTGCTGCCCTCAAATCCTTCATATAAAATGCATGTGCTAACTAGCATTTCAGCACCTTAATATGATCCATGTTAGACCTAACTACAAGCATATCATCAACATATAAACATAAAATAATGTAACTATTATCATCCAACCTCTTAAAGTAAACACAATGATCTGAATGACACCTATTGTATCCATACTCATGCATAAACTTGTCAAATTTTAGATAACATTTCTGAGGTGCTTCCTTCAAGCCATATAAACTTTTCTTCAATCTGTACACTAAGTTCTCCTTACCTTTGACCTCAAATCGCCATGGTTGTGCCATATATATATATCTCTTCATCCAAATCACCATGAAGGAAGGTTGTTTTAACATCAAGCTACTCCAAATGCAAATCTTTAGTAGCCACAATACTAAAAATAGTGCGTATAGAAGTCATTTTAACAACAAGAGAAAATATCTCATCAAAATTAATGCCTTTTTTCTATGCAAATCCTTTTACAACTAACCTGACTTTAAATCTTTTCTTACCTCCATCCTCTTCTTTCAATCTATAAACCCATTTATTTTGTAAAGACCTTTTACTTGCATAAACCCCATGTTTTACTTTTTAGCAAAGAGTCCATTTCTTCTTTCATTGCAGATTCTCACTGAAGCTTTGTATCCACCTACACAACTTCATGATAACATTTAGGTTCACCAACATTAGTAAGTAAAATAGAGTAAAAGGAAGGAGAAAATCTTTTTAGAGGTGTACTTAGCCGTGTTGACCATCTAACATTCAATAGGGTGTGTGATATTTGTTGTTGCACATCATGAGGAATTGTTGGAACATAATCTTTTGGAGTATCATCCATCACTACATAATCATTTTCTTTCTTCTCATGTTGTTGCAATAGATATTTGTACAACACTTTCTCATTGAATATGACATCCTTGCTTCTTACAATTTTACAATTTTCAAAATCCCAAAGCCTATAACCAAATTCATTAATGTCATATCCAATAAATACACATTTCTTTGACTTAGATTCTAGCTTGGTTCTATTTTGAGAATCTATATGAGAAAATGCTTCACAACTGAAGGTTTTGAGAAAAGAATAACTCACCTTCTAGGAATACCAAAACCCAAAGTGAGTAGAGGGACCTCTATTAATCAAATATAAAGTAGTATTGATAGCCTCTGACCACATGTGTAAGGGCAACCTAGCATGCAACCTTATGCTCCTTGCATGCTCCATTATAGTCATGTTCATGCGTTCAACCACTCTATTTTCCTATGGAGTCCTTGGAATAGTTTTCTATCTATGAATATTGTTACTGGAGCAATAATCTTCAAATTTATGACTGTAATAATCACCAGCATTATCAAAAATGAGACATTTTAATTTCTTACCAGTCTCATTTTCAACCAAGCATTTCCATTTCTTAAAAGTTTGAAATACATCAAATTTCCATCTAAGGAAATAAACCCATACTTTTCTAGTTGCATCATCAATAAATGTAACATAAAATGAGAGCCACCAAGGGAAGTTACCTGAGTTGGTCCCCATACATTTGTATGCACAAGTTTTAATTTCTCACTTTTATTTCCCTCCCAGTCTTCACAAAACTCACTTTCTTTTGTTTTCCATATACAAAACTTTTACAGAAATCCATATTAACACATTTCAGACCTGGTAAAACTTGATTTGAATGAAGTACTTTCATACCTTTCTCACTCATGTGCCCAAGTCTATTGTGCCATAGTGTTGTATCAAAATCTACAGCAGCTATTTGTTCTCCTTGCTCAACTACAACAATTGTTCCTACACATTGATTTTTCTCTAAAACAATCAAAGTAGAAGGAACAATATGACCTGTATAAAGATAGAAGGTGCCTACTTTCACACCTCTTGCTACTACAAGGGAACCTTTTGAAACCTTCCAATTTTTATCATTAAAAGTAACTACACAACCCTCATCATTGAGTTTCCCTATTGAAATTGAATTCTTACTTAGCCTCGGAACATGTCTTACCTCATGTAGTAGCCAATGATTCCCATTCTGCAACTTAATCTTAACTTTTTCCTTTTCCAACAATCTGAAAGGGTTCATTATCCCCTAAATAAACAAGCCCAAAATTCCCTTGGACATAATCAATGAAATAAACTCTATAAGGTGTAGCATGAAATGAAGCACTAGAATCTAAAACCCATGAATCATCAACACTTTCTAAAGAAAGAAGCAAAGCATCCTCTTCGGGTTTTTCACTTACCAAATTTGCCTCCTTGTATCCATCTTGCTTTTCTCATTCATTTTTCTTTCGAGTTATTTTCCCACAGTACCAATAATCATTCAGTCCTCTTGATTGAGACCTCTTCCCCTTTGATTTTCCTCTTGATTTTTCATGATTTTGAGAATTATTTCCTCTCTCAGTCATTTTGCCTCTACATTGTGCATTCAAAGAACTTCCTAATATAGATCCATCTAAGGATTTCCTATGAGTTTTCTCACTCAAAATAACACTGATCACATCATCATATTTTAGGGTATTAAATCTAGAAATAGAATTACTCATAGCCATTACCAAGCCATTCCAACTTTCAGGCAAAGAACACAAAATCAAGAGAGCCCTAATTTCTTCATCAAAATTAATACCCACAAAAGATAACTAAATAGTAACAGTAATAAACTCATTTAAATGATCAGCAACAAATCTAGCTTCTACCATTTTCATATTAAATAAACACTTCATGAGAAATACCTTATTTGAAGTGGAGGGTTTTTCATACAATTTCACTAGGGTTTCCATCAACTCTTCCATCATCTTCATTTTTGTAATGTTAAATGTCATTGATGGTGCCAAGCATAACTGAATGCTTTCAAATTCCTTTCTATCTAAAATCTCTCATTCCTCATTTGTCATAGTTCCCTTGTTTTTAGTTTTTCCTTCCAACGGCTTCCATAAATCCTTTTGATAGAGATATTTCTCAATTTGCAACTTCCATATTTGAAAGTTCTACCCATTAAACTTTTCAACCCTCAACTTACCCTCATCTACCATTGCTCCCACTCAACCATGAGACTCCCACTCAACTGTGAGACTTTCCTGTAGAGGATAACTAAAAAACAACTAGGCTAAAATACCACTTGTTAGGATTAAAGCCCAGATAGAAAGAACAATTACATGCAAATATAAACAATATTAGAAAATAATAGATCACATAGAAAAGAACACAAGACACCAAGATTTAATGTGGTTCACCCAATCCTTGGGCTACATCCACCAAACAACAAGTCTAATATTATTATGATCCATTGATTTCACCCTAATTATAATTTGTAGTCCCTTACAGCTTAATACCAATGCAAGAACCAATTTTCACATCACACTTTATGGAACAATCCTATAACCCTAAACCCTTTTATACAAGTAATTTTGTTGCTTTAGGGTTAAAATTAGTTACAACATGTCAGCCATAAATTGGCAAATAAAGAATAGCCAAAGATTTTATGATGTATAGTACTTCCTTGATCAGTCACCAGAAACTAACAACATTTAGTCACCACTTTAGTAGGAGGATGAGATGAACTCAAACTCTTGATAAAGTAGATCTAATGCATAAGATGATCTCATCATGATTAAGGATACAATGAAGCAATGATTACTTGTCAAATCCAAAATCATAATAAGAGAAAAATCATTGATAAAAATTAAAAAATTAAAAATAAGTGTGATTACTTCACCTAGTAAGATTTGTGTCTTGTAATATGAATCACACAAAAATGCACAGGTTTGTGTGGCATGTTAGTCAAACCATCAAGGAAACACCCTCAAGGATTTATGCCTCCAAAAAGGGGAATCCAACAAAAGGATACCTAGGCATAATGATGTATACCTTCTTAAGAGATCAAAAGAAACAAATGTAGGGATTAGGCCTTGAGAACTATTAGTAATCCAAGGAGGGATCCAAAAATATAGGGATCAAGCCTTAAAGGATTGTTGGTATTCTAATAAAGGATCTAAAGAAATAAAAATATCATGAAACATAGTGAATGTGAGAAGAGTGTATGCCCCAATGTGAAAGTAATTCCAATGCCTTAATGGGAGCAATAACTTTAACAAAGCATACATGAATCCACTAAAGATGTTTCCATAGTAAAATTCTCCCAAGCCAAAAAACATAAAGTAAAATAAGAATATGAAAAAATATGGGAGATGATGGATCTACCAACTCTAGGGTTAGTATGATCATATGATAATATATGAAATATTAAGTCAAAATTATTTTTTATCATTACCCAAAGGAAGTAGAACTACAAGAAAATGAAAGAAAGAGACATAAGAGTTACAAAGAAGAGTATTTTTTGGTCAATGCCATAAATAACAAAAAGTATTTGGTGCTAGCATGTCTCATCATTCCAAGAAGACTATAGAAAGATAAATTTACAAAAAATGGCATATGTGCAACACAAAATGTAATAACATATAGAAGAATAAAGGTACAAATAGAATAATGATCACAATATGTCTAATTCCTATATCACCTTACATCAAAAGAGAAATAAGAGTCATATGAAGAAATCTAGAAAAAAAACATATAATAAGAAACACATTACGAGGGTAGAACATTACAGTAAGAAAATACATAAAGATAATTGTGAAAGAGGAGATAATCAAGAATATCACCTTTCCCCCATTTCATTCTATAACATTTAGTGAAAGTGGACAAATTGAAATAGGAGAAAAATAAAGCACAATAAAATGAACAAAAGCTAGTTCCAAACAAAGACCATGCTATAAAGACATATTACTATGTTCATTGCTAGGAGTGGTTGATAAATATTGAGAAATCATATTTGGTCAATCATGATCAAGATGAATAGTTTCATATAAATTATCAGAATCATTGGCATGCATATGATTTTTAGTATCAATAACATCATCAAGAATATCCTCTTCATCAAGATGAATCATAATTGAACCCAAGATATGAATCATACTATCATGTTTATCCATTTTATCTTTTCTCACATTTACTTCTCGAGAAGAATACACATGGGGTGGTAAAAGGGGAGTAAAAAAACTCTTGTATGAGATGATGAAGTATTGAAGCATTTTTGGATACATAAGTACAAGCTTTGGCTTTATCTTGACATTTTTTATGATGATCATAGGTGTACCAACTATGTTTGGTCTTAGTAAAGATTTTAGGTGTTGTAGGATCAATCAAAATCATGTCATTTTCTCCTTTTGACAAAAAAATTGAAGGAGCCCAACTAGGTAGAGAGATAGAAACAAAAGAATTTTAAGGAAGCTTTCAACCAAAACTATCATGGTTTCCACATAACCCATAATAGATCTGAAATAAATAAGCACCTAAAATGTACATGCAAGAGAATATAAAACATATCGACAAAAATGTGACACAAGATATATCTTGGAAAACCCTCAATAAGGAAAAACTCATCCTCTAAAAGTATCCATCACCATGTATTCTTTAGAAAAACACCATTGCAATATTACCATTGAAGCCTTCAAAGACATAGCTACAACCAAGAAATCCATGTGAAAAGGCATGAATATACACATCCCATGACATGCTTCTAAATTCCTCAAATGCTACCTTGGCTAACTTGTCTCTCCTTGCTTCTCAAAACCTACCCTTGTGGTTGCTTTTATTCTAGCAAGCTCCCACAAACCCACCACATGATTTACATAAACCATGTACTACCAAACCCCCATTGACCCAAATTTAATATTAGGCATTTAACCTATTTTTCCCCAATATTAAATAATTACATCAAATATTATCACTACAACTCATCAATAATATTCCATGGGAATCCCTCCATTTTGCACATCCATCCCTAGGTGTTCCTAGGTGCAACATTACATAATAAAACAAAATAATATAATATAAACAATATTATGCAATGTGTATAATATACATAATCTCAACAATCTCTTACATTTTGTATACATTGCATAGGGCCAATATATAGCCACATAATTTAACAAGGAAACAATCCCTCCTAGTGCATACACCACTATGAATCAAAGTACACCATGTGCTCTATCTTGGTACACATAACAAAATTAAAGTATCTAACATCTCAAAAATAAATGATAGCACCTCATATTATGCAACTGCAACCACACATACATAGAAGCCATCCAAAGATAGATTCACCTAGCCTATCACATAAGAATCATAAAACCATGTCTCAACTAAAATGACAAGAACAAATACTTGATCCAAAGGTAATCAAGTTTATCTATACCTATCAAAAATAAATATATGAAATAGAACCCACCATAAGAGTTAACCCATCCAACTATCCATGTCTCCAAAGGTATACCAAATGAATCTCACATCATCAACATATCCAATCTATAACCTATGATTACAAGCCTCAAGAGAGACACCTGCTACATATACACCAAGAAGATCCCACTGTAAAAGATAATGTGAAATTTGTAACCAATCCTCTCACAACATCTCATAGAAGTGGATCCATGTAGTATCAAGGACATCCACAACACATGAACCAATAACCTACAAGAATAACTCTCATTACAAGTCTATGACACTCTCCCAGGCTCTCCACAACTAACAAAAGGAAATTGATAAAGGAATAACCATGTCATCTCTCACATGACATACATGCAAATAAACCACTAATCATAAGCTCCATCCAATCCCAAATATAATTTAAGTGAAACCGAACATCTAGGAAGATAACCAAGACCAAAGATGAACCATGCAAATTATAACTTGTATCATGTCCTCCTACACATGCCTCTCAATGTAAATTGTGCCAAGTAAGATCTCCTCTATTAAATTACAACCAAGAAGCCACAACAACACTCAAATCATACCATATAACTAATCATGGATGTAAGCCTTTCAGAAGAAGATCAAACTCATAAACCAAGGAATATGCCCAATAAAACCATCTCTCTAACTCAACCAACATAACAACAACATATGCACAAGGAGATAACCAATGCTAAACCATATCTCAAATGAACCCTCCAAAACTAATGCATGTATCAGAGCTCAAGATCCATATCAATTAAGTAGAAGTATAAACATAATGCACCTGAGAGAAATAATGGGCTATACCTCTCAAGTAATAAAATGTCAAGTATACCAAGAGTGGGGAATGGGAATATTCATCAAGATTTCCAAGTCTCCAAACAAGACTAATCTAAGAACAATATCCTCTCAATACCATATCAAATGAATGTCCCTTAGAATTATTGTTGAAAGTATAAAAAGTCCCAACAAATACATATCTATTCTATGAGAAATCAACATCACCACCATCTCTAATTCCATGAGCACCTATAGCCTATCAATCCATGCCAAAACCAAATGCAACATGGAAATATCATGAAGTATCTAGCAAATTATCAATATACTCAATAATAAGAAACTAAACCAAGATCAATTTCAAAGTTCCAATAATGGCCTCAAGAAGATAAACATGACAACATGATCTAAACCATCTCAACTAAAAAAAGATATAATGCTCCATATGAACATACCATGTAATGCGTACCCCTAGTTGACTTTTCCATTGTATTACCATATTCTTGTAGGCTAGTTTTTTTATTTTGTTTTATCAATACTTGGTTACTAGATTTGATTATATGTCACTTCATACTTAATTGATTTATGTGATGAGTTATTTAGTTATTTCAATTATTTCAAGATTACTTTGATGATGATATATGTATGTTTGTACAGTGACTGTAATTATTTCATGATGTTAGATAGATGGATTAATTATATGCAGTTTCTATGGTTACTTACCCCATACTTGCATGTGTATGGTATACGTGTCTGTTTTACTTTATGATTGTTGTTCTTGTTGTTGTTCTTGATGTGGTTGAGGGAGGGAGTCATAGTCACCTACTAGTCAAGATCTACACGATGTACCACTCCTCACCATTGCCTATTTAGTTAGAATATATGAGTATGTACATACATGGATTTTATGTAGACTATAGGTATCGAGTATCAACTTCCCTAAATTGCTAGGATAAGCGTACCCTATCACAGTATTTCAATGGTATAAGTGGGGATATAACTCTTGAGTCCAAATCCTAACTTAAGCCAATTGTCCTAAAAAGTAGGACAAGTATTAGAGTTATCTATCTATTTGAATTCGTCAAGTGACATGAATTTGTGACTTTGACCTTAGACTTTGATTATGTTCTTTGTCTTCAGTTGAGTTGTCATATTTGGTTTTGTGGGTCTGTTGTGATTTTTTGTTATAATTAAATCAAATTAAAAGATAATTTAATGATTTAATTCAATAAAAAAATTATATAGAAAATTTAATATTTAATTCTATTTAATTAATTGAGAAATTAATTAAATAAAGGAATTAAATTTAAAGATTTTATTAAAGTTCTAATTTAGGGCGTATTTATATTTATTTAATTTAATAATTATTATTTAGGAGTTTTATTTTTAAATAATAAACTCTAAATAATATTATTAGTTGAATTAATAAATATATTATTAAAACATCTTAAAAGTTAACTAGAGAGAGAAAAGATAAATTTAACAAAGTTTATTTTAATTAAATTGCATAAAGCTTATGCATGCGATTAAAATATAATAAATTAATTAAAGAGAGAACGAAAGTTATTTTATAACGATATTTTAATTAATTGCAAAAAGGTTGTGCACGAATATTAAAATATAATAAAATAATAATAAATAAAGATCAACAAGTCTTCTTGCATGATTGCACAATCAAAGCCCTAAATTTAGGGGAGAACTCTATATCAAAGATGGAGAGCTTATCTTGCAATTACCGAGGTTTGGAGGAGTAGTTTCCAAAAAAAAGAGGGTTTCAAAAGGAAAGGGAATTGTTTGTGAGTTTTGTGCATTTGTTATTTTAGCATCAGAGCCAAGTAGGATCTTGTGGGTTTGTGTAGTTGTTGCTCATTTTTTATTTCTTTGTCTTCTCTATGTTTGCATATCTCTCTTCAAAATTGAATTGAATTTGAAACCCTTGTATGCAATTTTATCATCCTTCATTTGAGAAACCTTTGTCTATGAATTGAATATAAAACCCTTGTTTGTGATATTATTGTTCTTCGTTTTGAAATCATATGTATGTAAATTGGAGATTTGAAACCCTTATGTTGAGATTATCTCTCTTCGTTTCTTGAAATCATCTTTGAATGAATTTAGTTTTGAAACCCTTGTTTGATGAATTGGGGATTCATATATGCAATTTTTAAATCGGGTTGTGAGTTTTGAAAAGAAAATGAATTTTGTTTTATGGATTTTGACTATTTTACTTGGGTTTCTATACCGATTTCATTTTCAAAGTTTTATCTATATATATATATATATATATATATATATATATATATATATAATAACCATAGTAATTGGTAATTACTGTGGTAATTACATTATTAAATATTAAAAAATTAAAAATGTTCTAGTGCAGATTTGGTTTTTAATGCAGGAAGGGTTTTAAAAAGTAAATAAAAATTTAATAAATATAGTTTTGGGTGGGTGGGGACCACCACTTCCCACCCCCCTTCTCCTCCTTTCATTTTACAATGACATCCTAGCTGTTACATATAGTACCAAGACTACTGCAAGTAGGCCAAAGGGTTGCTACAAGTAGACTTGATACTGCCATAGTAGGCCCAAGGTTGCCGCGGGTAGTATGTGGTATGGTCGACGAGCCTTAAACGATTTTATTTTTATTTTTATAAATTAATAAATATATTAAATTTAGTGTATTTTAATTTAAATAATAAATAATGTTATTATTATTATTTTAATATATAATTATTATATTATGTATTTTTAATATTTATTATTATTATTAATATAATATAAATATGTTATTTTATTAATAAGGTAATAAATATTTTAATTAATAATTAATTATTATTATTAAATTATGATGATAATATATTTATTTGCATGAATATTTTAATACCTTTTTAAATGGAACATTATATTTTTACTTTATTAATAATATATTTTAATGAAGTACATTGATAATCGTAATTCAATGTGGGAAAATTGACGGGCTTTTTAATAAGTTCAGATTTGGTGATATGGTTTAGTTAAATGAGACAATTTTCATTACTAGGGAAATTTTATTTTGATTGTAAATTTGAAAACTCTAGTAAGTCTATGACTTAAAATAGAAACATGAACCCTTATTGGAATGGAAAACTCTATAAACAGTAATACTTGGAAAAGAAAATTGAAACTTTACTTGTATATAGAATCTTATATTTTTTATAACGAATTGAACTATGAAAACTATGTTTAAACAACTTTTTATGTTTTGTTGAGCGTTGAGACTTGTGTGGATTTAAGAACTCTAATGAATCTATAATACTTGAAAATGAAAATTGAAACTTGAAAACCTTTAGTGAAAATTAAACCTTTGTGTTTTTAAAACAATATGTATTGAGAAAATTACATTGTATGTACTGTATGTGTCATGTGATTTACTAGTGTTTAGGTTTTTGGGTGTTGACTTAGTGTTTGACCAATTAGGTTGTTATACTAGAGGCTTGAGAGTTTTGTTTTGTGATGTCATGATGATGTTTTGTATATGATCTTTTATACCTAACCATGGTGATGTGTCATGTGTGTGCTATGATGAGTTTGATTAGATGTTTTGATGTGCTATCCAATTCTTGTGTAGAACTGAGATGAATGGTGTGATTTTTCGAATATAACCTTTGAGTCTTCAATCAGTTATCCTTGATTGCTTCCCAATTGCTTGTATGGGATTGAGGTGATTAAATGATTTATTTTTGGTGATGTCATGTTATGGCATGGATTTGGTTTATGTGTACTTGATTTTAGATCAGTCCTATTGGGATGGTCATATTGGTGGAATCTGTGATTATGATAAGTAATATTATAGTGCTTTCTAGTTTCTTGTTGAAGAACTGATGTGTGATTTATAGTCATTTGAAATCTTTTGCTTTTTCTGAGCTTAGGGTAGGTTATTCATATGTCATTTTGGGAAGTGGCTTGCATTGGAAGCCAAGGCCCTAAAGAGGCTAATGGATAAGCCATTATAGGTTATTTTAACAAGTGATAACATTTCATTAAATGGGTTTAAAATGAATTAATGAGAGTCATTATTTTTCCTTTCCCGTGCCTCGAGTGCTAGTAAAGGCTAGGATGGGAGTAGAAAGGATTCTTGGTTGCAACCTTTCTTTTTTAGTATACCTTGTCTATACGAATGGATACTGATGTTGCATAAAGACACTAGGGGGGCAAAGTATTAAAAGACTGCCAGGGTAACCTTAGAGTTGGCTCATGCAATGACACTTGCCCACTTGCATGGTAGATTTTCTATGTGTCTTTGTTACCTCTAGGATTAGTTGATACTTATGCCTTGGTACCCTTTGAGATAGTTTTCTTTTAGGTGTTTCCTTGACCTAGATGTTGGTTTTGACTTGTGTTTCATTATCCTATTTGGGACTTGAGTATATCTCCTCAACATGGTGGGAGTGAGCCATTTAGGTTCCACAAGGTCGGGTGGTAGTGAATTTTCTTATACCATTGAGATTTGACTATTGGATGTCGTTGCTAGATGTATTTATGCAGATGTCCCTTTCTATCTAATCTTGTGTTCCTATTAGATGGTTATACTCTATTGTATTGTATTTAATTTCATAGATCTTATGAGATGATGTAATCTATTTTATGATGTATATTCTTTCAGCCTCTCATACCCTATGACTTGTACAGTGGATGATTGTGCATTCAATTTATTTCCAAGTGGTATCCTGTAATTGTATATTATTTAAATGGATTCATACATGTAGTTATTCCATGATGTGGAATTGCTATGTGTTATATTTAGTATTAATTAAACTTAAATGTGATTCAATGTCATGGAACCCTAAGAGATGTAATATGTTTATGATGGTTGTTATGTATGTGACTTAATACTTTTGCTATTCTTTTATCTCTTATTGCTATTGCTTCTTCTATATTATCTATTGATGTTATTTTCTTTAAAAAAAAATTTTGGCAAACTTAGTGAAACTTAAGGTTATTTCTTTTGGGTTCCCTAGCAAGGCATTACATACCATAACATGTCAAATATTTAAACACATATCAAGATTATACCATGATATAATAATGAAACCATCCTAAAACCAAGGATAACATGTCAAATGAAATCATAAATCACACCTCTATTAAGATCCCTGTGAGTCCTCAAGATGCAATCATCTCTACACACCATGAAGGTAACCACCACCAATGAGTGCACCTTGCAAATGTCAAATACACTTTTTTAGAAAAAGGATCTAAGGCATCCTCCATCATATAGAAACACTGAATAAATATACCAATACCAAAAATTTCCACTCAACTATGGTATTGAGTCACCCATAGCATCATAACATCCATCTCATGCATGAAGGTCCTCCAAGTCTACACACACAACCAAAGTGCTAGTACCAAGTGAAACCATGATATCCAAACCAAACTAGGAACCAATCCAACACCACTACATCATCACTATTACAATATCCTACTGAATCATACATCTAAGTTATGCATGACATCATGATGAAAAAATATTCTCTAACCATGAGAATCAAAAAAGGCATAAGCTATCAGAGAACTCAAAGTGCATATCATGAGCTCCTAAAAAAGAAATCAAATAACCATGATCCTCAACCAAGAAGATATATAGCCATGAAAAAAATTAGGAATCCAAACCAATGAATATCAATGAAGTATGTACATATCCAATCATGTCATGCCAAAAAATCCATGGCACCATGATCACATCAATGAATTGAGAATCTAACTCTCAAAGTGTTGAACTTGTCAACATAAAATAGTCATCCAAAATCCTCCACCATGATTGTACCTATAAACAACATCTCATACCCTTAACATGAAGAGAAATAATTAAATCATGTGACTAAGGGAATGAACATGCCAAATCCAAGCCACCAATTTGGATATGCATGAATAATGAAGGCAAAGACAACCCATATACAAGTCAAAAATATCATATGTAAGGATAGACCACTTATAACATTGCACAACTTGTAGAATGAATAGTGCATCATATGTATCCAAATCAAATATCAATACTCATGTCAACAAGAGGCCAATATTATGTTAGAGTAAATGGTTCTTTTCCATTTCACTCTTATATTAAGTTTACTTATGTGAGATCATAATTAGGAGAAATTATGTATTTTTGGATATTATTATTAGGAGGATATTGTGATTCATCCTTTTAACTCCAACTACTCCTAAGGTATCACATCTAGTTAATTCCAATTTGGACACCACCCTTCTAGATTGTAGGTGGATGGTAGGTGGTTGATTCCATCAGGACTTTACTTCCTCCAAGTTGAGACACTTGTCTCACTCTTGTCCGAGTATCCTCACAACTCTTGCCTATATAAATAGGCTAGATCTTATGTATTACATATTAGGAAATATTGGTTCTATTATGCCTTTGAGAATTTACATCAGAGATTGCTCTTGTATTGTTATTCTGACAATTTTATTTACTCTTGATTAATCTACATCTTTCATTAGTTTCTAGTTTTTATTTGTTTTATGCAAATTCTAACATGGTATTAGAAATTTTTTGAAAGAGTAGATTATTTTTATTAGAGGTCTTGTAAAATCATGTATGCTCTTCTCTTGCATTTCTATATGAACTAGAGAATTAGAAAGGATTTATGAGGACCCAGTAATCCCTCATTTGCATATATGTGTTTTTTTAATCTATTGATTGTAGCACTGTGGTGGATTCATATAGCCCTTCTGACAATTCCATTGAATCTAGTAGGTTCAAAAAAGTTAAAATTGACTTTTGTTTCGTCCAAATTGGGGTTTTTTTGCATCATTCACAACCACATGCTTGTAGCTCAAATATGGAGGAGGGTATGTAAACAGAGCATTTTTAGGCTAAACAAACCTTGCCATTGTGTTCAAAAGGTTCGAGAGAAACATTTTCATAAATAATTTGACCTATTTCTTAGTTTGGAGCTCTTTATCATGAATTTGGATCTTTTGGCACACAAATTGAAGTAGCAGGAACACAAATCGAGGTAGAAGCCAATGTATTTTGTGTATTTCTTTTAAATACACACACACACACACACACACACTTGATCAACAAGTACAGGCCACCAAAGCACTTCCACATGTCTTTATAAGTTGCCCACACTCAACATCAACGAAGGTTGGAGAACATCCACATTGACCACATTATAGGCCATTAAACACTTGCTTCAATGACTACCAACCACTTCTTTTCTTTGGTCTTGAACATTGCTTGTTATAAAGAGCCAAAAATCAACTAACATAACTTTTTACCAAAATTATCCCACTCACTATCTTGATGTTTATGTCCTCGTGCCCATTGTAGTAAGTTCTTTTCCTTTGTTGTAATGTCCATTAGCCCATCAAATTTAAGCACTGAGATCTCTGATTTACCCTTCTTTAATTGCATTTTTATTTTGGAAGTCTTACTTTGAATGGTCATAACTTGGTCATCTGGACTTGAAATTAGCTGCAATATTTTTTTTATTTGGGGTAGAATTCTCCAAATAATGCAGTGGTGGTGTATTTTTGAGTTTTGGATACATACAGTAATTTGAAATTGTAGGTTTTCATGATTTTACCTATGTAGTCCTACATTTTTAAATTTTGAAGCATCGTACGTGATCATACAAATAGTTTTTGAGTGCCATTTTTCTTGAAAGTGCATGATTTTTTGAGAAGAATCCAAATATTCTATAAAAATAGTCATATTTAGACAAAAATTGTACTTTCATACTTTGTCCAAAATTAGCACTTGTAATACATTGGATTCATAGAAATCCTTTGTCTTGATTGTATAAATCTTCATTTACTTTAGATTGCAAGTTTTAATTGAAAAATCAAGTCCACTTTGAACCATATTTTTCATAAGTGGTAATTGTACATGCACTACATTATAAAGTGCAAAAATCATTGCATCTTGTGGGGTGATTTTTGATCTAGTAAAAATGGGGGAGGGGCTGATAGTCTCGTGTGTATTCTCTTGTACTCTCATTACCCTCTTGTTATTAGCCTTGCTTCTCTTTTATTCTTCACAATAGTCTTTATTTCTACACCAAATTGGATCAATCAATAATACCATTACTCACACCCTATAACTAGTATGAGTGGAAGTCTAAAATGTCAATCTATCAAGTAAGAAGTTAGGGTTATATAGAGTAACAATGGGTTTTTAAATTGAATCGACATTACTTATTGAAAAGCCTAAATGGCACAAGAAATAAAATGAAGCATATGATACCTTGTGCATGGCTATATCTCCATATCTTATCTTTCATGTTGAATCATCTACAACTCCTAATAATGTATATAAAATATTAGAACAATTATTTGGAAAGCAAGATGAATCGAGAGGCCCTCAATTAGAAAATGAATTGATAGGATTAAATCCATGTAACTTTGATACTATTCAAGACTTCTTCACTAAGTTAAAAGCTTTAAGATTGAAGCTAAACGAATGTGTAATTGAGAAGAAAGATTCACAACTAATTCTAAGTATTCTTTCCAAGCTCGGTCCTACATATTATATATATTTATCTCCACCTTTTATGCTACTAAAAGTACCATAGGAAATAACTACACAATGCCTTCTCTTGATAAGTTTTCAAATGAACTCACAAAGGAGCAAGATAAGTTGATCCATGTGGGCACAATCAAGTCATCTAAGTCTCATTCCTTGATTGTAAATCAAGGAACAAGAGAACAAAGAGGGCCTCCTAAGAAAGAAAAGAAACAAACATACCAAGAAGAAAAGAATCAAGAAAATAAGTTTTCTACTCCAAGAGTAGCAAATGATGCATCTTCTTCAAGAAGAAATAAGCCCAAGAAGGAGAGAAGAACATGTTCCTATTTTAAGAAATTTGGTCATGATAAACATAAATGTTTGAATAAGAGAATTGATCACTTGTTCCATCTTATTGAAAGAAACAATATCAAAGTGCCTGATTCAATCAGGTCAAATTCATCCCAAGAATCCTCTAAGGAATCAAGTAAGGGAAAAGGAAAGGGTAAGGCCCTAATAATTTTTGTCTCACAACCAAATTCATGGCTAATCTATTCAGATGCTTCACACCACATGGATTCATCTAAAGAAATGTTTTCCTCATTAGAGTCATGTTCTATGCCATACATTCTTTTGGGTGATGACACTCTTGTTGAAGTGCATGGGAGAGAGTCCATTGACATGAGTGAAGGGACTTTCATGATGTTCTTTGTGTTCCATATTTGTCAACTAATCTCCTATCTATTTATCAGATCATTCATAGGGCTTTGGTAAGTGAGTTGAGTTTACTCTAGATATAGTGGTTATTAGTGAGATGAGAAATGGGTCAAAAATTGTAGTGGGAAAGGCAAAACAACAATCAAGATTATATCATTTCTCTCACTTTGTTCATGCTCTAGCTTCACTTCCATTATTGACTCACTTTGATGAAGTGATTCATTTGTGGCATCAGTGGTTTGGCCACCTAAACTACTGCTACTTACAAAAACTTACTCAACATGATATGGTTATAGAGTTGCCTTCTATTCAATTTTCTAATGGAGTTTGTCAAGGATGCATTCTTGGCAAGAATCCTAAAGGAAAAATTGATGAAGGAAAAGCATGGAGAGGTACAATACTTTTGGAGCTAGTACATAGTGATTTGGCAAGAACATTTCCAAATCCTTCTTTCAACAAAACCAAATATTTTTTAACATTCATTGATGATATTTATTGATACACATTTCTATATTTTCTCAAATAGAAGTCTAAAGTCTTTGATTATTTCCAAGAGTTCAAAGCTTTTGCAAAGAAATAAACTAGGAAGTTCATCAAGATTTTGCGCACAAAGAATGGGGGGGAATATGTCAACCAAAGGTTTGAGCAATTCTATATCTTGGAGGGAATTTATCTTCTACACATAGTTCCCTATAGTCCACAATAGAATGGAGTTGCATAAAGGAAGAATAGGTCCTTAAAGAAAATGGCCAATAACATGATCCATTCATGATCCATTCCAAATCTTTGGCACCTCAGTATTGGGAAAAGGCTATTAACTGTGCATGTTACATTTAGAATTAGGTTCCTCATCAAGTTGTAAAGAGGGTAACTCTTTTTTAAGCTTGGACTGGTTGAAATCCTATAGTTAAACACTTTTGAGTGTTTGGGTCTCTTGCATGGCCCATATTCCAACAAAGAAATGCAAGGCAATGGATCCACAAAGTAGGCCCTACATATTTTTTGGTTATCTAGATGTTGTCAAAGAATATAGGCTTCCCCATCCCACCACACATGAGTTTTCATTGAGAGGAGTGTTCTCTTTGAGGAAGATACCTCAAGTTCTTCTTCTATCACGTATCCATCATTCATTCCTATGGAGACATTGCAACTACATGATGATAGTTCTTATGAGTTTGTGATCCTCCTGATCTAGACAAGGAGTCTTCTTCTACTTCAAATAATGATGATGGGGATTCATCTTCCTCCATTCATCATTTAGAGAATGATTCTCCTCCAAATTCTCCACATGATCAAAATATTGCGCCTCATTAGGATTTGACAGACATTAGAATCAACAAGCAATTGGGTTGGTGATCCTTCAGATAAGAGAAGATCAAGGTTCTAGCTTGAGCAAGATCCACATCTCTTTATTGCTAAAGCTTCTATTCTACATGCATTTTGAGAAGCTTCTGGTGTTCTTGAGTTGGATACTACTATGCAAGAAGAGTTTAGTTCATTAGAGAGGACTCATACTTGGGATTTAGTCCCTCTTCCTAAGGGAATAAAACTTGTTTGGTGTAAGTGGATCTATCAAACAAAATTTGCAGCAGATGGGTTAGTTGATAAGTATAAGGCTCGCCTAGTCTCCAAAGGTTTCTCCCATGTTCTAGGAATTGACTTCTCTAAGACTTTTGCATGAGTTAAAAAGATGAATTATATTCTACTTTTCCTTTCCATTGCTACATCCCATCATTGGGAAGTTCATCAGATGGATGTGAAAAGTGCATTTCTTCATGGTGACCTTTAGGAAGAGATCTATATGGAGTAGCCACAAGGATTCATTGAGGATCCTACACTTTTCTACCTCCTTCAAAAGTCCCTCTATGGCCTTAAACAAGATCCACAATCTTGGTATGCCAAGATGGACTCCTTCCTTCTATCAGTTGGGTTCACTGAGTGTTATTCTAATCTGAATGTCAACATCTTGCAGTAGGATGATACTCTCACCTTCCTTGTCCTCTATGTTGATGACTTGTTGATCACAGGGAGTCACTCATATCACATCAAGGTAGTCAAAAATTCCCTCCATGATAGGTTCTTAATGTCTGACTTAGCCCTTCTTCATTACTTCTTAGGGATTGAAATCTCTAACTCACTGTCTAGTATTTTTATTGGCCAACCTACATATGCTCTTGATATGCTCTCAATATTTCACATGGCCAACTGCAAGTCTACACCGACTCCATTTCTATTAGGGGTCAAACTTGAGGCTTCTTTTTCTTCACCATTGGTTAATGCTACCTTGCATCATCAATTGGTTGGTAGCCTCATATACTTGACTCACACAAGGCCTAATATTTCATATGTTGTGGGCATGGTCTCTCAATTTATGCAGAAACCACATGAACTACATTTGAAATAAGCTAAGATGATTCTTCATTACATCTAGGGTACTCACAGTTATAGAATTCATTATGCAATGAGTGTGAATATTGACTTGGTGGGCTATCAGATTCAGATTGGGTAGGCAATTCTTAGGATCGTAAGTCTACTTTTGGATATTGATTCTCTCTTGGTTCTAGTCTAGGTTCTTGGTCAAGCAAGTAGTCTATTATTGATATTTCATCCACTAAAGTCAAGTATCAAGGAGTAATTAATATAGCCACTAAGGCTATTTGGCTTCAACACATCCTTACTAATTTTGGCATTCCTTTCCAAAACCCAATAGTCATCTTCTATGATAATCAAAGTGCTATTCAGATTTCTCACAATTCATTCCATCATCAAAGGACCAAGCACATTGAGATTCACATGCACTATATCTAGGAGTTGATTCATGAGAAGGTCCTTAACCTTGAGTACTGCCAGATATCTAATCAGACTTTGGACATATTAACCAAACTATTCACTAAAAGCAAGTTCATTCACTTTTGTGCCTTTCTTGGGGTGCCACAAGTGTCTTCTTCTAGAGCTTTCTAGCTTCATTTCTACTCTCTTTTGGAGAGGAGTTTAGTTCCACTGGGTTTTCTCCTTTTTCTCTAGTTATGATAGGATGTTTTTTAGTTGTGCATGGGTACCTAACATGGCTTTGATGTTAGGACCCATTAGATATATATTACATTATAGTACTCCCTAAGTTACACTTAAGGGGGGGTGTTAGATTAAGTGGTTCTTTTCCATTTCACTCTTATATTGAGTTTACATAGGTGAGCTCATAATTAGGATGAATTATATATTCTTGGATATTATTATTTGGAGGATATTGTGAGTCATCCTTTTGACTCCAACTACTCCTTGTAGACACCTAAATTTGATTACACTATTTTAGTAATCCTATTTAGTTATCTAAAAAGGCATTATTAATTAAATTTCTATTTAATTAATCCTTTGTCATCCCCTAGTTGATTAATTTAATTAATCATCTATAGTCCTAATTGATAAATCAAATAATCTATTATTTATCAATTAAATCCTATTCTTCTATCTAATTCCAAAAATCCCCATTTATTAAATAAATCTATTTGATAAATGAAATCCTCAAATTCAAAAACCCCTAACCTATTTCTAATCCTCCATTTAGCCTAATCCACCCCATCCACCCATACTAACCAAGCTTAGCCACTAACTCACCCATCCTCATTAATTCCATCCACTTGCACATCTCTAACATCCCTAATCTAATCCTAAACCCAAGCCTAATCCACCCCCTAATGTTGTCACATTCCTTAAACAAGTTTAAGACTTTCCTAATCCAAACCAAAGTCTCCCCTCAAAAAAACCCAACCACTAAGTCATGAGTGCTCTTACAAAACATAAAGACTCTTACAAGCCCACTCATGACTCTTACATCCATCTTACACACTCTTCCCTCTTCCACACTCATTTCTCTTACATCCCTCTTACATACTCAACCCCACTCATCATGACTTTAACCAACCCTTAACCCTACCCTCTCACACTCCTCCTCCTTGTGACAAGTGTCACCTTCCCATTGGTGCTAAACAAGCACAATCCATGTGCTCCCCTTTGAGTGCATCTTAGCCCTCCTTAAGCCTTCATCCATCCTTGCATCTAAGCCCTCCATCCATCTACCCCTTAGCCTATAAATTGAATCCCATCCCAAGCCATTTCATCAACAATCTTTGAGCTAAAGTTACCATGCTATTTTGAGAACCAAAGCCACCAACCATACCCTTATAATGCCAAATTGAGAGCTCACAAAGCTACCAATTTGCCATTACCCATCTCCATTGAAGCAGCTTTTGAGCATCTTGAGCATACATCCACAGCAAAAGGACACATCTACAGAATCAAGAAAGCATGGAGTGTTTTCTCTTGTGAGGTTTGCACTTCTTATTTTCTTTCTTAGTCTAAGCATATATGTGAATTTAGTTTTTGGTTTGTGAATGTTTACTTCATTTGTTAATGTTCTTTGCATACTGATTCTGGTTCTACATTTTGGCACGCCCGGTGGGACCCCACTATGGGTCATTTAATCATCTATTTTCATCTATATGTCAATTTTCTAACCATCTAATGTTTGTTGTTGTTTGAGTGTGTTGTGAGGGTGTTTTTCTTGTTTTTTCAGGTTAAAGAACGCACTTAGGAAGAAGAAATACCATCTAAAAAAAAAATTCGCATTTTCAGCTTTTTTTGGCGTAGTTTTGGCGTCTGCAACCTATTCTGTCTGTGAAAATTGACTTCTGCGAAAATTTGCGTCTGCGAAAATCGACATCTACGAAAATCCGCGTCTGCGCAAATCGACATCTGCGAAAATCCGCATCTGCGAAAATCGACGTCTGCGAAAATCCGCGTCTGCGAAAATCGACATCTTTGTTTTGTCCTCTTCCTATTTTGGCACCTCTGTAGTTCAGCGTCTTTGTATTTTGGCAGACTGTGTTCTCTGCTTGCTTATGTTCCATTTCTGCTATATCAAAATTTGACTTTTAGTGGTTCCGTAGGATTTAGACCATTTTAAGCATTTTTACGCGTAGAAAAAACAACAAAAAAAGTTAAAAAAATTTTTTCCATAGTTAAGCTCTCATTTTTGAAGATTTTGGCTAACTAACTAAAATTGCTTTTTTTTGTCTCATTGCAGGTTGGAGCACATATGGAACCACTAACCATGTTTCTTGCAAGTTTTCATGTTGCTAAAAAAATGAATTTGAATGTTTAACCATTTGTCTTTGAATGCATGTTGCTAAAAAAAAAAAAAAAAAATGAACTTGAATGGTTAAACACATTTTTCATTGAATGAATGTTGCTCAAAAACACACTCTTGAATGTAATGGGTTAAAATCAACTTTCTTTGGAATGCATGCTTAAAACAAAAAAAATCCAATCTTGAATGCCAAGGATCAATTAACCATTACAAATCTCTTTTTCACATGCAATCTAGGTAAAGTTGGATTTTTGGACATTTAAGAAACTTTGTTAAGTTAAAATACAAATTTACAAAAATCAATTTGAGTAGTTCCTTGGACTCACCTCTTTTCTAATCACCCATCAAATATTAACCATTGGTTGCAATCTCAGCGCCATTTATGGGGATGGGTCTACTTGAAAAAGGTGTTAAATGTTCCATAATCTAACTCACTCACTTGGTCTTTGAACGTTTGCTTTAACTTTATCAAAATTCTTAAATGGTCAAAACTCTAGATTAAATCGATCACACTTCAAGTTTGGGCACTAAAATTGAACAACAACTGATGTGGAGAGCCTCCGGGCGCGCGCTTGAAATCGAATCTCACACACTTTTGTTTTGGGCTTAAAACAAACTCACACTCAATCTTGAATGCCTTAAAGAAAATTAATCGATACTTGACGTGGAGGGCCTCCGAGCGCGCGAGTTTGCTTTTGTTGACCCTAACTCTTCTTATTGTGTGCATTCTTCGATCGATTTACTTTTGTTGGCACTTCAAGTTGGAATTGAACATTGTCTCTTAAACATGAGTGCTTGCAAAGTCTAGATTAGCACACATAAGAGTCAGTTGGTAAAAGAACAAGCGTGTTTTTTAGCCCAAGGTCATCCGAGTCTTCTCTCCCCTTGTCGTCTTTCGAGGCCATCTTGGGTGCATAAGATTAGGATCCAAAACCTTGTTTCTTTTTTAGGAGGCCTGCTTGGGGATTTCATCACCCCTTGGACGACCTCAACTCCAGCGTTCCAGCGGAGTATAAGAATCGGGAGGTGAATCGAAAGACACCTCTCTTGGGATCAAGATTTTGTCATTCGGGCTAAGCCTCAAGGAACTTTATACCCTTGAGAAGTGAAAGAGGAGAAGTGGGTTATCGCTCCTCTCAGCTGTGTGACATCCTTTTGGTCTCATCTACGGATTTGGGCCTCACGTACCTTGCGTATATCGAGGACTCCCTAGCTAAACCAATTGTCTGCCTTGCAGAAAACCATCTAGGATGTTAATGTGTTTGGAGTGACTGATCAAAACATTTGTAGAACATACACACTCCTTGGCGCAAGTACCACATTCTGAGAACCACAAACTTCTATCTGGGTGTTCCTATCTATTGCTTGTTTTTATTTTACTTGTTGAATGAATGTTTGCCAAACTTGGTCAATCCTAGCTTAGGGCACACTTAGCGTAGTCACTTCCTATTTTGGAAGTTGAACAAGTTGAAGCAAAACAACTGAGATTTTTTCCAAAGCCAAGCAGATTCAGAAATTTATGTCGGAACAACCCAAACCCAAACCCAAACAGAAGTTTCACAAGGTCAAACTCAAGCCATCTCTAGCATACCAAGAACTTTCAGCCAAGAGAAAAGCAATAACACCAAGCCCACGAATTTCCAAACTCCACAAAGCAGAGGACAAAGCTACCGACGAAGCACTTCAAGAGGCCTGGTTAGAGCGCACCATCAAATTTAGCCAACATCCAGGAGTTAATCCTGCTTATGCCTTACCAACTAGGCATGATTTCTATGATTAGACACCCTTGTTTCTCCACATCTTCTTGGATAAGCTTCACTTTAGAGTCATCTTTGTAGAAAAGCCAGCCATCTTAGCTTATCCCCTTAAGCATTATTAGCTCATCCATCTCATTTAGAATCATACCATCTAGCTAGTAATCAAAAATCTGCATATCTAAGCTTTCAAAATTGTTGTCACCTTGCTAAAAGTTTGCCATTCCTAAAATCTTCCAAATCCACCAATCTCACCAAGGTTATCCCTTTGACATAGCTTTGTCTAGGGTAATCTAGCTTTGTCACTTGTTATCCCTCATCACCTTGAGCTAAAGGTTGGGATTCACAAGTGGTCAATCTCGTGTTCTTCCTAAAGGATCATCAGTCTATCCTTAAGTTGACACAATCACCACCAAGCTTGCACATAGGAAAGCAGACCTTTTGTACTTTGACAACATATCTTTGAAGTTAGAATCCCCAACCCAATCCTCCTTAGGTTTTTTCATATAGCTTTGCCTCAACCTAGGAAATCATTTGCATAGGAAAGCCTTCCCCCTTTTGCATCCATCAGCATTATTGCATCTCATCCCTAGGAGCATTTTTCATGCCACCCGTCACTCGCTTAGCCAAGAAGAAAGAAACAATGGAGCCCTATCATTTGGATCGAACAGCCTCACCCCCCTTGAGCACTCAGCCATCCTTCAGCCCAGAGCAAGCTATGCCATCACCTACTGACATTGAAGCTTTCATGAACCAACCAGGAAATGCAGTATTGGTAAACGCCATTATAGACAAAAACAAAGAGACAATCATGGCTAATTTTCGAAGGGACAATGTAGGAACCTTTGACTTTGGAAGACCCCCTCCATTATCAGATCCATCTCACCCATTGTTTGGGCAGCTGCCACCACCCATAGGCTCTTATGATCCAAATTATCCTCAATATATTCCAAAAGAAGAGCCTCCAGCCAATCCATATGACCCAACAGACCCAAACATACCATCATCCACCCAAGTTGAAATCTCCATGCCGCAAGCCAACCCAGCCACCACCACTCCATCCTTGGTTCATACCTCTTCGCTCCAAACCCCCTTTACCCAAAACACCTCACCATTCACCCCCTTCACTATTGCTGCTGCTCCCGAACCTAGCCTTCCCAATCCACCCATCTCCCAAATCAGTGCTAGCATCTTTGGCCAACCTCAGCAATATACAACAGGGATGCCACCCATGGGGCCAAGTAATCAACCTTTCATCGCCCCCAACTTGTTCACCACAGCCCAAAGCACAATCCCATCATTTCCATTAGGTCTTGGGAGCTCAATACCACCAGCCACAAATCCACAAGCTACTACCTTCACTCCACAAAGCTATCAAAACCCACAAGCTACTGCCAATCTTCTACCAAGCTCCCAAGTGACCCCAGCTCCCACCACCACTCTACCAAGCTTCCAAATCCAGCCACAAAGCTATCAAACACCATCAGTTCCATTCCCAAGCTTTCAATTCCCACCACCTCCACCACCAACTAATCCATTACCTCCAATTACCAACTACTTTTCAATGCCACTTCTAGGAGGTAATCCACCACCCCAGCCAACCACCAATTATTTGCAGATGCCATCCCAAATGGGGGCACAACCCACATACATTGGTCAAACCCCACAAGCCCTCCGATCCTTTCCCCAAGCCTCACAACCACCTTATACCTTACCTCCACAAAGCAATCCATTTATCCCATAGCCAGCTTATGTTCCTCAATCCCAACCTCAAATCCCATATCAACAGCAAGCCTCACAGCACATGCAGCAATATGCGCCACCTCCCCCTCAACAACCTGTCATCCACCATGCAGCTGCCCAAACAATGTACAATCCCTATCAGCAAATCCCTCACAGCCATCCATATTCAGTGGCCCCATCCAGCACATACCTACCTCAAGGCACTCCTACATTGGGGGCACCCCAACCATCACCTATCAATTCAGAGTGGGAGCAAATGAAGACAGCTCTGAAAGCCATCCAAGAAGGGAATGATCCAAAGACATTCAAATTTGAGAATGTGTGTCCTTACCCATTTGACAGAGCCATTACCATGACACCATTTCCCAAACACTTTGAGGTACCTAAATTTGACAAGTTCAGAGGAAAAGGAGACCCTGTCACACATATCAAAGAATTTTACATGCATTGCCAGGACGTGGCATACAATGATGTCTTCCTCTTGCGCCTTTTTCCCAAAAGCTTGGCTGGACCAGCTCTTGAATGGTTTTATAGAATCCCCTATGGCACAATTAAAAACTTTGCTGAATTATCTGAGGCATTTGTAGCCCAATATGCCCATCTTGTTGAAACAGAGCTATCAATAGTTGATCTTGTCCACACCAAGCAAAAAGGTGGAGAAAGCCTTGCCGAATACCTGCAAAGATGGCAAACCCTTACCACCTGCATATCCTGCACCTTGCCAGAACGCCATGTGGTGAAAATGTTTATTGATAATGCACATCCTAGCTTGGCTCACCACATGACCATGAACTGTTTGCAGACCTATAAGGATATTAAAGAGAAAGGAATGATTCTTGAGCAAGGACTCATCAAAGATGGTGTGGTAAAGATTTACAAAGAGGCCAACCAAAATCAATCACATTCCAATGACAAGTCTAGGTATTGGAACAAAAACAAGCATGTTGCAACAGATGGGGTTACTGACACCAGACATGTGAATATCGTTGGTCCTTCTCAAAACCAGTCTAACCCACCATATCAAACAAACAACCAACGAGCTACCAATTACCAACAACGAAACAACTAAAGCTATCAAAACCACAATACAAGACCCAACTTTCAAGGGTCTAACAATCAAGCTAATGCCATCAATGTAGCTACAGGGCAAAAGCCCAGATTCCAACCTGCACCTAGAAACTATACACCCCTTGGTGAGCCATTGGATGTTATTTTTGAGAAATTGGCTAAGGAAAACCTCATCAAATTTCCTCCTACCCAGCAAATTGATCCAAGCCAATCCAAAGCTGCATGGTACAAGGACAATGAGTATTGCAAGTTCCATAGGGTAAACGGTCACACCACCCTCAGATGCATGAAACTGAAAGACTATGTGCAAGACCTCATTGATCAGAAGGAAATCACTGTTGGTGCCCAAACCTCTCCCAATGCAGGCTTACAGATTTATCAAAATGCTTTTCCTCCACACAACAACCAAAATCCTGGAAAAGCACCTATCCAAAACCACACCAACAACCGCCAGCCAAACCAACAGCATGGGAAGAACAATGACCACACTTCATCCTGCATAGACTATGGTAGCCTTATAGGTTGTATATCTGAGAAAGAGCCTTCTGTCAATGTTATCAATATCCGAGGACCAGACAATGAGTGTGCGGTCACCACTCGAAGAGCACGATTTAACATCGCAGGCCCACCAGTTTCATCAACACCATCAGCTCCATCAAAAAGCTGGTACAATATCTTGGAACACCTTGGGAACATGCCAGCCCAAATATCCATTTTAGACCTTCTCCGCACTAGTCCTGTGTACAAAGACATCCTTGACAGTGCTCTCATAGAATCCCGTGTCCCTTCTGATATCAATGCTACTGATTTTCGTAATCTTGTTGGACACCTTTTATCCTCATATGCCCTATCTTTCAAACCCACCGACATACCCGCGGTTGAGCCAGATCACACCCTTCCGCTTTGCATAGCCATCATGGTATCCAATTTTTCCGTGAAAAGAGTAATGATAGATAATGGATCAGCCTTGAACATTTGCACCCTAAAATTCATAAAACAAGCTGGGTATACTGAGGCTGATATGATCAGTGAGGTTATCACCATCGAAGCTTATGACAACTTGGAAAGGACCACAGAAGGGACTATTTTGCTACCAATCAAGGTTGGGCCAGTCATTCAAGAGACAGTTTGCCATTTTGTTGATCTAAACCTACCATTTAACATCCTCCTCGGTCGCCCATGGATTCATGCTATGAAGGCCGTTCCATCCACCTACCATCAGTGCATCAAATTTCCGCATCAAGGCACTGAGGTAACCATCCATGCCGATCCAGAACCCTTTGCTTACTGCAATGCAGTTGAAGCTTCATATACAAACCATTGCCCTGGAATAGACATCGGCACAGCCATCGCCAACTCATCCCACACTTGTAATGACGCAGAAACCATCCTTGCCTCCACCCTATCTACTGTAAAGATCAACAACAAAGGATGTGGAGAATATAGTCAATCAGATGCATTTGTTGTCGGAGCAATCCCACTTGATCCACATACCCATGGACGGCCAACATATCACAAAGCTAAGGAGATTCCACCTCCTCGATACAAACAGTTTGGCCCAACCACCTTTGTGTCCTCAAAAACCCCTCTTCATGAGGAGCTCACTCAAGATATCAACAATTGGCTACATAAGGATGCACCTCCAAGAAATCAAGCGCACCTTGATCACTTCAGCCAGAAGTATCCCCAACAACATAAGCTTGTCACTGAAAAATGGAACTATCAAGGAGGTGGACTAGGACCAGAAGAAAGGGGCATGCAATGTCCCATCGAAGCACATGATTGGGAGATAAAGTCAGGTCTTGGCTTTGGCATACCCACAACTGGGGGCACCAACGAGAATGGTCACGCTTTTTTGAACATCCACCGCGACCTTGTCGAAATCGAAGACATTCCTGAGGAAGTTGAAAAGAGAGCCTACGACGATATCCCAGACCAAATCTTCCTAGGAGACTCTGTTCTTCGAGAACTATCCATCCATCTCATTGACCTACCACTTGCTCATCCACAACTCATAGATTGGGACCATCCAAGTGTCATACATATTGATGAGTTCGCATCAGAGGAAGCGCTTCTAAGATTCATGGGAGCTGAAACTCCTCATAAGAAGACAAATCCAGATTCTGCCTACATCTACAAGCTAGATCCCAAGGGGTATTTTGGAGAAAATCCCCAACCTAGTTTCGATACACCCAAAACTGGAACTAAGGTAAAATCGGGACTAGCTAAGGTAGCAAAGAGAACCCCTCAGCAAGAAAATCTAGAGCCACAAGTAGAACATGAGGATTTAGTATTGCCTCCTCAAGATAATCGACCAGAGGTGTCTTCTATTCTAATAGAGGATACTAGAGAAGTCAACATTGGTTCTTCAGAGATCCCTAGAATTGTTCACATTGCTGCATCCCTATCACAAGACCAAGCTGACCTCCTCTTTGAGGTTTTACAAGAGAACATTGGCCGATTTGCATGGTCATATCAGGACATGCCAGGACTTGATCCAAAGCTTGTAGTTCATCATCTTGCAGTTGATCCAAAGATCAAGCCCGTCAGACAAAAGCTTAGAAAAATGCACCCCAAGGTGGCATTACTAGTCAAAGCTGAACTAGAAAGAATGTTAGCTGCTAAGGTTATCCGACCTATCGACTACTCAGAATGGATCTCCAACATGGTCCCTGTCACTAAGCCTTCCGGTGACATCAGAATCTGCACTGATTTTAGAGATCTTAACAAAGCTTGTCCAAAGGATGATTTTCCCTTGCCTAACATAGATATGATTGTAGATCTCATAGCTGGACATGAAATTCTGTCCCTTATGGATGGATTTTCCGGGTATAATCAGATCAAGATTGCAGAAGAGGACCAGCATAAGACAGCATTCACTACCCCTTGGGGAACCTTTTGCTACACCATGATTCCTTTTGGCCTAAAGAATGCTGGGGCTACCTATCAAAGAGCTATGACAACCATTTTCCATGATCTTATCCATAGCATTTTGGAAGATTATGTGGACGATATCCTAGTCAAATCTCACACCTTCATGGATCATCTTGCTGACCTGGAAAAAGTCTTTGATAGGTTGGCCCAATATCATCTCATGCTAAATCCCAAGAAGTGTGTCTTTGGGGTCACATCTGGCAAGCTTCTAGGCTTCATAGTTTCTAAACAAGGTATAGAGATTGACCCCAAAAAGGTCAAGGCTATCTTAGACATGCCTCCTCCCCAGACACTGCGACAGCTTCGCTCTCTTCAGGGGAAACTTCAATCTGTTCGGTGCTTCATCTCCCAACTTGCAGATAAGTGTACACCATTTTCACACTTGCTAAAGAAGAATGAGAACTTCAAGTGGGATCTTTTATGTCAGCGTAGCTTCGATCAGCTCAAGCAGTATCTCACCAATCCCCCTATCTTGGTTCCACCAATTCCTGGTCGTCCCTTGATCTTGTATATATCAGCAACACCTACTGCTCTAGGGGCACTTTTAGCACAACATGATGATTATAGCAGAGAGAGAGCCATCTACTATATTAGTAGAACCCTAGTTGGTTATGAAATCAATTACACTCCTATGGAAAAAGCTTGTTTGGCAGTTGTTTTCTCAACTCAAAAGCTTCGCCACTACATGCTAAGTCATACCATCCAACTAGTCTCCAAGATTGACCCTCTCAAGTATATGCTCTCCAGAACAACACTTACAGGCCGTTTGGCCAAATGGGTTATGCTACTAAGTGAGTTTGACATCCAGTATGTGGATAGAAAGGAAATCAAAGGGCAAGCTATAGCAGATCACCTAGCTGATGCACCTCTAGTAGATGCATATCCTTTGCTCACAGAATTTCCAGATGAGCATATCTGCCTAATTGAAGAACAGCCCCCATGGAAGCTTTATTTTGATGGCTCATACACCTCTCATGGTTCAGGGGCAGGAATATTATTAGTTACACCTCAAGGAGATTACATTCCAAAAGCCTTCAAGCTACAATTCCCTAGCACCAACAATATAGCAGAATATGAAGCTCTTGTAGCAGGATTAAAGATAGCTGCAGAATGGAATATCACTGAGTTACAAGTCTTTGGTGATTCCCAACTCATTATCAAACAAGTCTTAAATGAATATCAAACCAAAGATGAAAAGCTATTACCCTACAAAGAGCTAGTTGATCAGCTGACCCAACATTTTACAAAGCTTCAGTTTACACAAGTGCCTCGAATGCAGAACAAGGCAGCAGATGCCATGGCCACTATCGGCTCGCTCTTGGAAATTCCCCAAGAAGCTACGCAGTATGAGTTTTTAGTTGAGAAGCTCCTCACACCTGCCTATGCGAATGAGGATTCAAACCGTGTTTGTATCTTGGTTGGTCCCCAATCCCCTTGGTACCATGAAATTCATGCTTACCTTAACGATGGTATCATATCCCCTCACCTCACACGTACCCAACGCCAGAACCTCATCCAAAAATCATCCCGCTATGTTATCATAGCCAATACCCTATATCGTCGGGGTTATCATGATACTCTCTCTCGATGTTTAGATGAAAATGAGGCCGCGATGGCATTAAAAGAAGTACATTCCGGACTTTGCGGTGCCCACACGAGTGGTATTGTCCTAGCACGACAAATCCTTAGAGCAGGCTACTATTGGCCTACCATTGAAGAAGACTCTTGTGACTTTGTCAGAAAGTGTCTCCCATGTCAGCAGCATGCAAATCTTGTGCACGCTCCAGCACAGGATCTACAGCCTATTGCACCACCTTGGCCTTTCGCTTGTTGGGGCCTTGATCTAGTTGGAACTATCACCCCTCTCTCATCTGATGGACATAAATGGATAATAACAGCTACAGACTATTTCACTAAGTGGGTGGAAGCAGTCCCCCTAGTCTCAGCTACAGGAGTTCAAGTCTCCAAGTTCATCTTGTACCACATTGTTTGCCGCTTCGGCATCCCATCCACCATCTTCACTGACCATGGAGGTAACTTTGAAAATCTCAACATGGAAGAATTATGCACTTCCCTCCGCATCCATCACCGCTTTTCTAGCCCATATTTCCCACAAGGTAACGGCCAGGCAGAGGCAACTAATAAAACCCTCCTCAAAATCCTAAAGAAAGTTGTCAATGATTTCGGCCGTGATTGGCACCTTCAAATAAATCCGGCTCTATCGGCCTATCGAACTTCCTTCCGTACATCCACAGGCACAACTCCATACTCCCTAGTCTATGGTGCCGAAGCGGTATTACCTATAGAAGTTGAACTTCCCTCACTACGCATATCTTTGCGAGGGCAAATCTCAGATGAAGAATACAGAGTAGCTCGACTCACCCAGCTAGATCTCTTAGACGAGAAGAGACAACAAGCCTATGACCATCTCATAGTCTATCAAACTCGTCTCAAAAGGAATTTCAACAAGAAGGTGCTCCCACGACACTTTCAGCCAGGTGACATGGTCCTCAAAGAAAATATGAAAGTCCAAGCAAATCGAGAAAAGAAAGGCAAGTTTGAACCTACATGGCTTGGTCCCTATGTGGTTACCGCCTCCTTTGGCTCCGGAGCCTATCAATTATCTACACCAGAAGGAGAACTCTTGAATGATCCCACTAACATCATTCATCTCAAGAAGTTCTATGCTTGAAGATCCTTGGTATACCCAGCTTTTGAAAAATACAAGAAAAAAATAGTAAAGAGAAATAAGCGTCCAATGGTGAAAACTTGGCAATTCAAGCACCTTGGATAGGTACCTTGGTGAAAACCTGGTAATTCAGGCGCCCTGTGTGCTAAAGACTAATCCATTATCTATCACTATCTTATCCCTCGTCCATCCACCCACCATCCCATAAAACACCTGCTTGTTCCCTTGGTGTTCCAATCAAATATCCAAAATCCGATGGAGCTTGTCAATACCTCCTGTACAACTTGTAAATCTTGTACCAAAGCTTGTATTATACCTTGTAAATCTTGTACCATACCTTGTATATATTCAAATCTTGTCCAAAGCTTGTACCATATTCCAGCTTGTAAATAATCTTGTATCCTAGCCTGTATCCTATCACATGCACACACAGAATCCCATTTTCCTTAAGCTTTTCACAAACCATCTACCTATCCACCTATCAACTATTATAGACATCCCATCCTTCACAAAAATTTCCATCTCACAAAAAAACCAAAACATGAACAAACAAACAAAGTGCTATTCAGATTTCTCACAATTCATTCCATCATCAAAGGACCAAACACATTGAGATTCACATGCACTATATCTAGGAGTTGATTCATGAGAAGGTCCTTAACCTTGAGTACTGCCAGATATCTAATCAGACTTTGGACATATTAACCAAACTATTCACTAAAAGCAAGTTCATTCACTTTTGTGCCTTTCTTGGGGTGCCACAAGTGTCTTCTTCTAGAGCTTTCTAGCTTCATTTCTACTCTCTTTTGGAGAGGAGTTTAGTTCCACTGGGTTTTCTCCTTTTTCTCTAGTTATGATAGGATGTTTTTTAGTTGTGCATGGGTACCTAACATGGCTTTGATGTTAGGACCCATTAGATATATATTACATTATAGTACTCCCTAAGTTACACTTAAGGGGGGGTGTTAGATTAAGTGGTTCTTTTCCATTTCACTCTTATATTGAGTTTACATAGGTGAGCTCATAATTAGGATGAATTATATATTCTTGGATATTATTATTTGGAGGATATTGTGAGTCATCCTTTTGACTCCAACTACTCCTTGTAGACACCTAAATTTGATTACACTATTTTAGTAATCCTATTTAGTTATCTAAAAAGGCATTATTAATTAAATTTCTATTTAATTAATCCTTTGTCATCCCCTAGTTGATTAATTTAATTAATCATCTATAGTCCTAATTGATAAATCAAATAATCTATTATTTATCAATTAAATCCTATTCTTCTATCTAATTCCAAAAATCCCCATTTATTAAATAAATCTATTTGATAAATGAAATCCTCAAATTCAAAAACCCCTAACCTATTTCTAATCCTCCTCCATTTAGCCTAATCCACCCCATCCACCCATACTAACCAAGCTTAGCCACTAACTCACCCACCCTCATTAATGCCATCCACTTGCACATCTCTAACATCCCTAATCTAATCCTAAACCCAAGCCTAATCCACCCCCTAATGTTGTCACATTCCTTAAACAAGTTTAAGACTTTCCTAATCCAAACCAAAGTCTCCCCTCAAAAAAACCCAACCACTAAGTCATGAGTGCTCTTACAAAACATAAAGACTCTTACAAGCCCACTCATGACTCTTACATCCATCTTACACACTCTTCCCTCTTCCACACTCATTTCTCTTACATCCCTCTTACATACTCAACCCCACTCATCATGACTTTAACCAACCCTTAACCCTACCCTCTCACACTCCTCCTCCTTGTGACAAGTGTCACCTTCCCATTGGTGCTAAACAAGCACAATCCATGTGCTCCCCTTTGAGTGCATCTTAGCCCTCCTTAAGCTTTCATCCATCCTTGCATCTAAGCCCTCCATCCCTCTACCCCTTAGCCTATAAATTGAATCCCATCCCAAGCCATTTCATCAACAATCTTTGAGCTAAAGTTACCATGCTATTTTGAGAACCAAAGCCACCAACCATACCCTTATAATGCCAAATTGAGAGCTCACAAAGCTACCAATTTGCCATTACCCATCTCCATTGAAGCAGCTTTTGAGCATCTTGAGCATACATCCACAGCAAAAGGACACATCTACAGAATCAAGAAAGCATGGAGTGTTTTCTCTTGTGAGGTTTGCACTTCTTATTTTCTTTCTTAGTCTAAGCATATATGTGAATTTAGTTTTTGGTTTGTGAATGTTTACTTCATTTGTTAATGTTCTTTGCATACTGATTCTGGTTCTACACTCCTAAGATATCACATGTGATTAATTCCAATTTGGACACCACCCTTCTAGATTGTAGGTAGATGGTAGGTGGTTGATTTCATTAGGACTCTACTTCCTCCAAGTTGAGACACTTGTCTCACTCTTTTCCAAGTATCCTCCTAGCTCTTGCCTAAATAAACAAACTAGCTCTTATGTATTCTATATTAGGAAATATTGATGATATTATGTCTTTGAGCATTTACATCAGAGATTGTTCTTGTATTGTTATACTGACAATTTTATTTCCTCTTGATTAATCTATGTCTTTCATTAGATTTGGATTTTATTTGTTTTATAAAAATTCTAACATGTTATTAGATCAATTTTGAAAGAGTAGATTATAGTATTCTCTTCTCTTGTATTTCTATATGAACTAAAGAATTAGAAAGGATATATGAAGACCCAATAATGCCTCCTTTGCATAATTATGTTTTTTTAATCTATTGATTGCAACACTCTAGTGGATTCATAGAACCACTCTGACAATTCCATTGCATCCAATAGGTTTGAAAAAGTCAAAATCAACTTTTGTTTCATCCAAATTGAAGTCCATTTGCATCATTTACAAACACATTCTTGTAGCTCAAATCTGGAGGAGGGCATGCACAATAGGGCATTTTAAGGCCAAACAGACCTTTTCATTGTGTTCAAAAGGTTTGAGAGACAAATTTTCATATATAATTTGACCTATTTTTGAGTTTGGAGCTCTTCGTCATGAATTTGGAGCTTTTAGCATGCAAATTGAGGTAGCATGCATGCAAACTGAGGTAGCAGCAAGTGTATTTTCTATATTTTTTAATAAAAAATATATTTATACACTTGGTCAACAAGTATTGGCCACCTAAACACTTCCATGTATCTTTATAAGCCACCCACACTCAACATCAACCAAGGTCAGCCAACATTGACATTGACCACATTATAGGCCATTAACCACTTGCTTCAATGACTACTGACCATTTCTTTGCTTTGGTCTTGAGCATTGCTTGTTATAAAGAGCCAAAAATTAACTAATATAGTGCATGTGGGATACAAATTTTTACCAAAATCTTCTCACTCACTATCTTAACCTTGGCTTCTATGTGCATGTCACAGTAAGTTGTTTTTCTTTGTAATGACATCCATCCAAACTCAAAATCAAATGCAATTTTTTCTATTTGGGGTAGAATTCTCCAAATAATCTAGTGGTCGTGTTATTTTTGAGTTTTGGATGCATATAGTAATCCAAAATTGCAAGTTTTCATGATGGTACCCATATAATCCTACATTTTGCAACTTTCAAAGCATTGTGTTGGAGTTCTTACTGGTAAGTAACATATCAAGTGGGTTTAAACCTAATACCAAGAAACAATAAGATAGGGATAAGCCTAAGGATCAGCTAAATCTTAGTTTTGGGCCAACATCAATAGATTCATCAGGACTCACTTCACTTTAGGCTCTGCAAGGCCAAGATGGACAAACCTTAGGGATTGATCTTGCTAATTTGATATTCTTCCTCTTCAAAGATTATTACCTATAGCAAAAATGGTCAATATTCTTCTATGATTTTTTGATAAACTTCTTGGGCATAGTAGTTAACTATAACAAAAAAAAAGATTCAAATAAGTAATGACCAACACTTTTAGTTCTTAGTACATAAAATGGAAAATTGATTTGTTTTTTATGTATTTCCTATAATCAGGTGAATCATCAACTCGTTCTTGAACTTTAATAGATCGGTGTCTTATCCATTGGGATACAGAGTCAAAAATCGGTAAATTTGGACCTTTTTAATCAACTTGTGATTAAAATTATCAACAATGAACTCTAAATTTCATTCTTACCATATCCTTTTTACTAACCCTAAACATTATCAATTACAAAAAGTGATTACCTAATTCTTTAAACTAGCAAAATTAGTACAAGATATACAATTTGTGTGAATTGCATTAAACTAAATGAAACATGTTCATATCAAGCTCAAGATTATAGATATATAAGAAAGGAGACAAAAATCAAACACAATGATATATAAGGGAAATTCCTTCTCTTGAAAATGTTTGTAATACTAACAAAGACTCAGAATATAACTCAAGAATGAGCCATTGGTGCTAGATATTCACTTTTTATATTCAAGTATACAAGAGCTAGATTCATTCACATAATTATAGAAGAAATGGAAGGACTATAAAAAGAACATGAGAATGAGAAAATTCTATAGATAACTGACCTCTACTTCTCATCTTGGAAATCCATATATAGGATTATAGAAAGCTACAAATGAGAGGAGGACACATGTCAAAATAAGAATGGATACCCAAGGTGGAAGGATGGGAACAAAAAGATATATAAAACATTCTTTAAAAGTTTGATCAGAAAAATAGAAGTAGTTGAGATAGTAAGTGAACATTTATGTCATGCTTTTTTAACTTTACTCTTCTTTGTCCTTCATTGTACTCAACAAGTAATATCTCAATTACTTCCTGTCAGCAGAGCTTTAATCTCTCCTACCACCTCCCAAACATAAATCTCCCTCTTTGTGGGCCACTCTATAGAATTAACCTCTTCTAAGTCCTGAGTGGCTTTGGTGCACTTGGCATCCATAATGGCATTAGATTCAACAAAAAACTTGTTCAAATCTATTTCTACTTTAAAAAGGGAAACAATTAATTTATTATATGGGACATCAAAGGTATCTTCAAAATTTTTCATTGTGGCCTCTTGGGTTAAAATGGGACCATAGGAATCAGACCATTCCTACCAATCTATCACTGTACTAGTGGCATCCAAGATTGATGGTATGCAGGGTTGTATTCCCTGAGATAAAACTTTTAATTTTCCTTGTATAATCTGTAATTTATCAATGAAGAAACCAATTAATTCCTTAACTATTTCTAAACCCTCCTTCACTGTGATTATCTTATTGGGCATATTTGGCTTTTTAGCCATCAATACAATGAGCCTCTCTAAGAATTGTGTGTATGGCCCCCATAAATTAAATGTGGTTGATAGCCATCAAAGTGACTCATTACAAAATTGCTTAGCACTTTGTAAAGCAACATATAAATTATGAGTTTGTTGTGACAAATTCTTCAAGGTTTCAACCTTTTGCCTCATCAAGCTCTTAAGGACAGCTATCCTTATCTCATCTCCTTGCTGAGTAGAGTAGTTTAAGCTCTTGAATTTTAGTAGAGTAGTTCTTAAGTTGAGATAAGTTTGAAGCATATATTTTGCGAACACCATTTCAAGTTTACATCCCTGGTTGATAAATTAAATGAGTCCAAGTGAGTTGGATAAGAACCACTTGAGATATCTAATCTTGGGTTAAGCAGTCCATTGTTGCAAGATTTTGATCACTTTCTTTGGCCAAGCATTTTTGGCACCGTTTCCAAGGATGGTGTTAATTCGAACTAGTCTTTCTAGTTGTATTTCTATTCCTTTTAGAATAAAGTTTAGCAATAAAGAAGCATGTTATGCATAGAAGAAGAGACCACTTAGGGGGATTCCTTCCTTGTGATAATCAAGAAGAACCATTCCATGATGTTCAACTTGAACTAGATGAACCCCAAGGAGAGAATGACGAACACGAACCCTTTGAAAATCCATTTTGCTAACATTGACGCTAAATCAAAAGAATCACTCCATATGAATGAACTTTTTGATGAGCCTGAATGTCAAGATAATCCATTAGCCATTTTTATATATCAATCACCACCTCTTCCTCCAAGAATGGTTGTACCTACCTTTCCTTTTCCTATTCCACCTCAGCAAGGGAACCAAAATTTGAAAAACACACCTGTTGTTGCACTTCCAAAATTCCATGGCCTTATTATAAAAGACCCTGTAACCATTCTCTTTGAATTTGACATTCTCTATAAGAACTATGACTACACAATTGATGCCCATAAGTTGAAATTGTTTCCCTCTACTCTAAAGGAGGCTGCTCTTTGATGGTTCATGGGGTTGGGTGCAAATGCTATAGAAAATTGGACTGAAATGAGTAATTTATTTCTTCAAAAATATAAAGAATATTAAAGAGGTCAAGATATGAATGGGGATGACATTTTTAAAATGTCACAAAAGGAGGGTGAAACCTTAGAAGACTATGTTTCTAGATTCTTGTTTAATGTGCAGTGAAATACATGGCATAACCTAAATGAAGAATCTAAAAAGCATCTTTTTCTGAGACGGATGCAAGAAGAAAGCATGGAAGCCCTGGACCTAATGGTTGGTAGAGATGTCACACAAAAAACTTGGAATGACATCAAGGAGATACGTCAAAACTATTCAAGGGCTACTGTGAAGAAAGGTAGGGACTAAGGAGCCTACCACATAAGACCAATGGTGGGTTAGGAGCATCAAAAATGGAGTTATCTAATCTCTTGTCTAGCTTCAAGCAAGATATCATTGATGATGTCACTACTCAATTGGATACCATGCAAGCTCAAAGGAAAAAGGATGAACCTAATGCTATGCTAACTGAATTTTTCCCTCGTTGCAGAGAAAGGAAGAAGAACTGCACATGTAAGACCATTGCAACAATGGATGCACAACCAATGCCCACTGAGTTCAAAGCAATTGATGAGGATATAGGAGAAGTTATTTATGTTTCTCAATGATGACCATGGGCTTAGAGACAAGGTATGCCTCAAGATGCTTTGAATAATTTTGGTTATAATAGTAATCAGTGGCAAGGAAATATTCCCCCAAATTCTATTCCTCAAGGATAGAATTGGAACAATAATTAGCCCAACCAGCAACCTCAATATAATCAAGTCTACCATCAACCACCTCATTATCCCTAGAAGAATACTCAATGGCCTCAACAAAATAACCAGTATCCTCAGTGGGGCCTTAATCAACAACCTTTGTATCAAGGGAATTGACAGCAACCACCTCAGTGGGGGCCTAGCTAATCACCTTAGCAACAAGCCTTAATGCCTTCGCCTCAGCAGTAATCTCTGATGCCTCCACCTTCTATAGCCAATGCTAGCCCATAGAAGCAACCAAAACTCCCTACTCAACTAGCACCAAATCCCAATAATAAGTAGGAGGCTTATTCTTTGTAGATCAATGATATTCATCTTAGGTCTGAAACCAAGTTGCCTGCACCTGAAGGACCTATAATAACTAAGGTTACCAATACTGAAAATGTTCCAGCAAGTCCACCAATTGATGTTCCAATTTCCTCATCTGTACAAGCACCTACTCCTCCATTTCCACAAAGGTTAAGGCCTACAGCTCCATCTAAGCCAAATCTTGTAGCAACTGATCTCCTAGACCAACTTAAGCAAATGACTATATAAATTTCCTTATTGGATGCACTTAAGGAGATTCCCCTTTACAATAGAACTTTAAAGGAAGTGTGTACAAAGTAGTCTTCTAGAAAGAAAAATTATCCTCCTACTGTCCATGTGTTGGGACAACTTTTTGATTTAATGTTGAGCAAAACCCTTACGTCTAAATATCCTGATCCAGGAAGTCCTGTTGTTACCATAGATATAAATGGCATCTAAAATCAAAATGTTTTGATTAAGTTAGGAGTATTAATTAATGTCATGACTAGAGAAGTCTTGTTAAGACTTAGCATTATTGGATTAAGAGATACTTTTACAATACTTTAGTTAGTCCAGACAATTCAACTATCAAACCTAATGGTATGATAGAAGATATTATTATAACCCTGCATTCCTTAGATTTTCTTTCAAATTTTTTTGTGTTGTCACCAAGAAATACCCTTAAAGGATTTCCATTAATCTTAGGAAGACCATGGTTGGCTACTATAGATGCATGCATTGCATGTTGCTTGGGAAAAATGACAATATCCGATGGTACAAACACTAAAAAGATAACTTTATACTCTCCTACACAACCTCAACTAGATCTTGACCAAGTTTCTTGGCTAGACCTTGGTGATGATCCTCTAGAAGTTAATTTTGTTCAATAGATCTAGATGCTAAAAGGAAACCCATTTTTTGTATCCTAGAAAGAAGATGATATATTGGTAGCGATCCTTAGTAATCAGTATGATTCTGAGGAGTCAACTTCTGAAAATCCTACCAGCTCCTTGCAAATTGTATTACCTAAATGTGATGCACCTCAATCTCCTGTAGCACCTGATTACCTTCATAGATTATTACCCCATGAAATTAAATCTCCATCAATAGCAGAGATTTTAATGATGGACAAGGTAAAGAAAGTAGAAATTTTTGTAGGAAAAGAGTTGAATATCAATAATGACCTTACTGCATCTAAGATGACAAGTACCATTAAACTATTGCAAGATATTCAACAAGCCTTTCCATGGGACTAAAGTGACATGAAGGGTTTAGATCCTAGTCTTTGTACACATAGGATATTTATCAACTCATAATGTAAGCCAATGAGACAACTCCAGAGGAGGGTAAACTTGGCATTGAAAGATATAGTCAAAGTAGAGTTACAAAAACTTCTTAATGCTAGATTTATTTATCCTATTTTTGATAGCCAGTGGGTTTCACCTTTAGTTATTGTTCCAAAAAATGGAAGAAAATGGACAATATGTGTAGACTACGTGGAGCTTAATAAATCCACTAAAAATGATCACTTCCCTCTTCCATTCATTGATCAAGTACTAGATAACTTAGCAAGAAAAAGATATTTCTTATTTTTAGATGGTTTTAGTGGCTATAATCAAAGCTAGATCTCTCCAAAATATCAAGATAAGACAACGTTCACCTGTCTATGGGGAACATTTTCCTACTATGTCTTACCATTTGGATTATGTAATGCACCTGCAACTTTTCAGCGAGTAGTACTTAGCATATTTTCTAACATAGTTATTGATTGTGTTGAGATTTATATGGATGATTTCACCACTTATGGTCACACATTTGAACAAGCTCATGCTAACCTAGAGAAGGTGATAAAAAGGTGTCAAGAATACAACTTTTTTCTTAATAATGAGAAGTGTTATTTCATGATGGAAGAAGGAGTTGTTCTTGGGCATACCTTTCCCCTTTTGGAATTCAAGTGAATCCTGCAAAGATTGTTGCCATTACTAATTTACCAACACCAACCAAGCAAATATATGTTAGAATTTTTCTTGGACATGTCAAATACTATAGGATATTCATCAAAGATTTTAGTAATCTTGCTACTCCTTTGTATAATCTACTTAAAAAGCAAGCTGAATTTGAGTGGACAAAAGACTGTGAAACAACATTTTTGCAATTAAAGGATGTTTTGACAACACCTATTCTTAGAGGACCTGATTGGAACCTACCTTTCCACATTCATATCGATGTATCTGACACTACTTTAGGGGTAGTTCTCAGACAAAAGGAAGGTATTGTTGAGCATGCCATTTATTATATTAGCAAGAATTTACAAGGTGCTGAGATCAATTATACTGTCATTGAAAAATAATTTCTTATTATTGTGTATGCACTTAATAAATTTCAGCATTATATCACAAGCTATGAGGTAGCTATAAAATACTTGATGAATAAACCTACTATCTTTGGTAGGTTAGCACGTTGGCTACTCCTCATGCAGGAGTTTAATATAAAGATAATAGATAAACCAGGCTAAGTCAATGTAGTAGCAAATTTTCTATCATGACTTCAAGTACCTAATGATCCTATAGCCATAGATGATAGTTTTCCTAATGAGCATCTATTTTCAATAGAAAGTTATAACCCATGGTTTGCAGATATAGCAAATTACCTTGCTATAGGAAAAACACCACCACACTTTTCACCTAAGCAGCATTGTCTCTTGGTAAAGAAGAGTTTTAATTTCTCATGGATAGTTGGATTGATGTTCTACACTAGACCAGATCAAGTAACTCACTAGTGTGTAAGAGAAGATGATACTTATGACATCCTAAGGGCATTCCATGATGAACCATATGAGGGTCATTTTGTAGCAAAAAGAAAAACTATAATATTTTGACAACTAGATACCATTGGCCTACTCTACAAAAAGATGTAGCAAAGTATACAAGGTGATGTGATCAATGCCAATGCATGGGAAGGCCTACTAAAATTGATGAAATGCCCCTGCAGCCTCAGGTAGTAGTCACACCTTTTGACAAATGGGGTATCGATTTCATCGGTCCTCTAGAACCCTCTTCTCATGGAAAATCATACTAATTATGCAACTAAGTGGGTTGAAGCACAAGCTATGACACATGCACAAGATCACAAGGTAGTAGATTTTCTATATGAATGCATCTTCACTAGATTTGGAGTACCTAAGGAAATTGTCATGGATCAAGGAGCTCAATTCACATCAAACCTGATTGCAAAATTCATGAAGAAGTACATGATCCATCATGGTACATCTTCCCCATACCATCCTCAAGCTAATGGTCAGGTACAAATCACAAATAGAGAAATCAAAACAATCCTCACTAACGATTTCTATTCACAAGTGGGACTAAGTTACCTAGCTTCCTGAAGTAATTTTGGCTTACAGGACTACATGGAAGAGCACCACTAGATTTACTCCATTTGAATTACTTTATGGTAAATATGCTTCTATGCCTATAGAATTTGAAAACAAGACTCTAAAAACTACTTTACAGCTAGATGTTGATCTTTCAAAGGCTCAAAAAGATAGGTTACTACAACTCAATGCACTTGATGAATACCATAAATCTACCCTACACAATACAGAGATAATCCAATAGAAATAGAAGAAATGGCATGATAATTTCATCTGTGACAAGAAGTTTTCTATTGAAAACTGGGCCATCCTATATGATTCCCATTTTCATCAAAATTTGGACAAATTCCAAACCCATTGGCTTGGACCGTACAAAATCATTTGTGTTTGAAAATGGTGCAGTACAACTCTCTACCATTGATCGTGTTCACTTCAAACTCCTTGTTAATGGACACCATTTAAGTTTTCTAGTCGAGAAGAGTTCCTGCACCAATTCCACTCATCTACTGATCCCACAATTCCTGCACCAACTCTAGATGAGTTTCCCGCTCATTTTTCATCCTCTCTTTAAAAATTTTCACTCATCATAATAAACTACTTTCTTTATTAAAGTATTTTGTCCATAATAATTCCACCTCACTCCACTTTTTCTCATCTTCCACCTCACCTCACCCTTCATCAACTTGCATGATGGTATCAAATGAAAACATGACTTCATGGGTCTATACACATACTCAAGTTTAACTTTTTTCTTAATATGTTGTTCTATTTCTAGTTACCTTTGTCACTAGCAATTTCAGGAGCTATTGCCTAACTTAGTTGGGGGGAGGGGTATTATATTTCATTTTTTTTGTTAAAATTAAATGTCAATTTTTATGTTATTCTTTATATGTTGCCACATATTGTGTCCTTTCCATAAATCATTATAAGAAGAATAATGTGATGTGAAAATCACCTTTATGTCACACACCTTTTGCAAGTTGGTAAGTACGAGTTCCAGCTAAGGTAATTAATAAGAAATTAAGTGATCTCAAATGCTAAATATGTCAGTTGCTTAAAATAAGTACTATCACTTGTCTTCTTGTCTACTACAAGTTTCTCCATTTTTTTTTGAAAGCAAAAACTCATGTAAACACTCCTGAGGAACAATGGGGGGTGGTTTGTTAAGAAGAGAACCAGCTAACCATACAACATTATTGGGAGACCCAATTTTCCTACCTATATTTCAAGCCAGGGGGTGGACAAATTACATGTTCAAACTAACTGCATGGAATGAGGAGCTTGCCTTAGAATTCTTGCAAACATTGAGAGATGGTTTTGCTATTGCTATAGTCAAGGGAGTAAGGGTTTCATTTTCACCTAAAATTGCAATAAATATAATAGAATTGCCACTAGAAGGAGAATAGTTTTTAGACACATTAGACGCAGTCTCAGCTAGAGCCCCATTTACAGTGCATACAGACCCATGACTTCAAATAGACCAAAAATAAGGTACAATATGCACATCTTTACCAGCACCATTTAATGAATGTGCTACTTATATTGTGAGATATTTTACTTGTGAGGGGAGACATTCATATTTGCATGCCATGCATTTCAAATTTTTGAGTTTCCTAAGACATAATGACTACCCTTTGAATGTTCCTCATTTTATGTATCACATTTTTTTTAAAAAGAGCCATTGTAGTACAAAAATGAACCCTAAAGGATGTTTCACATCAGTATTTTGTTAAGCTCATCATAGAAAAAGCCCTTAGGGAAAAACTTGGGATATCTTGGGATGATTTTTTTGAAAACAAAGTGCAAAACCCTATTAGGTAACCTATAGAGCAAGTTGAAGAGGAAAGAGAACCTCGATAAAACTGTGTAAATTGTGGCTCTTCCTCAACCAAACCTAGGAGGTCACAGAGAACCTCAATTTCCACTCTTGTAGCTTCTACCTCTAGGTCAGGATCAACATCTAATGAGGGTAAAAGGAAAGTTAAAATTTCCCCAAATAATGGCTCTCCTGCAATTCCTATGGTTTATAAGAAGAAAAGAAGGAATATATAGGAAACATCTATAAAACCTCTTGCAACATCAAAGGCAATAGAAGTACCCTTTAGGTGTAAAACTCAAAGAAGCCAATCAATGGTGAAACCTAATGAGGGTGTGTCTTTTCAATCTCTTGTGCCCGAAAATGTAGATAGTGAAAATGAGCAATTCCCTTTTTCTAACAAAGAAAAGATCATCATTGAAGAGGGTGAAAGTGCAGAATGTGTACCTGCAGTAGTAGGAACATCCTCTATCCAACTACCTATCATTTCCATAGATTTAGACCATGATGATATTGTATCTATTGGAGTTTTAAATTCTCCTCCACCTCAAAGAGAAAAATTTCATGAAGATTTTGGAATAAATTTTGATGTAGTTAATACTATTGCTGAATAGATTCTTTCTCAAGGACTTGATGCTTTAGCATCCATAGCCTAGCAAATTGATCCTATTGATCCTTCACTTGGGACACAAGTTGCTTTATATCCCAATTCCACTATTTAATTTTTAAGCATTATTTCATAGTTATCTAATTAGTTAATCTAGGAGAGGGAAGAATTGAAAATAGAGAGAGAGCCTAGAGAAAACCATCTTCAACCAAACTCAAGAATTAACTAAGAAGGATGAGGAGATTGAGCAATTAATTCATCAACTTACAAAATTCATTGCCATGATACCTGAACTAATGTCTTGTTGCTCTCCTTCTCCTGTTTATGCTCTCTTTTTGAAAGAACAATTTGTCAATTATCAGATGACCTGTGTAATGTAGGGTAAATGTTTAACATTGAATACCCCTCATGAATTCTTTCAAGCTTTTCATGTTGCTCTTGTAGCCATCAAAAATTTTCTCTGTGAACTCTTTTTACATAATTTAGTAGTCATTGATAATAGAGAGTGGAACCCTCCACCTTATGTGTTGATATTTAACTCAGGGCATTGATGTCTTCGATTCAAAATGAAATTAGTAGGGAAAACCAGGCCCATCAGTGTAGGGAATTAGAGTATGAGATGCCACAAGGCCAAGGATTCCAAAACTCTATATTATGAATGGTTGAAATTTTTTTACTCAAAACTTAGAATTTGGATTATTCCTCCTTTAAGGGAAATAATCTATCAGGAATATAAAGCTATGGTAGAAATAGATCTTCCTGCAGCAAAGCATGTGAATCAATGGCACTAGATAGGTTTGAGTGAAGACTTGCAAAAGAGGGAACCTCATTCTCCACTGAATCTTATCATGGCCACTCAGCGGAAACCTTGGTATATCGAGCTGCAATAAGAAAGGAAAAATGATTGGATCCTTTAACTTTTCAGCCTCCACTGTTGTTGTCCTCACTACTTGCTAATCAGTAGGATTTAGAGAAATTTGATATGACAAAAGAGCTTTGTAGATGGGAAAGGTATAGGGAGAGTAAAGGTTTTTATTGGAACATTTCTACAGGGGGTAAAGGAAAAAGTATTGCCTCAAACTTTAGGATGGCTACGAGGGTGACAAATTTCATTTTTTCTTGAGGACAAGTCAAAGTTTTAGTTGGCGAGAATGATGAGACCAAAATATGGTCTATCTTGTCATTTCATTTTCAGTTTAATTTGCAAACTCTCTAAAAGAGTTTGATGGTTAAGAACACAATGTTTGTGATGATTTCATACACATGTGTGCATAATTACTCTTTAGGACTAAAATGAATAATTCATGAAAAGATATGTCATTTAATTACAAAATAGTGAGAATGATGCTTTTTCTTCCTTAGCTAGGTTGGGTAGTTCTCCTACAACAATTTGACCTATGGTAAACTAATTTTAGATAACATGTTTTGAATAAGTATTGATGTATGTTATTGATTTGGGAGGCAACAATATTTTGTAGATATAAATGCAAAGAAAAGTCAACCAAGCGAGAGTCAAAGTAGTTGCTCACGTTAATAGACTAGCCCTGAGTGGAGGAAATTAAGGGGTTGTGAGCTCCTAAATCACTATTCTATTTGGTGCCAGAATTAATGTGCATATTGTAATAATCAATGCTATCATTTGTTTTGGTAGTTGATGAGTCTTGAATTTAGGAATTCTATTCCTAGTTTGTGTTTTAAATAACTGGAAGTTTGTGTTCCAGCAGTGCTAGGTTTCAGTCAATCATTTTTCAATAGAAAGAAGAAGTTGCTAAGTTTTTAAGTACTGAATATAATCCTAGTGTTCATTAGTATGTATTTTTTTGTTATGAATAAAAAGATTCTTTCAAGTTTCTATCTCTGAGTTGTTATACTTCACTTCTCTGTGGGGGCCCACATAAGGAGTGAACTAATTAGTTAGCATAGGATTTATATTTAGTTCATAGAATCCAAGTAGACTGTGTTGTTCCTGCAACCACTAATAACACAATTAGTGGACTATTCCTATAGTATAGTCAGTTGAAGTAATTCTCAGCAATATTTTCATGCTTTATCAAAAATAGATTTGGTTCTTAGCTTTAGCATAAATTTCTTGTAGTTTAAGCACTTGAATTTCAGTAGAGTAGTTCTTAAGTTGAGATAAGTTTGAAGCATATATTTTGCAAACACCATTTCAAGTTTACATCCCTAGTTGATAAATTAAATGAGTCCAAATGAGTTGGATAAGAACCACTTGAGACATCCAACCTTGGGTTAAGTGGTCCATTGCTATATGATTTTGATCCATTTCTTTGGCCAAGCAAGAGGACTAAGAAAGATGTTGAGGAAATCACAGAATCTAAGAATTCTAATAATGATGAGAAAATGAAAATGGGGGAACTTAGTTCTAGCCTAGATGGTTACTCTAGGAGTAAAGGGATGTCAATTGGTAAAGACAATGTAGAGGGAAGTAAGGATAGAAATATTGATTCAAATGTTGGGTCGAAAGTCATCAAGAAGGATGAAGAAAAATAGAGTGCTCACCCTTCTCATATGAAGAGTGATGCTAATGAGGAGAAAGTGGAGGAGGATATTGGTAATGAAATTGAAGATAAAAGCCCTGTTGATAAGGAAAACTGCCAGAGTAAAGAAGAAACGGAGGAGAGGACAAAGAATCTGGATATTAATATGATACCCAAATCAGTACTGTGACTATTATGGTTGGTTTGAGCCTAGGGCTGGGGTAGATAGGAGGGATGAGTCTCAGGATGCTAAACTTTCCTTTCTTCACACTGCTAAGCTCAAAGTAGAGACTTCCCTTCAGGGTGATTCTTGGTTATATAATGAAATAATGGTTCTCAAGAAGAAAATAGGGGTTATGCAGAAAGAATTGGGCAATGAATGCACTAAGAGATCTTAGATGGAAGTGCAAATTGGTAACATCCCTAAAAATCTTAAAGAATATGAGTAGGAGCTTTGTTATTTAATTAAGGAAAGTGGTCAAAAAATGGAACAGGTCACTTTGAGTTGAAGTGTTGTGGTGGCCAGTCTAGGTAAGAAAAGTAATGAGGAGATAATGTCTCCTAGTAATGCAAGGATGGAGAGTCCAAGAGGACCTAGTAAGAGAACTAGGAAGAGTATAAGGAAAAAGGTAGTTGAGGCTCTTAAGGCTCTTGTTCTTACTTCGGCTAACATAATCTAGAGTTCTATAAAAGTAGGTACTAAAGAGGTGGCAAACATTATCAAAGAGCTACTATAGGTGTTAATTGTGGAGAAGATGTGTTGGTTACTGGTCTGGGCAATTTTTCTAGTTTTTACTTTTTGCTTTCTAGCTTGTTTAAACTCTAGGTTCCAGGTCCTTATAAAACTTGGTTACTTTTTATGGTTTAAACTTTTGGTTTCAGATCCCTGTAAAGTCTAGTTTTATTGTTTTAAATTTTGGGTTTTATGTAATTGTAAAACCTGGTGGTGCTTTAATGTTTATCTTTAGTTTTTTGTAAAGGGTTTCAGGTCCCTTCAAAACTTGCTTTTACCTTAATCTAAAACTTAAATGAAGCCAGAACATATAAAGAAGTTATCTACACCTATATGAGCATTGGGACAAAAAGTAAATAAAGAAAAATCTGAAATCTTCTTCCTAAATACCAAAATGGATATGGAAAAAACATTTGTCAAATTATGGGTTACAGAAAAGGATCCTTCCCTTGTAAATATCTAGGCATCCAACTAGAGAAAGGATCGAGCAATGGTAAAAACTTGGGAATATGTCATCAATAAAATTGAAAATAAAACCAATTCATGGAAAAGTAAATGGCTCACTAAGGTAGGACAAGTAACTAAGATTAAATCGATCCTATCATAAATTCCATCTTATAACCTCTTGTCTCCCCTTGCCCAAAGGAGTTAAACACAAAATTGATCAAAAATTTAAGAATTTATTTTGGAAAGAGATAGAAGAAAAGAAAAAACTAGCCTTAATTAAATGGGATAGTATATGCAAACCTAAGACCTATGGAGGGTTAGGAATAAAAAACTTACATGGAAGATTAAAGCTTTTGGAGCTAAATTAGTATGGAGAATGTACACAAAAAAGGATAGTAAAAGGGCTAAAATTTTATACAACAAATACTTAACTAGTGACCCTCTCTCTTTGTTTCACACTATCAACCCCCCTCAAGGATCTAACACTTGAAATTTCATACTACATTGTAGACCTTTAATTGTTGATTATCTTACCTTCGATATTGGTAAGGGAGAAGAAGCCTTATTGTGGGAAGATTCATGGGATAGGCTTCCCCCTCCTAATTTGTGTTCCCTTCTGGAATGCATTAAACACAATTTGATAGATCTATGGGGTAGATTTGTCAATAATTACAAGATCTATGATAATCATCACCCAATAGTATCCTAAAAATAGAAGCTAGTAAATAACACCAATCTTATGGAACTAGAGAAACTACGATATAAGAAATTTATCAATCTTAGAATAGCTACACACAAAGAGCACTACAATAAATTAATATGGGGGGATTTGAAAGAATGAACCTATAAAGTTAAGCTAGTTTATGATCTCATTATTAATTCTCAAAGATGCGAGTAGATCGAAATCCCTCTCACTCTTTGCTAGGATCCATCATGCCTCCCAAAAGTAGGAATTTTATTATGGGTAGCATCACAAAATAGAATCCTCACAGCTGATCAATTCACCAAACTAGGATTTGAAGGACCCTCAAGATGCCCCTTATGTGAATAGGTATTTGAGATAGTAGACCATATGCTCTTCCAGTACAACATTGCTAAATCATGTTGTAACTAGCTTTCAATTTTAAATTGGTCTTCAGCCCTCCCTTCTAATCTCTAGGATCATCTCAAGAGTTGGCCCAAAGATAGACAGTCCAAAATCTATAACAACATCTAGAAGATTCTGCAATCCATTTTACTATGAGAAATATGGAAGGAGAGAAAGAGAAGAATCTTCAATGATGAAGCTTTGCAACTTAACTCTTTTCTTAAAAAAGTTGAATCTAGTAGCAGAGAAATTTGAAATAATCATCTCAAGAATCATACCAAGGAAGAAGGAGCACTTTCAAAATGGGATGGTCTAATTAAAAAGAACTAGAACAAAATTCTTAATCCACCTAGGGTATATCTCAAATCCAATAAAGTAGCCCGAGCTAATTACATATGGAAACCTCCCCCACCAAATTGGGAAAAGGTAAATTTTGATGGTGCTTCTTAGCAAAACCCAAGTATAGTGGACTTAGGATGTGTCATCTCTTCCTTTGACAAATGGCTCCTCAAATGGGACAAACCACTAGGGAGGGTTACTAATAACTAGGAAGAATTAGAAGCGCTTGCAGAAGGACTCCAATTATGCTGGAATATAGGTATTAAGAAACTTATAGTTGAAGGAGACTCCCAAATTATTCTCAATGCACTCCTCAAAAGAAGTACCCCAAATTGGGTATTAAATTCAAAACTTCAATCTATCCTAAATATAGTGGATAAGTTTGAAGAAATTTGTGTCCAGCATATCTATAGAGAAGATAACAAAATAGTAGACACCCTAGCAAATTGTGAGGCTGATGGGAAAAATTTTTCCATATATAATAATGAGAATTATCACATTTATAACCTTTCTAAAAAGTTTAATAATCTTTTAATACTACCTTTAGGCATCCTAATAATTATAAATTGCATTAATATAGATCATTGTAATGATTGGAATAAGGGTGACTTGAAGGCATAATTATGAATCATTAATCATAAAGGCATTCCATTTATTTGTACACATATCCCTCTCACGCTTCTTTGATCTCAACCTTGATAGTATTTGTACCCCATTTCTAAGATCTGGACAACTCACCTTGCATAGTACAAAATGAGGTATTGTCATTATTTCAGATATCTTTTGTTTGATAGCTCAATTTTTTGACATGAGAAGAAATGAGGGAGGGAATAATCTAATGATGTAGCCACTGCTATTTAAAGTCACCTCAAAACTTCTTTGTGGTGTCATTGCTAATATGTCGTCAGTTGAAGGCTCTGGGTTTTCTACATTTTAGGCTATCATTTTTTAGGTTGTCATTTGTAGGCTTTGGGATTCTATCTTTAGGTTGTTATTTGCAAGATGGATAAATATATTAGGATGAAACCAAGCCTCAAATAAATGGCCTTTTGGGGGGAGATTTCATTGCTTATTATTAGCAAGATTGTGAAGCCCAAGGATGGTCTAATTTACTAGGTGATTAAGATTATCTTGGGCGAGGAGTTCTCTTCTTTGGATGACAAACCCAAATACAATTCTAACATTGTGGCTATGTTTATTTCCACCATCCTTCGCATGGATAGGGATACTCTAGCACTGAGGGATTTTTGCAAATCTACATTCAAGGGTCCTTATCTTTGTGAGCTAGATGAGGTCCTTGGCAACATTGATAATGGCCTCAACATCCCCAAGAGGAATGAGTACTTCATGGAAGACTCCCTAGTAGAATTCACCCTAATATTCATAATTAAAGACAAGAGGGCATTCATGCTCTGCATGGAGAAAATCAATTGTAATTAGATGTTTTTCCTTTCTTCCACCAACATGTGCATTTATGTTGATTGGAAGGGCTTGGATTAGTACTGCCAGATGGAAGACATCTTGGTTGATTAGCCCTTTCTCTTTCTATTTTCTTGGTTGGTACCCCTCCCTTTCTCTATTTTGGGTTCCCCACTATGTGTTGAACATTTTCCCTAGTTGGATGACTCTACCTTTTTGGTTCCTTTTTCCCTTATTCCCATTTTCTACTGCTTCTCTCTAGTGGAGCCCCTCTCTATGTTGGGGCCCCTATTTTTTTATTCCTACATGCAACTTTTTCCATATGAATGTATGTATTATTGATTTTAGATAGGTATGTATCTTTGTTTCTAGTCTCTCCAGCAATCTAATACTATTACTTTTTTTTGTATTCAACTCTCTTTATTTCAGTTTTGGTGATGCTTGCACCTATTGTTTTGTGCTCATTTTATATTGTTCTTACTTCTTCTTGGCTTCCTTCTTTCTAGGATGCCTTTATTTAATAATTATTATTTTATCTAAGTAGCATATTTTCAATCTAGGAATAGTGTATAAGAATATAATCAATGTGTTATTATTTCTAGGTCTATTGTAGAGTGTTTCTACTTTCTCCTTTTACAATTTAATCTATCAATTATTATGTTAAAAATCAAGTTTTTGGTAACAATATCTTGGTTAAAAGTGGCACATGTTAGAATATATAGTCCACTAATATTTTTGAGAGGGGGGGTGAATCAGTTATCCAACTATTATCACAATTATCAACCTTAAACAAACTTAACCATATGAGTAATATAAACTAAAACCATAACAAGATACTCATACATAATAACACCAGATATGTTAAGTAGGGAAACCATTGATCAAAGGGAAAACCCTAGTGGGGATGGTACCCACAAGATGATGTACTAATATAAATGTTCATTGTTAGAGGATGGACCCTATTAGGATTCTATGAATACATTTAGTATATATGAGTCCCTATTAGGAGACTTTGAATCCTTGTTATGATATTCCAACCCTATTAGGAGTTGTTGAAGATAGCTAGACCCACTGCCCAAACAACTTCAGGGGAAAGACCAATGAACCCACTGTCCAAATGATCTCTGTATTATTCCTTGTAGAATAATAGAATTGTATTGTATTGTTCCTTCCTCTTTCTCTTTCCTATCAACCAGACTTCTACTCATTTTGATCTTGTAACCAAATCACAAATCTCACATCCAATAATCCCTTAGATCACTTACATGCATTTAGTAAGCAGTCTGCTCCTTTTTGCACTTCGCACTTCATGTAATGATCACAAAACTCATACTATCTTTCCAAACAAGGAAAACATATTTCCTTTATACCATATATTCATATTAATTCCTTGAGTCAGCCTTGAGGCTTTCCCAATTAATTATAATAATATGATTAATTAATTACAACTACAATAGCATTGTTGGCTCACAATCTATACAAAAATTCCCATGTGTGATACTTGGGCTCGCTCACTTGCTGACATCACCACCTGACTGTCTTCTATCACTAGCTAATTGTGCATCTTCTTACTACATCTCAGATGTAATCTAGCAAACAAACATTAGGAACTTCTTTCCTAATACTCTATCTCTGAACTATTCTTTATACATACGGTACAACTTCTATACATCTTTGATGTTAAAGGGAAAAGATATTTGATTAATGATGTTGATTTTTAGCATAACCATGATATGAACAACATAACACTTTGATCTTGTAGTTGATTAGTACCTTATCTATTGGACAGTCCAATAAACCCCTAACACACATCCCTGAAAGTGATTGACATATCCCATGCATCAAGACTTTCTTACTCTATCCATTCACCTTATGAATCAAACATCTGCATCTTTCTAAATTGCATACTCGACCTATCCCTTCATGAGATCTACAATCCTATGATGATAAACCAAGCATTTACATGACTCCCTGAATCATAAGTAAAACATTTTAACATATACAATCTAAAAGAGATAGCAATTGGAAAATATGCACCTTGTACACATATCATATAAGATCACAAACAACATGAATAGGAGACAAAAATCAGATAGAATATTAACTTCTTGCTGCAATTTTATTTATTTATTTGAAACAAATACAATAAGATGCATGAAATTAAAACATAGAAATGCCTAACAGATTAAAACTATCTATATTCTTATTATTTTTTGTTCATTACAAGAGAAATGTTGAAGGATGTAGTGGAATCATAGCTCTGGATCCAACAATGTCATCTCACAGACAAACTGGAACCAACCCTTAAAATAGATGAGAAAGAGAAAGATATAGGAAAGGAATGCAATCTTGGATCTGATCCAAAAGTGACATGTGTCCACTTGAATCTACATTCCCCTCTATTGCAATGTATCTCTCAATTTTCTACAACCAAAATCTAATATGATTCTCATCATTGTTGTGTAACAAACTTGAAATATCTCTTCCTTCATGATGAAAACCCTTGTTCTACCAAAATATCAAAGAAGCATCTAAAATGATAATAAAACCTTCATTAAACTAACTTTGGAGCTGATAATATTCATCCCTAACTACATCCCTACTATCTCTAGTGTTCATCCAATTCACAATCTTGCTAAAATTTAAATATGAATTGTTATACTTGAATGAGACTAAAAAATGGATACCTGAAACAAAACCTTAAATGGCTTGAGTAAGTGGCTTCCTATGTAGAAATAAACTCCAAATATGGAAAGGTCATTCTCTCTTAGTTTCAACGATATATAATAGTGCTATATTTTCTTACCCGAAGTGCTCATAGGATTAAATTGAAAACCAAGTTCCTATTATGACCTTCAAGACTACATTTTAGCAAATATTTAAAAAATTCTCAAGGTCAAAACTATATGATATAACTTTCTTGATTCAAAATGTCCTACACATGATTTGGAGGAGAAATAATTAAAAAATAATTTATTTTTCCTTTATAATTTTTCCCTTCAACTTTCCAATCTGGGTCAAACATGCTTTGACTTTCCTATGACACGTGTCACATTCTGATTCACCTAATTCTTTCCCTGTCATCTAATTTTTTGGTACTTCTACTACCTGAGCACCATGTGGCACCACTAGGTTGGTCCTCATTCTAACACATATGCTTGGACATGTTGCCACATGGCAGCCTCTAATTGGGTCGCCATGTCAATGTCCTCATCAGCATGGTCACCACATCATCACAACATAGTGACATTGCAACATGTGGCACCTCTGTCCATGTCACTACTTATTCATTCACCTCATAATTCATGCCATGTCACTGCTACCATGTCACTAGCCCCCACTATGTGGCGGGTTGTCATTATGTTGCCATGAAATCCCAGGTCCACCATGTCACTAGTGACATAGCAATGTCACACCATGTGTCACTCATCGCCATATGGTGACCTCAAAATCTATGTCATGTTTGGGGTCATCCACCATGTGTCATTCTATAATTTATCCACCTAGGCACCACATGTCCATTTATGATTTGTTCAGTGGATCCAATCACTATGCCATGTTGCTACATCCATATCCACATTTCATTTTAAAATTTAACTTAAGCCATCAAACTGGTCAGGAAGGCCCTTTACACATGCTTGCTTGTGGCTTTAAAAGCTAAATGTCTTAAAGACATTTAGATATTGAGTGCATTTGTATTTAAAGACAAAAGAAATTCCCATGGCATGCATATGGGACTAAAGCCCTAAGTTTATTCTTTAAAAACTTCGCTTCTCCATGGACACCTCCCAACAAGATGCTAGAACTTGTGGATTGTGCAAACCTACAATCGATGCATTGCAATCCATCTATGAAAATTTGGTTATGTAGATAAAAAATTAGTCAATTTCGTAGATGAAGATGGAAAAACTCTTCTTTATTTTGTGCAATTTCCTACCAGAATGTCAATGCACTCAATTCTTTCACCATCAAGTAATTCCAACTTAGGGCACTGATGTTGTCTCACATGGCCCATTCTTCATCCTTTGCATGGTACAAGAAAGACCTCAACTCACAATCATCATTGATTTGTGTGTCTTCTATCAAGCACTAGCTCAAATAATTTGTTATAAAATATTTCCTTTGACATGCAACTTTATTAAATCATATCTACTTATTCCTCCATCGATGACATCAAACCCATTAGCAAAGACTACTTGACGAGTAGCTATTGGAATGGGGTCCCCTGTCATGGACTCCCCTGCAGACTTGATAGCATCTCTCTCCTTCTTGCAATGCCTCTCCAATGGTTCTTTTCTACTCTATTTGAAATCATGCGGTTCATTGCAACCTACTTGAGGAGTTGTTGCACCCTGTCAGATGCCACTATCTCACAACAACTAACCCCTTTTCCATATGCTTGGAGCTGAAAACAAAAAGGGACAAAGGCATATGATAATTAAGTTTGACTCTATAGTTAGGGTATCATCTTTTTTCATATAGTTCCAAGTGCTTGAGCACACTCATGGTAATGCCCCTCTCATATTTTCTCTTGCTTCAATCAGGCACATCCTGCAAGCATAGAGTATCATTAAAATCAACCAACCCAATTGAAAATCCCTTGTTTGTGAGGATGTAATCTTTGTCTAACATATTGGACAGAAGGTTAAGGATTGTGGATATGAAAGCATCCCTATTGATACTATTCCAATTAACAATGGTAGCTTAATCATCATCAAGCATTGAGATGAAATTAAAGTTGTGATAGTGCATGAAACAGTTGTCGAGCCATATGCACCCTCCTATGTAGTTGGCCATGCCCTCCTTAGTTGTCATGGATGTTTTGAAAATCTCCTCTACCCCCTAGCATGTGCCCTCTCCTATGCTTCAATGTTTTGCTCAAATATTAAGTCATTCTATTAATGAGGGTGTTTGTTAAATCATTTGGTGTGATATTTTGATATATGTTAGGTAAGAGAAATCTTTTCCTTATATTCTCGAGACATCATGGCATGTTATCACCCTGCATGTAATTCTTTATTCGCTTTTAAATTGTTTCTCCTTTCATACCTTTGCTCAGTGAGTAGTATTCTCAAAGATAACCTTGATATGGAGTTCCTTCATATAGCTCCAAGTGTGGGATATAAAACCTATGATGAGGAAAATAATTCTTTTTCTAGAAACTAGGTAAGAATACCTTAGAAATGCCCATTTATTTGACAAAAAAGAAGATATGTGTGAATTTTAATAAATAATTATTAAAATCATGACCCCTTCCTTTTGTAGCATTTTAATCTCATTAGTGTTATCAATCCCTTTTTTCCCACACATCTTTCCAATGAGACATTCATTGGTGATGTGAAATCTAATATGTAAACTTTGGATCCCATCTTAAGCATTTTCCTTATGAAGAATCCCTTGATAAACCTGATAGAATTTAGTCGGGCCCCAAAGTGGGTCTGGCTTAAAAAAAAATTGAAATAAAACACCTAACCCTTTAGAGCAATCCATTAATCACTTGAAACTAATTGAAATAAATTTTCACCATTGAGTCAACCCTTAAAACTCATTTGTACCATTTCCTAACATCTGCCAATTTCATGCCAAGGGGTCCTCTAATAGGCCTTCAAAACTAACCAAAACACCTGACTAGGCCCTAAAGCTCTAACATACTGATACTTTGTTCCATATTCTTGCACCCTATTAGATTTCATCTCATGAAGACACCTAGGTCAAAAGATATTGATCGTCAAAGTTGCCTTCTCAAAACTGTCTGCAAGCAAACATGTAAGAAACCATAAAACATGCTTGATTTTAGCTTCAAAAATAGGTCAAAATGACACTTGGGGACAGAAAAACTGGGGCATTGGTTCACTGTCACGAGGAGAGTATACATCTATGATTTGGGCTCATGACAAATAACTGGCTGAATTTGGCGATTAGTCAAAGTGGGATACTCAAATTTGCAGAATTGGGAACAGTTGTAGAAAAATGATTTTTTCAAACAGAATGGACCTAGGAAAGTGTGTAGACTTATTCGTGAAGACTTGTAAACTGGCATGCTTATAGTATTTTTAGAGTAGAATGTGACAATACAATCCATTTGATCTCACTTATCAAAGATTTAGAATTATGGCATCCCAAATAGACATATTGATCAATCTGCACTTTATGACACCATTAAAACTTTAGAAATTGCATATGGAATCGCATTCAAAAAGTAATCAAAAAAAAAATCATAAGCTCAAATTAGAAACATAACAAGTATCCAACCTATATAATGCAATACAAAAGGAATTTTCTCATTTCAGTCAACTAGGTCAAAGTTATAACTGGTCAAATAGGGCCTCCCAAAATCCTGAACAATTTACATCACCATGACAAGAATGAACAACCAACTTTGAGGGATTAAAAACCTAGTCAAAACATGTCAAAACAACTTGAAATTAGAAACATAGGTTCTTTGGTATGCATAATAAACACTCCCAAAGTGGTGAGTCATGAAACATTACTAGGTGTGAGATATTCAATTTCAAACTAGGCCTTCTCTCATTGTTTAACACTTGGGCAAAAATACAAATTTGGACATTACTCAAAATGGAACTTCTTAGAATGACTCGAAATGGTAATTTACTTTCATGAGACACATGGATGTATTGAATGCAAGGTTTTATAAATATTAAACACCTCCTAGGCCTCAAAAGGCAAGTCGTATACACATGCATTTAGTGCTCTCATAAGGCTTAAAAGCTTGGAATGGTACTCAAATTGGGAAGTTAATTTTGAGTCCCAATAGTGGATCTATCTAGGGATGCATGTCCCTTGCAGGTATGGCAAGGATCTCAGAATCATTGGAAGAATCAAACCACACACTTGATAGCAAAAACTTCTCTCAAATAACTTATTGAAAGCAAGGAAATCTACCCTTAAACTGTACAAATGATGGCCCCGGGCCACTACACTTCAACAAAAATTTTTACCTCTATCATAGACCTGATTTTCATTTGAATTTTCATGAAGTATGCTAGAAACATCCCTTCTATCATATTCACCAATCAAATTAGCATTCTAATCAACTCACTTCAAAAAATGGAATATACATCTTCACTTTCATAATGCATATAAAAACTATGATCACTCTCTAAAAATTTCTCATTATGAAAGTACACATTAGCATGCTCAAACATATTAGACTCAAACTAAAACTCCTCTTCATTAAATGAATCAGGCATGCTATCAATATTGAATATGAAAGTTTCATATTCAACTTGGGGAGAAAGATCACACATACCTTGAAATTGTGTATCCTTATGTATAATCAGATGGTACTTGAATGAGGATTTATACTCACAAATTTCATCCATTTCAATGTCTAAAACTAATTTGGAGTCCTCCAATAATTCTTTGCAATTAGCAAACGAATTAGCCACCATATTAGAGTATTCACCATAGAACTTGTTGCAAGGTGCATGTTGATTTTCAATCATAACTTCCTCTAACACCTTGTTATCAATCATATGAGATGCAACATCATTATCACTTTCACTGTCACACCTAGAAGAAGAAGAACAATTTGATCTCTAGCAATAATAAGACAATGTATCACAATCAAACTCATCCTCAATTAAAACTAAACATTCCATGTACTCTTCAAAAAGTGGGTTGATAACTCCATGCAAAGCTCCCTTGTAGACATTATAACAAGTGATGTGTTGATCAACATCAAAACTCTCACCATATAACGGATTAGTGAAGACCTTGAAACCATTTCTAGCATCACTGGCATGAACACTTTCAGCATATGAAGAAGAGAAATCAACATCATCACATGAAAACATACCATCCACTCCATCAATGAAACATGTGGCATATAAATCGATGTTACTTTCATTGTCTTCCCTAAGATTATTCATATGTCTTGAAAACCAATCATCTTTTAACTTATCAATAGGTGTCAAAGCATTAACCTCAGAATCACTTGCATATTGTTGATTACTATTGCATGCATCTTCATGACATTCATCTACACAACTAAGTTATGTGTCCTTATAATGATCTCCTTATCCTCATATTATGTAGACAACTCTTCCTCAAAAGTTTCAACCCTCAAGCTAATTTGTATAATTCTGAGATGGAACTTCATTTTTTAGATTTAGAAAAAGAACTCATACCTTTACTCACATAAGAGCACTCACTTCCATCATTTCTCTCTTCTTCCCAATTTTCATCAGATTCATATGAAGATGAACACGTGTTATCATTTTCCTCCTCTTGACTCAAGTAACCACTCTCATCATTTTCTTCACATGATGCTTCTTCATAGTATTCTAGATCAACAACTTTTCCTTCATCACTTGAAACATAACTTTCAGCCTCTTCATCCTCAAAAGACTGAGATGAATGCCTTTCAACTTCATGGTTAGTAACATTCTCAACACAAGGAAAATCATCAATAGGAGAAGCCACAAATGAAATCATTTCTCCTTGCACATATAACTAATCAAGTGAACTAACTCTGTCATCTACTATTGTAATACTATAAACATGTGCACTATTTTCAACAAGAAAAGTATCAGCTCTTCTTTGCAACAAAAGAAAATCATCTTCACATGTTTTTACTTTTGAATTTTCAACAACATTGTTTACAACAGCATTAGTACCTGCATGTTGATCTGAAATTGAACACTCTACATGAAAACTCCTCTGGACTTCATCTTGTCAGAAAACATTTCTAAAGAAATGATCCCTAGTTAAGTCATACCTTATATTGTTCTCAATCTCCATTCTCATAATGAATGCCTGATGCAAAGTCTCAAGTTCTTTATCTCTCAATAGATAATTCATCTTTTTATCAAATGCATCAAGATAAACCACTAAAAACATTTGATCATCTAGCCTACAATTTTTAGGAATTTCATTAAAAAACCTTGCAAATCTAATATTAAATTCAAGAACTAATTCATCATTCCTATTTTGGATCTTCAAGAACTTCTCAAAAGAACCAGAGATGATTATTCTTTCCCCAAACTACTTCATGAAGGTTGAATGTAACTCATTCCAACATGAAATAGAACATGCTGGCAAAAAGGAAGACCAATCTCTAGCATCACCTTCTAAAGTTTGAATAAACAACTTCATATGTACTTCTTCATGAGAAATTTCAAAATCATCAATCAAATCACTGAACATCTAAACATGATGACTAGCTGAATTCGAATGGTTCCCACTGAACTTAGGAAAAAAATTTATAAGATCATACGGCATTATGTTTGGGGAACCATGAATTTCATCAAAAAGTAATGGCATGTACCTTTTGGCAAAGATAGATCTACAATCTTTATTCATGAACTGCACACTAGGTGAAAAGAAATTTTCCATTTCTAATAAACTTATAATTTATTTACCAAAATTACTTTCAGAATTTGTAACTTGCAGTGGATCTAACAATTCTTCTACCAATTTCAATCTCTAATAGACTCTGACATGTAAACACATCTGCTAAATCTATCCTCCATAAAGTATGTTGAGATGAATCATACAACTCTCCTATTTAGTGCTAAAAATACTACTTAATGGAGAAGCTTCTGTAGAACTTACTTTCATGGAAGTGGAAAATACCTTTAGTGTTGATGCCTACAAAGAACTTCAATTATGTAAATAGCAAAAGATTCATATCTTATCTTGATTTAGTAACTTTTGCACCACATCTCACATAATCTTTCCAACCATTTCCAAGAACTTGAGATCACTTCTTCAAATTTGCATTCCATCTATTGTATCTTTCACAATACCTTCAACTTCACAATGAACTAGTACAGAGATAAAACTTCAAGTCACCGCTCACTTAGTGAGAAAATTTTTACCTAACTTGCAAGACATAACAAGCTAGTCCAAAGTTTACAGTAGGTATCTGAGAAACTTTATACAACAACCTTGGAATTTCACACTCTTGACAAAGTAAAAGACTTATATTCTTAACTCTTAGAATTATAAAAACACTTCGTAGTCACTTGGATTTAAACATGAGGACTCACTAGTGGTCTTGCAAATATTATTCATCACTAATCTTCAAAGTTGCTACTGTCAAGAATAAGGCATAACTGGGAAACACAAGATTCAACAAGGATATGAAAAGAATACCACAATTCCTCACTACTGTATTAGTTTCCTTGTGTCTCTCCCTAGCAGAGTTGCCATTTTTTTGGTGACTCAAATGGGCACAAGAATTTTGAAAAATAGGACTAAAATATTCAATTCACACTAGAGATTCTTGTCCTTTTAACAAGGCTTATTTGCCATCATCTCCCGAGAAGAGTCACCTTTTTTTAGTGTTTTGAAATGTCACAGTTTTAAATTATCCCAATGAGAACAAGATACATCTAGGGGTAGCTACTTCCCATATACAATATACCCTTTTAGACACTAGGCCAACTATAAGGCTAGACCCGTCTTCTACTTCAGGCTCTACAAAACCTAGGTGGGTGTACCTCAGATTCATTTATATGGTGCCAGTGCTAAAACATACACTTGAATCTAACAAAGTAGATAAAACCCTTAATCTTCTAATAGTTATGAAAAGATCTTAGACATGAAATAGCTAATAGCATGACCTAAGAACTTGATAAGCCAAGTGAGGGCAACACTTTTTAGTTCCTTCAACATTAAAGGGAAAAGATATTTGATTAATAATGTTGATTTTTAGCATAACCATGATATGAACAATATAACACTTTGATCATGTAGCTTATCAGTGCCTTATCTATTGGGTAATCCCACAAACCCCTAACACACATCCCTAAAAGTCATTGGCATATCCCATACATCAGGACTTTCCTAATCTACCCATTCACCTTGTCAATCAAACATTTACTTCCTTCTAATTCTCATACCTAACCTATTCCTTCATGAGATCTGCAACCCTATGATGATAAACCAAGAATTTACATGACTCCTTGAATCATAAGAAAAACATATCAACATATACGATCTAAACAGATAGCTATTGGACAATATGCACCTTGTACACATATCAAAAAAGATCACAAAGAACATGACTATGAGACAAAATTCAAATAGAATATTAACTTGTTGCTGCACTTTTATTTATTTCCTTGAAAAAACTACAATAAGATGCATGAAATTGAAATATAAAAATGCCTAACAGACCATAAGTATCTATATATTTATTACTTGTTTTTCATTACAAGAGAAATGTTGAAGGATGTGGTGGAATCATAGCTCTAGATCCAACAATGTGGTCTCACAGACAAACTGGAACCAACCCTTACAATGGATGAGAAAGAGAAAGATATAGGAAAGGAATGTAATCCTGGATCTAATCTGGAAGCAACATGTGTCCACTTAAATCTTCATTCCCCATTGTTGCAATGTATCTCTCATCTTTCTACAACCAAAATCTAATATGATTCTCATCATCATTGTGTAACAAACTTGAAATATCTCTTCCTTAATGATGAAAACCCTTATTCTGCCAAAATATCAAAGAAGCATCTAAAATGCTGATAAAACCTTCATTAAACTAACTTTGGAGGTGAAAATATCCATCCCTAACTGCATCCCTAGTGTCTCTGGCATTCATCCAGTTCACCATCTTGCTAAAATTCAAATATGAACTTCTATACCTAAATGAGATTGAAAAATGGATACCTGAGACAAAACTTTCAATAGCTTGAGTAGGTGGCTTCCTAAGTAAAAATAAACTCCAAATATGGAAAGTTCGTTCTCTCTTGGTTCTAACCAATAGTGTTATATTTTCTTACTGGAAGTGCCCAAAGGATCAAATTGAAAACCAGGTTCCTGTTATGACCTTTAAGACTGCATTTTAGCAAATATTTAAAAATTTCTTAAGGTCAAAACTATATGTTATAACTTTCCTAATTTAAAATGTCCTACACATGATTTGGAGGAGAAACAATTAAAAAATAATTTCTTTTGCCTTTATAATTTTTCCCTCCAACTTTCCAATCTGGATCAAACATGATTTGACTTTCCTATGACACATGCCATATTTTGATTCACCTGATTCCTACCCTATCATCTAATTTGTTGGTACTTCTACCACTTGGGCACCATATGGTGCCACTAGATTGGTCCTCATTTTGACACATCTGCTTGGATATGCTACCACATGGTAGCCTCTGATTGGGTCACCATGTAATTCTCCTCATCAACATGGTCACCACATCATTGTGACATAGTGACACCGTGACCAAGAGTGCATAATGAAAATTTGGTTCAATTCTTATATGTATAGTCTTCTATGTACAAAATACATTCCCTACTTTTGGTAAATTTGCATGGAAATAAATAGATCTAGTGCAATGCAAATAGGTGAATTTACTGAGCAACTTGGATAAAATTTTGAGTCTATATTGACTAGTTACATTGAAGATTTTAAGCAAACAATGAAGAAAAGACTAAGGATACTAGTTTCACTGGTTGAGAAACATTTCAACGATGTTTACTTTCTTGTTGACATTGATTTCACATATGTATAGGTTGTAGTCCCAAGAGTAAGATGGCTAAGACCACTAGGCTATGAGATTAATGTGGGTGAAGCCTCTGTAACTATTATAGCATTACTTGTAGAAGATGTAGATACTATGGCTATTGCCTTTGGTAATTATGATGTGGCTAAATCTGAAATTATAATAGATTGAAAGACTACCTCAGTTATGAGAAAGAAGAATAAAATGGCCAAGAAACTCAAGGAGAAACTTGGTGAAGGAGTAGAAGAAGATGATGATGATGATGAATAAGGTGAAAATGTACCTACCCAAGCACCATTGGCCATTACTCAAGGTCAAGGTGAAGACCAAGAAGAAGAGGTAAAAATTGAAGAAGGTTTCGAGGGAGAAGAAAGCTAGTGAAGCACCTACAACCACTGAGACAAAGAAGAGAAAAGTTAAGACTCTAGCAATGAGCAAGCAAAAGAAGGTTGCAAAACCCACACAACCTAAGCCTACAGTTCCTACTACTAGAGCAAGCACAAGAGCTATTACTAAAAAAGTTTAAGAAGTAGAAAAGAAAAAAGAGAAGAGGGCTAGATCAGCTAGTAAAGAAGAGTCTGAGAAGAGACTAAGGAGAAAGTATATATCTCTAGCTAAATCTAATGAAGAGAGGATAGAATGTGATGAGAATAGCCAATTCAAAGTGGTAATTCATAGTCCTTCCTTAGATTTAGATAATACATGTGAACACATAAAGAATAATGTTGACTTATCTAGTTTCACACATATTGAGTTTGATAAACTTGGAAAATTTGAGATGGACCAAGTAGAGAAGTTAATATATGACATCATGGAAACATTCAAATAGACTTTGATTGAGATTTCCAACTCATTACCAAAAAATATAAATGACAGAGTTGAGCTAAAGTGGCAATATAGTCTTAATATAGAAAGACAAATTAGAGAGACTACACTTACACAAGTGATGCCAAAATTGGATGGAGAAACAATGAAAAAGGCAATAAAGAAGCACATGAGAAATTTGCACCTAAATATAGGGCATTCAACATATTGCAAAATAATATTGAGGATGTTGTACAGAAGATCACCCAGTTGTGGAAGTCATTATATGGTTTGACAACACCCAAGGTAATAGGGAAAACACCTATTGAGGTAGGTGAGGACAAATATGAACAACAACAAGTAACTGAGATTACCAAAGAAGACACTAAAAAAGATACAATTTTGGAAGGCACTGAAATGAACAAAGACACATAGGCACCAACTAAGGTTGAGCAGTCGACAGAATAGAGTGTACTAGATACACAAGTGCCAAGTTCTAGTCCTCAATATGAGTTGAATACAAACATTGATACTATAAATATTAAGGATTTTTCTAATACTATCACTCAGAACATCAACCCCCTTATAGAGGAAGACTTAAAGAAGATACTGATAGAATCCACTACCCAGGCAAAACTTTGTGAAAATCCTATACTAGTAAGTGTTGATGAGATTGAGAAGGTAGACAAGGCATCTGTAAGGGAGGAAATTTATACACAAGAGACATCTATAGCCCCTCCTCAATCCACCATGGTACAAGCTACATTACCTATTGTAGTATATCAAAGGAAGGAGACAATAACTTCTACTATTAGTACATTGGTACAAAGTGCTCCAGTATTAGGGAATAAAGATGGAAAAGAAGAGAATGAAGGAACACAAGTACAAATAGGATAGGATGTTACTCCTACACTTATAGCACAAGATCAAGGTGCAAATAAGAATTTAGAGCAAGCAAAGGATGGGACTAAAGAGCTAGGTTTGACTACAAAACCTGAGAAGAAACTAGCAATACAAACACTGGTGACTTTTCCAAAAATTGATACTCCTCCAAGTCAAGCTCTTCATAGGCTAAGTATAGAAGTTATACCTTTATAATCATCAAGGCCAATTCCAAGCATATCCAAGGTAGATGAAGTTACATAATTTGGTGATGTGAACGTGGATAAAGTGATTGAGTTGCCAAAGTTTGATCTTGCAATTATTATTATTGAACAAATGGACATAGTACAAGATACACTTGCAAGGAAAAAGGAACACTAACTACTTAGAAGGGAGCTTAGGTAGAAGCGAGCATTGCAAGACATCAAGGATATCTTTCTTGATGCATTCAGCCTACCAACGGCAAAAGAAACAAAGCCTATCATAGAGAAGTTAACTAGCTTAGTTAAGAAGGTTAATGACACAAACCTAGATTCAAATGTGAAATTACTTGAATGGTCTAAAAGAAAGTTTCAAAATATGGTTAATGAAAAGATATCAAGTTCTATTTCACTATCACAAGTTGAGTTAGCAACCAAAGTTGACAATGTGAAGAAGGTACTAAAGAACATTTTCTCTTTATATGCCAAATTGTGCAATCCAACACTTTTCACACTGGAAGTCAGGAGCCATGTAATAAATTTTGAGAGTCATATGTAATCAACTTGCATAACTCTGCCAAGGTCTCTAGCCCAAAGTGAGAAACATTTTAGGAATCTCCTAAACTCTCAAAGTCGGTTAACAATGCTACATGCAAATGAAGCAAACATAAAGGCTAAACTAGCTAGGATCCAGTCTATCCTAACTCCATAAATGGAGATATTACACAAGGAACTAGCCTTTTCTAAAACACTCATGAAGGCTTAGTACACCTTGCTACCAAGTTGGCCATCCAAATCAAATCATTGGAGGTATCTTGTGATAATTGGGATATTGCTTTGAAAATTATGCTTGAGGTCCATCAAAAAAATTTGGACAAAAACACTATAAGTGTATAACCCTTTGACATAAATATCAAGATGGGGGAGAAATAAGAGAAAAGAAGTATCGGAGAGATTATATTTTGGGGGCGCAACTATTTTTGAGAAAGGGGGAGTTGATGATAGAAACAAAGTACACAGATTAGCTTATGCAAATATACTCAATAGGAGGAATGATTTTGGTTTAGATATAGAATAACGCAATTCACTCAAGGGGAGTTATTGAATTTTGAGGTATGATTGATGAGTCATAAGCTTTTGCAAAATTTTAAAGTTTTGAAAATTTGTATGTAAATGGATATTATCTGAGTTATGCTTGAAAGGCTAAGGTTATTCATGCATGACCAAGTATTTTGCCACTCATGTCAAAGGGGGAGATATTTAATCCCATATTGGTTTTGACATATGAGTGGCAATATGCTTAAGTCATTTACTTAATTCATGCCGAACAAGTAATACATGTCGAGCATAAGTTGTCAAATAGTAAGTGTCGAGCAAGTAGATAGTATGTGTTGAGTTATTTAGATGTCGAGTGATCAGTGGATGTCGAGTCATTCAAAGGCCAAGTTACAACATTAAAGTTGTAATTGATGCCGAGCATCAAGGACTTCAAGTGCCAAGTAATACAGTGTTGACATAGTTGTTTGCAATGGCACAAACTTCTATGTAAACCACTTTTGAGCTAACTTAAGGATTGTTTTGTGAACTTAGATGATAAGAATGAATCTTTATTATGAATCCCTATGCATTACATGCAACCAATCAAAAAAAGGGAAGGATTAAGTGGCAATATGGGTGAATCACAATCTTTGATTCATACCTAACCCTAAGTCACCTAGGTCTTCTTAAGGAGGAAAAACCCTAAAAAATTTATGAATGTGTAAGGAGAAAAGAGAGAAGTTTGCATGTGCAAACAAAGCATTCATGGTGACTAAGGAGTTGTGATTTGAGATACATAGCAAAATCAGTTAGAGGAGAACAAAGGAAATGAATTAGAAGATAGCAAAGATACATCTAATTAGAAAGGATCAAGTACACATTAGGAAAGAGATGATTTGTTATCAAGCAATAGAGTGCTAACCAAAGGATCATTGTTGAGACATTCTAATAGGTGAATTAGCTAAATATCTTAATAGAGTAGTCTTAACAAGCTATTATAAATCCTTTAACATGGTGCTTGCTTCATTGTAAGTCCAAGTCCTTTTACCAAGAAAATTATAATAGGGTGTTGAAATTCTTTAATAGGGTAAGATCTAACAAGCTTGTAAGCCTTTAACAAGGTAGAACTTTCACAAGGTAGAGCATGTTTCATGATTAAAACACTATAACCTTCATTGCATACACTTTATTACTATAGTAGTGGAGATTTGTGGGTGTCATCCCCACCCTAATTTTAGCTTCTCCTTGGAGGGTTTTTGGGTAACCAAATATCTTGTGTCATACATGTGTTGAATGTTTTTACTTTTATGCTATGGGTGTATATGCTTAATTTGGTATTTCAATTTATAGATATAAATTGTGAGATGGATGTGTGGTGAATGACTTTAAGGTTGAAGTTTTAAGTGTTGATTCATCCTACCCCCCTCTAAGAGTTTACTTTCCCTATTGTATTTCCAACACCATTGACATCAATGTCAAGGACCTCATCTCAATGTTTCTTCATACCAATTGATAGATACCAATTACTCATAAGATGCTCCAAGTCTTCAACCAGCTCGGGTGTCCAAAGGCACTATTCAAAAACTAAATACTAAGAGTCCTCAATAAATCTTCTCATCACATATACTCCCCCATACGGGAAGCATTAGCATTTAGTCCAGGCTAAAAATAGTGCTATGTACCACTGAACTGATGCACTATCTACATCATCTACTCAAAATTAGGCATGGGCATAACCCCAAGCATATATACCTCTCAAGTACTCAAATGTACCTTTAGGAAAAGGCTTCATAAAGATATCTACAATATGATCTTTAGTAATCACATACTCCAATTTTATCTCCTTTTCTACTTCTTTCTCTCTCAACACATGATACTCATTAGATATATGCTTAGTCTTAGAATACAATATAGGATTCTTAGACATACTCAGTGTACTTTTTTTATCATAGTAAATGATAATAGGTTCTTCAAACTCAATTCTGATATCCTTAAGAATCTACTTCATCCACATAACTTGATTATAGTTATTTGTTGCTAAAATATACTCTGCCTCAACAATACTCTGTGAAATACAATCTTGCTTCTTGATTAGCCAAGGAACCAATCTTCCTCCAAGAAAGAATGTTCCACCATTGGTGCTCTTTTTTTCATCCATACTACTTTCCCAATCTACATCAGTATATGCACATAGAGTGAAGTCACTCGATCTATCATACCAAATTCCATTACCAAATTTCCCTTTCAAATATCTAAATATTTTCTTCACTACTACAAAATGATATTCCTTAGGATCAGTTTAAAATCTTGCTACAATAGCAACTGCATTTTCTATATCTAGTCCAGTGTGATTCATATACTGCAAACCTCCACTCATGGATTTGTTCTTCTTCTTCTCTACTATAGGTGTCTCATCTTCGCTAGATAACTTGTGACCAGTTATCATAGGTGTACGAATAGGTTTAAAATTTTCTAAACCAAACCTTTTCAACAAATTATTCAAGTACTTAGTTTGTGAAATGAAAATAATATCATTGTTCTGTACAATCTACAATCCTAGGAAAAACTTCATTTCTCCTATCATCCTCATTTCAAACTCATTCTTCATCTCTTCAACAAACTTATCACTTGCTTCATCATTGCATCCAAAAAATATGTCATTAACAAATATTACAATAATCAAAAAACCATCTTCAACTTCTTTCAAATACAAGATATTGTATGCCATACCTTTAGCAAATCCATTTTTTGCCAAATAACTGTTCAACCATGCATACCTTCAGGTTGCTCAATATATACCTCTTCTTCAAGTTATCCATTCAAAAAGGTTGATTTAACATCCATATGATAAACCTTGAACTTTTTACTCTTTGCATAAGCCAAGAACATACTTACTGCTTCCATTCTAGCTACAAGTTCATATGTCTCCTCATAGTCTATGTCTTCTTGTTGTGAATATCTCTTCCATGTAAGTCTAGCCTTGTTCCTTACAACTTCACCTTGCTCATTCATCTTGTATTTGAAGACCCATTTTCTTCCTATCACATTCTTATCTTTAGGTCTAGGAGTTGACTCACATGTATCATTATTCACAATATGATATAATTCTTCCTTCATTGCTTGAATCCAATGATTATCTTTGCATGCTTCATCTACACTTTTAGGCTCAACTTGAGATACCAAACATACCTCCTCATTTACTCTATTCCTTGTCATCACACCTTTGTGGTTTTCTTCCAATTATCTACTAAGGAGGGTGATTCTTTGACAGATTTGTGTTAGAGTTAGGAGTTAAAATATCAACTCTTCTCTCTTCTCTAGGTTCAAATCTATGCTCTCCTCTTTGCTCAACAATTAGCACATCATTCTACAAATCATTGTTAGTCTCAAATAAAACTTTAGTATTTTGTCTAAAAATTCCATAATTATCTTCTTATTATTCATCCAAATTGTAATCTACCATCTTTTCCTCAGTTCCAAATTTTTCATCAATCCTTACATTTGTGCATTCAACTATTGTCTTAGTTCTATGGTTAAAAAATTTGTATGCCTTTCTTTTTAATGAATAACCAAGAAACTTACCAATGTCATCATCTCTCTTAATGAAACATTTGCTTCCAATTTTGAAATACTTAATTGATGATGAATGACCAAACTATAGTTCATAAGGTGTCTTATTCATACCTTTTTGATTTGCACTTTGTTCAAAGTGTATACTATTGTATTGACTGCTTCTCTCCAAAATATCTTAGAAAAATCATTCTCAAACAACATCTCTCTTATTGCTTCTGCTAGTGACTTATTCCTTCTTTTAGAAATCCCAATTTGTTTAGGTGTTCTAGGTGAAGATAGTTTCCTTTTGATTCTATTATCTTCATAAAATATGTTAAATTCTCTAGAGGTGAATTCTCCTCCTTTATCAGATCTCAAACATTTTATCTTAACACCATATTCATGCTCAACTCTATTTTTAAATATCTTAAACTTCTCAAAAGTTTCATATTTCTCTTTAAGAAATGTTTCCCACATCATTCTAGTGAAATCATCAACAAAAAAAACATTGTCAGTGTTAGTTTTACCATCAAGAGTAATGGATCCAATTCCTGCTATATGACAAGATGCATTGTTAGCAACTCTAACAATACCTCCATCATAATTCTTGAATTTAACAAACTTATTCATATCACTAGTCATGTGATGTGAGAAACCACTATCAATTATCTAATTAGATTTCTTTTCCACTTGACAAATTAGAGCTCTTTCTTCTCTAATTTCTCTATCAAGATCATCTTCCTTGATAACCACAAATCTCAATTCATCATAAATTTTACTTTGGCCTTTCTCATCAGATCCTTCATCTTTATTTGCATACAAAAAATTTGTATCTCTATCTCTTCTAGGATTAAACTTTCCCTTATACTTTCTCTCTCTTTTAGGACATTATATGCATAATGACTAAATTCATCACAAGTCCAACATATAAAGGTTTTCTTACCATCTTTTTCTGTTCTCACAAGAATAGTTATTCCTTCCTCAATCTTCATTTCTTCATCAGATATACTGCTACTAGAAAAATCTCCACGTGTGTTTGCACTCCTTGTCAGATTAGGTCAAATTTTTAAGGCACTAAAAGCTATTTCAACTATTTCTAGACCTCTAGACTATCTCAGATCTACTTCTACTTATTCTAATCTTCCAAGAAATGTTTCCTTTTGTGAAATCCTTAGTGCAGGGCATTAGTAGTTGAATCATCTAAGCTACTTTCTTGAATGGTGGTGTCAAACTTTTCAAGATCTTCCATATAACTTTGTCTTCTTCCTTGGTTCCACCATGAGACCAAATTCTTGTAATAATTTATGATATTCTACCAATATAACTTCTTACATATTCATCTTCCATAATTTTAGTATCTTGAAATGCACATATCCAATTTTGTAATATCATTCTGTTTGCATGATCATCATCTTCAAAAGTAGATTCTAATACATCACAAATTTTATAAGATGTTCCAAGTGAATTTACCTAACTATATTCATTCTCTAAAAGAGTAGTTAGTAAATCTTCTCTTACTCTCATGTTACACATGAATAGATCTCTTTCATCTTCACTTCATCCTTCTAGCTTTTCTTCTTCAATGATTATCTTCTTACTCTTTGTCAAGATCCAATATCCTAGACCCATGCACAATAGACGAGTCTTCATCTTCTCCTTCCAATTGTTATAGTTGGCCCCATCAAATCTAGGACTATCCTTTCTAAAAATATTCTCCATTGATCTCCCAAAGTTTTTAAGTTTATCCTTTAAGGACCTAATGCTCTGATACCAATTGTTAGAATATATAGTCCACTAATATAACTGAGAGGGGGGTTGAATCAGTTATCAAACTTTTATCACAACTATCAACCTTGAACAAACTTAACTATATAATTAATATAAATTGAAACCACAACAAGATACTCATACATAATAACACCAGATATGTTAACTAGGGAAATCCTTGATCAAAGGGAAAACCCTAGTGGGGATGGTACCCACAAGATGATGTATTAATATAAATGTTCATTGTTAAAGGATGGACCCTGTTAGGATTCTATGAATACATTCATTACATATGAGTCCCTATTAGGAGACTTTAAATCCCTATTAGGAGTTGTGGAAGATAGCTAGACCCATTGCCCAATAAGCTTCAAGGGCAAGACCAATGAACCCACTGTCCAAATGATCTTTGTATTATTCCTTGTAGAATACTAGAATTATACTATATTGTTCCTTCCTCTTTCTCTTTCCTATCAACTAGACTTCTGCTCCTTCTGATCTTGTAACCAGATCACAAATCTTGCATCCAATAATCCCTTGGATCACTTACACACATTCAGTAAGCACTCTACTCCTTTTCACACATTGCACTTCATACAATGATCACAATACTCATACTATCTTTCCTTTATACCATATCTTCAAAATAATTCCTTGAGTTAGCCTTGAGGATTTTCCAATTAATTATAATAAGATAATTAATTAATTGCAATTACAATAGCACAGTCGACTCACAATCTATACAAAACTTCACACATGATCTAGGTCTTGTACACTCATCGATGTCACCACCTGACTATCCTCTATCACTGCCTAACTACACACCTTCTTACTACATCTCAAATGTAATCTAGCAAACAAACATTAGGAATGGTTTTCCCAATACTCTATCTCTGGCTACTCTCTGTAAATTAGGTACACCATTTGTACATCTTTGACTCAAACTTTGTACACTTAACCATGTCATTAGGACACTATACCGAACATGTTCATAATTGCACATCACTTGAAAATCAAACCATTATCTGTACTATCAAGATCTTTGTCTACTAGTTTTTCAATCTTTATAGAAACCATACTATGTTGACATCAATGACAAACAAAGTCATGAATGCAACATGTCAATACTCTCCAACGCTTAGAATACTCCCCCAAGTGTAATATCATGAGCATTCATGCTAACAACACCTTCAATATGAGTTCTTAAATTATTCTAACTATGCTAACATTCCAAAGGAGTTTCTTGAAAAGTTTCAGTAGGCCAAGAGGGTAGAAGTCTTCATTATCTTTTGACCCTAGTGCGCTATTAACAATATAACACTTCTATGATGTTTTTTTTTGTACAAATCTGAGAAGTAATTTTTGTTTTTTTCAATATTTTTTAGAGTTTACTCAAAAATGGGGAAATATCCCTTTTGGGATGTAAAAATATATATGGGGTAGATCAGAAGTCCCATGCTAAATTCCACTCATAAATAAACTGGGGTATGCCCCTTTCATAATGTAAAAGTGTATAGGATGAAAGTCTTAAGCAAGACTAGAGATTTTCTTCTTTGTTATTTCCTACTAGTGTCCATTTGAGTGGAGATACTTAAATATTATTATTTCATTCTATATTATCCATATAACACAAAGGCTTTGATCTTTTATCGATTTTTTTTTTTTTTTTAAGTGATTTTTCAAGACTTTTTGTGATTTTTATCAAACTTTTAGGACATTGTACAGTATGTACAAAGAAAGAATTTGCCCTGGTGTCTAGTAAGGCAAGGGTATTGTGGATGGATGAGTGGAAAATTAATGGATGATTGAAAAATATTACTTAGAACATTTTTGAGATTTCTTGGGTTGCCAAGGACTATCCACATAAATGGGAGGACATGTTTTATAACTCAAAGATTGGATATGACAATGATAGGATATTGACACTTTATGAATTGGATGAAAGTTGATGCATGTGGATGGACATGCCAAGAGGTTTGTTTGAAAAATATGTTGTGCATTTTTGTGTCCTTGTTTTTATCAAGACTAAGGTAGGGATTGTGATAGGAAAATGATATGATGCAAATAGGATAATTAAGATCAATAATGGACAAGGGGATAGAAAGTGCAGGCTAACATAAGATAGTAAAATTTGGAACAAAGGGATTAGGATGTTCTAGAGAGGACAAAAAAATATAACTTCTAGGGAGATTTGTATCCTTGTCAAGATTAAAGTTGGGAAAAGAGAAACGTGCAGTTGTAATGGGATAAGGAGTGTAAGGGAAATAGGATGATGAGGGAAATGATAGGGGATAATATGAATAAAACCTACCCCAAGTATTGAATGCAAGATGTGCATAGAGTACACATGATGCATTTTTGCCAACTTTTCACCATGATACTTGCCCAAAGTGCCTGTTTGCCAAATTTTCACTTTTGGATGAAATAATTTCTCTTTATTTATTTATTTTCATCATTTTATTTTGTTGATGTTTGCTTAATTTTTTAGTTTTTTTGAATTTTTTAGAAGATAATTAGCACATCATAATATAGATGAAGGACTAAAGAACCTTATTCTTTTAACATTTATTTTGAAATTTATGTAATAATGGACCTCATATGACTATGATAGAAGGCTCAGAGATGTTGGTGGGGTGATGAAAATAGGGATGAAATGGATTTAGGCAAGGGATTGGATAGCCTCAATAAAAGGATAGGAAAAATATGTTGGAGGATTGAGGGAGTGAAAGAAGGATTGATGTTTAGTGGATGGTGAAAGAATAATATTAGCATACTCTTAGTCTCCCTTAAATGTCATTTTTCTTAAACCCTAGTTGCATAATCATTTCACCTTGAATACTTTGAACCCCTAGCATTTCTTCCAAGTACCAATATCCTCCTAAGTCCCACAAACATTTCCAACAATCAACTTTCACAAATCATTTGTAAAACCCAACACTTTACATGATCCCACATTCATATCTTGCATTTTCTAAACATCATTATCAACCCTAGCATAACTCCTTTGCATAATCCAACCTTAAGTTGCATACATCAACCTTCAACCTTATTTTCACAAATCCAAAGTCCAAGGTCCAAAACAATCTTCATTTTGCATACCTTAGGATCACCTTCATACCCCTCATTCAAAAAGTCCAAATCATCACTCACATTTGCATTTGTGCATCATCCCCTTAGGTCATTTTCACCTTTCATACCATAACCCTAGGTCATTTTTGCACTTTCATAGCTTGCATAACATACCTAAACCCCAAAAATTCAAAAAGAAGTCATACCTTGCATAACCCACTTTCAAATTACCAAGCTTCAACTTATTTTACCAAGTGCACACCTTTTTTACCAAGTGCACACCTCAAGGGTGCACTTGGTAGTTTCAAAGCACACTTAGTAGTTTTAGGGCACACTTGGTAGCTAGGGAATCCCTTTTAGGTTTCAATGTCCCAAACTAAATTTTCACAACTTACATTACATGCCTAAACCCTAAAAAATCCCTTAAAACACATAGAGCATACACACTTTGCCTTGTCTCCCAAACACCCCATTTACCAAGTGCACACCCTAAGGGCACACTTGGTACTATCTCAGTGTAGTTGGTACTTTAGGTGAACACTTGGGAGACAGAAATTCCATTCCAAAATCCCCCATTGCATCTGCATACTTAGGTATCATGCTAGCTCTCACAAGGACATAGTCATCTAAAAGACCAGAAGACCTATATTAGCCCTTTTTTTCTCAAGAACAAACACAACCAACAAATCATCCAAGAAAAAATAAAACCAGGCAACCTCAAAAAAAATTTTACCCAAGTCAAATTGAGGTTTCACAACTGTTACAAGTAGACCCACTAAGCATTCACATTGGGTTTACCAATTGTAGGACTAGAAAATAGGTTAAAACCTAACATACTATGAGAAACCACAAAATCAATCAACATATGATAAACTATTCTAATCTACCATGAAAACCAATGAAAATAAAGGAATTAAAACAAGTAAACTCCCCTTTTCCATTGTAATTCTCATGTCCTTTCTTCTCCATTATTGATGTAGCTACAATTTCCTATAGTGCACGTACAATTGAAAGCAAATGACAAAGTGATACAATGAACACTATTGAGAATACTAGAAGCATGGTTTGGGCATAATGAGTTCTTAAGACTAATGGGTTGTTAATTTTATGACAAGTGTATGCAAGGTCTAAACTTTGGAGAAAATCTTTGGAAAATATCAATCTAAGAGTTTAACCTTATGAAGATGGACTTTGGATGTTGACCAAAAGAGACAAAATTTGAAACATATCAAGTTGATAAAAGGGACAAGGTCAAATCCATCAAGACATAGATATAATTTGACCAAATAAAAATGATTATAAAAAAAATAGATGACAAAAAGACTAAGATCAAGATCCTTTATCCATCAACATAAGGAGATACCCTAAGACTCATACTATGTTATGATTTTTTACTAAGTTCAAAGGGACTCTAGGTTCAAAATGAGGGCTATGTTAGGTGGGTATGAAAAATGAAAACATCCTAAGGTGCCAAATGAGGTAAAGGACTCAATCATAATGAGGACCTATGTAGGCATCTAGGGGTAAGTCTAGGGTCTAATAGTGCAATCTAGAAGTCAAAATACCATGTTTTGGTAACAAAGTGTGCCCAAAAGAAACCAAGTGCACTCTAACAGTGTCAACTATGCCTATGGTCCAATTGGAGCCTAGAAGGGCAAAGTTGGTAGTTTAGGGGCATGGTTGGTAAAGAGGGGTGAAAATTTAGAGATTTAAGGCTCAATGGGTTTTAGACTGTTATGCCAAAAGGTGGGTTGACAAAGGATGATTTTGTGATCAGAATGGGGATGCCAAATGAGGGCTAGGACATGAGAAATGAGGACTAGGGTGTGCAAATTAAGGGTTAAGATATGCAAGAATGCAAGTCGCAGGATGCAAGATGAAGACTAAGGGTTGAAAGGTGAAGACTAGGAGATGCAAGGTGAAGACTAAGGGATGTAGTATTAAGCCTAAAGAATTTTCTATGAGGATGAAAAGATGAAAAATGAGGGCCAAAAGATGCATGTATTAGGATAAAAATATGGAAAATTCAAGGATGTGCTATGAAAATATGAATTCCAAATCATGCCAAGGACTCCTAATGTTAAAAAAAATTCATGTTTTCAATTTTCTCAAGGTTTTGACAATAGGTTTACAATGTTTTGATAATGTGAATGTTTGAGAGTGTTAAAGGTTCAAATGTGTTTGGTGTGAGTTTGTAAATTTTCCATTATCTTGATTAATGTTATGCACACACACAAGACACAATAGACAAGAATAGTTGTTGTTAAACATAAAAAACACATCACAACCTAGGATTTAGGAATGTATCCATTGAATTCCCACTTGAATCAAATTCCAATCACACTTATCTAGAGTGAACAACCTAGGATCTTAGCACCACAAGCTTCCCTTTACAATGTACTCACTTCTCAAGGCTACTAGGATCCACTTCCCAAGGGTCATCACTTCCCAAGGTCCTATTGCCTCTACTAAGGACCACGAGATTGTGGGATTTCTTCATGAAAATGCATGACCCCCTAACCAATGGATAGAAATAGTTTTGGCCACAAAGACATGGTGTTTAGTTCAGGCACTCTATTTTCAAGTGGATGATAAACTTCCTCAATGGTCTTCCAAAACCCGAGAACTGGGGTTTGATGTACCACATGAAGGGTAGGGGAGGAGAGCTATCAACCAATAATATTATTGATAGGGAATTAACCATATTGAGTCTATTATAATGACTAGAGTGTAGACCTAGCATTGGCTCATTATTGCTTTAAGGTCGACCCCTAGGACTCACCAAGTGGTGATTCTTTATTCCAATGTAGGCCTATCTAAAACAAATTGCATGGATTTCACTTACACCCAAGATCCAAAAATATCTAAAGGGACTACATCATCTTCTACCTCATCTGCAAAGTTTGCAGTGATAGAAAATCTAAATTTACATTGCTTTAATTAATTATAACTATGCATCATTCCAAACCCATCCAAGAGGATATGGTTTTGGATAAGGTTTTGTAGTAAAGTTAATATTTTCAAAAACTTCTTCAAATATCAAATTAACTTGAGAACCTGTATCAAACAAAGTATCCACATTAGTTTGTTTGATAACAACCTGAATATGAAATAATCATTCCTTTGCTTATCATTCTTAGGAAAAGATTCTTTACTTGTAATGGAACTTATATTTGAAGAACTTTTAGTTGAAGAAAGAGATATACTTTTTCCTTTACCTTGGATCCTAGTAGCAATGATCCTCGTCTCATCTTCAGAGTCAGATCCAAGATCCTATTGGATTATAGTAGTAGTCTTTTGTTTGCCTTTGTTTTTGTAGGAATAGAAAATAGGTTAAACCCTAGCATACTATGAGAAATGAAAAACTCAATCAACATATGCTAAACTATTCTAATCTACCATGTAAACCAATGGAAGTAAAATAATTAACACAATTAAAATCCCCTCTTCAATTGTAGTCCTCATGTCCTTCTTTCTTCTTAATTGTTGATGTAGCTCCAATTGCCTATAGTGCTCACACAATTGAAAGAAAATGACAAAGTAATATGATGAATCCTATTGAGAGTACTAGAAGTGTGGTTTGGGCATAATGAGTTCTTAAGAATATGGTGATTAGGTTTAAAAGAGTGCAAGATGGCTCAATTTATAGCCAAAATTCAAGAGGTTAGACATGAATAAGGAGATGGACATGTATCAATTCGAGTGTGCAACTTGGCACAATATTCCTTGGAATATCTATGACAAATATGACATAATATGCCACATATAGGATTCTATGACACATACAAGTCAACATGGATAAAAGTGGAAGAGAACCTATGACAAGCTTATGACACATCAAAGTCATTTGTAGATAAGAATATATGACAAATGTGTCTTATTAAAGTCATGTGTAAGGAATAATATATGCCAAATATAACACATATTAGCCAAGTGTAGAGAGAAAATCTATGACACATTATGACCATGTGTCAAGACTAGGTGGAATATTTGAATTAAAAAAATTTATAATTTCACCCAAATTGAAATTAGTAAATTAAAAATTAGAAATGGAAAAATAACACTTAGAAAATTGAGAATTCCCAAAGTTTGCAAAGATGGACCAATTAATTAATAAATATTAATTAATTGAGAATGTTATTTAGTAAGAATGATTAGTAAAGTGGGATTAAAAATGATTGAAATGATATAGGAATAGATCATAAGTTAACTAATCCTATAGGAAAAATTATTAAATGATTGGCTAATTTGATGAAATGAATGTGAGATTAACCTTTTGATGAAATGTGATGATTATGCAGATCAACTAGGATGATGGTGTTGGAAATATACGAGGAGTAACTAAGAGGGGAGGGGTGAATCAGATACCACTAAAATAAATCCTAGATCCCTTAGATGTCAGTACAAAATAAACTCTAAAAATTGAACTCTGGTGATGCTCAGTAAACACACAGAAAATATTGTAACTCAGTAAACATAAAAAATGCTCGACAAATACTTAACGTAAAAATATTTAAAATTTTATCTGTGATTACTATTACTTTAACTTAGTTTCAAACACATAGCATGAACACATTTGACACCAAGATTTAACATGGAAACCCAATTTGGGAAAAACCACCAATTGCAACTAGTTACTAATTTTCACTCTTCTGAAGTGAGCCCTATTAGGAGCCAACCCTGTTAAAGGTTACAAAACACACTGTTAGGTGTGACCCTATTAGAGAATTTAATCACCTTGTTAGAGAACTTTGGAAAATTCAATAGAAATGTCACCTTGTTAGAGGATTTACAAATAGTTGTTAAGCCAACTCTGTTAAGAGATTTAGATCAGTGCTACAATGGTTAGAGAGTAACAATGAGATGAACTGATTATAGATGCAACTAAATTTTTTATTACATATCTTAGTTATGGCTTGTACACTTGATCCTTCTTGATTGAATGTATCTTTTTAGCTTCATAAGGATATTCTGTTTATCCTTCTAATTTGCTTCCTCTTAGCATCATCAAATCTTCAATTATCATCAATGCATTTTACACTTTTTAAATCTCAACTTGACCTTATATTTATATCTTTCATATTTTCAAGTCAACTAGAATATAACTTAGAATAATTAATATTCATCTCCTTAGTCAGCTAGAACCAACAGACAATTCAATTGAACTTAATATGCCAAAACAAGAAAATCCTTTGTTAGTCGACTCTGCTCAATAGACACTAACTGAGAAATAATTTTCCTATGTTAACCAAGTGAACTCAGTCAACAGTGCATATTCAAAAAGTTCCTTTGGTAACCAAGTGAGCTTAGTTAACACTAGTTCCATCCAACATTCCCTTCATTAACTAAGTGGGCTCGGTTAACACTCAATTTTTGTAAACTTTCCTTTGGTGCCTGAGTGAACTTGGTAGCTACTATCTTCTAAACTAGGAAAACTCTAGAATACTCAGTAGACACAAAAAATTGTCTTCCATGCCCAAGTGAGCTCAGCATACACTAACTGGAAAAGATATGAAATTTTGTGTAACATCAAAGGCAATATACAATTAATCAATTATATTCAACAATCTCCCTCTTTGGCATTTATGGCAACACAACATGTCATAGTGCAATGAAATTTTTCAAGCAAGAATAAAATAAGGAACATATCCTTAGTTTCATTCAAATTATTATCCATGAGAACTCTCTCTATTATTGTGAATTCTTTCTACCTTCAGTTTCTCCCTCTGTTAGAAAATTTTTCTATTACAATTTCTTCTGATAGAAAACTTTGTCTTTGATATCAGACCAAGTTCATTCTCCCTCTTTGACATCTCTTTCTCTTTCTATTTACAAAATTTCTATGAGATATGACCATAAACTTCTCACTCTTTGACATCTCATGCCAAAGACAATAATTAGTGAATATCAATGTACTACAGGTATTGATTCATTTGCAATATTCCCTTGTCAATATTACATTAATTGAATGATCTTCAACATGTATTGGTTGAGGCATCACTAAATTTCATTTAATGAGCTTTAGATAGGGGAATGAACCCTAGCTTACCTATTAGATACAGAAATGCATCCTTAGGTAATGGCTCAGTGAATATGTTTGCAATTTGTTATTTAGTATTTACATATTCCAATCTAACTTCTTTATCTTGTACTGATTCTCTCAAGAAATGATATTTTATAGCAATGTGTTTTGTTTTGGTATGCATCACTAGATTCTTTGATATATTGATTGCACTGGTGTTATCATAGTATATGACTACTAGATCTTTGATCTCTATCTTCATACCTATCAACAGTTGTTTGAACCAAAAAATATTATAACAATTAACTATTTTTGTCATATAGTTTGCCTCTACTATGGACTAAGATGTACAATTTTGTTTCTTGCTTTTCCAAACACTAGTCCTTTACCAAGAAATAATGCTCCACCACTGGTACTTTTTCTGTCATCAATACTTGCTTCCTAATCAGCATTTGTGAATACTTTTAAGTCCAAATTTCTTCCTATTTTGTACCATAAACCATATTCTTCAGTACCTTTCAGATATCTCATGATTCTTTTTATTGTCATCATGTGATTTTCTTTGGGATTTTTGAGAATCTTTCCACCATACTAACTGCTAATGTAATATCAAGCCTTGTGTGCACTACATACTGCAATTTTCTAATCATTGATCTATATGTGGTTTGATCTACCTCTTTGGAATCATCATTTTTGGAAAGCTTATGTCTAGTAGACATGGGGGTTCCAATTGATCTTGAATCTTCCATTCCAAATTTCTTTAAAATTTCCTTGATATATTTAGACTGAGTAATGTAGATACCATCTTTCTTTTGTTGGATCTTCAATCCAACAAAGAATTTTATCTCTCCAAACATAGACATCTCACATTCTTTACTCATTTCTCCTAACAATGCCTTGCACAAGTCATCATTTCCTATGAATTAAGTGTCATCCACAAATATTTTTGCCAAAACAATCTTCTTATCTGGTCCTTTGATATACATGCTACTGATATCATTTGTTCTTTGAAAACCAATCTGTATCAAGTAGTTATGAAGTCTTTCATACCAAGCTCTAGGAGCTTGCTTGAGACCATATAATGCCTTGTGTAATTTGCATACCATGTCCTTTTTGTTGGGGTCTAAAAAACCTTTAGGTTGCTCAATGTAGACTTCCTCATCAAGAATTCCATTCAAGAATGTAGATTTTACATCCATTTGATAAAGTTTAAATCCTCTGCATGTTGCATATGCTAGTAAAGTTCTAACAGCTTCTAATCTTGCAACAAGAGCAAAAGTTTCACCATAATCAACACCTTCTTCTTGAGAATAGCCTTTACATACCAACCTTGCTTTGTTCCTAGAAACTTCTCCATCTTCATTTAGCTTATTTTTGAATACTCATTTTGTGCCAATTACATTTTTATCTTTAGGTCTAGGAACAAGAGTCCATGTTTTGTTCTTCTCTATCTGTTCTATTTCTTCATTCATTGCTTCAATCCAACTTTCATTATCTAAAGCATCTTTAACATTTCTAGGTTCAAATTTAGCAAGTAAACATGAACCTTTCAGTTTATTTTGATTAAGTAAAAATAGGTTTTGAAAGGACCCAAAACCTTGTACAAAGGGACAAGAAAGATATAACAATGAGAATCTTAAACAACTATGAAGAACCACCTGACTAACCAGAGGGACACATTAATGTTCCCAACAAGAGGGAAAACAACCCAAATCACACATAGATCATCAATATTTAGATTTTTGTCCTTTCTTTTGAGAGCATAAAGCCATATCAAATGAGGGTTTGGAAGACTTTCCTTTTTTCCCTTTAATTGCAATCTAACCATCCTTGACCTTCCCCACAGCTTTTTTCCAATCCCCGCTCACCCCCAGAAACCCCCCAGCTGAAGAGCCAACAATAATGTTCTAGACAAAATCAATAGTAAAAGGGACAGCAACAAAATTTTGACTCAAAGCAGGCAAAGAGTCAAGAACCACTAAGTTAGCAGGAGATGAAACACCAACAACACGTTGAGTCAAAACTATAGAAGAGACACCATTCATAGCATCTGAGAAATCAATAGAATCCTCATCCAAAGTGAGATCATTATGCGAAGAATTATCTAGCCCATCCACAACTAAATTAGCTTTTTGAACTGTATAATGATCATCTAAAACCCTCAACCACCAATAAGGTGATTTCTTCGATCTAACCTTATCAGAAGAGAAAAGAGCGTCAAGATGACCAGTAATATGACACTTCCAACATCTAAAGGGAATACCTTCATAATATAGTTGGCTTCATGAACCACTTAAAGAAGCTAGCTTTATCATAATAGGGAGCCCTTTAGACATATCCATCTCCACAACGATGCAAGCATACATTGTCCTAAAGACATTGGAGGAAATTGAATCAACCATTAAGAAATCCCCAAGAGCTTCCCCTATAGCCTTCAAGACTGATTCCTACCATAGATGAAGGGGAAAATTTAGCAATTGAACCCAAAGATGAATCTTATCAAAGGACTCCTTAGTCGGGTTGAAAGTCGAATACCAAGGTTTGGCCATCAATGGGAACCATTCCTCCCAAGAGAAGCCATGGCATAGGATACAATCCCTATCCTTAGCATTAGTAAATTTAACAATAAAAAACCCCCAGCCATAGGGTAGATCTAAACTAAATATGAAATGATTGGTTCCCAAAATTTGGATATCCAAGCATGCAAATCCATGAGAGAGGGCCAAAAACCCCTAAAATGAAAGATAGCAGTAGTAGCAGAGAAATCATCAACATATGTGTTAATCTCATCAACAATGTCTAATTCAAGGTGAAGCAAGAGTGGCTTATAAATAGGAATAGACATAGCCTCAACCGAATGGGACCCCTTACTCATAGCCAAAGCAATACCTTCTTTGAAAGCTACCAAATCTACATTGGAGATAGCAAAGCGACCACCAACCACACGAGAAATGGTAGGAGAGGTGACCACAGCAAGAACAGTCACACCAGATCCATCAATAATCATAGTAGGAGGGGGCCTAGAAACCCTAACAAAGGAAGTTGTTGTAGGGAGCTTGGCCACAGCAAAGGTAGATGTTGCACCACAAGCCTCCCATACACCATCATAGGCTAGAGCTAAAGCATCACAAGTGAGAAGTGATTTTTTAAAAACACGGGCAGGAGCCATCAAAAGTGATTTTTCAATTTGTTTCTTGTCATTGTTCCATATGATTTTTCTCCAATGATCTGATCAAGTGCATGATGCCTTCTAACATATCTTGCTACCATAGGTTCTTTGGATTTGGAGTGTGTTTCACTAATTTCATCATGAACTTAGTATTAGGCTTGAGTTCCACTTGTTGTGACTCAAGTCCATTCGAATCAGTTTGTTGTTGTAGTAGCTTGGTAGCTTCTAACTAAGATTCTAGTCCTTTAAACTATGACTTAGGTTGCATTGTCTACAACTTGGTAGCTATTGGAGGTTTTGGGGACTCGAGAGGTGAAGCCTCCTATCTACTAGATAGATTTGGTAGGGTATAAAGTTCATAGTAAACAAATCGTTTGTAATCCTCAGGCTCTTTATTGCTTTCTTCTTCACTCTTTTCTGCAAACTCATCAATTCTCACATGTGCACTTTCTATGATTTTATGAGTAGACAAATTTAAGCATTTGTATGCTTTACTTCTACAAGAGTATCCTCAGATTATGCCTCATTACCTTTGACATCAAATTTACCTTTCCTAGATTCCTTCAAGATATAACATTTGCTACCAAATACTTTTAAGTAACTTACATTAAGTTTATAGCCATACCATAGTTCATAAGGAGTTTTATTTGAGTCTTTCTTCAACTATGCTCCATTCAAGGTGTGTATTGTAGTTTTGATTGCTTCCTTCAAGTATTTGATTGCAACATTATTTTCTATCGTTAGTGTTCTTGCACAATCCATGATGGATATGTTCCTTCTTTAAACTATGTCATTATGTTGAGGTGTACCAAGCGCTGATACTTGTCTTTTAATTCCTTTTTCAATGAAAAATTAATTTAATTCATTGGAGATGAATTCACCACCTCTATCTAATCTTAAAAATTTCAACTTATTTCTAGTTTCTCTTTCTACTCTTGTTAGATACCACTTGAATTTTTGAAAAGCTTTAGATTTTTCTTTTAGATACATTACAGTCATCATTCTGGAATAGTCATCAACAAATAGAATAAAAGACTTATCTCCACTAAAAATCTCTATTCCAATAGGTCCATATAAGTTTGTATGCACAAGCTCTAAGACTTCTTCAGAATGATAGTTCTTGCTTTTGAAACTAGTCTTTCTCATCTTACCAATTTGACAATTTTTGCATAGACCTATATTAGGTTTCCTCAAGCTAGGAGTACCTCTTACTCTTTTGTTTTTTCCTATTTTAATTAGATTATCAAATTTCACATGAAATAATCTTGTGTTCCATAACCAACTTTCTTCTACTTGAGCAATAAAGCATGAACTTTCACTGAGATCTAGATAGAATAGATTACCTTTTTTTTTTTTCCAGATCCAACCAGATTTCATTTTCCATCCAGTAGTTTGGCCTTCCCATTCATAAATTCTACCTTGAAACAAATGTTATTCATATGTGCCACACTTAGTAGATTATGCTTTATTCCTTCAACCCAATAAGCATTATAACATATAAGTTCATTGGTTAATGAGATACATCATTTTCCTTTTATGCAACAAGGTTCATTGTTTCCAAATCTCACACTACCACCATCATAATATTCCATGTTTTCAAACTTTGTTTTGTCTCCAGCCATATGATGTGAGCAACTACAATCAATAATCCATGTGTCATTTTTTCTAACATGAGAGATAAGTATCATCTTATCTCCTTCATCATCAGATTCATCTTTTATAGCAATATATACCATTTCATCTTCACTGTTATCAAAATCTATAGCCATAAAACAAGATTTCTTACCTTTTTCCTTGTAGTCATCGTATTTTTTTAATTCCTTCTTGCCTTTGTACTTATTATTATTCTTTTCATCCTTGTTTTCTCTATTTGGGCACCTTGCAGCAATGTGACCAACTTTTCACAAGAGAAGTAGATTAGAGGAATCTTACCTTTGTACTTTCCTCTCCCTTTGGAATATTTCCTTGTGAGTAGGGATTCAACAACTTCAAGATCACTATCTAAACTATCTTTTTATTCTTCTTCACTTCCTAATTGGTTAGCCTTTGATTTCTTACTCTTTTTCTTGAGTGAGATTTTGGCTTCAAATACAGACTCAATACATTTGGAACTAGGGACATAGTTGTCATAGTTATCCAACTCAAAAGTTGTCAATCTTCCAACTAGAGCATCCAAAGTTATTTTTCTATTTGGATCACATCTCATTTCTTGAATAGAAAACACTCTAATTGCATAGATAGGAAGAAGGGTTCTGAGTACCTTGCTTACAATTGTTTTGTCATCAATGTCTCCTCCAAATGCTTTGATTGCACTTACACTTGCTTTGATTCTCTCAAAATATTTTGCAATATTTTCCTCTTCTCTCATCTTCATCTGATCAAGTTGTTCTCCAAGACTTTTGGATTTGGCTCTTCTTACATTGTCATCTCCTCCATAGATGTCTTTTAGTTTGGTCCACATTTCATGAGTTGTAGTACAATTTTTGACTTCATCAAATTCAGCATAATTAAGAGAAAATGCATTGTCAATCATCATGATGTTTCTTTTCAGTAATACCTTCAACTAATAATGTTCCAGTAGGAGTTTTGTATTCAGTATCAACATACTTACAACCTGAATCACTAATCATTTCTAGATGTAATCTTATAAGTCCTTGCCATGCTACAAAGTTGTCTCGATTCAACCTGGGAATCTCTCTTTTGTAAAACATCCTGATCTTTCACTTAGGTCCTTGAAATTTTCTCTAAAAGCACCAAAATCTCTGATACCAATTTTTGGAAATATAAGAGGAGTAACTAGGAGGGGAGGGTTGAATCGGTTACCACTAAAGTAAATCCTAGATCCCTTACATGTCAGTACAAAATAAACTCTGAAAACTGAACTCTGTTGATGCTCGATAAACACACAAAAAATATTGTAACTCAATAAACACTCAAAATTTTCAATATATACTTAACATAAAAATATTTAAGATGTTATCTATGACTACTATTACTTTAACTTAGTTGCAAACACATAGCATGAACACATTTGACACCAAGATTTAACATGGAAACCCAATTTGGGAAAAAACACCAATTGCAACTAGTTACTTATTTTCACTCTTCTAAAGTGAACCCTATTAGGAGCCAACCCTATTAAAGGTAAAAAAACACACTATTAGGTGTGACCCTATTAGAGGATTTAATCACCCTGTTAAGAGTGGCCTTGTTAGAGGTCTTTAGACAATTCGATAGAAATGTCACCTTGTTAGAGGATTTACAAATAGATGTTAACCCAACTCTGTTAAGAGATTTAGATCAGTGCTACAATGGTTAGAGAGTAACAATGAGATGACCTAATTACTGGTGCAACTGAATTGCTAATTACATATCTTAATTCTTCCTTGTATACTTGATCCTTCTTGATCGATTGTATCTTTTCAGCTTCATAAGGATATTCTACTTATCCTTCTAATTTTCTTCCTCTTAGCATCATCAAATGTTCAATTATCATCCATGCATTTCACACATTTTAAATCTCAATTTGATCTCATATTTATATCTTTCATATTGTCAAGTTGGCTATAATATAACTTAGAATAATTAGTATTCATCTCCTTAGTTGGCTAGAACCAATAGACAATTCAATTGAACTTAATAAGCCAAAACAAGAAAATCCTTTGTTAGCCAACCTAGCTCAGTAGACACTAACTAAGAAATAATTTTCCTATGGTAACCAATTGAACTCAATCAATACTGCATATTCACAAAGTTCCTTTGGTAACCAAGTGAGCTCGGTTAACACTGGTTCCATCCAAAATTCCCTTCATTAACCAAGTGGACTCGATTAACACTCAATTTTCATAAACTCTCCTTTAGCACCCGAGTGAACTCGGTAGATACTGTCTTCTAAACTAGGTAAACTTTGGAATGATTGGTAGACATTGAAAATTGTATTCAATACCCAAGTGAGCTTGGCATACACTGACTGGCAAAGATATGACATTTGTGTAACATCAAAGACAATACACAATTAATCAATTATATTCAACAGGTGGATAGATCAAAGTCATGATCAAATTAATTGAAAGATTAGGATTGATAACATGTCAAGGACATGTGACATGGATTAAGTATATGTGACATTTAATAGACATTATAAATACCATAGGATCAAAGTCGATTGATACAATTGATCACAATAACATCGATAGATATTGTCAATGTTATTAAATTGATTGGATAATGCCACAATCTCACATTGAGGGACTTGACAATATCGATGATCGAATGATAGAAATGAAAGGTTGACCTAGCACTGAGGGATATGGTAGTGCTAAGGTCATATTTGATAGCTTTGATAGATTGAAAAGGCACTTAGGGACATGACAATGCCTAGGGTTGGATAAATAATGATTAATTAGGATTTTTAACATGTTTCAGATCATTTAGGGTTGATTTGGGATGGTTTTGGGTTGATTTGAGATGATTCTGGGTTAATTGAAAAGGATTTTGATGATATAAAAATGATTTAGGGTTGATCATACAAGATTCTAATGATGTTGAAATCATTTAGAGTCAATCTTGAAAAGTTCAGATAGAACCGGACCCAATTCTAAAGTAATCTATAGTTGATTTGAAAGGGGGTGTGAATGATGAAGGATATTGTCAAAAATATACTTGAATGATAATCAAGGTGGCCAAAAGATCAGAATTAGTGAAATGAGAAAATGGGACGTGTTAGTATACAATGTGATTAAATAGTAGATGTGAACCATTTTTGAGCATCTATAGTTTCCATCATATCGCTTTGCCCTATTTTTTGGGTGCAGTTTCTAGCACTTAGAATCATCATGCCCTTCTTTCTTGGAATATGAGCATGTGGTTTTTTCACCCTCTTTCATCATTGTAATTTTCTTTTTTCCCTTTCCTTTGTCTTTGGGTTTACCTTCAATATTAGATGGCTTCTTATCAACTTTATCAATGAAAGTACCCTTACCGGTTAACTCTAAGTGTAATGCTTGTACATATACTTTATCTAAATTATATAAATTCAAAGCCAAAATGGAATGTCTAACGTAAGAATGAAGACCACTTATATATTTGAGTAAATTAGTATCATGGGTATAAAATGGGACATTTAATGAAATAGCCTTTTTGCAGAATTCATGGGTGTACTCTTGGACAAACTAATCTTTCCCTTGCCTAAAATGTTACTAGTTTATCATTAACTATTTCATATGGCCTAGGGGATATAATTTCTTCTTAAGAGCACCAACAAATTATGACCAAGACAAATTGAACCTACCATGTTGTGAAGTTTCATCAAATTCCTACTCTCCCACCAGGTTAGAGCTATACCTCTTAACTAAAGAGTAGCTAACTAAATCCTATCAGCATCATCTATGAGGTTTTGAACTCTACAATAGACTTCAACTTGTTGAATCCAGTCATCTAATTTCTCAGCATTTAACTCCCCACAATACTTTGGCAAGTCAAGCTTTACATCCAATTTGATTTGAGGCTTATGTGCACCCTTATAAATATTAGAAGACTTAGAATGAGTAGAAGAAGGAGAAGAAGGAGAGAAGAGGGGGAAGAGGGAGGCATGTTTGGAGGATCACAATCACCTCCTTTATTTTTCCCTTTGTCTTTATGAGTTACACATCTTCGCATCTTTTCTTCTCTTTCCTGTACTAAAACTTCTATCATTGTCTACAAATTCTAAAGAGTCTTTTGGATACTCTTGTATTCAGAATCTTTTCCACCACCTTTGTCTTCCATTTTTTATGGTGGATTAGTTCTTTTCTTCTCAATCTCAGGATTGTATTCCTCGAGCTTTCTTTCACCTTGTTGAATCTTAGATCTTTCTAGCATTCAAATCTACAATACTAGTCACACAAGAGCCCTGATACAAAACTTGATCTAGTTAGGATCTAGGATGATTACAGAGGAATGCTTAACATAATTACATAAAGTTAATTCAGAGCTTTAAATAAGAGAATTGACGTAATTGAAATTCTTAAATGAACAAAGCATAATAAGGCAATGAATTGGAACAAAGAGAGTAGAGAGATAGAAGACAAAACACAATTGGTAACATAGTTCATCTGTGGGTCTGACTACATCTTTGGGTCCTACTCAAATAGGGGGACCAATCTGATTAGCTCCAGAAATCAATTACAAGTGTTACAAGAGCTTCCCTTCAAGCACAATGGAAACATTATTCTCTAATGTGCAGGAATAATCATCAAGTCTTCAAGATCATAATTTCCTTCTCATCACCTAGATTCCTTCAAAGGCCTAATACCCCCTTTGATACATAAAACTAGCCATCATTAGGCTTTAACCACTAAACTATAAAATCCCTATTTTCAAACACATAATCTCATCAATATCCCTTTTATAACTCCAATTTTTTTCCACCACTTAATTGCAAGGGTTTTGTTTTTAATGATAATCCTTATTTAAATAAGGATGGTGAGATAGGTATATTTCAAATCATATCTCATCCAAAAATATTTAAAACGCTAACAATAGCGTAATGGTTGTCCTCCACTTTAGGAATCTGGTGGTTGGGAGATCCACTCACACTTGACCCCTTTTAATAGAAACAGATGTTTCAAATGGTATTTAGTAAAAATGCAACCTATTATTGATAAGGGTAACCTTTAGTGTAGCGGCTAGAGCAGATGGCTGGTAAGTTATGATGTCATCAAAACTTGTCTTTTTCCTCTAACTTCAAATGACCATACCTTCCACATACGATCTCCATTTTCAATATAAAACTATCATCAAAAAGCTCTCAACTCTTCAATTTGAAACCCATTGCTAACCACTTTTGAGATGGTCAAATTTAACTATTTTTTATGGCTTTTATACCTAGTTTGACCAAATTTTGACTGGCCATAACTTTGGCATTTGAACTCTGATTTTGTCCATTCAAGTTGTGTTGGAGTTAGAATTTTGAACACTTTTTAATGATGTTGATTCTTGGAGCATTGGGGACATTTTAATTTTCATTGATTTTTATCCCTTATATCAGGGACTCATATGTATAGATTGCATTTCATTAACTCTTAATAGGGTCCATCCTTTCACAAGGAACTTTTATAGTACTACATTATTTTGTGGGTACCATCCCCACTGGGGTTTTCCCTCTCATCAAGGGTTTCCCTAGTTAAAAACATATGGTGTTATTATGTATGGTTATCGTTCTATGGTTGTTACATTTATTGTTTACATGTTTTAGAATTAAAGAAGATATTGAGAGTTGTTTTAATTGCATAACTGATTCACACCCCCCCACCCCCTCATGTTATCTTGGTGGGCTTTACTTTCTAACATAACATTGGTTTGATTATTTTGCAATCATGTAAAGTTGTAATGAAGTTCATGTATTTACTAAGCTACACTAGTTACACCAAGTGAAAGAAGAAACGCGGTATTTCTTGAGCTACTAAAGTATTAATCGAGTGCCTAGCAAAGTAAAGATGGATTTTAGTGTTAACTGGCTGATTCTAGTATTAATCGAGTGCAGTACTACTTGATTGAAGTGGTAATGATCATCAAGTATGAGCTGGAAGAACAAGTTAAGAAAGATGAGATCTAAGGCCGACTTACAATGAAAATAAAGAATGTTCGAGAAGGTTAAAGGCTAAAGTAAAAGTTTGTTACAAGATCTACAACTGGAAAATATAATGAAGATCTGATAAAGGAGATTTAAGCAAGATGAAGATGAGCACAAAGTTTAAGGAAGCTCTATTTTTTGAGTGTCTAAATACAATTAATTCAAGAACTTCAATCGTGATTAAGGGGAAAATTTTGAAAGGATTTGGAAGGCCAAAGTTAACTATTTAAAGAGATGATTGAGACTATTTTTGGTTTTTGGTTGAATGTTGATTAAGTGCAAATTATAGTTGAAGTTGAAGGAGAAAGAAGAATAAGATGAACCAAGAAGAACATAGGTAGGAAGATCAAGTAGAGGAACTATAAGGTGAAAGAGAAAGATTGTGAATCATCCAGATAGATATTAGAATTAAGAAGATTGAGAAAATCATAGATTTGATAAAGAAAAGGTAGTGCTAAACCTAAACAAATCATTTGACTATTACTTTGTTTTCATTATAGTAGATAAAATCTCTTAACCGAGTGGAACTAACCAGTCTATTAAATCCTATATGGTAGCATGGATTAGTGATGTTTATAAGTCCTTCAAAGAAGACCAATCTTTAGAAATATCAATGAGTGATAAGGTCTAGATGATATTTTTTTGAAATCATCTAACCAGGTCACAATAAAACTATGCACGTAAACCTTTTACAAGGTTGGATCCTAGCAAGGATCACTTTAGAAGAGTGAATTATTTGGGTTACCATTCCTAGCTGGTTTTTCCCTTTATAAGGTTTCTACATTAAAAATATGTGTTTAATTGTGTCATTGTTTATATGTTGCAAAGTTGATTTCATATTTTATGTTTCATGTTGCAACATACTATAAGCTAAATAATGATTATGATGCTAGGTTTAGTCATAAATAGTGAGATAACATTTTGAAGTAAATATACTATAAGTGTGAATTGAGATGTTGAATGTGGTTACTGAGTTAATGTTGTGAAAGTATATAAAGTTTAATTGGTATTGAATTATTTTTAAGACATGTAGGATAACTGGATATAACTTATTACCCCCCCCCCCCCCTTTCCCCCACTCTCAATTATCTAATAATTGGTATTAGAGTTGGGTGCTTGAAGGAAAGAAGTTTAAAGGGACTTGAGCTAAAGATATTAAGATGTCATACAATAGAGAGGCACCTAAGATGAACAAGGAGAACTTATCTTCATGAAAAAATAGAATGAGGTTGCACTTATCTAGAGTTGGTGATCATGCTCTAAACTAGCTAGACAATGCATATGTTTCTCCTGTTGGGCCTATGACTGGGGATAAAATAAATCAAAAAAGAGAACACAATAGCCTAATGATTGAAATTGCATCTTCCCTAAATTATTTGGAATTTGATGATATCAATAATTTCACCAATGCTAAAAATATGTGGGACAAGTTAGCACTTGTACATGGTGGAGATGATAGTGTATTGAGAGATAAGTTAGAAAGTTTGAGAGGCAAATATAATGACATGAGAATGAAGGAAGGTGAGAATGTTGCATAGTATGTGAACTGAATCAAGGAAGTTGTGAGTATAATCAAATCCACTAAAGGTTTTATCAAAGATACTAAAATTGTAAGTAAAATTATTAGAACACTCTTACCTATCTATGCTAGAAAAGTTTCTATGATTCAAGAAGTTAGAGCTATGCATGGTAATGTTGTTACACTTGATGGTTTAGTTAGATGGTTAAGTGTATTTTAATTAAGAAATTATGATAATATTATGCCTACACTCAAGAATTATTTCAAGTCCTCACTAATTATTGGTAGTTTAAAGAAAGACATGAGCAGTAAATATTAAAGTGAGTCGGAATCAAAAGATAATATAGAAGAGACTGAAGTATTACTTGCAAGGAGGTTACCTAGAGGCAAAGGTAAATTACATTTGATATGTTTCAAATTTAATGAAGAAAAACATTTTGCAGATAGATGCCCTAACAAGTATAGGGTTGACAAGAAAGATAGAAAAGACAAGAAATATCACAAGTATATGAAGAACAAAGACTACAAAGACAAAGAGAAGAAGTCATGCTACATTATTGAGGAAGAGCACATCGAGTCAGATATGGAAGATCAGAAAGATGGGGTTTAAGTGGGGTATGTTTATGTTAAAGTAGACCCTAATGAGGAAAGGTGTGAAGAAGAAGAAATCCTTATTTCACATGTTTGTAAGAATGATACTTAGATCATTGATAGTGGTTGCTTACATAATATGACTAGTGACCTTCATAAGTTTGACAAATTTGAAGAATGTGACGGTGGAACTATTAAGTTGGGGAATGATATATATTCCATGTCCAATAAAAATATAGATGATCATTGATGATTAATGGTAAAATACAATGTGATGATGCATTTTTGGTACAAGTAGTAAGATACAATTTGCTGATTATTGTGAAGTTTAATAATATAGGTCATAAGCTTTAATTTCACAATAAGAAAGTAAAAATCTTTGATGATGATGAGAATTTGGTCAGCACTAGTGAACAAATTAAAGGTAATATGTTCTACCTTGATCATACAATTGATATTTTTTTGTTTACAAAAGTTGAAGATGTATGGTTGTGACACAAAATTTTATGTCATGTTAACTTTGAGAACATATTTGAGGTTAGTAGAAAGAAAAGAGTTCAAGGCTTACCAAAACTGTAAAAACCTAAGAATGATACGTGCAAAGATTGTTAACTCAGTAAGATGACCAAGTCAAGTTTTGCAAGTATGACATATACTTATAATGATATCTTGGAACTTGTGCACGTTGATCTATGTGGACCAATGAGACTATGAATTTATTATGGTGATAGATATTTCAAAATATTTGTTGATGACTATTATAGGATGATGAATATCATGTTCATGAAATTTAAGTCACATGCTTTTGATATGTTCAAATGGTACAAATCTAGAGTTGAGAAGGATACTGGTAAATAATTGAAATGTTTAAGATCTGATAGAGGTGGTGAGTTTATGTCTATTGATTTTACTAACTTCTATGTTGAGATGGAATCAAGAGACAGTTATCTTCACTGAGGAAACCATTGTTAGGGTTTGACAGATCTGGAACAATATAAGAATAAATAGTTATATGCAGGGAAATAAAGAATACACAAAGAATATAGATAACATAGAGATTTAACATGGTTCACCTCAAACTTGGGCTATATCCACCTACACAGCCTTCAACCTTTCTATTATCCAGCAAACGTACACCAACATTACAATGCATTATGCATCTTAGCAACTTATAATAGCACTTTAGGGAAACCTCTAAAATTGACCATTTACAATTTTACAATATTGTTGGTTTACTATGTGAGTGTTAGTGTAAATAATTATTATTTACACTTTACTTAAGTTTACTTAAGATAAATGCATTATTTTATTATTTATTAGGTTAGACACCTAGGATTTTGCATACTCATATGAGTTGTCATGTTGACAACACAGGAGTAAGCAACTCTAATTTAGTACATGGTGTCTACAACAGTGGAGTTTTCATAATTAACTGAGTTGTCATGTAGACAACATAATTGTTTGCACTCTTAATTAAGCACATGGTGTCTACAACATAATTTTATGTGACACACCTATGAAGGCTTATCCTCTTATCATTGCACTAACTCTTGTGCGCAATGGAGGATAATCCACTTTTTTTGGACATGTGCTTAGTTGTGAGGCTTATCATTTTGCCAACTCCTAGTCATTCTAGAGGCCTTTATATATAGGCACTTCTGGTGTACTTGTACATCAATTGAATTTCATATAGTTATTCTAATCATACTCTATTGGTCTATATTATGCTACTTGTTGAGCTTATTGGTCTTGGGTGATTTTTCCCTAAGGCAAATTCTTACAATGAGAAGTTGCCACAACATCAACACCCACTACATGATTATTCACAACAATATCAATAACCACAATAGAATGGAGTTGTTGAAATAAGAAATAGGTCAATTATTTATTGTGAAAAGATTAAAATGATTGAAAAAGGGATTGATGATTTTTTTTGGAGAGAAGTAGTTAATATTGTAGTCTATACTCTCAACCGAGTTACCTGAACAAAAAAATGACACCTTATGAACTCTAGTATGGTCATACACCTAATGTAAGTGATTTCAAAGTATTTGGAAATAGATGCTACATTCACAAAGATGCAAGAAATAGTAAATTTGATTCTAAAGGTAATGAAGGCATATTCCTTAATTATTCCTCTAAGAGAAAAGCTTATAAATATTTGAACATAACTACTAACACAATGATTGAAAGTGTGAATATGATAATTGATGAATTTGCAAATAGGAATGATGAGGATAGAAAAAAGGAACCTGATGATTAAATTAACTTTATTTATGTCTATGATGATACACATGATGGAGTATCCAAAAGATAGTATGCAATACCTGAACAATAGTATAGTTCTACCAAGTGTTAGCAGAATGTTGTTGAGTATCAATCTATTATACTTGAGATACATACATAAAAACCTGAGTAGAATGAAGAGACCTAATCAAGTGGAGATAATGTTGGAGATTAGAGAATTGAACCTATCCTATTAGCATATAAGAGAAAGAACCATTCACCTGAACAAATCATTTGAGGTAGAAGCGTTGGAGTAATGACAAGAAGTAAGTTAAAGAACCATGCATGTTTAATTATTGAATTTGAACCAAGAACTATGAAAGTTACACTTGACAATAAAGATTGGATAAATGTTATGAATGAAGATATTGATTATATTGAAGAAAAATAACACATGGACACTAGCACTAAGAGCCTGGTGTGAAAGGTTGCATTCATACTTGATATAGTGCAAGGTGGAAGAATCTCCAAAGGAGATGTCCTAGCCCCTAGAAAATAACCACACAATAAAAACACAACAAAAATGCAAGATCTAATACCAAATCACAATACTTCATTCATAAAATAACTGATTACATGCAATGTGTCGGGTTGTAAGGCCTTCCTAATTACAGCCAAATATAATAGAAATTACAATAACAATTATGCAAGATCCAACAAGATCCAACTCACAATCCAAACATTAATCCAGCTAGTCTAGATCTATACTCTAGAAGAAAACCCTAAGGAAATCTCAACTTGTGCTCGCAAGCCTACCAAACAATCTCCTAGTTTCCCAAGCCACAACTACTAGTCCTTCAAATTTTGCATTCTCTTCTCCAAGTTAGATGGCCATTTAATGCCTAAAGACTCTACAAAACCCCCTACTTATACCCAACTAAGCCACAAGTCAGTCTAGTTCATTACAAATTAAATTAAATCTCTTACATTAAATATATTTTGAGCCACAAGTCGGCTACAACACAAATTAAATACCCAAAGTTAGCTACAACATAAATTAATACCTAAAGTCGGCTCACAGAAAACTTGGCACCTACAGGAACCAAGACCAAACCAAGCATTACAGAAACCAAGAGAGCATCATCCAAACCACAAACATTTTTGAGTTCTTAGTGCATGTGAGCTCCTAAAAGATTTTGAGCAACCAATACATGTCGAGCACACACAGAGTGTCAAGCAACCAAAACATATGCACTGCAGAGAATGTCAAGCAATCTGTATCTACCAAGCTCCTTTAGAAATTAAGCCCCTTCAATGACTGAGGTCCTTGGCCACAACTAGACCCTTCAATGACCAAGCATCACTCTTTGGTGACCAGATCCACAACTCTTAGCCAAAATACCTCCAACATGCAGGATTGCCAAAAATCCTAGGATGCTCCTGCATCAATAATTGATTAAAATTGGATTTGCAAGGACTAGTGAAAAATTAATCTATACTTGAAGCGTAAAGCTAAAAATATAGTATTGATTGCTAAAAATTTTGTGGATGATATTATATTTGGTGGTAATGATTTTCTATGTAAATCATTTGGTGATCAAATGAGAGGAGAGTTTGAATTGTCTATGTTTGGTGAGATCAAATTTTTCATTGGCTTACAAGTTCATCAAATAAAGAATGGTATATTTGTGACTCAGTTTAAGTACATAAAGGAGATCTTGAAAACATTTGACATGGATGAGTGAAGCCTAGTCGGTACATCTATCCTAACTGGATGCAAATTATCAAAAGAAGATACTATAGCTAGGGTAAATGAGACACAGTACAGATCAATGATTGGTAAATTATTGTATGTTGTGCATAGTAGACTAGATATTGCACATGTAGTTGGAGTTTTTGTAATATTTTCCTCTAATCCTAAGGAAACACACATGATTTCTATTAAGAGGATATTCATATCTTACAGGTAGTGAAGATTTTGGATTGTGGTGCAAACAAGATGGTAATTTTAAACTAAAGGTTTACATTGATGTTGATTGGGCTAGTAATGTGGATGGTAGAAAGAGTACAATTGGTGGATATTTATTCTTAGGAGAAAGATTGATAACATGGTTGAGCAAGAAACATAGCTATATTTCACAATCTACTACTAAATTTGAGTATGTTGTTGTTGCTATTAATTATTCTAATATTGTGTGGATTAAGAAACTATTGGAAGGACTGCAAGAAGAAGTTACTGAGCCTATTATGATCTGATGTGACAACACTAGTGCAATAAATATATCAAAGAATCCAGTGATGCATGCAAAAACAAAGAATATATCTATCAATTATCACTACTTGAGAGAGCAAGTACAAGAGAAGCAAGTAAGGCTTGAATGTGTGAATTATAATGAACAAATTGCTGATATGTTTACCAAGCCACTGTCTAAGGATGTTTTTTATTATCTAAGAGGTAAGTTAGGGGTGCTTCCTCTATCCAAGATTCACTAAGAAAAGTGCATGTTGCATCTATTCATGGACGATCAGATATATCTTTTTGGAGTTCATGCAAAAGTTCACACTTTAGGAGAATTTTTGAAGTTGTGAAAATATTTGTAATGAAACTAATGTAAACAATACATGCAAGGTACAAGGTATAACTATAAGGTTTTAAAAGATTCAAATTGGAAATTATAGATACCTTTGGCATTGTTGTCAAAGGGGGAGAGAATAACTAAAGGAGAGAATAACCAAAGGAGAGAATGAATAAAGGAGGAAAGAATGAAGATATGCAAAGAGAGAGAATGAATAAAAGAGGAAAGAATCTAAGTAATAAAAGGGAAAGAATCAGAAAAGTGGAGTATACCCAAAGGGGGAAAATGTTGAAGACAAAGTTAATGAAGATAGAGACTGAGTGATTCCAATGATAAATCTATTGTAGAGAACCCAAATGAAAAATTGTATTGTTTTTAATGCATGCATTTGATTATCTTATGTGTAATATTTTGTAAATGTAAAATCTTATGTTATGTGTTGTCATCAATACCAAAGAAGGAGATTCTAGCCTCAACTGATAATGTAACTAAGAATGTTATTATTGTATGTGAAAGAGTCATATCAGTTGTTATATTGTCATTGATGTTGTAATGTCTCATTTTAGGACATCTTCAGATTTTCCTCTTATCTAAATTAGTTTAATAATATTTCCTATGATATCCTCTTCAACTTTGATATTCTTATATATATATATATATATATATATATATATATATATATATATATATATATATATATATATATATATATATATATATAGCATTTCATAGGGACGTGTCTTTTCATTAAATTTAATAAGGTAGTTATATTATATATTATTATATTAATTATATATGAATTATTTTATTTAAATATTATTTTAATATATAACAAGATATAATATCATATACTATTGTCATACAGATATGTGTTAATTATCTATGACATATAAATATCTAATTATATATAAATATATAATAATATTCATATATGTGTGTGTGTGTGTGTGTGTGTGTGGGTAATTAATATTTATAATTATATAATATATATAAAATTATATTTGTATCTTAGTATAATAATATTTTACATAAATTATAGATTATTAATATTATACTATGTATAATACTTATTTATTAGTTAATTTATATGTCGAAATGGGGATATCACAGTCCTTCCCTCTCGAATTTGCTTGTCCTCAAGCAAAATCATTCATACACAAACTCCTTCATAGATACAAAACATAATTGCATATACAAGCCTTAAAAGATTTATGAAATATACATCTTAATGAATGAAAACACGAAGCAAACATGGTGTAGACAGATGAAGACACGAAGCAAACATGATGTAGACAAATGAAAACACGAAGCAAACACGATGCAGACAAATGAAGATACACATTACGCAATTTCTTGATTATGAACCTGTAACCACAAAAAATTATTAGTACATATTTATATATAAATTTTCTTTTTTGAGGGGGATTTCCTTATATCAATCTCCTAACAATGTATTTATGGTCTCAATTTAGAAACTTGTCAATCAAAAGTATACTTCATTAATTCATCATTTACTAAGTATGGGAGGAGAAACTATAATAGGGTACCCTATTACCCAGTCATGGGCCTCACCGTTCTCCCTCATTATTGTCATCTCTCTCTAATCATCATCTCTAAGATAGTTCCTTTGTATGATGTACCTTGGGGTATTTTCTCCATCATAGGCATTACCTAGTACCCTTGGATGATGCAGCCTGATGCCCATCTCACCGCAGGCCTTACCTAGTACCTTCGAGTGGTGTCACCCAACCCATTCCACCATAGGCCTTATCTTATCTTGGAAGATGATGACCTTATTGATTTTACTTAATAATATTATTTGTGATAATGATTGAAAACTAATCTCACTTAGAATTCAATATTTAAAATTTTGAAAACATAATTATATTCAATCATTATTTAATGATAAATATCTAACTCAATAATTATTTGATTATCAACTTAGAAATCTGTCATGTCCCCTATTCAAATAATTAAAAAAAATAAACTTTGTTAAGGCAGGCAGGCTCCAAAAAGGTGAAATTTCGGAAAAAGGGGTTAATCTTTGGAAACCAATGGACTAATAAATAAAAATTATTATTAAATTATATTTTATTAACCCCTCTTGGACATGAGTTAGGGTTATGCCCTCTTTAAAAGGGGTTTGGAGGCATTTTGGGCTCATTCTACATCTTGATTCTTGCTAATTTTCTTGTTGTTCTTCAGAGGCTGCCAAACCTGTGGAGAAGGAGACCCAAGAACGAGAGTTTGCAGGTTTCCAGGAAGGCTAAGGACGGGAGTTTGAAGCCATTCCATGTGCATGCTCATACAGAGTTTGCCCTTGTGCTAAATAGTGCCGATTTGGGTGTTTTCGGGGTTGTTTTTGGTTTGAATTTGGGTTTTCAGTTGAGTGTTTCATATCAGTTTGGTTTGCTGTTGTATTTCAGACTTTATGATGTTAAAATAGAGCTGAATATATGTATTGGGTCGTGATTAAACTTCTGAGATAATTTATGAGTTTTTTTTGGTGTTTTCGGGCATTTTTGTGTTAATTTCGGGAGCCCGATTGAGCATAGTTTTGCTCTACATTTGTGATCTGTTGTGTAAGGGTTGTACAAATCTGGAAATGTCATTTTGTAGGCTGTTATGCTGCTGAAATTTCTGTAAAAATGTCCATTTTCAGATTTATTAATAATTTGTGAAGTTGTGAAGTTTTTTGGCACTAATTTGGACATACCCGATTTGGGTTTTATTGGAGAATTGGCAGATCTTTGTAATATTGGTTGTTTGATTTTAAAGTTCTGATTTGAGGCTGGAAATATCATAAAAAATCAGTAAAGGGACATTACAGTGGTATCAGAGCCGTGATCTTGCCAGCCTGAGGGTTTGTAGAAGTTGCATGTCAGTTTTAACAACTACCCAGATCTTGCATGTCAAGTTTTGATAACTACCTAGATCTTGCATGTCATATTTTATGATTGCATGCAACTAAGTGAAAGAGAAAAAAGATATTTGCAGCGAGAAAAGAATAAAGAAATTTTGATCAAACCCCCAGTTGAAAGCAAAAGTACAAAATCCAAGGAAGAAAAAAGTATGGTTGATCCAGATGAGATGGCAAAGAAATTCTTCCAAGACATCCAAAATACTCAGAAGCAAACAGTGGATGGTTTGGCGGAAACTAGAGAGGCTTTGCGAATATTGACAGAAAAATTACAAGGAATTGCATCTATTAATGAGAAAGGGAGCACTTCAGAGGAGCCGAGAAATGGGAGATCCACACCATCTAAATCAACCAAATCTATTTTCTTGCCTGCAGATGAGCCACCAGTACCAAATCCAGCCATTAATCCAGTGGAAGAGGTTACAGGTAATTTGATTACATTAAGAGCTACTTACAATGGCTTAAATGATGACTTTCGTAGTTCAGTTCCTTTTAGAGAATATGTGGATATGATGAACGCTTTGATGCCCAAGAAAGAGAATAGGAGGGAGCATGACACAAGTGGAAGAGAGCTTAAAAATAAAATAAGCAAGTTTACAGCGCCTACTTTTGATGGAACAAATAAAATTTCAGCTAGAGCATGGCTATAAAAATTACAAACTTTCTTCACACTTAACCCCATGAAAGAGAGTGATGCTATTCAATTTGCAAGTCTACACTTGGAAGATGCAGCCTATGATTGGTGGTATCATGGAATGACTACTCAAGGTCACGATCAGGTAACTACATTTGAAGATTTCAGTCAAAGGGTGATAGATAGATTTGACCTCAAGGATGATGAAGAGTACTTTAAAGAATTGTCAAAGTTGAAGCAAACCAAATCAGTTAATGAGTATGTAGAAGAATTTCAAAAAGTGGCTGTTATGGTACCTGATATGAGTGAAAAGAGGATCGTTTATCTTTTTCTTGATGGTTTAGAAGATTCTGTTAAGGGTTTGGTTAAGGCTTTCTCACCCTCAACCTTACAGGAAGCTATCAAAAGAAGCTTGCAACTTGAAACTTGCGTGCCTATGAAATCAATCACTAATCAAAAACCCCCAAATCTTTGGCAACATAAGGGAAATTTTCAGAAAAAGACTTTCCCAACACTACCACCAAAAGATGTGACAAATGTGGCAAAAAAGAAGGTAGATGAAGAGACTAGGAGTGAATTACGAAGGAAAAAGCTTTGTTTTACTTGTAGAGAACCATGGGTTCCAGGACACAGATGTTTGGGGAAAGGTCAAGTGCACTATATTGAAGTTGCTTCAGAATCTGATTCAGATGAGCATGAGGAATTTCATGATACTAAGGAGGAGGTAGAAGAAGAGAAAGTAAAAGAAATCAGCAAGGATGGCACTTTAGCAGCATTATCAGGAGTCCCAAGATACCATCCCTTCCGAATTCGAGGGGTACTAGCAGGGCAAAGGTTGACTGTTCTTCTTGATAGTGGGGCAACTCACAATTTTATTGATGAGGGATTTGTCATGAAAAGAGGGCTTAAAGCAGAAGATTTTGAGGGATTCAATGTTACTGTAGCTGATGGATTCACTATGCTTTGCACACGGGTGGTGAAACAACTCAAGATGACCTTAGGAGATTATGAGTTATGTGATGACTTCTATGTGGTTGGTATTGGGGAGACAGATCTTGTATTGGGTGTTCAATGGTTGCACTCTATCGGAGGCTATTACATGAACCATCAAACTATGGAGTTTAAATTTCATCCCAATGGGAAAGAAGTCATATTGAGAGGGTTATCAAATGGAGCACCTAAGGCGGTCTCTGCAAAGAGGATGGAGAGGACTTTTCGAAGAGGACAAGTAACATGGGCAGCAGGAGTCATAATCCAACCAACAAGCTCTCCCAAGAATCAAGGTAATTTCCATTTTGAAATTCAAAATATTCTTGATAAGCATAGTATAGTTTTCAATGACTTGCCTCCAGGATTACCACCAGATAGAGGTTTTGAGCATGTTATAGAGTTAGAACAGGGTGCCAAACCAGTTATAACAACCCCATACTTCCATCCAAGAGGTTATAAGGAAGAAATTGAAAAAACTATTAAAGAACTCCTGGACATGGGATTCATAAGGCCTAGCTCTAGTCCATTTGCATCATCTGTGGTACTTGTCAAGAAAAAGGATGGTACAATGAGAATGTGTATAGACTACAGGGCTCTAAACAAGAAGACCATAAAAAATAGGTATCCCATACCACGCATAGATGAACTCATTGATGAGTTACATGGTGCTGTATACTTCTCAAAAATTGACTTAAGATCAGGCTACCATCAAATCCGAATGAGGAGTGAAGATGTGGAAAAGACTGCTTTCAGATGTCACTATGGGCACTTTGAATTTTTTGTTATGCCATTTGGACTCACTAATGCACCAGCAACATTCCAATCTTGTATGAATAAGGTATTCAGTCAGCATCTTCGAAAATTTGTTTTGGTATTTTTTGATGATATCTTGATATACAGTAAAACATGGGAAGAGCATCTAAAGCACATAGACACTGTTTTGGGAATCTTGGAGCAGCAATCCTTCTATGCTAAGCTATCTAAATGTGAGTTTGGTTTGACAGAGATCCTATATTTGGGACATATTATAAGCTCTAAAGGAGTACAGGTTGATCAACAAAAAATCCAGGCAATTTTGGATTGGCCTCCACCCACTAATCTTACACAGTTGAGAGGTTTCTTCGGGTTGTGTAGCTACTATAGGAGATTTGCCAAGGGATTTTCTCAGCTTGCTGCCCCCTTGACTGATTTGACGAAGAAAGGAGCTTTTGTTTGGACAGAAGAGGCACAAAAAACATTTGATAAGCTTAAGGAGGTAATGAGTTCATGCCCTGTGCTTGCAATTCCAGATTTCTCTTTACCTTTTGTTGTTGAATGTGATGCTTCGGGAGAAGGTATAGGGGCTGTCCTAACTCAAAGGGGACATCCAATAGCATTTGAGAGTCAAAAATTAAATCAATCAGAGAAAGGGTACTCCATCTATGATAAGGAAATGTTGGCAATCATGCATGCACTTCATAAGTTTAGACAATATTTGGTATGTGGGAGATTCATTGTAAAGACAGACCATAATAGCCTCAGGTTCTTCTTGAACCAAAGGGATTTGAATGATCGTCAACAAAAATGGGTAAGCAAATTGCAAGTTTATGATTTTGATATTGAATACATGAAAGGAAAGAATAATGTGGTTGCTGATGCTCTCTCAAGAAAGCCCACTTTGTGTTCCTTATCATCTATCTCTGCTGATTGGAAAGTCTCCATAATTTTAGAGTATGCTAAAGATTCATTTGCCACCAAGATTTTGGATAAGTTAGTGGATGATAACAGGTACAAGGTTGTTGATGAATTGATTTATTACAAGAACAGGATCTTCCTAGTACCAGGGTCAAAAACTAAGGAGAGGATATTGAGGGCCTTTCATGACACACCTTTGGCTGGTCACCAGGGATACTTCAAGACATACAGGAAAATTCGAGAGTGGTTTTCATGGAAGGGTATGAAGGAGGATGTCCTTAAACACATTAAGGAATGTATGGTATGCCAACAAAGCAAGAGTGAGCAAAATTTTCCTGCAGGGTTGTTGCAGCCACTTCCTATTCCTGAACAAAAATGGAAAAGTATTTCCATGGATTTCATCACTGGGTTGCCCAAGGTTCAAGGTAAGGATTGCATATATGTGGTGGTAGATAGACTAACTAAGTATGCACATTTCTTTCCTATCACATCTGATTTCAAGGCATCACAAGTGGCCGAATTGTTCTTCAAGGAAATTTTTAGATTACATGGTTTGCCTAGAAACATTGTTAGTGACCGGGACAGTAGATTCCTCAGCTCTTTTTGGAAGGAGCTCTTTCATTTGGCAGGAACTGAACTCACTCCCAGTACTAGCTATCACCCTCAAACAGATGGACAAACAGAGATAGTTAATAAATGGATAGAAGGATATTTGAGGAACTATGTTTCAAATCAACAACATGCTTGGGTGAAATGGTTACACCTAGGGGAGTATTGTTACAATACATCTCATCACATGTCTATTGGTATGCCTCCTTTTCGTGCTCTTTATGGTTACGATGCCCTTTCCTTTGTTGATCTAATACTTTCCGATAGTAGAGTACCCGCAGCAAGTGATTTCATCAAGCAAAGCCAAGACATAATAAGGTCCCTCAAGGATAATCTACAACATGCACAAAACCAACAAAAGATATATGCTGACAGGAAAAGGATTGAAAGATCTTTTGAGGTGGGAGATTTGGTATTTGTTAGGTTGCAGCCATATAAGCAAAGCACCTTGAAGAGAAGTGGGGCAGAGAAACTCAAGCCAAGGTTCTATGGGCCTTATAAAATCATCAAGAAGGTAGGAGAGGTAGCTTATGAATTGGAGCTCCCACCAAACAGCAAAATACATAATATTTTTCATGTATCTTGCTTAAAGAAGGTTCTAGGCCAGCAAACCATAGTATCTACAGAATTACCACCTCTTGATGATGAAGGGAAATTAGTTTTGATACCAAAAGAGATTTTGGATACAAGAGAGAAAAGGTTGAGAAATAGGAGCATCATAGAGCATTTGGTCAAATGGAAAGGATTACCACTAGAGGATGCAACTTGGGAAGGAGAACATATTCTTGAGAATTCCAACCTTCATTGCTTGAGGACAAGCAATATTTGGGAGGGGAGGACTTGTCATGTCCCTTATTCAAATAATTAAAAAAAATAAACTTTGTTAAGGCAGGCAGGCTCCAAAAAGGTGAAATTTCGGAAAAAGGGGTTAATCTTTGGAAACCAATGGACTAATAAATAAAAATTATTATTAAATTATATTTTATTAACCCCTCTTGGACGTGAGTTAGGGTTATGCCCTCTTTAAAAGGGGTTTGGAGGCATTTTGGGCTCATTCTACATCTTGATTCTTGCTAATTTTCTTGTTGTTCTTCAGAGGCTGCCAAACCTGTGGAGAAGGAGACCCAAGAACGGGAGTTTGCAGGTTTTCAGGAAGGCTAAGGACGGGAGTTTGAAGCCATTCCATGTGCATGCTCATACAGAGTTTGCCCTTGTGCTGAATAGTGCCGATTTGGGTGTTTTCGGGGTTGTTTTTGGTTTGAATTTGGGTTTTCAGTTGAGTGTTTCATATCAGTTTGGTTTGCTGTTGTATTTCAGACTTTATGATGTTAAAATAGAGCTGAATATATGTATTGGGTCGTGATTAAACTTCTGAGATAATTTATGAGTGTTTTTTGGTGTTTTCGGGCATTTTTGTGTTAATTTCGGGAGCCCGATTGAGCATAGTTTTGCTCTACATTTGTGATCTGTTGTGTAAGTGCTGTACAAATCTGGAAATGTCATTTTGTAGGCTGTTATGCTGCTGAAATTTCTGTAAAAATGTCCATTTTCAGATTTATTAATAATTTGTGAAGTTGTGAAGTTTTTTGGCACTAATTTGGACATACCCGATTTGGGTTTTATTGGAGAATTGGCAGATCTTTGTAATATTGGTTGTTTGATTTTAAAGTTCTGATTTGAGGCTGGAAATATCATAAAAAATCAGTAAAGGGACATTACAAAATCAATTTCATTTCCTTGGAACTATCATGTTAGAGTCATTGATAGTGGGTATTAGACTATCCAATATTCATCACAATAACAAAATGTGTCAATAATAAAGATACTTAACAATTATTTCTTAATAAAATATATGAAGAAAAAATATCTAACTTACCTGGTTACCTTTATGTATTGAGTGGTGATTTAAGAGCTTACAACAACCTTCATATCCATTTTCCATATTAAAGTCCCTTATCTTGGCATCATCATATGGAGTGTATTGAAATACATTGGACTTGGTTGTATTTAATCTCTATTTTTACTCAGGTGTATTATTATCTCCCTTAGTACATGTCTTGCACACATAAAATGTTTAAATGTATACATTTTTCCAATACTCTTCTTCCATACAATTTGACTCTCCTTCGCTTGTTCCATCATGGTCCTTTTACTTTTTTGAGGATTCAAGTTCTTTTTGTAGTCATGTTCCAGAATTATTAATTGGGGCTCTCAATGTTGATGCTAGTTATCTTATACCCACTAACATTAAACCACCAAACTCTCTTTACTATTCGCTACACAACATTGATGGATAGTTATATTTCTTCTCTGGTGATCTTGTTGCATGGTAATGTTATTCCTTTGTTTTTGTTTTTCATAGTGCAAGAAAATCTCATAGATTGCTTCTCTTTGTTTTACGCATAATGTAGACACACAAATCTCTACCATTGCAATTTAGTCGTCGCAACCCATCTTGAAGTTAGCAGAGTTAATTGAGTTTGAACTTCCATTTGTGTGAGAAATAATTTCAGTAAATACTATTGAAGAGTCAAGTCCTCTTCTCAGCTCTGCATTCAAATGTGGCCAATAAACTGAGTCAAAACGTTTGTACCTGACTTCATTTTTTCTTATGAATTGCACGAATGCAAGAGATCTTTTATATGTGGACCCTTTTATAAGAAATAAAAAACTTCTCATTTTAACATATATGACTTGCTCTCTTTATTTTTTTTGTATTTCTCTCCCTCGTGCCTCTCTATGTAACTTGGTCATGTGACGAACCTTTCTGAAGCTCGATGCAGGGCTCATATTGTGATGCTCTCACTGCAAATGCCAATCTTTCCGTTTGATCCACAGAAATGGACATGTTCGATTTCTTCTTCACTATGTCATCCAAGGTAAAGTTGACTATGGTAATTATCATGATGGTATTAGCAGGTATCTTTTAATTTTGCCCCTACTCTTGTAATTTAGGAAACGAAATGATAATGTTCCCAGATTATGCTTGGAGTGTCCAACCAGAAAGATGAGGGATTCAATGAAGAGCATTCTCTCAGTTTTGAATGGTACTTTCATCCTGTTGATCTAAATGGTTGTAATGCTTCCCAAATGCCTCTTTAAAATTACCTCTCTTCAAGGGAAGCAAACGTTAGAGGCCTCCACATCGTAGAAGATAGGAACAATGATGCCATTTGATCTCAAAATCCTCTCCGTCTCTTTCAGACACCAAGTTGATTTAGAAAAGAGTTGAGAAAATACTAGGATGAGGATATCACTTTTCTCTATGGCTCTTTGCAAGCTGTATTTGATGTCTTCACCCTTCTCCAATGCTTCGTTGTCCAGGAAAACCCTTAGCCCCACTACACTGAGAGACTCGTGCAGATGGTCCACTAAGCTTTTCCTCACATCTTCTCCCCAAAAGCTCAGAAACACATGGTATATGTTGCTCACATCGAAGGAGATCTGGTTCATATTCTTTGAAACTGTCCATCACCTGCGGAGCTTGGCAATGAGACATAGAATACTATAAAGTTGAGATGGTATTAGCAATGGCAATGATATATTATGGTTGTGGGGGAATGGGGACACGATTGAACCTTTGTTCCTGGTTCAGGCTAAATTTTGAACTTCCCTAGCCGGGGATCCTGGGGAGGATGTGTTCACTCATTGGTTATGGAGAAGTAGACTGGTGCTATTGGTGTTGCCGACTATGGAATACGGAATGGGCAGGAATCCTATACACATAGTGTTTCTAATTCTAGTGTTGTCGAGGATTGTAGTTCTCCATGTAATCAACGAACAATTGTATATTGTCAAATGTGACGGTTTCATATTTTTAGCCCTAATTATTCAAACAAAATTACAATTCTCCTTTGTTTTGTGACTCTTATTCCACTGACTTGACTCTCCCATATTTATTGTAGGATTTCCAATCTCCCTACAAGTTCATTGTTTCCTTCTTTCCTTTTCCAGTGCTCTTTTATCTTTTGGTGATTTTGCATTAACTATTTTTCATAGACTAGAAAGAAAGATGCTTTGATACCACTTGTAATGTCCTATTTTAGGACATCTTCAGATTTTCCTCTTATCTGAATCAGTTTAATAATATTTCCTATGATATCCTCTTCAACTTTGATATATATATATATATATATATATATATATATATATATATATCCAACGTTTCATAGGGATGTGTCTTTTCATTAAATTTAATAAAGTAGTTATATTATATATTATTATATTAATTATATATGAATATTTTTATTTAAAAATTATTTTAATATATAAAAGATATAATATCATATACTATTGTCATACAAATATGTATTAGTTATCCATGACATATAAATATATAATAATATTCGTGTGTGTGTGTGTGTGTGTGTGTGTGTGTGTGTGTGTGTGTGTGTTTGTTTGTGTGTGTGTGTAATTGATATTTATAAAATTATATAATATATAACAAATTATATGTGCATCTTAGTATAATAATATTTTACACAAATTATCGATTATTAATATTATACTATGTATAATACTTATTTATTAGTTAATTTATATGTCGAAATGGGGATATCATAGATGTCAAGCCTTAGTTGGTTAGACATTATGCTAATTTAGTAGAGTGTCATATCATTTCATTGATGAAAAGGATTTGAAGAAAGTATGATGATGACATAGTTGATATGAATTGGTTTTTAATGGGTACTTGAATGAATTTGACTATGATAGTGTAATGGTGGTTTGATTGTTTTGCAATAATGTAAAGGTGTAATAAAGTTCATGTATTCACCAAGATACACTAGTTATACTAAGTGAAAGAAGGAACATAGTATTGTTCGAGCTACTAAAGTATCAACCAAGCGCATGGAAAAGTAAAGATGAAGTTCAGTGTTAACTAATTGATTTTATTGTTATCCAAGCACAGTTTTACTCGAGTCAAGTAGTAATGTTCATCAAGTATGAGCTGGAAGAACAAGTTAAGAAATATGAGGTTTGAGGCCAACTTATGATGAAAATAAATAATGTTCGAGAAGTTCAAAGGATAAAGTCAAATTTTATTACAAGATCTATGGCTAGGAAAATGTAACAAAGACTTGATGAAGGAGATTTAAGAAAGATGAAGATGAGCACAAAGTTCAAGGAAGTTCTATTTTTTGAGTGTGTAAATATAATGAATCTGAGTTCTACTATTGTGATTAAGCAGCAAAAATATGGAAGGATCTAGAAGGATGAAGTTAACTATTTAAGGAGATGATTGAGACCATTTTTGGTTGTTGGTTGAATGTTAATTAAGTGTGAATTATAGTTGAAGATGAAGGGGAAATAATAACAAGGTGAACTAAGCAAAACAAAGGAAGGAAGATCAAGCAAAAGGGGTGTGATGTGAATCAGCTAGATAGAGATTAGAAGGAAGAAGAATGAGTGAAGAAGAGATCTGATAAAGTAATGGTAATGCTCAACCTAAACTAGGATCATCTGACTCTTACTTTTTTGTCATTGTAGCAAAGAAAATCTCTTAACTAAGTGGACATAACTAGTCTATGAAATCCTATATGGTAACATAGATTGGTGATGTTTGTAAGTCCTTTAAAGCAGGTCACACTTTAGAAATGTAAAGGGTTGATAAGGTCTGGATGATCTTTGGTTAAAATCCTCTAAAAAATTCACACTAAAAATGTTCATGTAAACCTTTTACAAGGTTGACTCCTAGTAGAGCTCACTTCAAAAGAGTGAATTATTTAGGTTGCCAATCCCAAGTGTTTTTTACCCTTTACAAGGTTTCCTATTAGAATAGATTATACTAAGAAGGGGTGAATTATTTTTCTACAAAATTTTGCCCGCAACTGAATATTGTTACTTACTCTATAACTTGCATATGAAAATAAACCAACAATGTTGAACATTAAATATAACCATGCATAAAGAGAACTCATAACACCATTATTTGTTAACTAGGGAAACCCTGGCCAAGGGAAAACTCAGTGGGGAAACCTCAGTGGAGATGATACCCACTAGATGATCCACTAAACAAAAGAATCTTGTTAAGGATATTGACCCTATTAGGAGTCTATGAAGTACATATAGTGTCTCAAGTCCTTGTTAGAGGACTAGCCCTTGTTAGAAGCCTCAACCCTGTTAGGAGTTGCTTCAACCCTGTTAGGAGTTAGTAGAACAAATACAATGTATGCAAGAAGAGCTCACTGCCCTAACATGCAATTATACAATTAAGTTCTTACAAAGTATAGGTATACATACAAGACTTTCTCACTATTGTAATTTGAACTTTCTCTAATCATACATTAGATCTCACATCACATAAGGCTCATATATCTTTCAAGTTGTTTGTACAATAGTTTGCATGTCATACAACTTACACATCAACTTCACATTCTTTGCGCAAGATAAGATCTTTACTTATACCTCACACATTAATAATTCTTTGCTTAGTCATCCTTCATGTCTTCACACGCTTGACATAATATAAAATCACTTATGGATTAATATCCACAAAGTCAGCTCATCATGACTTAGTAATTATTTTGTTACCAAAATAATTCATTAATTTGTACAACTCATATTTTTTATGTACTCTATTTTGTTCTATCAAATACCTAAACTAGTATTTTGTCTACAACTTGCATCATATTGTATGTACACATCTACACACTTACCTACATCATCATGACATTATCATAAATCTATCCTCAACTGCACATGAGCTAACTCAAAATGTATCATCCATACACATCACATCTATCTTTTGTACTGCTGCAAATTGTCTAACACTTAGACAATTTTCTATTTGTAAATGCATAAATGAAATTTTGAATACATGTTGTCATAAACAACAACTCACTAGACATCTAACTAACCATATTGTCAACAATCTCCCCCTTTGGCATTGATGGAAATATTTGAAAAAATTGGCTAAGTCCCAAAATGATCTCATACAAAACAAAAACAAATAAAAGTAACTACACAAAATTGCCTTCAAAACATAACCATTTTATTCATGTTTTGATGGATCATTACATTCCTTATCACTCCTTACATTGATGCATAAGTGTACTCCCCCTTACATATACATGTATGATTTCCTTCACATACAATATTTCTCCTCCTTAGTACATACAATTTTCCTTACATATATTACTCCCCCTTTGACATCAATGGAAAAGGTGTCAAAAACTGTATACAAAAATTGGGTAGTCTATTGTTGATCAACTTGATATCCTAGAAAAACAATCTGCATATACAAGTTTTAGTCTTTCTAGTTCCTTCTTCCAGTTGTCCTTAACTATATCAAAGATACTGATTGGTGCACATAGTGCCTAGGATGCCACTTCGATTGTGCTCAATTTAGTATAGGAAAACTTATTATAGGAAGTCTTTGCTACAAGACATTCCTCCAGTTGCCTCTGCAAAATGATGATCTTAGGTGATAGGATTTATCTAAGAGTAAAGAACCTCTTTAATACCTTTTCCTCATCAAACTCTAAACCTCTTATTGTATTATGGATCTTCTCCACTTCTGTTCCACAGTCTTCAATGTTGGCCTCAAGGAGCTGTAACTTTGCAATGAGTGTCAGGGAGTTCTAACTTTGTAGTGAGTGTATTAAGTTCGCTCATCTGATCCTTTATTTGATTCTAAATATTTTTTAAGTGCTTGTATAATAGTGTGCACTGTCCATACAACTTTTTTTCCTCATCAATATCTTTCCTCAACTCCTTGACACATACATTAAGTGCCTTCAAATCATTTCTTACATTCATGCACACTGTGTCAAAAAGTGATACACCATGCTTTGCATGTGCTTGTGTTGAAGCTACTTTAGACAAGGTTGTGAATTCTTCATCAAAGAATCTCACCAATTCTTCAACCTTTGACCGCAAGTCTTGATTAGCTATAGTTGTAGTAACTATCTTCTACATCATGTCCAAGAATTTTGATAATGTCTTCTCCAAAGACTTAAATGACTTGTTCTTTTGGAGAAATTCACTCAAAGAATTCATCAATCGCTTTTGATCATCGTCATCATCAAATGGTACCACTATTGATGTTGTTGTTGCTACTAGAGTTACTACTGGAATCAGTGTAACTACTTTATGTTCTACAATCCTCTTCTCTTCCTCTCTTCTTCTAGTCTCTCATCTTCTTTCTTTGAATTTTCTTCTTATTTCTTCCTTCTTTCTTCCTCTTCCTATTGTTTCTTATTTCATTCTTCTTCTTCTTCCTTCTTTTTCTTTTCCTCTTCTAACCTCTCTGTTTCTTTCTTCTTTTCTTCTTCTTGCATTTTTACTTGTTTCCTCTTCTCCTATGTTTGTTTCTTATTTTCCTCTTCCTCATCTTCTTCATCAAAGCTTTTGTAGGTTGTGATATTGCCAACAATAGATGTGTCAAATTCTACAAAAGGATTTTCCCTTGTATCCACTATTATATGCATACTATCCACTTGCATGGATTTAGTACTTATAACTATGTGAGGTGGTGAGGGTATCTATTGTGTCTCCTCAACCTCTTCTTCATCATTAGTGGGAGTATTGGCTTCCACATAAACTAGACTGACTGGTTGTGGCTACACACTCTCCTTTGATACTGGATGTACTGATGTCATATGTTTTACTATGGTCTCCTATGTTTCCTTTCTTACATCCTAATAATTGCTTCCCATCAGAAGAATCACTCTTCTTTTGTTCCTCAACAAGGGCTGAATACCCTTCAAAATTTTGTACATGTCCTCCTTAGAGTTAACTTCACACAACTTGTTAATCATTGTTTCTCTCAACTTTGTGTCTTCTTCTATCACTCTTTTCTTCCTATTCAAAAAACCTATTATATAGGTCCTATAGAATCCTATTCTGGATCTTATCAAATCTTTTGTTCCTCAAAATCATATTCCTCACTATGGCATTCTCTAGTTGCCTTCTATCCATATTATTATATAAGCTATAATACTTATTTAACTGTACAAAATTATCGTCATTTATAATTTGCATGTTAAGGCTTTTTACCTTTGGTTTCCATGCTCTCTTTCCTATTGGTGTTCTTCCTTCTTGTGATGCTTGCTCCACTATTCTATCATTAGTTTCATACTCTAATTCCTTTGAATCATTGACTTGTAGAGTTTTTCTTCTCTTTCTGGGTCCACTAGTAGTTTGCTTGACCCTTTTCTTGGTAGGTGGTGTGGGTTTTTGTTCCACTTTTACCAATCTTTCAGACTTCCTCTGTGCAACAGGTGTGATAACCTTTGATTTCCTTTTAGGTAGCTGAACTACTACCGATTGCACTTGTGCAACTATTGCATATGGTGCCTACACACCTAGTTTAGCAATAGTTACACCTTCATAAGGTGTTGCAATAGAAATAGGTTTGTTATCACCAAGGATTGCCCACTTACCTTCATTTCTAGTGTAATTCCTTTGACCTCATTAAACTCCTCATGAGTCATGCCAGATTCCTTAAGAATAGAATCTATCACTTTCTCAATTATCTTCTTGCTTTCCTTGCTATGAAGTTCAAAATGAACTTCTCTCACTTTCTCTTCATAAGTACCCCATCTAGGGCACTCAATGTCCTTTTCTAACTGGAGTATGATCTACACATACCCTTCTATGAGTTCTACAGTCATCTCATATCCCATGGGCTCAATGAATTTCACCCTGGGTTAAACTATTTCCATGCATGTGTTATCAATTTCCACCATGAAGCATAATCATATTTGTACTTCTCTACCATGGAAGGAGGTATTTTGTTTCTCTATTTCATCTCAGATTGAAAACTCTTCATCATTCTGTCTATGTCATTATCTCTGACATTTTCCATCTTTGCCCTGTAGCACTAAGTCACCAACTTCATTGTACACTCATTATTTTCCCAATTTGTCATCCCTGGGAACTTCTTTGTTGCATAGATAAACAAATGTATTAATATAGGGACTCAAATCTAAAGACTTCATTCTTGTTCTTCTTCAGTTTTGCAATGTTATCCAATAATTGTACTTTGATTATCTCACATAAGTTCTCTTTTCTCTTTTCAACTGCCATTACATAGGTTGTATCTAAAAATCTGGTTGGTACTTAGTTAACCCTTGAACCGTCGTTGAACTTGAACCCTAAAATCTTTCTCAATAGCTTGACTCATTTATCTCGAATTGTATCAACCTTCATATTTCTTCCATCAAATCTAGTAAATAGGTCCATCTCAACCAACTTCCTTACATTTCTATCATTTACAGGGGTGCATCCCTCATTACTTAGACCTATGACCTTATGAATTAGGTCATTGTCAATTGTGACATGCGCATCACCTAACCAAAGCGTTTCATCATGAACCCTACTTAGAATAATTCTAGTCTAGTAATGATTGTCAAACTCTATATAGAACATATCCTTCACTAGGTTTAACTCATTTAGGTGCACATACTCAGATTTCAAAGATAGATCATTATTACACATGACTCCTAAGTCCTTGTGTATATCCTCATCTTCAATACTTTCAATTTTGTAGTGGATATAACTCTGTACATCTTCTACATGAAGCACATCCTTAAAAGTTGCATTTTTAGGGCTTTTGCAACTTTGCAATTCAAGAACTTCTTTTTGCACTTCAATTTACTGTAAAATCGCTCTTCAAGTCGCTCTAGACACTTGACATGATCAAATGGTACATACAATCTTGCTTGTGATCTTTAAATCACTTCAAATCGAACTCCACATTAAATGTGCATCTACCACAAATTCAAATACTATCATTTATCATCAGTAAAATTGCTTTCCATCTTGTGGCTTACTGCAATAATATCTAAGTTTGTGCACTGGACGATAGCCTTCTCTCTAAGTCCTTTACCTTCTATTAACTATGCAACTTCTAACTCTCTTTTGGAAATTAGTTATGATTAAATTGATGCTCTGCCTCTTCTGAAACTTCTTAATTCAGATAGGATGAGTCACAAAAACTTTTGACTTTAATCTCTCATTAGGTGTATCAAAATATTGTTCCTCCAAAACTATATAAGAACTTTATGGATCTTTAGCTTTCACAAATGCTTCTTTGAATCCATCAACATGTTCCTTGATTGCTTCCTTCTAGCTATTATCATTGTTGTTATCATTCCTTCTGTCAATTTTGTTATTGTTTCTTCTATGATTAGGATTCCTGTTGAAATTTCTTCTATCCATTCTGCAATATCTCGTTGTGTGTCCAAATTTATTGCATACCTAACATACATGTGCATTCCTCCTCTGATTGGTTCCATTCTGACTATCAGGTGCTCTACAATTCCTTGCAATGTGTCTAGGATTGTTACACTTGTAACATACAACCTATTTCCTTTCTCCATCAGATCTTCCTCTATCATTAGATCTACTTTGTGATCTCCTTCTTTTGTTACATGCAGGGTTAGTGTTCCTAAACATTCTACTATTTGCATTATTACTATCAAACTTAGGTTTCTTACAATCTACTGCTTTATGTCCATAACCATGACAATTATAACAATAGAAATTAGCAATAGGTTTAAAAGACTTACTTGTGTAATTTCTTTTCATATGACTAGTTTCATTGCATATGAAAGATCTACCTCTGAACTCATGTCTAACCTCCTTTGGTGGCTCATCTTGCTTAGGTTTATCAACTTCCTTTTTTCCTTAGGCTCATCATGTTTCGTAGATAGATCAACTAGTTCAATCTCTTTAGATACTTCAATAGTAATGCTTGATCCAATCTTACTCAGATCTGACTCTTTAGGGGATTCAACAATTGGATCTGGTTCTTTTCTAATTTTGACTTTCTTGGCATGTTTCTCTCCAATAAGGTAACCAATGCTTGTCTTATCATAAGAAGGTATCTGGTGAAATATTTTTTCATTAATTTTCTCACTACTAGAATAAAGTCTCTCTAATTGTTGCTTAGCTTGTGTCAATTCTCCCTTCACAATGGTATTGTACTTTTCTAATTATGTATGCTCAATCTTAATAGAATATAATTTAGATGTTACTTGACTCAATTGGGATCTAAGGTCTGTATTCTCATATTTCAAATCAAGTTCACTCTTACTACCATCTTTCTTAAAACTCAAGTTCCACAATTTTCAACTCAAGTTTCAAGATCTCATTTTCTTTCTTGAGATTTCCTACTTCATTATTGTCACTAGTCTGCACATTTGACTCCTTACCAAATTCCATATCATCAATCGTCTTTTAGTTTGCCAATATAAACTTTTTCATCTTTGTACCTATCTTTGATGTTATCTCTTTCTTCTGTAAGAAGGTCAATCTGTACAAGAGCTTCTTCAAGATTCCTCTTTAATTGTTCGATATCCAGATGGATCTTACTCAAGTTGTCAAGCCTCTTCAGAGTAATTGTGCTCTAGTACCAATTTTTAGAAATAGATAATATTGAGAGGAGGGGGTGAATCAGTATTCTACAAACTTTTGCCCACAACTGAATATTGTTAATTACTTTATAACTTTCATATGAAAGTAAACCAACAATGTTGAATAATAAATATAACCATGCACAAATAGAACTCATAACACTGTTATTTGTTAACTAATGAAACCCTTGTGGGGATTATATCCACTTGATGATCCACTAAACAAAAGAATCTTGTTAAGGATATTGACCCTGTTAGAAGTCTATGAAGTACATATAGTATCTCGAGTCCTTGTTAGAGGACTAGGCCTTGTTAGAAGCCTCAATCACGTTAGGAGTTGCTTCAACCCTATTAGGAGTTGGTAGAACAAATACAATGTATGCAAGAAGAGCCCACTACCTTAACATGCAATTATACAATTAAGTTCTTCACAAATATAGGTATACATACAATACTTTCTCACTACTGAAATTTGAACTTTTTTTTATCATACATCAGATCTTGCATCACATAAGGCTCATATATCTTTCAAGTTGTCTGTACAATAGTTCAGATGTCATACAACTTACATGTCAACTTCACATTCTTTGGGTAAGATAAGATCTTTATTTATACCTTGCACATTAATATTTCTTTTCTCAGTCGGTCTTCATGTCTTCATATGCTTGACATAATATAAAATCACTTATAGATTAATATCCACAAAGTTGGCTCATCATGACTTAGTAATTATTTTATTACCAAAGTAATTTCTTAAGTCGTACAACTCATATTTCTAATATACTATGTCATGTTCTATCAAATACCTAAACTAGTATTTTGTCTATAACTTGTGTCATATTGTTTGTACACATCAGTGCACTTACCTACGTCATCATGACATTGTCATAAAGCTATCCTCAACTACATGTGAGCTAACTTGAAATGTGTCATTTGTACACATCACATCTATATTCTGTACTGTTGCATACTATCCAACACTTAGACAAATTTCTATTTGTAAATGCATAAGTAAAATGTTGAATACATGTTGCCATAAATGACAACTCACTAGACATCTAACTGACCATATTGCCAACAATTTTCGTGTTAAAAATTTGGTGTTCAATTGGTTGATTACTTATTTTTGTAAACTTTATTCCATGGTTTATGTTTCATGTTGGAACTCAGTATAAGCTAAATAATTATTCTGATACTTGTTATAGTAAAGATTATAAGTGTGAATTGAGATGTTGAATGTGGTTACCAAGTTAATGTTGTGAAAGTATATAAAGTTTGATTTGGCACTGAATTGTTTTTAAGGCATGTGGGATAACTGGGTATAATTGATTCACCTCCTCCCCCCCGCTCCGAGTTATCTAACACAATGAATATCAGAAACATTCCTTCATCACTTCTAGAATCAAACTTGCCACTATCATCATATCTCTTAATATAGCATTTACTTCCAAAGATTCTAAAGTATTTCACAGTAGGTGTATGTCCAAACCAAATTTCATAAGGTGTCTTATTAGCACCTTGTCTAATTTGAAATGTTCATTGTGTATACTTTAGTTTTCACTACCTCTCTTCAAACTATATGTGATACATTATTCTCAAACATCATTGCTCTAGCTACTTCAGTCACTAATCTTTTCCTTCTTTCTACCATCTCATTTTGTTACTATGTCTTAGGAGCTGAAAGTTGTCTCTTTATGCCATTATCCTCACAAAACAATATTAGATTTTTTTGAAATAAATTATCCACCTCTATCTTATCTCAAGCACTTAATCTTCAAGACAGATTCATTCTCAGCTCTACTCTTAAATATCTTAAATTTCTCAAAATCTTCAGACTTTTCTCTAAGAAATGTTATCTGCATCATTCTAGTAAAATCATCAATAAGAAGCATAAATTACCTTTCACCATTTAATGCTCTTTCTCTTGTAGGACCACTGTAATTTGTGTACACAATCTCCAACTTTGCTGAAGTACTAAGTATTTTTTTTGGAAATGAACTTTTCTTTTCTTTTGGCATCACACATTCTTTGCAAATCACATTTAGAAGGTTTTGCAATCTTAGGAAAATCTCTTATTGCAAGTATTGTACTGATCTTCACAATGTTATCAAAGTTAATGTGACAAAATCTCTTATGCCATAACTAGCTATCATATGCTTTAGCACCCAAACATGTCATCTTAGTAGGGTTCAACTAAAAAACATTACCTCTTATTCTTGTACATGCTCTAATCAATGTACCATCTTTATCTTTGATAATACAATTCCTCACTATAAATTGCAACTGATATCCCTTGTCAACAAGTTGTCCAACACTCAAAAGATTATGTTTCAATCCATCCACAAAGTAAACATCATCAGTGTAAGTCTTTCCATCAAGTGTAATAGATCTCTTTCCCTTAATGTGACATGCCATATTATTTCCAACTCTAACTATTCCTCCATCATAACTATTGAATTCAACAAATTTGTTCATATATCCAATCATATGATGAGAACACTCACTATCTATAATTCAATCAAACTTTTCTTCTCAACATGTGATACTAAGGCTTTTTCTTCTCTTCGTATTTCCATTCTGGATGTTCTTCCTTAATAACAACAAATCCTATCTCATCATCCTCATCATCACTGTCATCTAGGAAATTTACCATCGTAAAATCAAGTTCATCATCTTCATTAGCAAAGAATCAATCTAGACTTGTAGGGCTTACTGGGCTTTATCTTTCTCTCTCTTAGGACATTTAGATGAATAATGACCAAGTTCCTTGCATGTCCAACAAACAATAATTTTATTACTTTTAGATTCTCTCTTCATAAGCAACACAAGTCCTTTATCAATCTTCTTGTCTTCTTGTTTTACTGCTTGTTCTCTAGCATAATCTCCACTTGTACTCGCATTCCTATTTAATGTAGGTATGTCTCTAGCATAATCTCCACTTGTACTCGCATTCCTAATTAATGTAGGTATGTCTCTATCTATGCTAAAAGTAGTCTTTCATTCTATTTCATCAATAATTTAGATGCCTACAACTTTTCAAGAAGAGTCTCTTTGGTAAAGTTAGGTGTGCAAGGAATAACTTCTTCAATCATTTGTGCCTTGTGATGATAAACAAGTGTCAAAGTTTTCAAAATCTTCCACAAAATCTCATCTTCTGTTTTAGTTCCACTAAAACCTCTAACTTTTGCAAAAATCTCATATATCCTACTAAAGTATCCATTTATAGTTTCATCTTCCTACATTTTAGCACTTTGAAATATGTATATCCAACTCGCAATCTAGACTTCTTTGCATATTCATCACCTTCATATATATTTTGTAATCTAGTCTGAATCTCATGTGCAAGCTTTAAAGTTTTTACCTCTGCATATTAAGATTCAAGAAGAGTTGACAACAATGCTTCTTTAGAAATCATGTTTTGCATGAATGGATCTTTATCCGTATGTTCACAAGAACCAAGTGTTTCTTCATCTATTATATCCTTTTGCTTCAATATAAAGCCCCAAAATTCCAAACTCGTGCACATCAAGTGAGTCTTCATATTTTCCTTCGAAGTGTCATAACATATCCCATTAAACTTCGAACTTTCTTTCCTAAAATAAGAAGCCATAGATCTCCTTAAGTTGTTAGACGTTTCCTTTGATGACTTGATGCTCTGATACCAATTTTTAGAAAGTAAAGCCCACCAAAATAATTGAGAGGGAGGGGAGAGGGGAGATGAATCAGTTATTGGCTTAAAACAACTTCTAATAAGTTTATCAAATCTAAATCATGTAATCAAAAGATGTAACAACCATAGAAAGATAACCATGCACAATAACACCATATATGTTAACTAGGGAAACCCTTAATCAAAGGAAAAACTCCAATGGGAATAATGCCCACAAGATGATGTACTAATATAGAAAGTTCTTTGTAAAAGAATGTGACCCTATTAGCAGTCAAATGAAATACAATCATTGCATGTGAGTCCTTGTTAGGAGACTTTGAATCCTTATCTGGAGGTTTGAACCCTGTTAGGAGTTGAAAAGAGGACAACTAAACATAGTGTCGAAATACCCTCGAGACTATCTTCACTAAACAATCTTCAAGATAACATATCCAAGTTCTTGAACTAACTAAACAACTCATTTGCCAATACAATTCCTTTGAAGCTCATAGTACATCAACAACGCTAGTTTCTTCTCTAATCATACATAATTCACATCCAAAGTTTGCATAACATAACATGTGATCTCACTGATTTAATGTCACGCTTACATCCAAGGAAACAAACTTTCCTTCCTAATAACTAATTGAGTCAGTCTTGAGGCTTTCTCAATTTACAATGAAGAATATACGATCACATTACGATATTATATTTATATGTTGTATTACAAATAACACTTCCCATTATGATATTAACAATAGTTAGCTTCCTGGGAACAACATGATGATTGGTCTTCACAACTCATCACAAAATGAACATTTGATTTTGCCATGTTAACCATAGAATCCTGAACATGTCTTCTACCATAATCCAAGCCCGCTAAAAGATCTTTAGCCTCACTGAAAAGATACAACACAATTACCAAAGACTCGCTCTGAGAGAAGTCTCCACAAAATCTTCTTTAACTCGTGCAAAACTACATAACTCTTTCTATAAACATAGATACAGCTTTAGAACACATTCCCAAATACTCCTCTAAGTGCACATAACATAACTCTCTGACCACGAACCTCGCCAAATGAATCTTCCTTTGCAACTCTGGTTGAACTATTCAGAAAACTAGTATGTTGGCATCAATGACAAACATTATCATGAATGCAACACATCATCTCTCTAACATACGGACAAACTCCCCCATACAACAACATCAAACATTCATGCTTAACACATTCACCCTCCTCTAATAGATTATATCAATACTGCTCTACCAAAGTTGTTTGACATCCCAAGGTCAACCTTTCATAACCTCTAGAATTGAACTAGGGGAGAGGACCCAGTACTTGAACGTGTTCCAATGGTTGTGATAGAAATTGTTTACTTTATACCTACACTTGCTGACTTAATGTCCAATTTTGTTGACAACATTGCACCAATACTTGTGACTTTAAAGTTGTTAGTACAATGATGATTACCAAAAAATGAATGAAAATGTACCCTTTGATCTAAAAAGTAACCAATGATGTGATGCCACGTTAGCTGTTCAACTATGGGTACCCTTTATGCACGACCATTGGTCTCACTTTTTTTTTTGGGCTGTTTTGGACAACTTGGCAAAAAGCATGTTGATGCGGCATCATAACGAGTGACGTGGACTTGAAACCTTAGTTACGACTCGCCAAGTAAGCTGCTGTAAAAAATTGGGAGCGATTTGAATTTTTTACGTAAGGTTTTGATAAGCGTGAAGTTAGGGTGTTCAAGTACCAAGTCCTCTCCCCTATAGTTTCTCACCCACTTGGAGGAGTTTAAACCAAATATCAACATTCAACCAATTACATAATCAACATATCAAGAACAAAAAATTAGTCCATTGTTAGAGAAAACATGGAATTGCATGGCTGAATGGGTTGGGTGGGACCAACAAAGGTACTGATTTTTTTATGTTTGATCTTAAATAAATACTCTTTGCAAGTCACTCGAATCTAGTATATCCTTAAGTCACTACAAACTATGACAAAATGACTTTTTTGAACGTATGGATGGTTAGAGTCAATGGAAAGATTACTATTAACACTCGTAGGCTTTTGGTAACACCTTGTAATAAAACATCTTAAAGAAGAGATTTAAACCCCTGTAGAAGACAATGTCCAAAGTTTGGACCTCAAAAAGTGTGATGCCTAAAGATGTTGGTACCCCTTATTGCTGCAAATCAAATTTTGGATATAAAATTGAATTTAACTATGTGGTATTAGAAATATGACTAGAATCCTTAGTAATGCCTAATACTTGTATCATTTAATGTTATTGACCACTTTTTCTTCTACTGATTATTCTTTTTTGCAAACTTTTGCAGCAAAGTTCTCAAAAACTATTCGTTTGCATTTTTTTGAAGTATTTCACACTGATAGCATAAAACGGCTTTTAGGATTTCCATAGCACAAGGCAATGGATAAAATACTCAATGCCAACACTGTACCTTCCCCAGCTCACATACTGAAACACCATAAACGCATTCAAGCTTCAATTTGATTGCAAAGTATAAAAATAAAAAAATCTATTCAAATAAAGTTAATGAATATTCAATTACAATTGTTACCAATTCAGTTGCAGTCATTCCATGCAACTTAAAACTTAAGATATAAATTTCAAATAATAAAAATTCAGAGTCAACTGCATGGGTTCATTCTACACATTAGAATGATTAAAAATATAACCTATCTAATTTCTATGAATCACCTTGATTAATGGCACCCTATATATTTGCAATCCCAAACAATGGAATATGGGTTGCATTATACATATAGAGTCCTGATGAATTCCTAAATTTTTACCATGGGGAATAACTAGTACCATTGCTAATATATTAACCAAGTCATCTAAAATCCCTTGTCACTTGGTCTCAGCCAGATGAAAGAATTCAAAGGGTAACCTGCGATGAAATCCATATTAATCTCAATTGTAGTCTCGATACAATGGGCTGTACATACATCTTTCTGCATATTTAACCAAATCTGCAGGACGTGGGAGGGTTGTCGCCAAACCTGAACAAAGAAACATAAATTTCAGTCAATGATAGCAGAGATGACTTGGTATCAGATTTGGTAATATTAATTCCTCTGGAACCAATTTTAAGTTAAAAACTTGAGGGTTTCTCCTTTCATAACCGCACAAAAGAAAGTTAATGAGATAAAATAAAAACAGAATTTCTCATGAAGCCACTTTGAAACATGTCATTAAACAGCACCATAAATGCTTAAGGTCAACGAACACAACACTCAACAACCACCCAGGAGCACCAAGAAACATAGGCTAGAAGTATCCAATCAAGAAACAATTAAAATAGAAATCCAAAGGGAAATCATAGGAGGCAATTTCTTAGTTCTGATCATGTTGTACATCTTATGGGAATTTTTTATCGGATTAACATAAAATCGTGAAACTAGGAGAAGAAAGGAAAGAGACCATTAGAAGCATTAAGTGTTATGTGAAGTCCAACGGCTATCTGACCATTCCTATAATTAATTAATTACAACAGTCGACACATGTTATTCATGAAACAAGCTAGAGAAAGAGCCAAGTACTGGAAAAGATGTAAAATGAATAAACTGCATCCCAAGACATGAACTTCAAAATAAAACATGATGATAACATAAGGCTGCCTAGCTGCTGCTGTTTTTCCCTTGCAGTTGCTATCAATTAGATGACTGTCATATCCATTCAAGACCTCCATTATTAATTTTAATTTCTAGCCCTGTTTCAAAAGTTTAGAGCTTACCTAGTTCATAGGACTTGGCGGCAACTTCTGCAGCTATGTGGGCTGATATTTTTCTGATATTTCGAAATGGTGGATAGATGAGACCCTGCTCTAAATGCTCTTTAGTAACCTGTTGAGCTAAAGCCTCGGCTGTTACACAATACCAACGTTTACGCCATTCAGATTGAGATTAGTACAGAAAAAATCATGTCTATGGTTTATATAAAAAAAAAGGCTTACAAGCTGCCAATAGCATATCATCACGGACACGGACTGTCCCTGACATGACCAAGCCCAAGCCAAATCCAGGGAAAATATACGCATTGTTTGACTGGAAATCATTAAAGAACAAATATAAGCTCAACAACTTCTAGAGAGTATGCTGACAATTAGTGTGAATGAAAGTAGCGCTCAACTATAGAAGAAGCTCATTTGGTGGAGCTACTATAGATGTAAATCACATCTAATGGAAGTAACAATCCCAAAAATTCATAAAATTGACAATGCACCTTACCCTAGAAAATTGAAATTGCAAATATTTAAAAAAATGCTCCAAGTGCTTCAAAACATAATCAAATAAGATAGATTTTGCTAGCTATTCACAGGAGCACCAAGTAGAAGTGATAAATAACCTGGCCAGGAGTAAAAGTCTTTCCATCATAAGTGACAGGATCAAAAGGACTCCCACTGGCAAATATAGCACGTCCCTGTAGACATATAATCATGAATCAGAGTACTATAATTTGATACTGTAAAAGTCATCTTGCACCTGGAGTCCCAAATTCAATAATTCAAGCTGCAATAACAATCTCTTTATTGGGTGTCTTCTAATGCTTTGATCTAATAACATGTTCATTGAACTCCTAACAACTAAATGCTTCCTTTGATTTGCATCTGAAGTTGGAAATATTAATGTAGTTGTTTGTGGATTTAAAATAAATGAAGTCCTTGTCAATTGTGGTTACATGGATAAACATTTCATTTGGCATTAAAATGACAAGTAACTCAGCAATTTCCTCATGGCGATTTATGTAAATTGATAAAACAAATATACCTTACTCCAGGTATATGCTTCTTCTGCTGTACATTCCGACTGAGAAGTTGGATTAGAAAGAGCTAGAATTAATGGTTTCTACAGGAAATGAACAAATATTAGTTCAATACTGAGCTGAAATCCCTTTATAATAGTAATGAATACTTGGTTGCTAATCTAAATAAATGAATAAAGATTGAATATAAAAATTGCTTGAATATGCTCCTCCATCTTGATATTTGTTATTATTAATAATAAATGAAACTGCAACACACCAATTTAAAAAAGAAACGATTAAAAAAATGAAACTACAGCAAATGATTTACCTCGTTAAAAGATGAAAAAGTTTCAATCACTTCCTTTGTGAAAGTTTTTCCAACTCCTGAAGTTCCAATCAAAACCGAAGGCCTGACCGACTGTTCAAAAGAGAAAAGTCCACATACTTCATAGTCAATCGCAATGGTATACCAGAACTGCTATGATCAACTTAAATACAGTACAGAAACTGTATCAGCTAATATTTAAGACAACTCAAGAGGGAATATTAAAAGTATGTGTCTGTTGTCAAAAGAGATATTAAATTCTCAGAAAAGAAATCCAGTTCAACCTCCACAGCGTTCAGTAAGCTTTTACAGGGTTCATGCTCATGTGCCCATGACTTTTTGAAGTGTTGGAGAGACTCTATTCTGGACTTTATGATGAGCCCCTGTGGTGCCAAAAAGATAGTGTTAAACAAGTGTTCCACTCTCTTATAATTCCTCTATGTCAACAGATGATTTAACAGTTTTAATACAGGAAGACAACTTAGTCGACTCCTAAAATTTTATGGCTTTGTATTATATATTAAGTGATTTAGATCAAGGACACTTCAATTCTCTGTGTGAATTAGTGAAAATTATTTGAGCAGAGGCTATGAGGGGAGAGTAAGAGGGACCTTAGAGTCCACCAGCCATATCCTCTTGCGAGCTTCATTCAATGATATTTTTCCCTGGGAAAAGTATTTCAGTGTCAAACTTGTTGATACAATAAAAAAAAACAGCATAGTAAGACAATTCATTAAATTAAGCTTTTTATAATACCTGTTTGGCTATTTCCAATGCAATAAGCTCCGCGATGCCTGTCCCTGCCTGCACAGTTTTCATGGTACTTTATTTTCAAAAAAAGGCAAGAAAAGAAGGCAAAAGAGTTACAAATTAATAAAATGTCTAGGGTATAGACATATGGCTTTAATTTCAAACAAGAAATTGACAATGATATAAGTAAACAATTACTAAATTGTGACAGAGGACCAACTTCATCCTGATTGCAAGAAAATGCAGCTTCATCAAGTTTCTTAATTCTTCAAAATGACAGCAACTAAAGGCTTCGCATGATGAACAATAAAGCTTTCTTAGCTGAATGAGATTCAAATGTATAAAGCGCAATCGCATTGCAAATTAGCTGGAAGTAGTTTTCCTGCACATTTGTCTTTTCCACTATGATGCATTTGCATGGTCTTTAATTATACTTTCTACCAGGGCTATAATCTGTGGGTCATGAATTACAATTCCTAAATATTTGGTTTGAATTTAAAGGATACTTCCATTCACAATGGCTGTGAAAAAAATAATCCAGAAACATATCAAGCCATGGACCGTCACTTAGCAAACACGGTGATGCATCTCTGGCCATTGGGACGCATCCTGGATACCAAAGTCTGTTTCCCCATACCAAAACTAATTGGAGATGTCCCACCAATGTTTCCTTAATTTTTCAATTAAAACAAAAAACAATCCTAGGTTTTGATGAGCTTCCATATAAATAGATAGAAGAATGAATTGACATTTATGAATTTCAATATGCAATATGAAATATAAAAAATGTACTATGAAACTCTTTGACTCACTATCATTTGTGTGTTTTACATAGAAAATTTTGTCTACAAGTACCCCACTCCAAGTACTCTACTCAAATTTTTCAAAGACATACCAGCTCCATTACCAGTGCCAATCTCTCATACCAGTTCCAGTCATTTGCATTTTATTGCTAACAATAAGTATTTACTTGTTCAGCCCAATCTCTGTGATTAGGACTCTACGACAAAATCCTGAACAATCTAGTATTTGATTGACAATTTCAGCATCTTTTCATTTTAAAGATTACAAGGACAGTAAAGCTTTCATACAGTCTATAAGTTTCTTCAACAACTACCCCAAATATATTGATATCTCATGAGTTATTCATGGTATTGCACAGAAATTTTTAACTGTCTCTTTGCCTTACCTCTCCAGCTCCAAGAAACAAAAACTTGTGATCAGCCAACTTCCCACCAGTCAGTTTTAATGATGCAACAAGGCCTGCAAGTACCACTGCAGCTGTCCCCTGCAAATGCCAAACACATTGTTGCTATAAGACGGGTTAATTAAGTCACAAAAGCTATTCTATGTTGTATGTAATAGTGTTATCCAATCTTTCAACTACAAAAACATTTACATATGGCCAAGTCAATATTCTAGTTGTATGCAGATTATAGGTAAGATGAAAATAATGACTTCTAGGGTACATGGGTACAAGGACAGGTATAGAGGATGGGTACACCTTTTGAAAAATAATATAAAAACATTAAATTCTTCCCAAAATCCCTATAGATTCTCCCTGAAAACCTTCACTGTTTCCTTGTTTTCAATAGAACATGCACTCTTTTATGTTTCTGAAAGATATTTGGTGATGGACATGTTTTTCAATGTTTGACAGACAATTTGGTTAGTTTTTGCTTTCAATCTGTCTTATAAGTCTCCTGAAAAATAAGAGACATTCCACAAAAGTCTGGAGTGTGCCAAAAATGTCTCAGGCATCTTCTAGGTAAAGCCAAACCATATCCCATTTCAATATATGTCTCTATCACAGAGACATGCCCAAGGAGCCATATTTACAATGACAGAAAGATTACATGATCACCATTTTACAAACTCTTAACAAAAAATGAAAACATTCTAGAATTGTGACGATAAACTCACAGCGAGCTCTGAACATACCTGGATATCATCATTGAAGACAAGGTGAGTTGAAGAATACTTCTCCAGCAAGGTAAAGGCATTGTGGTTAGCAAAGTCTTCAAACTGTCACAAGAGCATACTTTTCTTCAGTTTCCTTATGATTTTGAAAGCTAAATATGAATTAATGATATAAGGTTCACAAATAATTAACCAACAAATTCTATGCATATATTATTTCTTCTAACAGCTAAATATTGTAGTCTGGGTGTAGTTGAATATGGAATTGTTATGGATATTTTATTGTTAAGTACTCACTATCACTTGCCATGGGGAAAGCTAAAATAAAGTTTATACAAAAAAATTAACCCAGTTTGAAAAAGACAATCTCAAGTTAAAGATCCATTTCAGAAGAAAACAGGAGTTCTCCACCTGACCTGAATAAGAACTTTCTCTCCATAAGCTTGTTTGGCAGCAAACATGAACTCGTGAAGAAGATCGTCATATTCCTTTAGCACATGATACCATTAGAAACTTGTGCTATGTAGATTTGGGCCATAGACAGAATTACAAAAGTAAAGACTATTCATATGATAAATATTAAAATCCCAAACAATCTAGCAATGATTAGTACCTGGCCTGTAGCACGTCTCTGCCTAAGCCCTATGTAGAATTCATCATTCAGCAATGTTTCATTGTTGGTCCCAACATCAATAGTTACTGGAAGACACTGCTCACATACAAGTTGTCAGACTAGAGTCAGGGACATTAATGGCTATCATGCAACATAATTCAGACCCCAGGATCCAAAATGCATTTTTCTCAAGTCAGTGCCAACATTTTGAAAATTACACAAGAAAAACATAAAATATTGATACATTTAGCATGGCATTTCACTAGATGAAATCCAAATAACACAAAATGAATCATGTGCGTATGAACATGAAAAGAAATACAGACAATGATCCAATAATCAGAAGAAAAAATGAGGTTCTTGCAAATTAGTACTGTTTTCATTCGTACTGAGAATCAACCAGAAATAAGTTGCCAATAATAACTAAAATCAATTGATATTATTATCAATATCCAGTGAAAAATAAATGGTTAATAACCTATCATCAGAAAGCTACTTCAAAAGTAGGACTGAATACCTCTGAAGGACGAACTCCCCCAAGAGCTGTATACAGAGCTAGTTTTCCAACAGGAATTCCCATTCCCTGTTAATAATTATTTGTACAGGCATCTCAGATTCCAACAGTTATAACATAGCTAAGAAAAATTAAAATGTAACTTATTGGGGAGAAAAAAAAATTGGAACTAAAGAAAATTCAATATACCTAGCACATAGGTAGTAAAGTTGTCAGAGCAAGACTTACCTGGCATCCAAGATCTCCAAGTCCCAGAATACGTTCGCCATCAGTGACAACAATAACCTTAATGTTCTGTTCAGGCCAGTTCTTCAAAACATCAATGACCTTTCCCCTGCCAATATCAATGACCTTTAAATCATATGCTAGACTTAGACTGAAGTGGTAGTTATTCCAAACTGGAACAAGAGAACAGATAATATAATCCAACTTCGTAACAGAAGCATGTAAGATATTCATAGCATATGCTTCAATGAAGGAAACATGTCAGTGCCTACAAAGTTGCATACAGCAGGTTATAAGGCATTCTATTATTCTAATTTACCACCCATGAAATAATAAATGATGATTAATTAAGCACTGCAACTCAGATGTTTGTTACAAGCATTAATTGAACAAAAAAAAGTGTCCTAGGAGAAGCTGTATTAAAAGAAGTGTTGACAAAAAACAGAAGAGAAAGTTACAGACATAGATTGCATTCATTTACCATACAGCTATGAGCTACAAGATCCTGGTTAGCAAGAAAATGAATACCCGATCCTGGTCAATAAGTAACAGAATAAGGTGATATAGATATACATACTTTTCTTTTAAACTTATGTAAAGGCCCTGTGAGCGCCTGAAAATGCTTCCATATTTTTGGCAAGCTTCACCAACAGTGGGTGTATAGACTATAGGAAGCAATTCCTCAACATGATCAACTAAGAGCTTGTAAAACAATTTTTCATTCCTCTCCTACACATGTATATCCATGTCAAATTGCAAGTGTAAATTAATTACACAAAAGCTTCTTTGCATAAGTTAATATTATCTTCAAATAAGAGGGATGTTCAAAGAGTTCCAAGCAAGCTAATATAATACAGGCTGCAGCACAGATATTGTGGTGATATCAGAGAGAATAAAAATTAAAGAAAATATAGGTTTCGCCTTTCAGGGGTCCATAAACCAAAAAACTATTTAATATCCAAATTTAATACAACTCTGCAGCTTTGGACATTATCATGTGAAATGATAAAATACTAGAATCCATTGATAGCACTCAAAAATATGTTGGAACAAAAAAGAAAATACCTGAAGGTCCATCATAGCCATGTATTTCTGCAAAGGTGTTTGGTACGCCCGAATGATATTCATTAGCTTCTTTTCCTGATCAACAATATCATGAAATCAGAAACAAATCTGACAAGCCTGCATTCAACAGCCATTTTCCAAGCCAAGAGTGTAATGGAGACTCCCAGATATAATAAATATTTGTAGCAACCATGAAACAAGAATTAGGATCATTTCTTCATATTATATATTTCACATTCCTTTGTGGCCATGTGACTGCAAACCTCGGTATTAAATAAACAAGCAGTAGACTAATATGAGAAAAAGTAAATTGCCAGAGATCATGGTCTGATCTTTTTGTTTTTGAAAATCTGTATTCATTAACAAAGGGTTTTGTCTTCTTTCCAAGTATTAGCAACATATCCTCCAGAGTAAAATAACACAAGGTTAATGGGAATGTATATTGCCAAAGATTGCAGCTTTTAACTAAGGATCAACATCCAGCAAGTCCTATTTTAGGTATTCTCTCTATCATAGAATTACATCCACCTTTTTCTTATATATTTGAAAAAGGAGGAGATGAAAATGTAAGAAAAAACTTACCAACCAAAGATTGTAAGAATTGAGTACAACAAGACTTGTGAATCATCCACATTGCCTAAAGACACCCTCTGTTCAACTGTTATTAAGTATAAGCTACTCAAAGGTAGAATATGATGAATGTGTATACGTTTGTGTCATGTCAGAAATAGCGCATATAGCTAGGAAACAGATCCAGCCACTATATAGAAGAGAAACCATTAAATCTCCGAGAGGATCACAGTCTACTATTATGGATTGAACAGGAGATTATTTATGTATTGCACACGGTTGGGGAACATGTTAGGAGTGGAAAGTTATAGTGCTAAAACCAAGATCATCTTGTGAACAATTTACCAATACAATTGTAAGCACAATGGAGCAAAGGATATTCAAAAATCAGAATCATGGTGTTGTTCCAATAAGGTGTTTCTCTAGTCAATTCATACAAGGAAGTATGGAAGTATACACAGTACAAATCAGCAGCGAAAAAGGAGATTGTAATGTACTATGCTATCATGAGATTGTAATGTAAAAAGAAGTGTGACCTACACCCAGATGATTAACAGAATTGTAAAATCTGACAAAAGAAAAAAAAAACTCTGAATATTACACATTATGCAGTCATGAACGAAGAACAAAGAGAGCTATCATGAAATATCTGTACGTAGAAAACAAACAAGACATTTACCATTTTAGGCCTCTTCTCTTTTAACCGAATGTCACATAAAACACTACCTCAACCTCCCAGGGTTTTGCTCAAATTAAATCTTTTAAAAACACCCATTTTATGCAGTCATTTCGCTTGTACCATGACACAATCAAGAACATCAAAATCAAGGTTTTCCGGTGGACATTACCTGAAGATCCTGTGACAGATGAGCAGGGGGCAGAAGACCCCGGAGATAATGATAATCCCTTTCTTGATCAGTAAACCCCAATCCTTTGTTGTACCGTGGATTCCTCAGCAATTCATACCCACTGTGATCAGTCCAAAACAGTAAGAAATATTGCATTACCATACACAGCACAAATAACTTAAAACCACATTCAATCAACGAAAAAGTCATTTTACAGACAAAGCACCAGATGAGCCCAATTACACAAATAAGGGAAGAAAACGAAAAAAAACACAATCTTTCACACCAAACCAACTTTTTCCCCTACATCCTACACCAAAGCACCAGATGAGCCCAATTACTCAAATAATGGAAGAAAAAATAGTGAAAAACAATCGTGCATGCTAGAACGACGCTTCCCCCTACATCCTACACCAAAGCACCCGATGAGCCCAATTGCGCAACTAATGGAAGAAACCAAAACGAAAAACAGTCTTTCATGCTAAAACAAAGTTTTCCCCTACATCGTACACCCAAAACACCAAAAGAGCCCAATTATACAAATAAGAGAATAAACTCAGAAGTTCTAAGGAACAATCTTTCATGCTAGACCAACGTTTTGAACCAATCACCAAAACTTCCACCATACACCCACAACCTCAAGTCAGCACATTTATACCAACAAAAAGACATTTTTCATGCTGAACCAACATTTTGATCAATCACCTTCAACCTTGGTTACATTGAAGTTAAATATGATGCTTTTACCTGGCAACCGAGCGACTCCAAGGAGTGACAACCTGCTCTTCTGCAATTCGGTCCTCTCCATAAGTCCTATCTCCATTCATAGTCATTCTCACTGAAGAAATCTAAAACTCCCAACAGCAAACCTTACAATAGTTTGCACTCCTTGACGCCTTCAAGATGGTCACAAAAATTGAAGCAAAAAAATGTTAGCATGCCTTGAGCGTCTGAAGAATCTCATGAATTTATTGAGTGTAAACTGAAATCTTACCTACCCACCAGCTTGAGAGCTCACTTTTCAAGTACCACGCGCAAAACGGCTTCCAGATAGTCTAACGGTCCAGCGTCAACACATTGCATGCCATGTTTTTTTCTCGTAGCTCAGTATCATCTAGCCTTGTTTTCTACCAATGAGTCAATTACGCCATGTAAAGATCGAGTTTCCGCGTATGCTTGCGTGGGACAAACATCGAATGCCAATTAGAGTTCACTAAAATTTAGGTGTGCTGTGACCCAGTGGCCAAGCGGTGGGAACGCGAGGTGTAGTAGGTAATACAAATCTGGTGCTCTTTGGGTTCTTTGTGGTGAAGGTTATGCTATAGAGGTAGATTTGGGTTGACTCTAATGGTAGATATGGTGTTTTCTTAGTCTTATTCAATGTTTATGTTTTTCAATTTCTTAAGCCCACAGGCCTCCCGCATTTTATAATTTCTTACCTGAAACTTTTCAGCTCCAACCCCAATTTCTTACTAATTTTTTAGAATTTTCTAAAACATTCACGAATTAGATTAGTAATTAAAATTTCATTTTTTTAAAAAGGAAACGATCCATAAAACTACAATGTTAGGCATGTTTCAAGAAGGTTGTCAATTTTTAGGCATTTTTTGAAAAGGTTGCCATTCTTTGTGATATGGTAGATTGGTAAGGAATTATTTTTGTTTCATATCAAGTCAAAAAATTTGGAAGAATGAAAGACAATTACAAAGATCATAAAATGATGAAACCTTTACATATTTTTGTTTTAATGTGCTCCATTAACAATTTTGATAAAAGAGTGCAAATGAAAATGATTGGTAAAGTTTATTTGGTAAAATCGTATTTCTAACTGATACTATTTTGATCTATTTGATCGTATAATATAAAATCATAAGTTAGATAGTTCAAGTTTATACTGATAAAATTTTAGTCTTAAATTTTAAAGAGGAGAAAGAGTTATTAAATATTAATACTTAATATTAAATGTTAAAATGAATCTGTAACGGTGATCAGTAAATGTTAGTATTTTAATCTGCAACAATCAAAAATATATATGGAAAAAAGTGCTAATTTTTCTCATTTATTTCTCAATTTTTTATTTTTAAATTGCTAAAAAAAATCTAACTCATTTTGAAAATGTCACTATTTTTTTAATTCATAATTACATTACCAATTTACAGGACACTTTGTTAAACATAATGGCATCTCCAAATTCTTAAACACAACGAGATAACAGTGCATCTCCACCCTACCAACAAAGGAGATTTGTCAATCTGGTATGTTCACCTTCCTTTCACTCTTTTCATTGACTCTCTTTCTCTCTACATATGTTTATAATTTCATACATTCATGTATTTAAACTATTTCTTTACCAACATGAAATTTTTTCCTTAAATGTTCTAAAACTAAATGTCCTCAAATGTATTGTGCAGGAGACTACTTCAAACATATTGGCATCCCCAACACCTCCACAATGGGTACCTAACCAACATCTCCACCTTATCAACAATCCTTAAATGCAACTTTTGTATGTTAACATCTACCTCTCTCTATCTATTATATTTTATTCTACTTATATATTTACCTATATTGTTAGATACTATATTTCCATGTTTGTTCATAGAAAATTAATTTTCATGACTCTATAATATAGTTATTCTCCTTGTTCATACCTACATTGTTGTTGAACAGGACATTGGATCAACCATACTCACCTCTCCACAATCTGAACATGGAATAACTATAAGTGCATCTCCACCCTATCAACAAAGAAGAATAGCCAATATTGTATGTTCAACTTCTATTATATCTGTCTATGTCTCTTCATATTTATACCCATCTGTAAAATTACATGCTTAAATAATAAATTGACACTTATGTTTCAAACACAAGTATTCAATCAATTTCCTTGGGACTATGTAGGAAACTCCTTCAAACGTATTGCCTTCTCCACAATCTGAACTAATGCAAACTACCAACAAAGTTCTAGACCTTCAGGAAGGACAAAATTCCACTGAGGTAAGTGCAACTAACTTTAACTTGTTCATTGTGCCTCTCTCTATTCCTCTCACAAAAATCATATACACATCTCTCCATTTCAAAGTTTTTTATTATTAAAATGAGCATGAAATACATATATTTGTCATATTACTATCTACATGAATCTATATTACCTTACTATTTTCCTCTAAATTAATTTAGCAATTAATTTTACAATATTATCTAAAACGAGTTTCACTTAATTATTGAAGGCTAACTTTCTACTATCATGCTTGTTAAGAATATGCATATAGATGTACACATGTAACCATGTCAATCTATATAAGTAACTACTACTTTATTTAACCTAACTGTTATCATATTTTCTAAAATTGATTATTTCATAAATTCATAGCCATCCTTACAGTAAAAATAAAATTTAACCACAAATTTATATTATGTTTTACTAACTTAGTTTGAAAAAAAAAATTGCAAGAAAATAATACATAACCTTTCCTCAACTGGTTGCTACAAACTGTTTCTCAACTATGCATTCAAATCTTCATGGGTAAGTATTGCCAACTTCACACTCCACACATCTCAAGGTATTTAACTAAAACTAACGTGAAATAATGAAGGAACAAATATTTCTTCCTTTATAAAGTAACTTAGATTACTCTTTCACTTTGAAAAAATGCAACCATAAAATCATGTTATCTAATACTCAAAAGGCATACAAATTAACAATTGTACAATTATTGATTGGAGATAACTCAAATACAGTCAAAGTCATTGACCTCATTCACTACAACATAAAATCAATGCTCTTATTTTGTGTTTCCTTTCATTGCTTTGTAATTATTAACATTGCACTATTAAGTACTCTCCTACAAAAACAATGCAATTTTACTACTCCCTTATTACAATGGTGCTTCAAGATTTACAGGCATTACAAAAATATGTCTTTTTACAAACTATTATTCTTCACTCTATCCAATACAAAATTTTAAAAAAGTCTTTTTTTTCTTTCTTATTTCTTAATGCATGCTACTTCTTTTTCAAATTCTCAAATTTAAAATCAACCATAACTTGCAAATTTCTACGTAATTCAAAATATAAATATGTTTGTCATCATTTTCAAATTAACCAATTTCAATACCATCCCTATCGGCTTCTTGTTGAACGTACTAAAACGTGCAACTGCTAGTTTAGATAAATTGAATATAAACAATTAAAATTTTAAAAATCATTTCTATCAACTTATCGTTGGGCATAAAATCATGCGAGTCCTAGTTAATAATAGTAAGGTGTATTATTTCTTGGTTTCATAAATGTAGGGAAGAAAAGTATTATTTTTATATGATTTAGATTAAAAAATGAAAAGAACTTTTATAGTGTATTATATAAGTGATGTAATATAGGATTATTGTGTACACTTTGTTAGAAGCATTTAATTATAGTACAAATAAAGTGCCCATATCTTATATTTCATGGGATATGAACTTGTGACCTCTTTTTCAAGTAGGCCAACTTAAATTGTAAATTGATTATTAAAAAGGGATTTTACTCTTTCTATGGCAAGACAACCAATCAAAGATGGATATATCACACACAAATATTTCATTACTATATCTATGAAATTTTTCTTTAATAGTGATAGAGGGGGACCCTAAAATATGCATTGTTTGTGATTTTCAAAAGATAAATGAAGATGATCTTGAAGGTAGGTCATTAATGTGTCATTGCATGGAGAAGAAACTTTATTTTGAAGATTTTTCTCACTCTAAGATTTTCTCAAAGTGTTATCCCCATTTTTCTTTGTTGTAAAATAAATTCTTAGATAATTCCAAAGCCCCAAGTACTAGGATTTCATGAAACATAAGGTTCACTCATCGTTTGGAAGCTTCAATTTATTTGTTAATCCATATGCCCCTTGTTTTGGGATAGTTAAGGCATTTGTTACTGTATAACCTCTAATTTGTATTGAGAGTGTTTATTTTAATTTAGATGTTTGGTGAAAAGGTGGGTATTTTTATTAAAGTTGACAAGGAATCACCTAGTTATTGAAATATATTTTTGTTTGGATGTATGTCATTGTACATCTTCCCAACTCAATTTTCTACTCCATTGGAAACTTGAGTTCTTAGGGTATTTGGATTTAATTTATCAATTATCAAGGAATTCCTTTTAAATATTTTTACTATAATAGTTTAGGGTATAAAGTTGCGGTTGAATTTCTATTTGGTCTTTGGGTTCTTTCTCTTTCTATTTGTAGAAGTGAATTAGGAATTCTAATGTAGGAGCATCTTGGGGTAGTTGACAATCTTCTGTGTTGAAGTGTTTTTGACCTTAGAGTTGGCGGACTTCGTTGAAGAAGGTGATGCTCGGTCACTTTGGGGAGTTCTTGGTTGTAGTTTAGTCTGAGGGGCTCGGTGACTAAAGGGACTCGATGATGCTTAAGGTGCTCAATTGATGATCTACTCAGTAGAACCTATGTTCGATGATGCTCATAGGAGCTCAGTGAACGTGCTTGTTTGATATACTCTATGATGTTTGGATTGCTCAATGGTTTTTGCTAATACTTGGTGGTTTGGCTCATTGAATGATGTTCTTGGGAGGTTTGATCAGCTAACTTGGTGCATTTAATTTGTGTTGTGCATGATTGTGATGTGGATCAATCTAGGGATGCGTAAAGACCTATTTGGGGTCTTAGTTCTTTATCCTATGTGCATTTAATGTTTGTTATAAGTTGAATAAGACATATTATTTTTATTTGGGTTCTAGATTATTCTATTTGGAATAGGCTCAGTTGTGGCTATGTAAGTATATAAGGAGGGTTTGGGTAGAGTTGTAGGCATGCTTGAGAAGCAGAGATTTTTGAAGGACCCTGGAGTTGTGAATTTGTGAGAAGAGTTAGTAGTCAAGTGTGGGCTTAGGAAACAAGGGATTGCTTGATGGCTTGCGAGCACAAGTTTATTTCTTTCTTGGAGCTTTTACTAGATTGATGTGTTGTTATATATATGGACTAGCTAGGGAATTAGGTTGGATCTTGCGAGGTCTTGAAAACCTTTACTTGCTTTGTATTTGGTTATAATTGGGAAGGCCTTATAGCCCGACACATTGCACATAATTAGTTGTTTATGAATAAAAGAATTGAGTTTGATATCAAGTCTTGTATATTGTGTTGTGCGGTTGTTAGTTGGGGGCTTGGTCATCTCTTTTGGGGATTCATTGGGCCTTGCATGGTGTCAAGTGGTATCAGAGCCAAGTTTGATCTAGTAGGTGATTGTTAGGGATTTTTTGTTGAAGGTTTACGAAGATCTTGGAAGGTGCCTCCAGGAAGATTGGACCATAGGGCAATTGTAGATCTCTATGATGTTGTGGAAACTAAAATTTCAGAGAAGGTTAGATTAGATTTCAGATCTAAGGTGGAGTTGGTGAAGAATGATATGGTCATTGAGATCATGAGAGCTATATTTAGGATGGTTATGAGGAAGAGTTGTTGAAGACTTTAAGGTTGTTGGAGCTAGTGGTGAGGATAGGACCGATTGGGTGGAGAGATTTGTAGAAGACAAAGTTGGTCGGTTGGATAGATGTGGAGCTTGAAGGAAACTAAAGCATAAGATGGATGTTTCTAATTTCTCAAGTACTTTGAATCTTGAAGACTTGATTGATTGGATTGGTGAGTTGGAAGACTACTTTGAGTTAGAGGATATTGGAGACCCACTTAGAGTGTGGTTGGCACATACTAAGTTAAAGGGACATGCTTCTTTATGGTTGAAAGAATTGCAAATACATAGAGAAGAAGGTGAAATGAATATCATTAGATAAATATTGATGGTGATAAAATTGAAGGCTAAGTTCATTCCTATTGATTATGAACTTAAGTTGTTTAAGAGATTGCAAAATCTGAAATAAAAGGATATGACTGTGAAGGATTGTGCCAAGGAATTCTACAAGTTAACAATTCAGTCTAGACATAGAGAACTTTTCAAGGAAAAGGTGGCTAGGTATATTAATGATATGATATTCAATATTCAAGATAAGATTGGTATGCAAAAGATTGATATAGTTGGGGATTCTTATTAGTATGCTCTGGAGGTAGAAGATAAGTTGAAGATCAGACATCAAGATAATTCTCAAGGGAAGGAGAAGCAGGATCACTTGGTGAAGGAGAAACAGACTACTGAGGATGAACCAAATCTTGTTGAACAGAGGAGAAGGACATGTGTAGGTTCATTTAAGGGTACTTGTTTTCATTATGGAGAAGGACGTCGATCTTTTGAATGTTCCCAGAAGGCTAGTGATCATAGAACTATCATGTGAATGAGACTGACCACTCGATGAATGAGCTTGAGCAGGGAGAGGACAACATGTTGGTTCAACATGTGGTGCTTGGTAAAAAGGTAGAACCTTGTCAAAGGAGGAGTTTGTCTTTTCAGAGGAGGAGTTTGTTCCAAACTTGTTGCAAGTCTAGAGGTAAATGTTGGAATGTAATTGTGGATAGTGATAGTACATAACCTAGTTGTTGAGGAGATGGTTCAAAAACTTGGCTTGAAGAGAGTGAGACATCCTTATCCTTATAGGATCAGTTGGTTACAAGATGAGCATTCTTTATAAGTAAGGGAGCAATGTCTTGTAAATTTTTAGATTGGGTAGTATGTTGATCAAAGTTTGTGTGATATTGTTGACATGAGCAGTTGTCACATATTACTTGGTAGACCTTGGCAGTATGATTGTAGTTCAGTGTGTGATTGTGTCAAGAATGTATTTACTATTGTGAGGGGTGGTAGGAATTTTTTACTAATTCTTGTACAGAATGCAAAACTCAGTAGGAGGAGCATGAGTTTCAGTAGGTGAGTTGGGTTGATAGATTCTCAAAGGGTTAGATATTAACATGGAAAATAGATATGTGATACACCAATGAGGGATGTGAAGAGGCTAACTAATAAGTTGTCTATTATTGAAAAGGATTTGCAAAAGTGGAACAAAGGAATGGGTGTACTATTTGGAAACTTGGAGGACATGTATGGGAAGAACCAGTTTGGGGTTTATGGGTTGAATCCTAGAAGATGTTCTTTTAGCTACTAAGAATGTCTTTTCATACATGGGGTATCTAATGCAGGAGCATCCTAGGGTAGTTGGAAATCTGGTATGTCGAATTTCTTTTGACCTTGGAGTTGGTGGACTCGATTGAAGAAGGTGATGCCCGATCATTATTGAGGAGTTTGTAGTTATAGTGTTTCTCGAGGGGCTTGGTGACTGAAGGGACTCAATAATGATTAAGGTGCTTGATGGAACCCATTCTCGGTGATGCTTGTAATAGCTCTCTAAAAGTGGTTTCTTGGTATACTTGATGATGCTTGGCTTTCTCAATGGTTTTTGTTGACGATCAATGGTTTGGCTCACCAAATGATGTTCTTGGGAGGTTTGATCTATTGACTTGGTGCATTTAATTTGTGTTGTGCATGATCATGACGTGGATCAATCTTGTGATGCATGAGGACCTATTTGGGGTCTTGATTCTTTATCCTATGTGCATTTATTAATTTTTGTAAGTTGTCTAAGGTATATTATTTTTATTTGGGTTCTAGATTATTCTATTTGTAACATGCCAACTTGTGATTGTGCAAGTATATAAGGAGGGTTTGGGTAGAGTTGTAGGCATGCTTGAGAATAAGAGATTCGTGAAGGAATCTAGAGTTGCAAATTTGTGAAAAAAGCTAGTAGTCGAGTGCAGGCTTAGGAAACAAGGGATTGCTTGGTGGCTTGTGAGAACAAATTTAGATATTTCTTGAGGTTTCTACCAATTTTTTGTGATGTTACAAGTTTGGACTAGCTAGGGAGTTAGGTTGGATCTTACGAGGTCTTGCAAATCTATTAATTGCTTTGTATTTGGCCATAATCAAGAAGTCCTTACAACCCGAAACATTTCATGTAATCATTTGTTTATGAATAAAAGAATTAAATTTGGTATCATGTCTTGTATCTTGTGTTGTGTTTGCATTGTGTGGTTGTTAGCTGGGGTCTTGGTCATCTCTTTTAGGGATTTATCTAGCCTTGCATGACGTCAAAATCTAGCTCTCTAAATATTAACTTTGGATAAATCACTAATAGTCTTTTAAAAGAGCATTCCCATCACTAACTTGAATATTAGCAAGTAGATTATTATGATGCCTTCAAACCTCAAAGGTATGGATGAAAAGGTAGAATTTGTCCTTTTAAGTATTAATAGTGATCTAAAAAATGAGGTTGTTGAAGGTTTTGAATAAATCAAAGGAAGTGGAAGACTAGTTGATCTCAATGGATATTCTTCCAATCTCTCAAATGGAAAGAAAATAAAATCAAAATTGTGGCATTAACACCTAATTAAGAGGGAGGAAAAATGAAACATATAACTTGTCTTTGGAGGTGCTCTTCATAAACAATGAAGGCTTTTCTTTCAAAGAATAGAACAGAGTGAATTTAGTACATGCATAATTTGAGGTTAGCCATTAAATTATGGGAATACATTCTCACATTTTAGTTTACCAATAAGGAATTTTTGTTTAATTCATAATTTTTTTCATGTGAGTTTTATTTATTGCACATGAGATATTGGTCCTCTTTCTTTCCTTTACATCTTCTTATTTTTGTGAATGCTCCCCTAATTATATTTTATTCCTCTTATTGTGTTATTGCTTTTACATGATGAGTGTGAACCTTATTCCCAAAATTAAATAACTCACAATAAATGATGTGTAAGAATTTTCCTAAGGGAAAAATTCACCCAGGAACTAAGAACTCAAACACAAGCACACAGTAGACCAAAGAGAGAGAGAGAGAGAGAGAGAGAGAGAGAGAGAGAGAGAGAGAGAGAGAGAGAGAGAGAGAGAGAGAGAGAGAGAGTATGATCAGAATGGCAATGTATTCAATATGACATCAATAATGCAATGTAAAAGTACACTAGGAGTGCCTGTATATAAAGGCCTCTAAGATACATCTAGAATGCCTCGTAATCAGCACCATGATGTGTCATACAACCAAGCACATGTCCACCAGATATGGGTTATCCTCCATTAAGCACGGAAGTAAGTGCGGTGGTGAGAGGATAAGCCTACAAGGGTGTGACACGCAAAACAGTGTTGTAGACACCATGTGCTTAAATAGAGTTGTGTACTCTTGTGTTGTCTACATGACAACTCAAAAAGGTGTGCACACTCCTAAGTGTCTCACAAATAAAAATAATAAAATAATGCAAAATAATTAAATAATGCATTAACCTACGTAAAATTAAGTAAGTGTAATAAATACTTATTTACACCAACACCCCCCCTTATGTGCAACTTAGGGGAATGCCCTTAAGCTTACAAAACTAGGATGAAGATGCATAATGGGTCCCGGCTACTAGGCCATATTAGGTACCCATGTACATAATGAAGATGCAAATCTCCCATAAAGCAGGGAAAGAGGAAAAATCTCATGGGAAAAACCCTCCCCCAAAAAGAGAGATGAAAGAGGATGCATCGATGGATGGAATAATCAAGACCCCCCCATTATGACATACATCCAGTATATAAAACAGAGAATGAGAGAAGGAAGAGAGACAGTACAGGCTCCCCCCCCAAAAGAAGAATGCCAACAAGTGAAAGTTGCTCCGATGAAGAAGCTGGTCCAAGAATGCAGAAAGATGTTCCTCCCCTTAGGAAGAAACAATGGCAACGGTACAACCCTGAAGATGTATGGTGGCCCTGAAACCTGCTCAAGTATCCATGTATTGATGCTAAAGTTCACCCCTTCCAACTGTATCTGTCTCCTCAACTAACAAAGAGACCTCCACTAATTGTTGTTCATAATGATCCATAATCATGCCAAATCGTGAAGATTGATCATGTAGAGAATGGACATGAGGGTCAGAGTGAGCCCTCACAACAACTGTAGAAGAATCATCATCAATGAGAAGATGTAAGTCCTCAAGTCTATCTCCCAAGTCAAGTGAAGCTAGAGCTGGAAGATGAGATGTACCATGATGTGATGGACCTTTCACTATGGTAATGTAAGCACGTGGACTGGACTGATGTGACCTCTCACTGCAGCTGTCGATAGAACCCCACATGTATGAACCTGTTGAAGCACTATCGCTGGTGTCACTATCAGTTTCCACTGTGTACGATGTGCGGAGAGGATTAGAGGATAAGCTGGGAGAACTTTCCTCAAAGTGAACATCCCTCTCCACAAAGATCTCATGAGTCTCTGGATCCATAAGTCTATAAGCCTTCACATTGTCTTCATAGCCGATAAAGGTACAAGGCCTAGGTGTCGGTGCCTTGCAGCTCCTGGAGGATAGGTTTGCCCATGCTGGACAACCAAAGACTCAAAGGTGACTCACAACCAGTTTTCTATCGCACCATGCCTTAAAAGGAGTCTTGCCATCTAAGGCTAGATGAGGAGACTTGTTAAGTATGTGAGTAGCACTGATAATGGCCTTTATCATGCAACTTGCCATGGTCTTAAGAGTCCTAATCCTCATAGCTACAACATATGTCTTGTGCGAACTAAATGCTAGTGAGTTTTGAAGATCAATCCCCTTAATTTTGCAAAAGTTCTTGAGTCTTCTGTCAACATATCTGTTCTCATTGTCCACTCTTAGTACCTTGATGGCTTTTCTTGACTTGTGTTCAACATGAGTCTTGAAGTCTTGAAGCTTATGAACCGATTCATTTTTATGATGAAGGAAGAAGACCCAAGTGAATCTTGAAAAGTCATCAACAAATGTGAGTATGTAGTGGCCTTGGTTGACTGAAGTCACTGCAAAGGGTCCTGCTAATACCATGTGAACTAGCTGAAGAACAACTGGAGCTCGAGAAGAATTCCTTTTATCATACTTCTCCTTGAGATTCATATCCGTTGAACAAGATGAACACTCTCCCTTAGAAAAGCTGATATCAGGTAGACCTTTGACCATGTGTTTTGAGCAAAGTTGTTGAAGAGAGCGAAGGTCAAGGTGACCAAACCGCTCATGCCATAAGTTATTTTGTGAAGTAGAGTGAGTTAACAAGGCTTGAGAAGGACACTTAGGCATAAAGTGGGAGAAGGAATAAAGCCTCTTGTCATCTTTGACTCTCCCCACTGCTACCAATGAATCATCTCTAAGACTTCACACCATCACTGAATCTGGAAGGAACTCAACCTTATGACCATCTCCAGGGTGAGTAATTTGGTAAACTGATAGGAGATTGGAGCTTAGATTTGGAACATAGAGAACATCTTTGAATTCCCCATCTTCCATTTCCACATGTCCTTTCCCTTCAACTTCCATCTTAGCATCATCTCCTATGAAGATGTGTGGTACCTTTAACTGCTTCAATGAAGAAAAGTCTTCTCTTGAAGAACACATATGGTAAGAGGCACCTGAGTCAAGTATCCATTCTGAAGAACTTGTGTTTGCCATTAGTGCTTGACCTTTACCTTTTGAAGAGGTTGGAGTAGAATCCTTGGAAGTACCTGGCACTTGAATCTTGTTCTTCTTGAGTAGATTTTCTAACTCATCGATTCTTTTTGTCTTGCAATGATGCTCGTCATGATTTGGCTTTTTGTAGTATGCACAAAAGAGTTTGTCCTTCTTTACATTACTTCCTTTCTTGTTTGAAGAAGAACTGCCTTGTTGAGAGGAGGATTGTTGTGTCTCAGATTGTGTTTTCTGCTTCCACTGCTTCTTTTTCTTGTTGTTGCTTTTTCCCCCTTGACTTGATTTGTGATCATCACTAGCCACCAAGGCTTTGGTCTTAGATGACTTGAGAAGTCCAAAATCCACCAAGTGAGATTGTTCAACAATCAACATGTCTGCAAATCCATCAAAGGAAGGCTTCTGGTAAGCAAATCCTATGGTTAACCTGTGAGTATTAAAACTCGAAACAAAGTTAGTGTACTTAGAAGGTAGCCGCTTCAAGATGTGATGAATCAACCTGTCATCCTTCATGGGATTTCCACAATCTTTCAGAAGTGCCCTATACTCATTGACTTTAATGATGTAATCTTGAATTTTGTCATAGTTCTTAGGATCCAAGAGAAGTAGATCATCCTTAATTTGAAATCTCTTTTCTTCATCAACTTTACCATACAACTGCTCAAGTTTATCCCAAGCTTCTTTAGATTCTAAACAATTTTTAATGTGAAAGAGAATATCCCCATGTACACAATTCTTGATAACACCTAAAGCTTGTCGGTCTTGTCTTTGCCAATCAATGAGTTCTTTAGCATCAGTAGGTTTGGTAATTGTACCATCAACATAAAGACTATATCCTTTTTCCATTAATCTACTCCATGGAATATCTTTCCATGTAGAATAGTTGCGTGAAGTTAGAGGAGGACATTTAAAACCCATGATGCAGAAATGAAAGAGCACAAAATAGAGACACAAGAAACATAGTACACACCCCCACTTTTCACTCAATCAAAAGACCCCCCCAAAAAAGATGTTGTTGGCACTTTATAAGTAGTGTGTTTACAATGGGCCACTTGTCAAAATGAACAAAGTGGACTTTCTAATTTTGCTTTTACAACTACCTTATAAGGCTGAAATCTGTCACTTAAGCACTGTAGCTTAGTTTTACAACAATTCTGAAAAAGAACCAAAGCTTTACAATGCCAAAGAAGGCCTAATTCTGAAAGTGAGAAATTGGTCCAAAAAACCTTAGAATCGAACTTCAAATCTGGAAAGTAGACGAAAAAATACACACTTTCAAAAAAAAAAAAAACTTGAAAAAGTGACCTGATGTGCCCGTACGAAGCTTCTGAAGTTGCAAAACGCAGGATTATGCAGGTACAGTCACCAAAAAATGCAATTTCTACAAAATTTGTGCACCAAAACTAGAAAACACCATCACCACTAGAAAAATTCAGGAAATTTTACCTAATTTCAAAAAAAATTGCACCAGAATCGGAGTCCGAATGTCCGAGATATGGGCTCCCAAAGTCAGGCTGCCAAACTAAAAAGCAATCTGGAGAGGGGTCTAGAAGAAAAATTGTGAGTCTAAATTTGACGGTCAAATGGTCATCATTGCAGTTGTAAAATACCCAAAGATGACGATCAATCGGCCATAAATTTATGCCTGGGGATGATGTGTCAGCTGGCGTGCCTGTCCATACTATACAAAAATGACACGTGTCAAAATTTCATATGCTGAGGTGGTAAGAATCAGCAGGTTCCACAGATGACGTGGTAGTCCCGCGATGTTGATTGTGTAGTCCACCTGTCTGTTGGTGTGGAGGTTGAGCTATCCGCAGTCGTGGGCAAGCAATGCTAACAAGGCCTGACGTGGCTGTTATGGATTAATCCGTGTCGAGAATGCGGATAGGTTTGCATGGCTTATCGCTGGGCGAGAATACTGCAGTCATGGGCGGGAATCACGAAGTGCCAAATCCCCAAAAAATGACACCGGGAGAGCTACAGTCTGCGCTAGAGCAATAAACCTTGCCAGAAACAAACTACGCGACCGAAGGACGAAGGGTGGGCCAGAAAATGCCAAGCTGACGCTGGGTTTTACCATCTGCCGGGATCTTCAATCGCGATGCCAGAAGAGCCACAGTCCATGCCGGGAACCTGCTAAACCCTCACCAAGAAATTGCGCAGAGAGACGGGGTTGAGAATGGGAGCCAATACCACGGTCGCCGTCTGTTTTTAAAAGAACACTGGTATACCAAACTTCACGGGCAGTCGTCAAATTTTGAGTAGTGTTGCAGGTAATAGAGGGAGTAGGGCCGAGCATTGAAAAATCCTGCAAACTGGCCAAAAATCTGTTATTAATGCATGAGCCGCTGAATAAAATATGCTGTCACCAGATTTGTGGTTTAATCCCACATTGAAGGTGGGTGCGTTTGAAGCGTTGAATAAAACCAACCTCCGCCATATGCAAACAAAGAGCTTGTGGAGGCTATGATGAAGGGGCCGCCAATGAAGCTAGAGAAAGAAGTCGTCGGTGGAGGATGTAGCCAGGCCTGTTATGCTAGCCGAAAACTTTGATTTAGACTTTCGGCGATGACTATTGCGAAATTAGGGCAATTTATAGTACGGTTCAATTTGTTAAAGCTCTGCAAACATACAAAACCCTCAGAAAATGGTAAATTCGAGGTGTCACTGCCTGGGTCTGCTAAAAAAAATTTCTCTGAATTTTCGCAAATAATTGACGAAAAATAAATGCAGAGAAATAAAAAATTGCATATCCAAAATTAATTAAATCTGCGAAAAAAGACCATACCCATACTGCAAATCGGGGCCTTCGGGTTTCGATTTGCAAATTTTTTTTGCCTAACAATCGACTTTGGGCCAAGGTAGCCAAGTTTATAGTTGATTTTCACCAGTTCAGCGTTCCGGACGCAATGGTGAGGTCAGATCTGGCTCTAGACACTCTCAATTTTTGCAGCACTCCAGATTCGGGTTGAGGTGATGAAGCAAGCGTGGTCTTGAATGGCTATGTGATGAGAAAATCTCCAAGTTTCTCTAATACCATGTAAGAATTTGCCTAAGGGCAGAATTCACCCAAGAACTAAGAACTCAAACACAAGCACACAGTAGACCAAAGAGAGAGAGAGAGAGTATGATCAGAATGACAATGTATTCAATATGTCATCAATAATGCAATGTAAAAGTACACTAGGAGTGCCTGTATATAAAGGCCTTTGAAATACATCTAGAATGCCTCATAATCAGCACCATGATGTGTCATACAACCAAGCACATGTCCACCAGATATGGGTTATCCTCCATTAAGCATGGAAGTAAGTGTGGTGATGAGAGGATAAGCCTACAAGGGTGTGACATGCAAAATAGTGTTGTAGACACCATGTGCTTACATAGAGTTGCGTACTCCTATGTTGTCTACATGACAACTCAAAAGGTGCGCAAACTCCTAAGTGTCTCACAAATAAAAATAATTAAATAATGCATTAACCTAAGTAAACTTAAGTAAGTGTAATAAGTAAATACTTATTTACACCAACATGATGTTATGTAAAAGGAGGGGATAGTGAGACTTGAGATCCTAAATGAAAAAAGTCACTGGAAGGTGATTAATGTTAACGTTTTATGATGAAAAATAAGGCATGGAAGGAGATTTATTAGTAATTGTAACATGTTATTAGTTGAGGAAATAGATGATGAGTCAAGTGAGGATGATAGTGATGACAAGTATTTTATAATCCAAGTTAAAGATATTTTTGGCTCTAATGCCTAATATGTAGAAGGAACATTGATTGTACACAAATCTATCCCACCTAGAGGTAAGACTTGCTAAAATTTAAATTTGGAGAGACCAACTAACATTGAGATAAAGAATTATCCACTTGAATTGCATGAGTCATATGATGATATGGAATAGTCTATAGATTCATGGTTAGAAACAAAGCTTTAATAGTTGAAGGGATATTGAAAACTGACTGCAAAATGAGAGAAAACTTGGTTTAAGAGATAAGTATAATGAAATAAGATTAAAAAAGGAAAAGAAAAAAAGATAGTAACAAAAAAATTGATCCATGAAGGGGTTGGCCACGTGATATCATTACCATGTGCTAAACTATTAAATATTGAGATTGTTTAGTATAATTCATTCATAGCATTAACTCAAGTTTTGTTTTTTAAAGCTTTAATGACCATTCCTTTCTAATAAATCAGGGTAGAACATGGTATAAAGAATCGTCATTTTTTTGAAAAAAATGAGAAGTTTTTTAAGAATCAAAATATTAATCAACCTATAGGCAACTGTAACTTGTGAGCCTCTCATGTGGGAGGTCTTGGGTTTGAATCTACTCAAACCCGACATATAATAATAACTAGCAGTTGCATACTTTTGTGCATGCAACAAGGAGCCGATAGGAAATTTAATTTTTACCCTACAAAACTTTGTGCCATATAAAGAAATAATTGCGATAAGAAAAAGATGGTAGAAAATATTACAATATATATGAGTGAATTTACTTTTTGATGTCAACCACAATTTTATTTTATAATATTTTACTACTTTAAAGTCTCCAGTTGCATTTCCTAATTCTTTGTCTATTTTATTAATCAAAATAAAGAAATTTATGTTACAACTAATTTCAGAAACAATTTGACCAATACCCTTTAAAAAACAAGGGGACACAAGCGTCAAATTTCTTGCCTATAGTGTGATGTTTTGTATGGTTTGGCATATGTTAATCAATTATTTTTGTGTTGAGGTAAAATACTAAGAATAATTAGTCTACTCATTTAATTCAAACTTAGACATCTAACCTCCAAATTTAGAAAGCTTCAACCACAATACTATTATGATTTATGTTCCCCTTATCATTTATTGCATACATATTTAACCTCCTAATTACTAACTTTAAATAAACAAATAAATATAACTAAGATTCTATTAATAAGTTTTAAATGTGCTAATGATAGTCAACTTATACTTCATAATAATTAAAAAAATTACAAACTTTACTTAATTTTTATTTAAAACCAAAAGAGGGGTAAATTTTTATTAAGACAAAAAGATAAACAAAAAGGAGAGCTCAACAAGGAGCTCTATCTTGAGAAATAATGCCTTCTAACTCATGAGATAGATCTAAGGGTAACTTCTCCCTATCCACGATATTCCAATCTTGAACATGATCAGAAGCCCATTTGGCCAAACAATCAACAACTCTATTCCATTCTCGAGCAATGTGATTAAAACTAACAGACTCTAGAGAAGTACAAAAGAGAAGAGTTTGATTAACAACTAAAGCCAATTGCCAACTAACATCATCAAGCAACTACAAAGTAAGAAAATTCACTACCATTAAGAGTCAAATTCATAGATAAGCTTTTTCCATCCCCTCAAACAACATTGCTCCACAACATGTATAATGGCCAGGGCCTCCATGAGATTGTTAGTATGCCAACCCTTATGCACCAAGAAAATAAATTGAACTTCTCTAGAGATGCATTGAACCCCACCCCCAATGCCAACATGGCATGGATTTCCCTGAGAAGAACCATCAATGTTGACTTTAATAACTCTAGGTGGAGGAGGCGACCAATGACCCACATAGTTCACCTGTCACTTCCCCTAATGTTTGGGATGGTTTGAAACATTATGATACCATTGACCTGTAGCCCTTGAGAACTCATCCTGAAATAGAAAGTTAAGAAAACTAGAAATAGAAAGATCACTAGGATCTATACCTCTATCTAACTTACACTTAGCCTATATAATTTTCTAAAGAGAGTGGGAAATCTTCCACCAAAGATGCATGAATTTGATTCAGACATCCTAGAAGATTTGTCATTTTCTCTCCAACCAAATATGCCAAAGAATAAAAGAGGAGCCAACAATCCATGTAGCTTGAAGAGGTGAAGCCTTGGAGGTGGCACTCCCCAAGAAATTTCAAAACTCAGGCAAGGAGGAAGCATGCCAACAAGAGAAACCCCAAACACTCCACCAAAGATGTCATAAGTGGGTAGAAAAAGAACAATGGAAGAAGAGATGAGAGATAGACTCCTCTCCATTACCACAAATCACACAAAAGCATGGGCCCTAAAATCTGTGTTTATAAGTATTATCCCATGTAAGACACAAGTTTTAGCCACCAGCCACATGCAAAAATTAGATTTGGACCAAGAAAATTTATTCCAAACTTATTTCCACCAAAGGGACCTCAATATCCCCTAATAATTGTCTAGTAATCTCCTAGTATCTATCAGAAAAAAACTATTTACCAGATAGGGTACCACCCCAGGCTTAAACATCTGGCCCTAATAGGAAGAAACACTCCCTAGAAGCCAAAATCATAGAAAGCTCTTGGTACTCCACCTCTGAGCCCCCATGAGGCTAATTTGAAGAGTGCTTCCATCTATATCCATCAATAAGACCCTGTTGATAAGGAGTCTTATAATGAGCCACTTTATCCATCCTGCAGCAATGAAAGAGTCTGAAGATGAAGGTAAATGGATAAGATGGGAGGGTTTCCATCCCAAGGATTAGACCAAAACAAAGCCTTAGAGCCTCCCTTACATATCCATAAAAAATCCCCTCTTAACCAATTGAGCTCCAATCTTGAGAGTATTCCACACCATAGAGCCACAACCTTCAAGAGGACGCATGGAAATAGACCAAGGATCAATACCTCGAAAATACTTATGAGTAATTATGCAAGCCTAGACTTGATTTTGTCCGGAGCACCATTGCCAGTAAATCTTATTGGCCAAAGCTTGGCTACTCAAGATAGCATATTAGAGACCAAGACCACCCTCCTTCTTAGGCCTGCAAATAGTCTCCCAAGTGATCAAACTCTATTTAGAGTTACACAAATTACCACTCGAAAGGAATTTCCAAGAAAGAGCATCAAATTCCTTAAGAAAGTAAAAAGGAGTAGCTTGAACCATGCTTCTATAAACAGGGAGTGCCTAGATAATAGATTGAAGAAGGGTAACATTAGAAACTATAGAGAGCCATCTATAGGTCCAATTACTTACCTTCTCCTTAAGCTTTTTAATCAAATTTTGCTAGAAGATTCGTGGATGCCTAGAAACAATGCTAGGAATGCCAAGATAAGTCAAAGGGAGAAAACCAATATGGAACCTAAGGATATTAGCGATCCTCCACTGCATAGGTTCAGGAGTGTTAAATAAATATATAGAAGATTTGTGTTCATTAAATTTCTAGCATGTCACCAAATAAATATCCAAAGTATGTCAGAAATCTTCAACTTCCATGACACAAGCAATTCTCACAAGAGGAGTCATCAACAAATTGAAGATGAGAAAGAGAAGGTAAACCAATATTGCCCCAGCACCACCCCTGGATAGAGTTTTGGGACATTTGATGCTTAATGAATCTACCCAAACCCTCATCCATAATAATGAAAAGATAGGGGGAAAGAGGATCACTCTGGAAAAGGCCTCTAGAAGCACCAAATAACTAGGAGGGTTGGCCATTAAGAAGAACATAGAAAGAGGAAGAAGTAACACGACTCATAGTCCAACTCACCCACTGTGATCTAAAGCCAAAGGCAAGAAGAATATTTCGTAGAAAGATCCATTTGACTCTATCATAAGCGTTAGCCATATCCAACTTAATAAACATAGATCACTCCCTTAAGCTAGCCATAGAGTAGATAACTTCAGTAGCAATAACCACCCCATCTAAGATTTGTCTTCCTGCAACAAAACCTCCTTGTTCTTTTGAGATAATAGAAGACAAACACTTTTTAAGTCACTCAACAATCAAATTAGTGATAACTTTATAAGCCATGTTACATAGAGTAGTAGGTCTAAAAAACTCCAATTGATTAGCCCCATCTTTTTTTAGAATAAGAACCAAGAAAGTAGAATTTAGTGTCTGAAGCATCTACTTGCTAGAATAAGATTCCTTAAAAACTTCTAACAAATCCTGATTAATGATGTCCCATAAGTCTTGAAAGAATTCAATAGGAAAACTATCAAGGCCAGGAGATTTTCCCTTATGCATACCAAAGACCACCTCCTCCAACTTAGCCAAAGAGATTGAGTGCTTAAGATAATCATTCATTTCTTGAGAAATAAGGGAGGGAATAAAAGACATAATAATATGCTCTTCATTATCATTAGGAGGAGAATCCTTAGAGAAGAGGTTAGAAAAGTACCTAGTAGCCTCTTGAAACAAAGCTAGAAAGGAAGATAATTGGATACCTTCAGAATTAACCAAAGAAGAAATATAGCTCCAATTTTGACGAGATTGCATGGTCTTGTGGAAAAAAGGAAGTGTTCCTATCACCCTCCTAGAGCCAATCAACTCTAGCTTTTTGCTTCCAGAATATTTCCTCTCGAAGTTCCCTTTCTTACACATCTCTAGAAGCAATGAATTCAACATTACCCAGATCCTCTAAGAAACCAAGATCACTAATTTGTCTAGTTATGATATCTAGACGCTCTTGAGAAAGCCTCTTGATGGAATGAAGGTTCCCAAAATAATCTTTTTTCCATCTCTTAAGTTCCCTTTTGACATATTGAAGTTTTTTAGAAAAAGAAAACATAGCAGTACCAAAAGCAAGGGCACCATTCCTCCACCAACAAGAAACAAGATCATGAAGAGAGAAGTCTTGAAGCCATATGAGTTGAAACTCAAAAGGAGGATTCTTAGGAATAATAACTCTAGTAGTAGAAAATTTAATTGGAAAACAATCAAAACCCCTCTAGTCTACAATTTCAGAAGAGAGAGTGAGGGCATCACTAACCCAAGAGCAACAAATTAAAAATCTATCTAGACATTTTGAGACAATGTTAGCTCTAATCCTTCTATTATTCCAAGTAAAGAGACCATTAGCGGGCTTAATATCAGAAAGATACAAAAGATCTATATTTTTATGAACAAAATTAGAGGAAGGCCCTAACCGAGGCAACCCACCCCATTCTCTTCTAGACTAAAAAATGAATTGAAATCTCCTGCTACCACCCAAGGATGGCAAGGATGAAAGTTTCTAACATGCTGAATATGTGTCCAAAGTTCCACCTTTCCCACAAAATTGGTAGGTGCATACACATTAGTAATTAGGATCACCTTGCCAAAATCCAAAGATGAAGCCACTATAGAAAGTGATAAATGAGAAGACACCCAACCGAGGGGAGAAATTTTTTGAGGGTCCCAAAAGATAGCCAAACTACCATGAGTCCTTATAGCCCCAACACACTAGCGTTGCCCACAAGGCCAAATACTAGAGGCAAATTGAACCATTGACTCCATTGAAAGCTTAGTCTGTTGGACACTAAAAAAGTTTGGAGAATAATCAATCACCAAATCTTGAATAACCTTTTGTCTAGGGATGCTATTCAACCTCATAACATTCCATGTGAGGATGATCATCATTGAGTAGAATGGGGGAAATGAGCATCCAATGGTTTCACAACCCAAGACTCTATTATTACATCTCCTGCAAATATAAGCTTCTCCTGGTCTTTTTTATGCCCACTCTTTAGAGGAGGATTAAATGAAACCCTCTTACATGGTTTTTCAGCAAACCCAAAGGGAGGGGAGACCCCATATCCTTACTAGATGCCAACACATCCTTAACTAAGTCCACCAGACCACCATCATTATCTAGAGGCACCATAAGAGTCACCAAAGCTCCAAACTTAGGAGTAATAGGGAGCTCATTTGTCTGTCAAACTACAACTTGAGATGCTTCACAATATTCATGAGGTGGAGCTTCCCCATTACAAATCGGATCAACTAAGATACTAGGAGGAATACCCTCCTCTAAAACCATACTTTCCAACACCTCAAATCAATTAAAACTAGAATCTGATTATCGGTCTTTGAGGGGCCTTTTTCTAACCATGCCCCTTAGCTTGTGGGCAAGCAGGAATAAAATCATCCTTATTCGAGCCAATATCATTCAATTGAGTCTTTCCTTTTCTTACATTATATGCTTGTGTATGCCCCTTAATCATGTTATCCATATGAGCTTTACCTTTTCCTGTAATGTTCATCTAACCACCACCATTGGCAGTAGCAAAGCCATTTGTCCCTTTAGAAGTTGAGACCCAAGGGCATTGACACTAAAAATGACCATACTCATGACATATTTGACATCGAAAAGGAAGGGATCATAATCCAATTGTTGCACCTAGGAAGAAGACCTAAGACAAATTTCCATAGAATATGGTAATGGATTATTCAAATCAATTTCAACACAGATTCTAGCATAAGAGATAACCTTTTATCAAGGGATTGATGCACAATCACAACTGACTTTCCAAGAAAAGAAACAATTTGACGAAGAATGTCTTCTTGCTAAAATTCGGGAGGAAGGTGTGGTAGGCAAGCCCACATTGGCACAATTGAGGGGAGATCTTCAAGATAATTAAATCTTGAATGCCAAATTTTAACAAATAACCCCACATGGTTGTGAAAACAAGGACCCCCTTCAAAAACATGGTCCCAATTAGACATGCAAGAGAAAATAAGAAATAAATGACTATTCCCAACCAACATGATCTCCATATCTCCTTCCACCTACCAAGAACGATGAGTTCATGCCTCAAGAGCCAATAAGGATATCCAAAGACCAAGAAATTTAGATATCAAAGCATGCTTAAAATCCACTACTCAATGTCCTCCATCACTGCTTTCAGAGGAATGACCAAAATAGGGTGATCTTGGGTTCGTGGAAGACAACCATTAAATTTTTAAAGCTTGGAGCTCTCCCCCACATAAAATGAATTAGTTCCCATTGCATGCATGTTTAGAAAGGAACCATGCATGTTCAAAATAGAAACATCTATTACCACCAGCACAAAAGAAATTCTAGACCCATGATTCTGACTAAATTGCTAAACATTGTTGTTTGGTAGAGTCGCAACTATCATTGTAGCTTTGGTACCATCAGATTCCATAGATTTCCCCAATGCTTGTGACTGATCTGTCAACACTCCTTGCTTGGCTAAATCTGGCTTAGAATTACCTCTTTCTCTAGTTTGTTTCTTCAAGTTATTCAAACCTGCAACCTTTTTTTCATTCTCCCAACTAAAAACAAAGGAAAATTCACTTAAATTTTTATTAATACCCATAACTAGCAATGATTAAAAATATATTCTCTATTTTTCATAACTATCACACCTACAAAAATAGTTTTAATTAAAATAAAAACTAATGGCTTACTCATTGTGTAACAATTCTTTAAAACCAACTCTATAGAGGTAAAACAAAAACCAAAAACAAAAGTTAGTATGATTCTATGGAGCTACCTTCTATATTAAATGAGCTCCAACTACCTTGTAGATTAAATGGGCTCGACTAACACATGGTGGTGTTTTAACTAATTTTGAAGACATGTTAATTAATTATAGATAAGGAAGTGAAAGTGAATTTAAAATTTAAAATATTTCACTCATAATTATCTTATTTGTTCATTTTTAGCACTATTTTAATTTAAAAATATGTACTAAAATCTACTATTCTAATTACATACATAGATATATTGTTAAAATTTCTAGAAGTTTAAAAAAAAATCATTATTTGTACTATTTCTTATTAATTATTTCAAAAATAATTTCTTAAATAAAATAAAAATTATAGTATTCTATCAAAAGTTAGCTATGTAGTTTTTAAAGTCAAATATTTTGATCCATAATATATATCATTATTGAATTTTAATAAAACATTAAAAGAGTGATCATATAATTAAATATTCAATCTAAAAAGATATGCAAATGTCTTGTATTACTTATTTATAAATAAAATTTATCATACACAAATTTCTAATATTTTAAATTAATAACAAATAGATTTGGTTGATTTTATATAAAAAAAACAAATAGATTTCCACAATTCAAACGATATTGTTTTGCAATTTGATGTTATAAACATTATAAATATTAAATATTAAATCTAAAAAGATGTTCAATATTTGTTAAGTTTTATACAAATATATTGCAATATTTAGTTCCTGCCTACTATAACATCCAGTGAAATGCTATTTCGGAATTACTTTGTCCAATCAGAATCTTTTATTTTTCAAAAACTTTCAATTTTATACAGTTCTCATATATTTTGATACTTTACGGATTTTAAGAAAAATATTTTTTCCTAATCTTATTGGTTGGCTACAGTCATGGGTTGGCTTTTAATTTTCTATTTAACATTTATTTACTTTTTCAACTTTATAGCTACTCTAACTTTATGCCCGTGGCTATACAGCCACGAAAATGCACTTCCTTTACCTTGCTTTTTCTAACTTTTTAAAAATTTAACTAAGTCCTCTCCTTTGTATGGAAGTGCATTTTCGTGGTTGTATAGACGTTGCCTAACTTTATAGCTATCATATTAAATATGATAAGACCACTCAATAACATGAAATAAATTTGTTGACAATATGTAAGAATATCTTCTCATATCTTATCTAGAAATTAAATAAAATATTTCTCCTGTAATCTATTTACAACCATTCAAGAATTGAAAGCACACTGCTCATTTTATATGAAAATATTATTGTCACCAAACATAGATTTTAATTTAGTTGAACTAATTAGTTTAATTGAAAAATGCTCTTTCTACTATTTTCACTCAAAATGAAGAGTCTTTAAAAATGCATTAAGGTTTTTAGACTTATACAAACTTCAAATTGTTCGAAAACTATAAATATAATAGATAATTATAAACATAAATAGTTATATGATAATTATTGATATTATATTATATCATATTAATAGATTATTTTAATTTAAATGAGTATGTATATTTAACATTCTATACATAGAATAAAAATCTCTTATTGTTTACGAAGGTACCACTAAAGCTTACATCATGGCTCTTATTTTATATGATTTAGTTTAATAAATAATATCTAACAAAGATCTATACATTTATTTTTCATTACAAGAATTAAAAATTAAGCTAAGTAAAAGTCTTAAAAAAAAATTAAATTAAATTATTTTTTTCAATAAAAATACAATACACTATTGAACATTCTATATAGCTAGATTGCATACATTTTTCATACTTTGACCATAACCTTCAACTAAGATGCAATATCGGCAGAGCTAGACACTATGTGTCCTTGATTTATCATAAAATATTTCAAATTGCCTTATATTATAAACTATAATAGTTTATAATTGTATTTGATGGTGAGGTTGATATAAACAAAAATTAATTTTTATTTTTTTTGAAGATATTGATCTCTTGTCTATATATTCAGCGTTATAGAATGAAACAATAAATAACCATCTCCAACTTTAATGTTAGAGTATGACTCTACATTTAATGTCTATTAAAAAAAAATGTCATAGAAATGAATTTTACAATTACACCAATAAACGTAATTAGCAACTTTCTAATTTTCAACTGATAATATTATTGACATGTTTCTATTAGAAAATTTATATTTTTGAGACTTTCTATATTTTTATTATTTTTTTGGTAAACAAATTAAAATTGAAAATGATAAAATCAAAAAACAAAACAAAACAAAACTAAGACTAAGACTAAAATTTTTTTTTAAGAATTTTTAAAAATATGATAGGTTGATAATTCTACATATAAGTCTGTCACTTAATTAATTCTAACAAATAATAATAATAAATCTAGACTTTAATTACCAATAATAAAAAAATATTACTCAAACCTATATTACAACCTTTCAATTCATCTCTGATTATTAGTTTTATTTCCAATTTTGTTTTAGCAACTTACAATATTGACTATGTGATATAAGCCTAAAACTCTTTCTATATGAATAGTTTATTATATTTATTTAAAATAATATATCTTTCATCATAACATCACATTCCTAGATTCTAGGAATTTAAAAACTATACATAATGTTGAAAGCAAAATTCACTAGATACCCCAAAAGAAAATATACTACATATAAAATACAAAGAAAAAGTTGTCAACGTACTAAGTAGACATTTAATCATACAATAACAACTATTGTCATCTCAATATGTAAAACACATTTCCTAGAGGGAGTTCCCATGATTTTTTCTGATTTTTCGGAGAATAAAATATTTGCTAGAAAAGTATTTAAGGTGGAATTGGCGCTTGTTGACCACGTGCATGGGACTTTCTAATTTATTACTTGCGAAAGATATTGATGACAATGACTCAATATTTGTTGACCTTTTCTTATCTATGATGTGTTTGGTAACCTAATTATATTGTTATTATTATTATATATTTTGGTTATGGATAAGTAGATTAATAGAGGAGTTTTACTTAATTTAGTGTGAGCTTGCTTGCAATTACATCATATTTTTCTTCTTTCAAAATTTATCTTATTTTCTACAAAGTTAATAAAATTGTAAATTAAGTAAAGGAAATGGGTGTTTCTAATTTAGAGTTAAAAGTAGGAGTGGGAGGTTAGAAGACTATTAGGTGGTCTTACAATGTTAAATATAAGATTTTGGAATCTTTATTTGTCGTATTTTTACATTGGAGTTGGATACAAGATATTGCCATTATCACATGCTAAAAGTAGGAGTGGAAGGTTGGAAGACCATTAGGTGGTATTAGAATGTTAAATATATGGTTTTGAAATCTTTATTTGTTGTATTTATTTTATTTTTACATTAGTGTTAGGTACAAGATATTGTCATTATCACATGCTAATGTTTTTAGTAACTATTAGAGTAGAAACCTGAACTTGCTATTGAAAGAACAAAAGAGATTGTTTATGAGATTTTCCATTATCAAAGTTTTTTCTTAATAGCCTAACTAATTAGCTTCATAACATGCTCTTTAGACAAGGTTAGTTTGTAGGCCATTTAGTAAGTAATACTTTATGCTCAACAAAAATGTAAATGAAAACTTCAAATCAACTATGCATTCATAGGTTTAAGCATGATGAAACAAAACCTTTGTGTGATCAATTGAAAACATTAATATTAGGCTCTACAAATTTGGCTAAAAAAATAATACATCTCTCTTTGAGTTTACAACTATAGAATTTGGTGATGATTACTTTTTAGAACCTCAAATCATTTTTTATATTTTTAATTGTTATCAGTAAAAGGCCGAGACCATGTGAATTTTATTAAAATAGAACAATTTTACAATAGTCTTCATTCAATTGGGTACTAGTAGGAAATAATAGAGAAGAAAACATCCAGTCTTGCACGAGACAATAGTCATATACAAATTACATCATTAAAAGGGGCATACCCTAGTGATGTAATAATTATTGTCTTTCCACTTACGTTCTTTTGGTTTAAAAGATAATTTACATTTGTCCCTTTTTGTATTTGGGCTACAAGGGAAAATGTTCCTAACAATACATGTTCTTTAGGTTTCATCTGCTATCATTTAGGTCTAGAACTGAATTAGGATATTGGGGATTATTAGTGAACTTGAGAGACTTGTAACCATAGGCTTTCATGTTGGCTCGAATCACTTCTTTGGATTTTTGCATCACTAAATAAAACTTCAAACTTGTCCAAATGGTTAGTACCAGTCCAAAATATTCTTTATAGAAAAAAGAGTAGCTATTCTTATCTTTTAAAGACAACCCTATATGTAGAAAGTTTATTTTGAATCGGTACCCCTTTAATCTATCTCTATAATCACATTTAAACTGTATTCAAGATTTGAAGATAACAGATTATAGATTGAAAGAATAATAAATGTATAATTTAGAATCTAACATAAGAAAAGTAAAGTATGATAAAAAAAGAAGGTTCTAAATATATGGATCCTCTAAAATTATAACTAGAAAGCTTAAAGGAATCTGAGAGTTTGAATTTCTCAAAATCCATGCCTGAATTTAAAAATAACCTACCTAAACCCATTAACTATATTACATCCTTTAGATTTGTCAAATTTCCAATTACTTAACTATATTTCAAAAGAAAGATGCTCAAAATTCCTTAACATAGACAATGTCCCTTATATTTTGGAATTAATAGGTTATCAACATATAGATCAAAACCATACCTAAATCATTTGACAAATCCATACCAAAATCTTAAGATCAAAATGAATTATTATCAACGCCCAAAATATTACCTTCTATTTGTTTCAAACTTTATAAAAATTCATTTAAATTCTATCCGAGACAAAAGAGATTTTATCCCAACCCTAATATTTGTCATTAATAATGAGCTTTAAATCAGTGTTGGATTTAGAGAGAAAGATTTCAAGTAGCGTCAAATTTCCTTAGAATTATCCATGAGGAATTGAACCAAAGACTAATGTTGCAAAGATTGTGATTTACTTACCTTGTATCAAATTATGATTATTGTTTCTATATAATTATCTAAATGATGATTGACCTGAAAAGAGAGGATATGAAAACTATACTATTCTATCATAATTATGCCCCTTCAATTTAATCCTATACATCATTACATTCAATCTTCAATGTATACCATAAAAGTGATATTGGGTAGAGGATTTAAAGTTTAGAATGAATGATACCAATAACAATTATGATCTTAATTTAGTTTAAAGAAGAAGAATCTATCATCATACCAAGAAATTTACAATTTACATTCAAAGATATCAAAAGAATAATCTAGAGAAGAGAGACGACACCAGACCACCAAACTAAGGCCAAAGGCCAAACCCGAGGAGTAGAAAATAGCGACAAAAAGGAGAAGGCAAGTCATAAAAAGACATACAAGATGAAACTAATATAACCTAAGCCCTAAAGGAAAACATATGTAGGATAAACTAAAGACTAGACCCATATATAGACAACAAATAGGTCTGAAGTGAAGACCTCAACAGAATCACACCATAGAGCCATAGTGAGGACCCTAACCAAAAAAGCAAAATTGAAGGAGAAAGGGCTGGTGAGATCAAGTTTCCTCCTCTTTCTTCCAATACACCATGATTAGGTCATCCACTTCCTCCATGTCTATTACCATAGAGCACATGGCTAAGACATATGTCATTTTCTCCCTACTGCATTTATATAGATTTACAAGAGAAAGTTCAAGTTTGTTTAAATCAGTAAATTCCACCCCTAGCTCAATGTAAGAATCAAATACTTTTAGATAATGAAGAAGCTATTCCTTATCCTAGTCCATGACTATACCCCTCCATCAAAGTAGAAAGGTGATATTGGCCTCCATCTGTTAAGCTGATTGATATCTCTTATGTATAAAATTAGATGGCTAATAACATTTTCTTGCCCCAAATTGCCCGATGAATTTGACATGTAAAATTTTGTAAGTGGAATTTCCAATTGCCTATTGATACTAAGAACTACTTGCTCGAGACCCTCTAGCAAGATTGAATCAAATATATTGTAGCATAGGTGAATATTCTCCCAGTGACCTACGTGATCCCTAACAAGACAAGTTATGAACAACCCTAAAATAGAACTGTTGGTGCGCCAAGTGTAATCATAATTAAAAGTTTTCTCCCCTGAAACCCTTCTCACTAATTCCCTAGACATATCATCAGCCAGGTTCAGGAGCCTATTCCATTGCTCTGGTTTGACAACACCCCTAAAAGCCATAGTTCTAACTTCAAGTACATGAAATAGAGATATGGTTGATTCCATACTAGGTCACGGATCACTAAACACAGAAGGCACTTAATAGAGATATTGAGCAAGAGTGATAAGGGTGAGAGAAAAAAAGAAATATATATACCCAATTTTTTGAAAGCTCAACCTTCATGAAAGTCCCAGAACGTTCTACATGGTGGATATAAAACTAATTAAAGATGGCATAAGGCGTGATTAAGTCATGATGGCTAAACATATAAAGAGGCCCGACAGATTTAAGAAAATAATGCGATTTGCATGACAAAGCTCATAAACCAATTTATTGAATCATTAACTGAAAAAGAACATGATTAAGAGTGCTAACCCACAAAATTTAAAGATATATATGGATTGGAATTTCAACAAGTTAGTGTTAGGTCCGATAGATGTATCTTTCTAATTTCGTGGAGATACAACCTATATCAAGATATACTCAGTGTAATATATATGATAAGTAACATACATCTTATAGCTTTCTACACTCAGTTTAGGTTTATGGATAAGTTTCACTAATAGTCTTGTTCTACAAATTGATTTCTTTGATGTGTTGGAGAAAGGCATCTCATCCTGTAATGAGTGGAGGATTCAAATGTGAAGGATTAATGGGAAAGGAGTTACTAATAAGGATTAGAGGGTAATCTAAGGAGAGAGAAAAATAAATTAATGAATTATAATTTGAACTATTATATGGATTGGTTGGGGTTTCAGCTAAGGATAATGGAGATCCCAAATCAAAGTAGGATCTTGGGTGCTCAGATTGTAATCATGTCCTCCATCCACTCCCCTATTCTCTAGAAGATCTGTTTCTTTATTTCCTTCTCAATAGATATGAAGAAACCTAGTTTCCTCAAACTTATCTATAAGATTAATTATAGTCTCAAGTTTCGAGTTAATAATCCAATTTGGAGTCTTCTTTTTTCTTAAAGCATTTACAATTATCTGGGAGTCCCCTTCGATAATTACTCTCATTATGCCCAATTTTAAACTTAGATTGAGCCCTTCCCACAGAGCTTCTAGTTCAACTATATTGTTCGTTGAGATGCCTAATGGCTTAGCTCTCTTTATGATCCAGTCTCTAGATTCAGAACAAGTGATACATCCTATTCCTGCCTTCCTTGATTTCCTCTTGAAGATCCATCAAATTTTTTTTTTTTTCCACCTGATTGTTGGCAGTTCCCATCTACATTCCTTTCTTTCTTGAAGGTTTTTCTAATGATAAAATAGTGGAGGATTGATAAGATTGGTCTAATTCCTTTGCATCTCTTCATCCCAATCTAAGAAAGACCCTTCTTCTTTTACTGATATTCTTAAATTAAATTATTCATAACTTCTCTTATGTAGGCTTCTAATTTAGTGAGAAAGGAGAGGATATAAATTTTTGAGTTACACAATATACGTTTGTTTCTTTCTTTCCAAAATTCCCACATGAGGATGGAAGGAGAGATATACCATAGTTTATTATATATTTTATATTTACCACTGCTTAACTAGCCAATTAAGTGACTATCAAGATTCTTTGGGAAAGGAGAGGTCCAATTTAACTTCTAAGAAAGACAATACCAACATTCCCTTGTATAGGGATATTGGAATAATATATGTTGTGTTGCCTCAAAATTTGCTTTACACAATGAGCATCTTGATGGTCCCTCAAACCCCATCTTCCTAAATCTATCAGTTGTTAATATTCTCTTTTTAAAGGCAGCCCATAAAAAATCCTATCCTTTGGCAAACAAGTTGAATCCCAACATAACTTGAGAGGCATATTGATCTTCTCCCATATTCGGGAGTTGATTATAAGGTCGTACCCTATCTTCACACTATACAACCCTTCCTTTGAAGCCACCCATATGAGTCTATCTTCTATGTTCTTATGATTGACCTATCATTAACAAAGTAGATGCTCGAAGTTCTATCTTTATTTGGTTGTTAAATCTATACCCTCTAAAGATTTCCACGTTTAGTTTTCCTCCCCATTCACCATTTTTGAGGTTCTTGTAATTGTCTACCTACTTTCTCCATAGATTAACTAATGTATTTTTAATATGTGTTAGAACATTGAGGCTGTCTAGAGGAGGAAGACCATCCCAGGAGTCCTCCCAGAATAATGATTCTTCCCCATTATCCCAAGTAACATATTTACTAGTGATAGAACAATAGTTTAGCGTAAACTTCCATAAATTTGACCTATTTGGGGGGTTCCTGATTCTAAATAAAGATGTCAGATATGCCACATTCAAATATTTAATTTAGCTCACTTGTTGTCTCTCTCTTAATACATGCGCCAAACTAGTTTTGCTCCTAATGCTTTGTTCTGCCAGCTAAAATTCTTGATGCTTAAGCCTCCTAACTCTTTGGGTCCACAAATATTGTTCCATTTAATTAATGATAATTTCTTTTTTTCTTCAGATCCTTTCCAAAAGAATTTTCTAAGTTTTCCCTCTAGTTTTTTACTAATATTTTTTAGGTAAGGGGAGACACAACATTTGGTATGTAGGAATAACAGATAGAATAGCTTTAATTTTTGTAGTTCTTCCTACTTTGGTTAACCATTTTCCTTTCCAACTTTCAAATTTTTTATCAACTCTTTCTAAGATATTATTCCATATTTTGGTACTTCTTACCTATTTTCCTATGTGAATACCTAGATACTTGCATGGGAAAGAACCCTTTCTAAAACCCATACTATTGCAAATAAGATTTTCCATTTTTGGTGATGTGTCGAGGAAAAATATTTTTGATTTCTCATCATTCACCTTTTTACCTAAAGCTTCCATATATTCTTGTATAATTTATTTGAAATTTTGTGCTTCTTCTATTGTACTTTCCTCGGGTAGGATTGTGTGATTGACAAATTGTTGGTGGGCAACATTCAGGCTATTTTCTGCTATAGTTATTCCTTTTATTTTTCCTTATGTTTGAGCTTTTTTTATTTCTCTTCCAAATGCTTTAGCTATGATAATGAATAGGAAGGTTGATATAGGATCTCCTTGTCTAATCTCTTTGGAAATGCTAAAAAACCCTTCTAGAGAACAATTTATGAGAAGTGAAATTTTTGGTGTTGCTATACATTTGAGTATGATGTTAATCCATTGATGAGAGAACACAAATGTTTTGAGAGTCTTGCATAGAAATCTCCAATTCACCATATCATAAGATTTTTGGATGTCTAGTTTCATAAGCATGCATGCATCCTTGTTCATGAATGCTGAATGGATAGTTTCTTAAATGATAGAAATACCATCTAAAATAGATCTGCCAGGTACAAAACTAGTTTTCTCTTTAGAAATGAGTTTAGGAAGGATACTTTTGAGTCTATAAGAGAATATTTTTTATAAGATTTTTTAAACAATATTACATAATGCAATAGGTCTAAAGTCTCCAGGTTCTTCATGGTTCATTTTTTTGGGTATTAAAGTTAAGAAGGTGTGATTGATCTCTGTCAATAATGATCCTGCATTTCTTGAAGCTTTTATTGCCTTCCAGAGGTCCACTCCTAAAACATCCCAACACTTCTAAAAGAAGAATGCTTGGAAACCATCCGGTCCTGGAGATTTATCTGGGTTAAGGTTGAAAAGGTCTTTTAAAACTTCCTCTAGGGAAAAAAGTTTGTTAAGAAATTGATTATCTCCTAATGTGACCAGTTTAGGGATTGCTTTTAACATCTTCTCTTGTGCTATCCAATTAGAATAGTAAAAGTTGTTTAAATTAGTTTTGTAATAATCTACAAATACCTTTGTTATCTTAGTAGGATCTTCTTTTGTATTCCCTTCATTGTTTCTAATTTTTAAAATTCTATTGATAGATCTATTACTTAGTGTTGTTATGGAAATTTTTTGTGTTACAATTCCCTTTTGCTAGCCAAATATCCCTTGATTTTTGTTTCCAGAATATTTCCTCTTTTGCCAATATATTTTGCTATTTTGCTAATAGCTCTTTCTCTTTGTTAATTTTTTATTATCCATTCATTTTTTTATTATCTCTTCATTTAGTTTTTGAAGATCTTCTTCGTTGTCTAATTTTTCTTTAAATGTGTTGGTAAAGAGAATTTTATTCCATTTTAAGATATTTTCTTTAAGTATTTTAAGTTTGGACACAAAGCAATACATTTTGGATCCTTGAAAATTACATTCTTGCCACCATTGCCTGATGTTTTCCATGAAGTTGTTGTCTAAGAACCACATTTTTCACATTTGAATGGATTCCTTGATGGTTTGATAGGTTCTATGAATTAAATTTTGACCGAGTAATTATCTGAACAACCATGTGGCATAATTGAAGAATGAAGTGTTAGATCTACAACACTTAAGTCCCCTTTGAAAAAAAAACCTATCTAGTCTTTCTATTATGTGACAAAAGCCCTTTCTTCTATTATTCCATGTATAGACTCCATTGCTGGTTGGTATATCCATTAAGTTTTTTTTCCAGACCATTATCTAAAATATTTTATTACCCGTGTTACCATTTGAGATCCACCATACTTTTCTTCCAAGTTTAAGATTGCATTAGTATCACCACTGATAAGGAAGTTCTCTCTATGATTAGCTTCCATAAAAGAGTCCATTTCATCCCACAATTCTTTCTTATCTTTTGTTTGTGTGGGCCCATATATGTTGATAAGGATTAATTGGAGGTTATTTCTAAAGCTTTTAATACTGCCCCCCATCTAGTTATTATTTGAGACCATTTTGTTAAAGGCTATTTTCTGCGGGTTCCAAATGATTCCTATACCTCCTGAAGCTCCATTTGATTCCACTAAATTAGTTTTACAATTACGTAGTTTCTTTTCTAGCATGCTTCCTTCTTCTTTATTTAGTTTAGTCTCTTGAATTAGTGTTAATTCTGATTCAAATAAAGTCATATTATGCTTTACCAAGCATTTTTTACTAGGGGCGTTTAGACCCCTAGCATTCCATGTTGTGATCCTCATTGGCTTGTGGGAAGGTACTTCACCTTCCCTGCATTTTAAAATTGTGTTGATCTTTTTCTAATTCTTTGCTTGCTCTACAATAGTTCTTAATTCCTTTAGTGACTTTCTTCCACACTTCATCTTTTGTTTACCATATTTTGGTGTCTTAAAACCATCCTAATTGATTGAAATAACCTAAATTATCAATAAACTTTTGAGCATTATTGATGCTGGTTGATATCATTTCTTCCTCTAAGGCCTCCTCCTCTTCTTCTAATTCATGTATTATCTAATCTCCTGTGTCCATTGCGCCCATCTCTGTTTCCTTACCCTCTTCATACCGTTGGTCCCTACTTTTCACCTTTTCCTTCTCAATTATTTTCTCTGCATCATTTAGAACCCCAAACTCTTCCCATGTCTAGTAGATTTCTATTTGATTATCATTAACCATCATCCATGCTTTGCAAGTGTCTTGTTCCTCTATACGAGTTGTCTTAATTTTGTTAATGCAGGATACCACTTATAGTGGTATTAGAGGATCCTCATTCTTGTTCAATTCCTCGTGGTTATGCTATTTCTCACTATCACTTCCTTCAAAGGGGTCTTTTCCATTTGCTAGAGTTTGCAAAAATTTGTGAGATTTTTTTTTTTTTTTTTTGAATTGTGACATTACCCCAATGTGCAAATGAGGTCGGGGGTATACTATTTTCTTGAGCCTGCTGATCTACTTGTATTTTTGTTTCTATCCACTCTTGTCGATCCATATTTTCTAACTTATTATTAGATTTTATTTGAACTCTAATTGCCTCTTTATGATTTATTTCACTAATTATTTCATTTCCTTTTGGTTGTTCTCAAGGTTCTCTCTCCTCCTTTTCTGGATGATGTCCTTCATTCTCATTTTTTATAGCCATGAACCTTTATATTAGTGTTGCCTGATCTACTATGAAAATTTCCACCTCGAATAAGAATTCATTACTATATTGACTCATTGTTTTCCTTCTTTTAACTTGTATGATATCTTGCCTTACTCCATCTCTTGACCCATCTTTTATCCTTCTATCTATGGATCTTTCTTCTTCTTCTTTGTTTGCTAGGTCTTTAACTTTCTCTACTCTTTGATCATGAGTTGAATGTTTCATATGTTTTGTGTGCAATTTTTCTCCTGAGGCTATTTGATCATAGATATCATTCTATGTGAGTAAGATGTCATGAGGTAATCTATTATAGCTCTCCATAATGGAGTTGAGGTCTCCTATGAAAGCATTCTCTTTTTGGTAGTTAATGCATTTTTTAAAATTGGAGATTTTGTATTACATGTCCATATACTTCCTGATATTGTTTCATTTCTCTTATGATCTCTCCATTTTCTCCTGGTTTTCTTTTTGTTGTCTTGATCTTTTTTTTTCTATAAATGAATTTTTCTTCTTTAATTCGTTGGTACTTGCTTTTCCTTCTTTCATTGTTTCTTCAATATCTCCCTTATTCCCTTTGTGTACTTCTTGAATATGTCTATCCTTCTCTATTTCTGTTTCTTTTTCACACTCCGATCTTTTTCTCCAAGCATAAATACTGCTAAGTGCCTCTTTTAGGTTTGTGATTTTATTGGTATGATAAGTATTATAGTTAGAATTTGTTCTAATGATACCTTTGATTTTTCCTTCATATCTAGTAAAGGTAAGATTATAAATAGATCTATTTGTGATAATCTTCATACTATTGAGGTCCCTCTGCCCTAGCTCTATGTCTATGAAAAACTTGATGTTCCTAGATGGGTTGAAATTTGATTCAACACCAATCAGGTTCCCTAAATCTTTACCTATTTTTTTGAGAATTTGAAGATGATTTAATTTTGGAGGAATGTTTTTGAATATAAACCAAGTATGAGCATGATATTTTCCTAACTTTTGTTCATTACAATTTGGTTCCCATATTATGAATTTTAATGAATCTCCCTTATATAAGCAATATGAAATAGAAACTAATTCATTCCTAATTTCTTTATTTAGACAATGTAAATACAACAAACACCTGGAATAAGTAGAAGTACTTACCTAGTCCCCACAGATATCCTTTAAACTTCGTACCAATTTCGGGATTAATTCTCTAGGGCCACTCCAAAATGCATACACTCTTGATTCTAAACATTCCTACCATCTATACTTGCTAAATTTGTCACTAATTATCTGGATATCTCTATGATGATTTTGGTTAGCAATTAGGATTTCAAATTTAGGTAAACTATTAGGGATGGTTGGATTAAAATATGAATTATTGCAATTTATCCTAGTTCTGACAATTTTTTTGTGTGGTGGGATATAAGCTTTAGAGCTTCTGGCTAGGGTATTAAGATTGCTAGATTCCTTGATCTGATTTAAACTAGAGAGGATGTTGGGTTGCTTAGGGCTATTTTGAATTCTATTGGCTTTATATATATTTTTTGGTCAGGGCATATTAATACAAGTTATACCAATATTCACTCCTTCTATAGGCTTGGATAGGATGGAGACATGTAAGAGATTAGATTTTCCAACATAGTTTGTATTACTAAAAAATTCACGTTGTCACTTAAATCACAAGTCCTCCCTATTTCCTTCCTATGGTTTTGGATCAATCTCTACCCGAGGAATTGTTTCCCTTTTGGTTCTATATTTTTCTTTTGAGCACTAGTTTCCATCCTTTTTCAATTTCTTCTAGATCTTTGATATTATAAATCATCTTTCCTTGTGTTTTAAGAATTTTTCTATCCTCGGCTTCATGGAGCTTGACTAGAGATGTGAAGTTACCTTTCCTTTCATCTGGTGATTTTTTCTTTCTTTCAACCTGTAGGGAGGCTAAGATCTTGAATTTGTTGCAGGTTCGTATGGGAAGAGGCCCTGCTCAACTACTACATCTAGGCTTTAGCGATATTAGATGAACCTTCCTTCCCGAGTGTGAGATGCTAGGGAAAATTTCCTTAACAGAGTTTTTTGTGGAGGTCGCTCAATTTAAAATGTTTCTCTTTGTCAACAACTTGCCATGGTGAAATTTGGCAACAACTTGCCATGCACGTTGATATGTAAGGTTGATAATGTTATCCAACAATGACTTCACTCTATTAACCATGACCTTGGATGTGATCTTATAAAGGGTGCCACAAAGGTTGACAAGTCTGAATTCATTCATAGATTTGGGATTATTGTGTTTAGGAACAAGCACAATAAAAATTGTGTTGTGTTGTTTTAGAAATTTTCTCATTCTTTTAAAATATCTTGCACTCGTAACACCAGTCCCTACAATATCCCAAAATTCTTGAAATAATTTTTGGGGGAACCCATTAGGGTCTGGGGATTCGTAAGAACCCATAGAAAAGACCACCTTTTTAACTTCCTCATTAGAGACTTTGGAGAGGAGGGAATTGTTATCTAAAGAAGTGATAGAGTTAGGTAAGTAATGTATCAAAAGATCTTGTAGCATTGGATTACCTCCTCCATTATCATAATATAAGTTCTTTAAATAGTTGATAGCTAGGGGCTTTAGGATATTTTTATTAGATATATTCCCCTGCATCATTGAGCAAGGAGCTAATATTGTTCCTTCTTCTATGGTTTATCATTTATCTATGGAAGAAAGAGGAATAACAATCTCTTTCCTTTAGCTATTGCACTCATGACCTCTTCTTCTCGTAGATCTCTTCATCAATAATGAGTTATTTCCACTTGTTCCTACAACCTTCTTCTTCATTTTGAATGGTTGGGGGAGGATTTCTATCTTCTAATTATTTTAAAAGATAATCCAATTTAGTAGACAAATCTTTCTTTTGGGATAAAATATCCTCAAAGCTAGTTTTTCTCTATCCCCTAACTTCTCCATGGATATTCTCTATTGTAGAAGCAAAATTGTACATAGTTGAGCTGGTTATAGGAACTAACAACTACCTTTTAACCATTATCCTAAAGGTGGGATGGGAGGTCCACATGATTTCATATCTAAAGCAAGGGGCACTCTTGGAAGAGTCAAGCCATTTGAGAAGCAACAAGTTGTGGTCAGAGGTAGTTCTTGGGAGGGTGACTAGGATAGAAGAGTTTGTAATATGCCAAGCCAAGGAGGCCAAAAACCTCTGTAGTCATACTTGAATGAGATGGGAACCTTTTCTATTATTAGACCAAGTGAATGGGTTACCAAATAGCTCAAAACCAACCAACTCAGAGAAAATAATGAAATTTTCAAAGTCCCCCATACTGTCACTATAATCATTGAGGCCTCTAGACTTCTCTAAGGGGAAGAGGAAGGAGTTAAAGTATCTAGACATAAGGTAGTAAGAATTAGGATAATGCAACATACAATGCATGATTTCCTCCAGAGGTTTTTCCTGCCAACTCTAATGTTAGGTGTATAGACATTGAATGTGTGCTAGTGATTAAAGATCATTTTTAAAGAAATAACCAAAACATTATGAGAGAAGGAAAAAGCATTCTCACGTCATCGAAATTTTCTCTCAGGGTTTTATATTTAGCCCTTATGAAATGCTTATTAACACCATGGAAGAATTTCATTTTCTCCCACATCTCATATGTTGTCTCCTATTCCTCCACATATTTACATTTAGACTAGGACATGGTTCTCGCTAGAGCATCTATTGCAGCCTCTGTATCTCCTCCTTCTTCAATTGGTCTACATTGAGTCAACTAACTAGTTCAACATATTTGACCTTCACATGATTCCAGTAAGCATCTCCAAGATTCTTTAGATGCAAACAAAACTTCCTACACCATGAGTTGTAGTTTTCCTTAGGAAACTTTGATGTACCTCTTATTAAACATTTTGATCTTTTCCTCGAACTATTAATCTCTTATCTCCTGAGGACCTAGGATTCAATACCAATTGTTGGTCCTACCACATTTTAGTATACTGAGAGGGGGGTAAACCAATATACTTACTAATCTCAAATTTTTACTCTAGATCACACTCCACACTTAACTACAGGTTAGTGATAGCTATAACTTAACCAATTAGGATTAAGGAAAAATATGGAACATGAAATTAGCAACACATAACAAAGTATTAATATCGTGAAACCTTTACTAGGGTAAAAACCATTGCATGTGAGTTGATCCTCACAAATCTTGCACTCTTTTAATGTGTTCTCAGTAATATGTTATCCCAATTAGGAGATTGCAATGGCATTGTTAGGTGCTAATGGGGAGCTTCTTCACTCTAGATCTTTCTTGCTCTACCAAGGCTACTCCTAGCCTACTTGGGGTTATGTACTCCTAACCCCAACCTAGAGGACCCCTTCTCAATCCCCTTTCACCAAGAAATTCTCCCAATAATTCAAGTTTCAATCCTCTACCTTCAATTCACCAACTATGCACTTTTTGACCTAGTGATGCAAAACTTCCCCAAATGTGCCAATAGGGCCAAAAGAAAGTTTAGACCATTTTTTTGTGGTTCTTATAACATTTCATGACATTCTGCATTATTTTGATAAGTCTACCATACCCACAACTCCAAATTGTCCTATTTATCCTTGTAGCCTAAGAGCCCCTATTAGCCCTCCTAGAAACAAGGTACTAGATATAACTCCCAAAAACCCTTAACAAGGCCACTTGGTGTCTTTAGGACTTTGATTCCTAATGACCTAATCTTGAATATTTTTTAGGTCTTAGGCTCATGTTATGATCGTATAGTACAACTCTAGATTACCCTTGTTTTAAGGGTTTCAAAGGCATTGTCAATGAATCTTTCCCCAATGGTTTCAAACTCCACTTCCAACCTCCTCCTATGAGTTATGAAACCTTGGTATCCTAATGCTTCATTTCCCAAGCAATATTGGCATGTGCCAATCCTTTGTCTTCTCCAAAAATCCACTACAAGCTTTCATTGCACCTTGTCAAGCCTTTCTGTTACATCCCAATTTTTGACCTAATTTAAAATATAGCCATTGAGGTTCACATGAAATCATATATGATACATTAAATCTAGAATAATATAATTTAATAGCTCATGCACGATCATGTTATTGTAATCTCCTGCTATCAAGTTGAGTGGTGTGGTTAGATACCAAGATGCTCAGCGGATGACAAGATGATCCCTGTCTATTCCGGGTAGGGAGGGCCTTTCTCGTTAGAGATTGTGTGGGGATAAGTTATGGTCTAAGGTTGGGTGGTTAAGCCCCTAATAATGTTTCACCTCTCCCCAAGTTAACAGATGTATAGAAGAGAAAGATAAGCTATACATTCAATTGTTTGTTGGAAATAAGTATTTCTACTTTTATGATGTATATGCAAGATGAAGGTAAGATTAATTGAGTTATATCATCGTTACAGTTATTTTATAGTTAGTTGTGAGAGATAGATTTATCTAATGGATTGTTATATCAATCTTTCATTTATATGAATAATAAATATGAGTATATCTTCTAATCTTGAGTTACTGCCACAGTTAAGCAATCAGAAGGAAATGAATGATACAATGATATCTGGAGCCCTACATGATATAGTTGTATCTGAAGCCCTAATTGATTCAGTGGTATCTGGAACACTAAATGATATAGTGGTATCTAAAGTCCTAAATTATTTAGTTTCATCTAAAGCCCTAATTGATACAGTGGTATCTGATGCCCTAAATGATCTAGTGGTAATTGAAACCCTAAGTGATACAGTGGTATCTAAAGCCCTAAATGATCCAATGGTAATCGATGCCCTAATGGATACAGTGGTATGTGATGCCCTAATTTTATATAGTGGTATTTAATTATAATTGTCATTTGATTTTGATATAGAGATATTGGATGATAGTCATTATATGATATTGTTATAGTGGTATTTGTGGACTAACCTAGTTGGTTGTAGAAGCATCCCTATATTGATTTTAGTCTGGAATTCTGTGGTATGTAGATTTTAATTTCCATAGTAAATTCATTGGTGGTGTGTTTAGTTCTTAGTTAAATTTTTTTGTTTAACTGATTTTAACCATTAATCTCATTAACATGAACGTGACTGACATAACTATCTTCCTATGAAAATGAAGTGATATCTATAATTCTTGGATATGTTAGTTGTTAATTAAGACCCAAAAAAAGTGATTTTTACATATGGTATCAGAGTGCTAGGTTCAACGTTGAAACCTTGGGTCCAACATCATTTTTTTTTAGAAACTAAAAATGTAATGTTGAAAAATATTTATTTTACATAACTAGATATTACAATCAAAGCTAGAAAAATCACACCGAGAAATCATCTAGAATAGTTGGGGAAGGGTTGAGATGAAATGGACAGATGGATAAATTGCAATATCATAAAGATAAAATAAAACTAAGAAAATGACATGATTGGCAAGTCGAGCAGTGGTGATTGAGCCATTTATCCACCCATTTAAATCCTTGGCCAAGGTGGATTAAAGGCATGTTTTCCTAAAATGGATCACTAAGAGGTCAATAGTGCCAGCTGACAAAATGATGAGTTGGTGGAGGTCTGTCCTCAACCTTGACTGTTACTAAGTGGACACTCTAACACTAGGATTCTTGGGTGGCAGGACCAAAATGATACTTGTGCCTTATCCCAGGAGGGAGGGCCCTTCTTAGTAGAGAATAAGAAGATTAAATTGGGTCCAAATGCCGAGGCTTGTGCAATCCACACTAGCTCCTATAACTTTGATGAGATGTTATCTAAAACTCTGATAATGGCTAAATATTTCTTTTCAGTGGAATATTCCTAGCATTTACTTTATGCAATTATATTCCTGTTTATATGAAATGGTAGTAATATTTTTTAATCTATTTTTGAACTTGAACTGAAGGAAAAACAAAATGAAATTGTGAACCATGATTTTGAATGATAATCCTTTCTAATGTTGATTCAATGACAAGGTCATTTTGTGCTCCAGTATGGAATAAACACACATGCATAATTGAAACTATCAATGCTTATTTAACAATGTAACTTTTGATTGGCTTAAAAAATTTACACTGACAAGATGGGCATGAAAGCCTAGGTCACACAAATGGAAAATATAAACTTCCAAATATTTACAAGTGAATGATGAGCACTCAAAAAAAATCTTATGAGAATTTGTTTCAGATGCTTATGATCTTGATTAGATATATGATGATCTTTCATACTATATCATGTTTTTACCCTTTGACACAATACTATACATGTATAATACACATGCAATGTTGACTTTACATATTGAATTGTTGTATATTTTTTGGAGATGAAGTCTATATTCTATCATGAGATGATTATTCTAATAAAATTTTATTGTGATTAAGATGGGAAAGAAGGCCGAGGTTACATAAATGGAAACATGGATCTATTAACTTTTTTTCTTTCCAGGTGATCTATAAGTTTGCAAGGATGATCTACCCATTAATAAGTGCCATATGCAGATGGTATGTATAAATGACTTAAGTTATGTGATCAAGTTATGATCTAGAAATTGCTAGTTGAAAAAATCCAATTTTGAATACTTATCTTACTCTCAATTATTGAATCCTAAAAATTCTCTTATATGAATATATCAATGTGAAATCAAACTAATGATATGGTGAGTGTCTACATGAGTATGACAGGAATATGAAATAGAATATCCTACAACATGGTCAACTCAAGTGATTCTAAGGTGACCACAAGTACAATAAAGTGAACTCAGGTGAGTATGTGTTTAATTATATAATATCATGCAAGCATTTTTCTGGAAGTATTGAAGTAAAACTAGACCTTGATTTTTGGTCATGACTTAGATTTGACTCAAATTTGAATGATATCACGATGTTATATATATATATATATACATCTTGTATTTGGAATATTTTTTTAGTGAGTAATTTGCAGAGATCATCAAAGATGATGAAACACAAAGGGGAATGGTACGTTACATCCAAATTTTGGCTCAATTTTAAATGTTCCTTTACAATGTTTGTTACAATTTAAAGTTCATTGAGGATGATAAACCACAAGGGGAATGGTATGTTACATCCCAAATTTTGACCTAATTTAAGATATAGCTATTGAGGTTCACATGAAGTTAGATATGATACATTAAATCTAGAATAATATCATTTAATAGGTCATGCATGATCATGTTACTGCAATCTCTTGCCATCAAGTTGAGTGGTGTGGTTAGATACCAGGATGTTCAGTGGATGACAAGATGATCCTTGTCTATTCTAGGTAGGGAGGGCCTTTCTCGTTAGAGATTGTGTGGGGATAAGTTATGGTTTGAGGTTGGGTGGTTAAGCCCCTGACAATGTTTCACCTCTCCCCAAGTTGACAGACGTACAATAGACAAAGATAAGCTATGCATTCAATTGTTTGTTGATAATATGAAAGATGAAGGTAAAATTAATTGAGTTATATCATCATTACAATTATTTTACATTTAGTTACAAGAGATAGATTTATCTAATGGATTGTTATATCAATCTTTCATTTATATGAATAATAAATATGAGCATATCTTCTAATCTTGAGTTATTGCCACAATTAAGCAATCAGAAGAAAAGAAATGATACAATGATATCTGGAGCCCTAAATGATATAGTGGTATCTGAAGCCCTAATTGATTCAATGGTATCTGGAACCCTAAATGATATAGTGGTATCTAAAACCCTAATTGATTCAGTGGTATCTAAAGCCCTAATGTATACAGTGGTATCTGATGCCCTAAATGATCCAATAGTAATTGAAGCCCTAAGTGATAAGTTATATCATCATTACAATTATTTTACATTTAGTTACAAGAGATAGATTTATCTAATGGATTGTTATATCAATCTTTCATTTATATGAATAATAAATATGAGCATATCTTCTAATCTTGAGTTATTGCCACAATTAAGCAATCAGAAGAAAAGAAATGATACAATGATATCTGGAGCCCTAAATGATATAGTGGTATCTGAAACCCTAATTGATTCAATGGTATCTGGAACCCTAAATGATATAGTGGTATCTAAAACCCTAATTGATTCAGTGGTATCTAAAGCCCTAATGTATATAGTGGTATCTGATGCCCTAAATGATCCAATAGTAATTGAAGCCCTAAGTGATATAGTGGTATCTAAAGCCCTAAATGATCAAATGGTAATCGATGCCCTAATGGATGCACTGGTATGTGATGTCGTAATTTTATATAGTGGTATTTAATGATAATCATCATTTGATTTTGATATAGTGATATTGGATGGTAGTCGCTATATGATATTGTTATAGCGGTATTTGTGGACTAACCTGGGTGGTTGCAGAAGCATCCCTATATTGATTTCAATCTCAAACTCCATGGTATGTAGATTTTAATTTCCATAGTAAATTCATTAATGGTGTTTTCAATTCTTAGTTAAGAAATTTTGTTTAACTAATTTTAACTGTTAATCTCATTCACGTGAACATGACTGACATAACTATCTTCCTATGAAAATGAAGTAATATTTGTAATTCTTGAATATGTTAGTTGTTAATTAAGACCCAAAAAAAGTGGTTGTTACACTTTCTTGCTTGCCTAGGGCTCACTTGTAAAAATAGTTACTCGACTTCCACAAACCCCAAAATAATTATTTACATAGTATACACAAACCATCACTTGATTCCTAAGGCCATATAGTTTTAGCCATGGGAATTCAAGCTTTGGTCATTTTCATGGAACCTTGACAAAACTGGACAACAAGAATGAAGAATCTAACTAATTTTGCAAACCAAGTTAAATGGTAATTAACAATAAAAACAAGTGTGCAAATAATATCTACATCAATCCAAGAGGCTATTCCATTCAGAACAATATTTTATTCAATCAAAATCCTTCATTCAATCCTAAAAACTCTATTTTCTGTCAATCAAACTCCTCACACGTGTTGTTTGTACAATGGTGTGTCCAACCCCTAGAAATGAGTTGGATAATATTTAAATAGGCTCCCTCTTCCATCTTGGTCTTTGGTTTGAGCCATAAGTACCTATGTAGTTCGTTCTTCAAAATTGTGCAAAAAGTTGCTATGCAATTTTGCAAAAATTGCAAAGTTGTCACTGAGCAATGTTTTGACAACTTTTGCAAGTTGAGCCTTCAAACTTGACTAGTTTGTTTCCAAACCTTAGAAAATGAACCTAACACACCTAAGGACCACTTTTGAACACACCTTCCCCCTTTTAGGCATTTTCCCACATTTTGCCTCATTGAGCAATTTCTAAGCATTTTTTGCCTATCAGGACCTAATTGACAAAATTTGGCTCACATTCCAAATCCTACCGATTGAAACCTCCTGAACTTACCTTGGGAATTTATTCCTAGTCCTTATTTCCTCAATGGTTGGTTAGACCATTTACAAACCAAAAATGAGTTAGGGTTTCACCTTTACCCCTAGGTGGTCCTACACCATTCTCCCCCTGTAAGCGTCTAAGGTACGGCTAGAGAGAGGAATTCTTTATTGATGCCATGCTTCTTGAAATCACTCTCAAAAATCCAAGTGGCATTAGTTTCAAGTGTATCCAACCATTTCACTAGATATTCCTTATAAACCTTGTCCCTTGTACTCTTTTTCACTCTAGAATCCAAAATCATCTCCACCTATGGTTGCTTCCTTTAAGGTACTTGTAGGTTTGAGATATTCTTTCTTAGCTCTTCCTAATACTCTACTTCATCTACCTTAGGACCCTTATAAGGTATTAGGTCTTTTAAATTAAAGATGGGAGAGATAGCCATGTCCTTGGGTAAGTCCACTTTGTAGGCATTGGGTCCATACTTTTCAAGTACCTTGTATGGCCCAATCCCCCTCATCTGCAATTCACTAGGGATGCCCTTGTGTAAGTTGGCCTTATTTAAGTAGACCATCACCAAGTCTTCCACTTGAAATTGTAGTTCTCTTCTCCCTTCATCCTTCTTCTCTTTCAATTTCTGATTTGCCTTCATCAAGGTTTGCTTGACTTGATCATGGACTGAACAAAGTTGTCAACATGCCCACTGATGTTGTCATGTGTTGGTAGGTCCCTTAACTCAATTATTCCTTTTGGGTGAGTGCCATATACTACTTGAAAAGGGCTTAACCCTGTTGTTTTGTTCTTATTGTCATTGTAGGAAAATTCTACTCGAGGGATGACTTGCTCCCAACTTTGCCCATACTCCTTCGTAAGACACCTTAATAGGTTGCCTAGGTCCATGTTGATGACATCTGTCTGCCCATCTGTTTGGGGATGGTAGGAAAAAATATAGGCTATATTTGTTCCAAACCTTTTCCATAGGGTCTTCCAAAAGTACACCATAAATTTGACATCTCTGTCAGCAACTATGCTCCTTGGTAAGCCATGTATTCTAACCACCTCCTTGAAGAATAGGTTCACAATATTTCTTGCATCATGTGTTGTCTTGCATGGGATGAAATGGCTCATCTTGTTGAACCTATCCACCACCACAAACATACTATTTGACCCTGTCCTAGTCCTTGCTAACCCTACTATGAAGTCCATGCTGATGCATTCCAAAGGCCTATTAGGAATAGGTAGAGGTTGGTAGAGTCTTGCATTTCATGAAGTGCCCTTTGTCTTCTAACATATTCCACTCTGCTCCACATACCTCCTTACATCCCTTTGCATCTTGGGCCAATAATAGAATCTTTCCACAAGGTCTAATGTCTTGTTAAGGCCAAAGTTCCTACTCATGCTTCCATTGTGCTTCTCTTGTATGAGATTCTCCCTTATAGATTCCCTTGGGATGCACAACTGTTGACCCTTGAACAATAACCCATTCTGCAAGGTGTATTCAACAAAGTCAGTATGAAAATGATTTGCAAAGTTAGTACATACCTTGTAGACCTTTGCAAAATCAATGTCCTCCTCATATAGGTCTTTGAATCCATCCAATCCTATGCTCAGAGCATCTACCACCTTGTTGTTTGTCCCCTTTTTGTGCTTGATAGTGAAAGTGTAGGATTGCAAGAACTCCATCCATTTGATGTGTCTCAAACTTAGCTTCTCCTGTGAGTTGATAAAGCTTAGGGCTTGGTTATCTGTGAAGACAACAAACTCCTTAGGAAATAGGTAATGCCTCCACTTCTTGAGGGCTTGGACAAGTACATAGAGCTCTAGATCATATGTTGAACACCTTGTCTTAGCTTCACTAAGCCTCTCATTGAAAAATGCTACTGGTTTGTCCTCTTGGCTTAAAATGACCCCAACTGCTATGTTGCTAGCATCACATTCCACCACAAATGGCTTCTCAAAACTAGGAAAAACCCATATTGGTTGTGTTGCCACTTCTTTATTCAACCTGTCAAAAATTGCATTTGTTGCCTTTTCCATGTGAACTTGGTCTTCATGCCTCCTTTAATGGTGTCATTCATGGGTGCACAAATTTCACTAAATCTCCTCACAAACTTCCTATAGAACTGTGCTAGGCCATGGAAAATTTTGACCTCGGTAGCATATCTAGGAGTAGGCCAACTCAAGATTGCCTCCACCTTGTCCTTGTCCATCTTCAAATTTCCTTGGGATACTACAAACCCCAAATACACTAGCTCCTCCTCCATGAACTCACTCTTTTCAAGGTTCACTGTCAACTTTTACTCTTGAAGCTTCCTCAACACCATTTCTAGGTGCTTCCTATGCTCCTCCTTTGTCTTGCTGAAGATGAGGATGTCATCTAGGTATACGACAATAAACACTCCTATGTAGTCTTTGAAAACCTCATTCATGACTCTCATGAAGGTACTTGGTGCATTGGTAAAACCAAATGGCATTACCAACCACTCATAGAGACCCTCAGCAGTCTTAAATGTAGACTTGCACTCATCACCCTCTTTCATCCTAGTTTAATAATAACCACTCTTGAGATCAATTTTGGAAAAGTACCTAGCTCCACCTAGACAATCCATTAAATCCTCTATCCTAGGAAAAGGAAATCTATACCTAATTGTGATTCTATTGATTTCCCTAGAATCAATGCACATTCTCCACTCACCTCCCTTTTTTGGTGTTAGGACCACTAGTACTGCACATGGACTAATGCTCTTGCTAATCAGCCCCTAGTCAAGCAACTCATGAACTTTCCTTGCAATGTCTTTGTTCTTCTCTAGAGTCATCTTGTATGTAGCTTTATTTGGTAGTGATGCTCTTGGTATGAGGTCAATTTGATGACTTATGGCTCTCTTTGGGGGTAATGTTGGTGGTGCTCCATCACAAATTATATCCTTGAATTGATCCAATAGGTTTTGTACCTTTGCAGTTATAGGTATTTGTGAAGATGGCTTCTCCTCCTTGGGTTTCACCATAATGGCATACCCTACTCCCTCACCTTTCTTCAAGTCCTTGAGGAACTATTTTCCACTCATCAACAATGTCTTGGTAGTAACCTTCTCTACTTTATATTCCTCCATTATGGATTGTATCTTGTAGGTGACCCCATCCTTCTTGAAAGGATACTTGTTTTCCTTCCCATGATGCACTACCTCCCTATCATATTGCCAAGGCCTTCGTAACAATAGGAGGAAAGCATCCATGGAAAGCACATCACATAGGATCTTGTCTTGGTACTTGCCAATAGTGATATCTTCCCATACTTGTTCATTCACTAGAATATTTTGCCCCTTGTTCAACCAAGTCACCCTATAAGGACACACATGGGGAATCTTTGTCAAACCAAGCTTTTGTACTACTTCCTCTGACAATAAATTATTAGTAGATATAGAGTCTATGATTATCTTGCATACTTTACCTAGTATCTTGCTAGTAGTTCTAAATAATGCTCTTCTTTTCTTGGGTTCCTCCCTTACTTGCTCCTTAACCAAGACTCTCCTTAGCATGAGGTTCTCACACTTCTCTATGTCAAGGTCCACTTCTCCTGCTTTGTGATTATCCTCCTCTTGGATATAGGTGATCTTCTTTTCTCCATAGGATGATGATTCCTTCTCTGGACATTTGTAGGTAGGATGCCCCAAATTTCCACAGTTTTAACACTTCGTATTACTGAAGTGTGAGCCTCTGTTGTTGTTCCCATATCTACCTTTGCCCCCATTGTTGGATCCTCTTCCTCTGCTAGAACCTCCCCTTTGACTAGTCTTATTGGCTTGCTTATTCCATTTGGAATCCCTATAGCCTCTCTGCTTAGTGGTCTTCCCACTAGAACCTCCTCTTGAGCCACCTCTGAAGTCTTTACCTTTGCCTCTTTTTTTGGAACTTGAATCCCCTTTCTTCCTCAACTTATCTTCCACTTTCCTAGCCATTTGAAAAAAACTCTGAAATGTGGTGAGACTAAACAAGGTCAACTCATCCTAAATGGACCACTTAAGGCCATTTAAGTACCTTTCCACCTTGATGCTCTTTGCCTCATTTACCCTTGACCTTAGAACAAATTTTTTGAACTCCTCAATGTAGGTAGCCACATCAAGATCCTTCTACTTGAGACTATGGCTTTGCTTGTGAATCTGAATCTTATAGTCTTCTGGCAAATAGGTCTCCCTTATCTTTGCTACCATAGCCTTCCAATTGGCTATTGGTTTCTTCCCTTCACTCTCTCTTTCCTCTTGCACAAACTTCCACCAAGTCAAGGCTTGACCTTTCAATCTGGACTTTGTAAATCTCACCTTTTGGCCTTTGTTGTCCCCTCACACTTAAAGTAGTTTTCAATACTTTCAATCCATTCTAGGACCACCTCTACATCCATCTTTCCATGGAATAGTGAGACATTTTCTAGACTCTTGCCTCCAAAGGTCTCGAGAGCTTTGAGGAATGGTTCTTGTTCACCAAGTGGAGGATCTGGTTTAGGTATTTCATCCTCCAAACTCACCTTCTCTTTACCCTTGCTGAAGTCTTCATATTCCTTAACTTGGGATGCATCTTCCATCTCCTTTAACTTATCTTTCATCTCCTCTATGGCCTCATCAAGAAGCTTGGTCTTCTCTTCCATGAATTTCTTTTTCTCATCTACCTCCTTTTCCAACTCTGCATCGGTAACCATCCTTGAAGATCCACTTGACTAAGTGGAATATAGTATATCACCACAAGCCACAATCTTATGGCTTTGATACTGCTTTGATGGGGAGCTTATTCACTCTAGAGCTTTCTTTCTCTACCAAGGCTACTCTTAGCTTACTTAGGGTTACTAATCCTAACCCCAACTTAGAGAACCCCTTCTCAATCCCCTTTCATTGTTGTTGGTAAAATTGTAAATTAGCTGACGGGGGCCTTTGGGAAGGTTCTTGTTATGAAGCCGACGAGCCCTTCGATAATTGTCATGTAGCCGATGGACCCCTTTGGAAAGTATTTATACACCCTTTTGGGTCAGTGTTGTAATCATCATAAGCATAATGTGATGTCTTTGGCATATGCGAATAATAAAAGGAGTACTATTGTTCTTGTCTATTGTCTGTGTGCATTAATCTATTTAGCCCATATGGTAAAAATTCACCAATAAACTCTCTCAACAATTAAAGTTTCAATTCTCTACCTTCAATTCACCAACTATGCACTTTTTGATCTAGTGAGGCAAAACTTCACCAAATGTGCCCATAGGACCAAAAGAAAGTTCAGACCATCTTTCCATGGTTTTTATCACATTTCATGACATTCTTTATTGTTTTGGTAAGTCCACCATACCCACAACTCCAAATTGTCCTGTTTGCCCTTGTAGCCTAAGAGCTCATATTAGCCCTCCTAAAAACAAGGAAATAGCCATAAATCCCAAAAACTCTTAACAATGCCACTTGGTGGCTTCAGGAATTTGATTCCTAACCATCTAAGCTTGAAGATTTTTTAGGTCTTAGGCTCCTATGATGATCGTATAATACAACTCCAGAAAACTGTTATTTTAAGGGTTTCAAAGGCATTGCCAATGAATCTTTTCCCACTGGTTTCAAATTCCACTTCCAACCTCCTCCTCTGAGTTATGAACTCTTAGTATCCTACTCCTTCATTACCCAAGCAAGATTGGCATGTGTCAATCCTTTGTCTTCTCTAAAACTCCATTACAAGCTTCCATTGTAACTTGCCAAGCCTTTCTTGCTTGCCTAGGGCTCACTTGTAAAACTAGTTACTTGAGTTCCAAAAACCCTAAAAACATTATTTACATAGTATACATAGACCAATACTTGATCCCCAAAAGCCATAGAGTTTCAACCATGGGAATTTAAGCTTTGGTCATTTTCATGGAACCCTGTCAAAACTAGATAGCAGGAATGAAGAATCTAACTAATTTTGCAAACCTAGTTAAATGGTAATTAACAATCAAAACAAGTGTGCAAAAAATCTCTACATCAATCAAAGAAGCTATTCCATTTAGAATAGTAAGTATTCAATCAAAATCCTTCACTCAATCCTAAAAACTTCGTTCTCTGTCAATCAAACTCCTCCTCACACATATGTTCTATGTACAATGGTGTGTCCAACCCCTGGAAATGAGTTGGTGAATGTTTAAATAGGCTCCCTCTTCCATCTTGGCCTTTGGTTTGAGCCATAAGTACCCATGTAGTTCATTCTTCAAAACTGTGCAAAAAGTTGCTATGCAATTTTGCAAAATTTGCAAAGTTGTCAATGAGCAACTTTTTGATAACTTTTGCAATTTTGCAAGTTGAGCCTTCAAGCTTAACCAATTTGTTTCCAAACCTTAGAAAATGAACCTAACACACCTAAGGAGCACTTTTGAACATATCTTGCCCCTTTTTAGGCATTTTTTTACATTTTGCCTTATTGAGCAATTTCTAAGCAATTTTTTGCCTATTAGGACCTAATTGACAAAATTTGGCTCACATTCCAAGTCCTACCTACTCAAACCTCCTAAACTTACCTTGGCACTTTATTCCTAGTCCTTATTTACTCAATGGTTGGTTAGACCATTTACAAACCAAAAATGAGTTAGAGTTTCACCTTTACCCTTAGGTGCTCCTACATTAGGTGCTACCCTGTTAGGGGATTTTGATAAGACTTGTTAAAGTTTCACCCTATTAGGAGTAGCCTTGTTAAAGGACTTTTGAACACAAGTTAATGTGTCACCATGTTAGGGGATTTATACAAGCACTTGTTAGGGTCCACCCTCAAAGTGGTTTGCTATTGTAAAGATTAGTAAACAACAGGAAATGATCTAACAATTTAGCGACTACAATTAGCTTGAAATAGATCCTTCTTTAGCTCTCTTGACTAGTCTAGAAATAAGCCATGCCTTCTCTTGTCTCTGCAACTTCATATTTTGATCTCTTGTGTGATTGGCTCTCCTTGCTCATGTACATGTTACACCTTATGTTGTTTGTGCTTACTTTTCTCTCCTCAACACAATCACTCTTCGAAGATGACCCTTCTTTGATCAGTCTTCTTCACACTTATGAGATTCCACTTTAGCTTGACTCTTCTGGCTCTTTTGCTATTCACTTGGCAACCTAACCTTTACTCTTCCAACTCTATTTATTTTTATACTTTCCTCTTTCTTTTCTTGGAAGTCTTGATCCGCGAATTCAAATTTTGAATTCTCACCCTACTACTAGCTTGACTTCCCATTGTAGTAGCGTGTCACTCTTGTGAGATGTAGCGTGTTTGTACAAGAGTCACAAGTGTCTTGCATTTTTGATGACTTGCTCTTGTTGGAAAGAATTCAAATTTGAATTATTTTGTCTATTCCTCAATCTATTCCCCTACCACCAATAAATGTAATGTTGAGTGTTCTCTTACCCTGTACATGTCTAGGGAGTCATGGGTTCTTTGCTCCATGCTCTTCTCGCTGACCTAGCCAATCCAACTTGTTGATCTGTTTGCTTTCCCTTCCACTTTGCATCCTTCTGCTTATGTGGACTTCACTTAGTGTGTTTCATCTAAGTGAATTACCTTGTCATTGCCTCTATTGGGCTTACACATCTTCTCGGCTTTGATCACCTTTGTGAATTAGAGTCGCACATTAGTGTGTTTTATCGATTATTCCTTTCTACCGATCTTGATTCCTTCGCACGTGTTTCCATCAATGACACCATCTTTGATGGATAAGTCTATCGATCCATCTACGAATCAATCTTCAACACATTTAGGCCAACAAAAACACAAACTTACATATTGATTAAATGAAGAAATTTAACGTTATTATTTATATGTATTCTAATATAATTTGTAAAGATGATTAATATAGCCTACCATACTTTGATACCATGTTAGGATCTAAGATCTTAGAATATATATATAAGATGAGAATCATGCATACATAAATGCACAAATTATATACATGGGGTCCAAACCCTTTTTAGGTGAAAAACCTTATAAAACACCATTTTATAGAACACTTTCAAATGTAGTGTATGAAATGTCCCTTTTTCTGATTTTATATGATATTTCAAGCCTTTAATCATATTTTTAAAATCAAACAACCAATATTTCAAAAATCCACCAATTTTTCAATAAACCCCAAATCGGGTATGCTCGAAATAGTGCCAAAAACTTCATAGCTTCACATATTATTAATAAATCTGAAAGTGGACATTTTTACAAAAATTTCAGCAGCATAACAGCCCACAAAAATGCCATTTCCAAATCTGTATAACATTTACACAATAGCTCCCAAACGGAGGACAAAAACAATGCTATTGAGCTCCCGAAAATAACACAAAATAGCCCGAAAACACCACAAAAACACTAATAAATTATCACAGAAGTTTAACCATGACCTAATACATATATTCAACTTTATTTTAACATCTAAATGTTTGAAATATAGTAGCAACCCAAACTGATATGAAATACTCAACCGGAAACACCAAACTCTTACAAAAAACACACCCGAAAACACACAAATTTGCATTGTTCAGCACAAGGGCAAACTTTCCATGAGCTTGCACATGGAATGGCTTTAAACTCCCATCCTTAGCCTTCCTGGAAACCTACAAACTCCCGTCCTTGGGTCTCCTTCTCCATAGGTTTGGCAGCCTCTGAAGAACAACAAAGCAATGAGCAATAATCAAGTTTTGGAATGAGCCCAAAATGCCTCCAAATCTCTTAAAAGAGGGCATAACCCTAACTCACATCCAAGAGGGGTTAATAAAACATATTTTAATAATAATTTTCATTTATTAGTCCATTGGTTTCCAAAGATTAACCCCTTTTGCCGAAACTTCACCTTTTTGGACCTACTTGCCTTAGCGAAGATTATTATTTTTAATTATTTGAAAAGGGGACATGACAAGTCCTCCCCTCCCAAATATTGCTTGTCCTCAAGCAATGAAGGTTGGAATGATCAAGAACATGTGCTCCTTCCCAAGTTGCATCTTCTAGTGGTAATCCTTTCCATTTGACCAAATGCTCTATGATGCTCCTATTTCTCAATCTTTTCTCTCTTGTATCCAAAATCTCTTATGGTATCAAAACTAATTTCCCTTCATCATCAAGAGGTGGTAATTCTGTAGATACTATGGTTTGCTGGCCTATAACCTTCTTCAGGCAAGATACATAGAAAACATTATGTATTTTGCTATCTAGTGGGAGCTCCAATTCATAAGCTACCTCTCCTACCTTCTTGGTGATCTTATAAGACCCATAGAACCTTGGCTTGAGTTTCTCTGCCCCACTCCTCTTCAAGGTGCTTTGCTTATATGGATGCAACTTGACAAATACCAAATCTCCCACCTCAAAAGATCTTTCAGTCCTTTTCCTATCAGCATACAACTTCTGTTGGTTCTATGCATATTGTAGATTATCCTTGAGGGACCTTATTATGTCTTGGCTTTGCTTGATGAAATCACTTACTGCAGGTACTCTACTATCTGAAAGTACTAGATTAACAAAGGAAAGGACATCATAACCATAAAGAGCACGAAAAGGAGGCATACCAATAGACATGTGATGAGATGTATTGTAACAATACTCCCCTAGGTGCAACCATTTCACCCAAGCATGTTGTTGATTTGAAACATAGTTCCTCAAATATCCCTCTATCCATTTATTAACTATCTATGTGTGTCCATCTATTTGAGGTTGATAGCTAGTACTGGGAGTGAGTTCAGTTCCTGCCAAATGAAAGAGCTCCTTCCAAAAAGAGCTGAGGAATCTACTGTCCCGATCACTGACAATGTTTCTAGGCAAGCCATGTAATCTAAAAAATTTCTTGAAGAACAATTCGGCCACTTGTGATGCCTTGAAATCAGATGTGATAGGAAAGAAATGTGCATACTTAGTTAGTCTATCTACCACCACATTTATGCAATCCTTACCTTGAACCTTGGGCAGCCCAGTGATGAAGTCCATGGAAATACTTTCCCATTTTTGTTCAAGAATAAGAAGTGGCTGCAACAACCCTGCAGGAAAATTTTGCTCACTCTTGCTTTGTTGGCATACCATACATTCTTTAATGTGTTTAAGGACATCCTCCTTCATACCCTTCCATGAAAACTGCTCTCGAATTTGCCTGTATGTCTTGAAGTATCCCTGATGATCAACCAAAGGTGTGTAATGAAAGGCCCTCCTATACTCTTTCGTGGGCATCAAAGTGTTCATCATATCCACATATTCTCTAAAAGGAACCGAACTGTGAAAGTTATCATCTAAGCCATTGTAAGTAGCTCTTAATGCAATCAAGTTACTTGTAACCTCTTCCACAGGATTAAGGGCTGGATTTGGCACTGGTGGCTCATCTACAGGCAGAAAAATAGTTTTTGTTGATTTAGGGGGTGTGGGTTTCAGATTTCTTGGCTCCTCTGAAGTGCTCCCTTTCTCATTAATAGATGCAACTCCTTGCAATTTTTCTATCAATATTCGCAAAGCCTCTCTAGTTTCTGCCAAACTATCCACTGTTTGCTTCTGAATATTTTGGATGTCTTGGAAGAATTTCTTTGTCATCTCATCTAGATTAGCCATACTTTTTCCTTCTTTGGATTTTGTACTTTTACTTTCAACTAGAGGTTTGATCAAAATTTCTTTATTCTTTCCTCGCTGCAAATATCTCTTTTCTCTTTCACTTAGTTGCATGCAAACTTCTACAAACCCTCAGGCTAGCAAGATCATAGCTCTGATACCACTGAAATGTCATTTTTTCTGATTTTATATGATATTTCAAGCCTCTAATCAGATTTTTAAAATCAAACAACCAATATTTCAAAAATCCACCAATTTCTCAATAAACCCCAAATCGGGTATGCCCGAAATAGTGCCAAAAACTTCACAGCTTCACATATTATTAATAAATCTGAAAGTGGACATTTTTACAAAAATTTCAGCAACATAACAGCTTACAAAATGACAATTCCAGATCTGTATAACATTTACACAATAGCTCTCGAATGAAGACAAAAATAATGCTATCGGGCTCCCAAAAATAACACAAAATAGCCCAAAAACACCACAAAAACACTAATAAACTATCACAGAAGTTTAACCACGACCCAATACATATATTCAGCTCTATTTTAACATCTAAATGTCTGAAATATAGTAGCAACCCAAACTAATATGAAATACTCAACTAGAAACACCAAACTCTTACAAAAAACACACCCGAAAACACACAAATTTGCATTGTTCAGCACAAAGGCAAACTCTGCATGAGCTTGCACATGGAATGGCTTTAAACTCCTGTCCTTAGCCTTCTTGGAAACCTGCAAACTCTCGTTCTTGGGTCTCCTTCTCCATAAGTTTGGCAGCCTCTGAATAACAACAAAGCAATGAGCAAAAATCAAGTTTTAGAATGAGCCCAAAATGCCTCCAAATCCCTTAAAAGAGGGCATAACCCTAACTCATGTCCAAGAGGGTTTAATAAAACATATTTTAATAATAATTTTCATTTATTAGTCCATTGGTTTCCAAAAATTAGCCCCTTTTGCTGAAACTTCACCTTTTTGGGCCTGCCTGTCTTAGCAAAGATTATTATTTTTAATTATTTGAAAAGGGTACATAATAGTGTATCATAAAATAGACTAGAAACTAGAGATGCTTCTCCTTACTTTCACATGGCTCATAATACCCTTTGTGCATAGTGATATAACTCACTAAAAGATCTCAAAGTTCACATTCCTCTCAAATGCGATAGAACCTTCTTAAATATAGGAGGAATGGTAACTTCACTAGTCATGCCTTTCAATAACCCTCATTCATAAATAATTAATAATCTGCTAGTTATTAAATTATAATTGTTTTTCATGTGATATACTTAAATCATATATAATAAAAGGTTTAATAACCTTATATTAGAATGTCATATATAAATGTTATAGTAACAAAAAGAGACTGATCTCTCTCACCCATTATTTGATGGAATAAAAGGCTAAAGAGGTTTCAATGTGGTTAGGATTACTTTACCTCCTACGAAAGCATATACATCTAAGATCACCCCAACTATCACCCTACAATGGCAATCTTGTTTTCAGCACTATAAAGGTAATTACCATTTGGAAAAAAGGTAACATTATTTTGATTGAGGGCCCTTCCCCTAATCCCTCTCTTGTCTCTCTACCAATGTTGAGGATCATTCCAATTTCCCTATAGAAGGTTTTCCCTCCTTTTGTCATGGTTGTGATACCTTATTCACTAAAGTGGGAAAGTTGGTAGAAGAAGTACATAATTTTATAATGAAGTGGTTTTTATGAAAATTCCAAGTCATTAACAATAATACTTAGATCAAGGAAGGTCTTATGATGTTTGGGAAATAAAATAATGTAAAGTTCAATAGGGAATTCATGTATGATGTTGATAATTTTATACTGTCACTAACATGATAGTATTATGTTGAGTATTGTAGAATTCTAGCATTCTACAATTTCAGCAACCAAATGGACCCTAAAAGATTTTAAAAGACATTTCATGCTTTTGAACTATTTTAATAAATGAACGTGTCAAGATACTCAAAAGAATTCAACTATATAAATTTACCTGTAGATATATCTCATCAACTTATTCAAGCTTATTCAAAAAGCTATTAGATAACGATATTACTTCTTTTTTTTTGTTTACAATATAAATCGCTCAAATGAAAATTGTTATACTTCCCAAGGTTATTTTTTCATCCTTTTACTGATGTATCCAAGTAACTTCCATTTTTTCCATTAAAAAGTTAACAATCGGGATTTGCATAACAAGTAATTGACCAGCTACTGATTTGAACCTTAGAATATCTTGTTCCTTGGTTTGCCAGATTCTATAAGAGGGAAAACCCACAGTGATATTTATTTTTAAGGCTTTGCGTATCATTAGCACAACATAAGAGACAGGCTTCAGCAGCAATCTGGTCCTGCTAATATGTGCCATACTATTATTTTCACTCATTTGTTTTCCAAAAGCAGTGTCACTAAATATTTTAGATTTTGCAGTGTTTGTATCTATAAATTTTGCTTCAGTCAATGCATTGCAGCGCTCTTGTCACTGACTCGCTAACTTATTGTAATTATATATCCTGCACATATTGTAAGTTGGGATGGGTTCTAAAATAAAATAAATAGACTAGTTTCTTAATATTATTTCAAGCGAAAAGTGTTCTACAACGTATTTGATTGCAGTATATCTGGCATGGACCAAGAGTAATGGCATTACATTGACTGATAAGGAAAATAATCTCTTACATTTAACTCTATTCAGAGATTTATTCATCAACAATTCAGTTTCGCTATTTTCCATTGTGGATGTCATATTTGTCATATGAGTATTATTCAGGTGTACGAGGTAGGTTAAAATTCTTCACCTGCATGTTGAAAAGGATTTTCTATTTCTGAAAATGGTGATTGCTTGTTCATTCTCTATCCATAAAAGTAAAAACCATGAGGCACTTTGTTGTTTGTGGAAATTACTAAATATGAGAGTGAACAAAACAATGTCTCAAAGCGAGATAGATAGGAATTTTAGTAAGGTCATCACTTTGATTCTCAAATTTAAACTTTTAAGGAAAAATTATGAGCACACCCAAAACATTTTATAGAGAAGAATATTAATGCAAAGTTCAAACAATCTTCATATCAGTCGCACATTCAGCCAATTGGCTAGGGCAAACTATTCACTGGGTAATAAGTGGGACTACTTAATCTTTTAACATTTGCAGGGTTCGTGAACCTCCCTAGAATATCCTGCAATGCCTGAGTCATCACTTTCAAACTTTGGGCAACCGGTGTCCCTCTCCTGTCCAAGAATTTTCGCATTTGGTCTTTGAACCCAGGTTCCCTAAAGCACCAACTATAAAAAATGAAAAGCATACATAGATAGGATTTAATAATTCTTATTCTTTTAATTTAGCTTCATTTAATACATTATTGACATGGTTTCCCAGTAAGGTAAACTGATGGAAGGTGCCATAACTATAGCTACAATAATTTATTCAAGCTAATCCAAAAACTATATTAAATATCTCACGGATCATAACTAATTCAAGCTAATCTAGTAAGTTATAAACTCCAAGGGATTTATCAAGCTAACGAAAAAATTATTAAGTAGTATATTAGTTTTCTTTACATGTAAATTGTCACGAGCAGTCTAGCTCAAAAGTGATCCTGAATCTCAGGGATCATAGGTAATTCAAGATAATCTATTACGTTACAAATTTCGAGGGACTTGTTAGTTAACTGACAAGTTATTAAGTAATATATTATTTTTTGTTCCATTGTAAATTGTCACAAGCATTCTGGCTCAGTGATGTCTGAGATATGTCTTGTTTTATTTTATTGTTAGCTTGAATAAGTCATCAAAAATTTATTATTTTTTGTTGGAACAATGGATTATCTTGAATAGTTTACATTGCTTTCAGAAAGTGATTGAATGGAAAGAATGTCATGTCACATATTAGCAAGTTGAACCGATTGCAATTCAAAATTGACTTGTGAATCGTGACAATGATAAACAAAAGCCTCAGAAATATAGATCAGTCTGGTTTGATCCTCTTATAGAATCTGGCAACCCATGGTGCAAGTTCTATATTCTGTGGATCTCTTTTTTGAGTACGGTAGTATTCAGACCAGTAACTAGGTAACAATTCATTGTACAAACCCCCATTCTCAGAGTCATATATGCAAAATGGCAGCCAATCTTCACCTCCATTCATTCTTCTCTTCCTTTCTCGAGGGTATGCCAAAGGTGCTTGGATATATCTGCAAAATGGTGAAAAGGTAATAATTACAAAACTTGAAATTTCTGTTTGAACACTTCAATGCAGCAAAAAATAAAATGCTACCTGATCCCATCCAACACACAATCCCAGCAAAAATGAGTGTGTCCGAAAACATGGCAAGCTGATTGGTTTCCATTAAGTCCATGTATTTTTCTCACCCAGGCCTCTAGAAAATCTGAACCAATGATCTTTGGAAGATTTGGGTAGAACAGCATTCTTTTCTCTGGGCAAAGTTCTTGCCTGTGTCCATCCCTTTGTCAAATTCTGTAAAATATACTTCTCTATACTATTTTTTTGTAACAGAAAATTCTTGAGAAATTAAAAAAAAAAATTATTGTTGAAAGGCTATTATCCGAATTTCACGATAAAATCAAACTAATTTTAATTGGTGAGTTAAATGGAAGCATGTAGATCTACTTGATTGATTATAAGAGACAGAAATTTGCACTTTTAGATCTAGCAAGTGAAATGATATATTCCTCAATTAAGACTGGAAATTTCAATCTGTAATTTAAAGTGAACTGTAAATTTGATGTGATACTGTCTGAGTTTTCAGATAAATAGACCATCAATATTGTCTGAGTTTTCAGTAAATGGAAATTCTAGGCACCAAACACATTTCTCATATTATTACTGTAACACCAATACTGGGGTATGTCAGGACGCCGGGATGAGTTTCCAAGACAGGGGGACGAAGGACCTCGATTTCGGGACGATAGGGGATGACAAGGGTGGGGGTGTTGTATACCATACATATAGAACTTGAAATGCTAGTTATTATGAAATGACATTTCATTATAACATACCGAATAGAAATACTTGAGCATAGAAAAAATTGCAACATGAACCAGAAGCATTGGACATTCAACATAGTAACATAGTACATACTCAATAGTAACATTGAAAAATAAAAATTCAGATTATCAGAAAATATGATTAAATTAGTTCACTTCTAAAGTTCTATCAAATATCATAAAGATGATTACAATGAGTAGCATGATATGAATCAAATGAGTACAAAATCATGTCAAAATGGAGTGAAGGGAGGTCTCTAATCATTCCCCAAGCCAAAATCCTCATCACTGGAACTAGTAGACTTCTCATGGTCAAGATCCGCCAAAGGAACACCAACCAGCCCTACATCTGTGTTTGTTACAGTCTCGTCCTCATCAAACTAAGATGGCTCCTCTAGCTCTACATCCTATCATGTTGATGGGCTTTCCTTGTACATGTACATTTTTGCGATCCATGATACACAAGGCATCGTGTAGAGGAAGTAGCTTCTTTGCTCTCTTAGAGGTAATTTGTTTCTCATAATAGAGTGGATGAAGCTATAAGTATACCTATTCCTCTTTGCAGCTGAGGACCTAAAAACCTGAGATAACACTCTGTAATGTCTTCTCTTCCAGTCTATACATTTTAACCTTTTAAAGACTATGTATACGTGCAACTCCTAAATATCTTGTTGTTATGCCACAATTATTTTATGAAGAGTTTGTTTATACACACACACACACACATTCAAATGACAAAATCCCTTCCAATAATTAAAGATGCTACGTAAACGAAATCTTAAATAAAGAAGATATATTAAACTTCAGAAGTATGGATTTTTTATGAGTATTAATTTTGATATTGTAAAGATTGTACTGATCTAATAGCAGTCACTATGGATGTGGTTGATTGAATAGCAAGTTATAGTGATCCATCTGGGTATATTAAGGGTTTGTACTTGGTACGATTGCTTTTATAGTGGTATGAGTAAATGAATCTAGATATCAATCTCTTTTTTATGTTTTCATGGCTAAGCTTGTTTGCTGACATCCACTTTATAATATACGAACTCAGTTTGTTAGCTATTTGTAAGCCTTATGTTGATATGAGTTTGTTCTTCTATGTGTGTAGGAATACCTTGTATTTGTGACAGTAAGAGTATGGCAATAGTGAATCCAAGAGGGCAGATTTCTCAAGGACTGCTGTATTTCGTGTTCTGTTTGCTGCTTGTATCCACTACGATCTCTACAAATGTTTTGGTTTGCTCCTTTGAAATATCTCTTCTGTTTTAATGCAATCCTTGAATTATATGCCCACAATTATGGCTAGAGGAGATTTTCTTATAAATATCTGATCCAATCTGCATTAAGTCACCACTAGTAATATCCCCCTTTCCTGAGGGGAAGTGCCAACTTATATCTTGTTCCTAGATTGTGAAGCGTCATTGTCAAGGGGTACATCTTATGCCATAATTGTGCCTCTTCAAGACTAACTGGTTTATTAGCATTGCTAGACTTTAATCACATGTAATATTTATTTTATAATTCTTCATTATTAGTCCCTGCCTTATTTATAAGGCAGGGAACTAATGTTCCTAGTTGTGGTCCACAATTTAATTTGTAAAACTAAAGTAATCCTTTTTCTAAAGTTTAGAAATGATTTATTTTTAAATTAATTTTTACATATTAATTGCTTAATTTTGATTGGCTGACCCCTATTTTCCCAGGGGTAATTTTGATTTATCCATACAAGAAATTCAATAAATTAAATTCTGGAAACTTCGTCGAAATCTGTGGAATGTTGTTCATGGTGCTGGAAGCTTTCCTCTATAACATGACCTCCTCCTCCAATGAAAGGTGTACATTGCTTTTAGATTATACTGAACTGAAAGCAAAGAAAGCTTTGGCATAATAGCCATGAAAGTACGAAGAAAGCCTTGAATATGAGTAAAGCTTAGATCACCGACAATAAAATCACTATTCGTCCCATAATTTCTAGGCACTTGTAGAGAAGTAAATCCATTATGAGACAAAGTTAATTATTGTAGTGACGGATGATTGAAAAACCTTGACTATAAATCGCTGAAAAATTAGTTGCTGCTGAAGTCCACACCCTGAAGCATCTCACGCCCTGTTAAATCTAGCTACCAGGTGTTAGAAATCTAGTTATTTCTCAAGCTAATATCCACTAATGGTGTCCATAAGATTCTACTGTAAACTGTGTGATTTGCCAATTTTTGCACTCAGCTTGAGTGATTTTTCAGAGTCACTTCTTCTCCTCAAAACCATAGTCATCGGTGGAGATTTCTTCCTAAAATCTGAATTACCTTTACTTTTATATTTACCATGTCCTCAGCTTTAACCTCGCAAGCTCTTCCAGGGGCAAATCTGCAGTGCATCAAAAGCAAAGCACTGGGTGGTGGAACGGCCAGTGTTTCACCTTCAACTTTAGGTCCCGCATTCGTTGCTTCTTTTGCACCTACTCCTCTTTCTCGTCTTCCTCTTCATCATCCATTGAAATAGTGGGCACTCCAAAGCATCCAAAATTGACACAAAGATTCCACCTATTGTCCTGCATTTTGTCACCACAAAATGTAGGTAACAGTACGAAACTTTTTCAAATTAATTTCGCATTTCTTTGAGTTTATTTCATTATTTAATTGGTTAGTATTGATCAACCAATTGGTACCAATTAATACAATGAATCTTTTTATTGAAGGCCTTCGTCAAGTCTTTTTTGTTTTGCTTTTTGTCGAGCCTTTGCTTGATTTTTGAAGCCTTCAAAGTTCATTTTTTTCTTTTGAGTTTGTGTTTGTTTTTATTTAGTCCTTTGGTTTTGCTCATGTTATGCCTTTCGATTTTTCCTTCGATTCGGTCTAACTTAGAGGTCAATCGGAGTTATCAGTCAAGAGATATGGTCATTTTAGTGCCTCAAAAGTGGACATTTTAGGTGCAACAGCACGATTTAAAAAAATGATGTTATATTTTCATTTTGACATTCACTTTTTCAAAAATATAACATTTATTCACTTTTTGTTATGTTTTGAAGTTACTTTTCATTTAAATTTATAACTTAAAGTGACTATAGTGCACTTTATGTTATAATTTTAAGTTGAGTTACTTTTTAATTTTTCACTTAAAGTGACTATAGAACTATATAGTTACTTTTTAAATTTTTTATTTTTAAATCAAATACTTATATAAATGTCACTTTAATATAATGTTTAAGTATTATATTGATTAATATGATGTATAAATGTTATTTTTGACTCATATTGATGACATTTTTATAAAATTAAGTGAAATACATAACTTAAATGCCTAAAAGTGGACATTTTATGTGCATATGTATGTAAAAAACTATGAAAAATGGAAACTTTTCATGCTAATGCATATAAAAACTCATTTTGAAGACCTTTTTCATGCCATTACATCAAATGCTTGTAAAAGTGGACCTTTTTGATGCAATGACATGAAAAGTTGAGTTTTTATACTCGTGCATCAAAAAAGTGAAAGATGTTTATAAAATATGTGACTCCAAAAAGTGAGATTTTGGAGACTTGCACATTTTAAAATATGTAATGGGCTTCAAAAAGTGAGATTATGATCAAAGGCATATTTTAAAACATGCATTGGACTCTAAAAAGTCCGATTTTGTCTTATTACATGTTTTAAAATATGTAATGAACATAAAAATGTCCTATTATGTGAAGAAAACATGTTCTTGCTCCAAAAATCTCTAATTTTGCTTATAACTTTTGATTTTCTCCTTGGATTTGGATGAAATCAGTTGTATTCAAAACGTTTTGGAGAAGTGATCATTTTGCCCTCATCAAAAATCAGTTTATTGCACCCAAAAATGTGTTCAAAACTCCCAAGCTAGGGCACAATTTTGCACAAAGACTCCATAAATCTTCAAATTTGGAACATGTTTTTGTTTGGAATCAAATCGTTTTGACCTTATTTGCTGATTCCATTACATTGTCATCATTATTTTGGTGTTAAAACACCAAATCGTTTTTGCTTGGAGAAACACATTTTTGCTTAGAATGCCCGGAAAATTGGAGTTTTAATCCACTTTTGTGTTTTAAAGCAACTTTTGTGCATTTGGATCCATGTATATCCATTTGGGGAAGTCGTTTTTGCATTCACAAGTCAAAAATGACTCAAAAACATGGAGTTTTTGGCCACGTTTTTGCAAAAACGGCCCAGATTTTTGAATTAAAAAGTCATGTTTTTGTTCAAAAAACTCAAAAAATTGCATTTTCAACCCATACATTTGATCAAAAGGGATTGTTTTTGAGTTTTAAATGCATGATATTGTTTTTGGAGACCATTTATTCGGCACTTTCATGTCAAATCCGACCATTGAATTCCATTACATGCAAGTGCAGAAAAAGTCAAAAGGTTGTTTGAAAATCCGGATTTAAGGGAGAATTGGTCTAAATACTATAAAAATTGCTATTTTAGCTCTTTCTCCTTCATTTTTAGCACTTAATCTTCTTGTAAGTGGACCTCTTCTTTCATGCATTTTAATTCATGCTTATATTTGCTGATTTTATGCATGAAATCATTGAATGAATGTCATTTGTAAGAATTTTTGCCTTAAAATGTGCATTTTTCCTTTAAAATATGAATTTCTCCTTCATTTTGATGTTTTTGGTTCTTCCCCAAATTCCAAATTCGAATTTCATCTTTGGAGTGCATTGCATCTTGGCATGTTTTGAGTTGTTTTCAAAGGTATGTTGTTTTTCTTTTGTTTTGGTTTTGTGTTTTTGTTTGCCAATTTTTCTCCATTTGGAGAAGTTGCAAGTTTTTTTCCAAAAACTTGTTTTTCCTTTACTACATGCGAAAGCATTATCTTTTCATTTTTCACATTCCATTTCCATGTCATTATATCTCACATCTCATCTTACAAATGTGATTACATGTTTTTCACCATCATTCGCCATTCACACGTGCATGTAATCCCATTTTCCATTTCCATTTTCATCCATCTCATTTTTCGCTTTTATTCGCACGACACGATTACACGAAATGTCTTAAGTGTAATTGCATCTAAAAGGTCCAATTTTGACTAAAAGTCACTTTTTGAAAAGTCAAAAAGATGTCATTTTCTCCTTTCCATATGCATTCACACCTCCATGAGCAAATGCATGTTTCCGTATCTTTCCATGCTTTCCATCTTAGCCTTCATCCGCATATGCATGTAAAGCGTATCTTTCACTCACACTTGCATCTCATTTCACCCTCCACCTTCCGTTACATGTTGCATTTACATGTAATCCGTTTTCCGTGCAGTGACATCTTGAAAGCCCAAGTAACTTTTTGAAAATCGGCAATCTCCATTTACATGCATTCCCATGCGCCAAACACTTTACTTCAAAAAAAGAAAAAAAGAAAAAAAAAGAGTTAAAGGTGCTAATGGAAAGTTGTTTCGAGTGTACATTCGAACATTGTCAAGAAGGTTTTCAAAGTGTCAAAAACTCCAGTTTGTGCTAATCTACAAAAGAGAATTCACGACAACTTGAGTGAGAAAAGATGGATCACATCAAGTTTCCACATGATAATGGACAATTCATCAAAGAGAGCTAGAAGTTATCAAAAGACACAATACTATGGTTATCAACATGAATGTAGCAGTACAAGGTACAGGAACTCCCAATCCTGTTATCATCTAGGATTGCATCGTCAAGTACAAGGCCTTTTAGAATTGTTCTTTTCTCTTCCGTCTTCTTTCTTCTTCTTTCATGTTTGTAGTTGGAGAAGATGCATTACATGAAAAAGTATAATTACGTGTAATGTGAGTTACATGTGTATGTAAAAGATGTAATGTGAGTTACAGGTGCAGTTGCATGTAACCCTATATTTTCTCTTGTAGTTAGACTTGGTCAAAGTTGGTTGAGTTGCTCCCACTTTTTCCTCCCTTTTTTTCTCAACTTCTTTGCCTATATAAAGGAGTGCTCCCTCATTGTAAAAATTATCTTTTGTTGTATGCAAGAAAGCTCTGCCACATTTGTGCAAGCATAACTTTGATTGTGTAGTACGAATTTGGAAGAAAAGTGAATAAAAGAAGCAATTGGATTCGAAGCTTTGACTAGAAGCAATTGTGATAGAACAAATTAGAAGCTTTCACTATAATTTGTGCCTATTGTCTTGATTCATGTTATTATTGTGTGTTCAATAAAAGAGCATAGAGAGTTAAAAAACAATTGAAGCCCGAGCTTTGACCAGGAACAATTGTGAAAATCCATAGTTAGAAGCTTTGTCTGCGGTTTGTATTTTCATCTTAATTCGCAAAATAGTTAGACTGTTCTTACTTTTAGGAGTCATTGTTCCCTAATTGTAAAACTTTTACTATATAGAAGTACGACCAGACTTAGAGCCAAACCAGTATGTTTTAGCTAGCTTTTGAGTTAGAGAAGATTTATCGGTATCACTATTTCCAACTCTTGATAGAAGTGTATTTAGAGATTTACCTTGCCCATTATTCGTTCTATGAGTAAGTGGATCCTTTCTTGAAAGTTAAGAAGAAAGGATATTAGTAACACCTTGTTTAAGATCTCTCAACTTCTTGCTTACCTTGAGTTGATCCAAGGAGCGGTGAGAAGGGGGAACCTTCCCTTTAAGGTAGGAGAGACTCTGTCTCACACGCTGTGGCTGGTCATCCTATTTTGCGACTGAATTTTTACCCAAAACTGTCGGTTGAAAAATATCCACCCAACACCACCGAGCAATAACGAAAAGGAGAGTATATTTCTTAAAGCCAACAATTTCAGCGAGACTTTCCTGACGATGTTAAAGCCTTATGACTTTGCTTATGACTCTGAAGCTTCTAAATCTCCGCCTTTAAAGGCTTCTAGCTAATGCACTTCTCGCTCAACTTCACTCTCATTGACCCCATGTAGATTCAGTGATGTTGGGTACTCAGAATTATTTTATTTTTTGCAATTGAAAAATGTATAAAAAATAGGATGAAATTAATGTTGTTGTCAGAAACAATTAACTATTGTCAATCACCGAAATAACTTGTCAATATTCACTTTGGTAGCGGCTGGAATATCACCAACATCAAAAAAAAAAAATCTCAAGCACGAGAACTTCAGTTAAGTCATAACTAATAAAGAATTTAGTTTAATGAGCATTCACTCAGGATAATAAATATTGTACTTTTAGAGCTGATCCTGCCTTAAATGAAAAGTTTGGATCATATCTACAATGTATTTGTAGAGATATGGAAAATAGTTTAATATCAAAAATTATATGTACTTATATCTTCCACCAAATTTTTTGCAAAATTTGCCTTTCCTTTAGCATTATCTCTACATGCGGTATAAAAATGAACGAGGTAATTTTAAAAAAAAAGAGATTTGTTCAAGAAATTGGAAAAAAGTCTTTTCATTTATATTTTATTTCAAATAAAACAGATTTGTTCAAATAAATACAAGCAATTGGATTTTTTTTTTCATTTATATTTTGTTTGAAAACTAATGACTTAAAATTAGTTTCTTTGATTTTTTTCTTATATTTTTATACTAAGTAAAATAATAGTCAAAATAATTTTTATTGTTATTCTTAAATATTAAAATTTTTTATTACTAATTTCTTATAATACGAGTAAATGACATAATCAAAATAAAAAATAAATTTATTTTTTACATTTTAAGTTTAATTTTACTTTTACTATAAATAAATAAATAAATGATTTTCATAATTTTTCTGTTATTTATTTTTCAACTTGCTATTTTAATATGATTTTACATTTTCTATTTTAATATGATTTTATTTTTTTCATCTAATTCATGTTAAAATATTTATAAAGTTTAATATTTAATTGATCTTTGCGTCACTTGCAACAACTATGCTAATGATGAAATCTTCTAATACTAGGTTCTTCCATGTAAATATTTCAAATGATCCCAAAAGGTAGGGACTCTAGCGACCCTGTGGAAATTGTATCTGAGTGACTGAAGTCTTATTTTCATCCATTAATGCCTTGGATGATATCAATACTTTCCATATCTCCATCACGATCCAATGTGGACTGTCGTATTATATTATACATGCAATCAATCACTTAAGGATTCGTAAAAAAACTCCATCTGGTAATTTTGGTGCAGTATGACATGATATTACTATGCTGTGAACAACTATGTGGGATAAATCATTTTTTATTATATTCTTATTGAGGGTCTGCATTGTTTTTGAATGGTCGACTCCTTGCGATCGGTTCTGCGTTAGCTATTTTGTTGTATATCAAATCCTTTCTAAGTTTAAGCTTTCATTAGATATTATTTATTTGCCTATCTCAATATTAGAATATATATATTATTTATTATTAATATTATATTTAATAAATATTATGTTATAATTTATAATTATTTATTTATTTATTTTTATTATTCACTTATTAAATCCTACTGTAGAGAAGGGGACATTACAGTTTGCCTTTCCCAAAATTGCTTGTCCTCAAGCAATGCAACCATTTGGTGTGACTCCAATCCTGAAATGACAATTCCAATTTGAGGTTAGAACAACAATATATAAATTTATCAATTTTGAAAATAACAATATTTCATTTAATATACTAAGAATAATTCAAAAAGATAATATTATCTTTATATATTGTAGTAATTCCACGCTCCTTATTATGCATTGCCTTGTCCCACGAAGAGTCCTAATGAGTATACGTTATAATTTCTTGGAGAGACTTTATAATGTCCAGGACTTGATGTATACCCTTTTAAGACGCATCTATCCTTTAATCCATAGGAGAGACTTTATCTCTACCTTGGCCTCTATCAACACCCCTTTAGGATGTGTCCATCTCTATAAACCTTGGGAAAGACTTTATCTCTTCCCAACATTCTATGGATATCCCTTTAGGATGTATCTATCTTATAATCGTTGGGAGAGACTTTATCCCATCCCAGGCCTCTATGGATATCCCTTTAAGACAATCCCTATTTATAATTCTTAAGAGAGACTTTATCTCATCTCAAGCCTCTATGGATATCCCTTTAAGAATATCCATCTCTATTTAATCCTTAGGAGGGACTTTATCTCATCTTAAGGTCTCTTTGTATATCCCTATAGGATTATTCATCTCTATTTAACCCTTGGGAGAGACTTTATCTCGTCTTAAGGTCTCTTTGTATATCCCTATAGGATTATCCATCTCTATTTAACCCTTGGGAGCGACTTTATCTCACCCTAGATCTCTGTAGATACCCCTTTAGGATTATCCATTTTTATAATTCCGGTAGAGACTTTATCTCTTTCCAGGCCACTAGAAATGTATAATCTTTCTTTAGTGTCATACAAGGGATTTTGAGAAGATTTTGAGTGTGATTTCTCGTCCTGCATTTTGTCACCACAAAACATAGGTAACAGTATGAAACTTTTTCAACTTAGTTTTACATTTCACTGAGTTTAGTGCATTATTTAATTGGTTAGTATTGATCAAGCAATCGACCCCAATTGATATAATGATTCCTCTTATTGAAGGCTTTTGTCAAGTCTTTTTAGTTTTTCTTTTGTCGAGCCTATGCTTGTTGAAGCTTTTAACATTTTTTTTTCTCATTTTTGAGTCTGTAATTGTTGGTTTTTGGTCTTTTGGTTTTGCTCAAGTCATTGCTTTTGGTTTTCCCTTCAATTCGATCTATCTTAGGGCTTGATCGGAGTTGGCAATTAAAAGATATGACCATTTTAGTACTCAAAAAGTGGATCTTTTAGGTGCAACTGCACAAACTAAAATATTATGTTATATTTTGAAGTTGACATTCACCTTTTGAAAAATATAACATAAATTCACTTTATGTTATGTTTTTAAGTTACTTTATCATTTCATTTTTTTACTTAAAGTAACTATAGAGCACTTTATGTTATATTTTTAAGTTGAGTTGCTTTTTAATTTTTCACTTAAGTGACTATATTAACTATATAGTTTGATTTAATTTTTGAATTTTAAATCAAACTTCTTAATAAATATTACTTTTTGAATGATATTTGCATATTATATATTTATCTATATAGTGTAAATATTATTTATGACCCGTTTTAGTAATATTTCATCAAAAATTAAATTGACATGTGCTTAATTCATCACTTAAGTTGTACATAGCATGTCTACAAGCACATTTGCATCAAAATATGCACTTGCATCCAAAAGGTGTGATTTTGAATGAAAAGACAATTTTAAAACACAAAACATGTGTTTTAAAATATGCAATGACTCCCAAAAGGTGAGACATGCATAATTGAGTGTTTTTAAAACATGTAGTGACCCCCAAAAGGTGCGATTTTGCACTAAGAGTCATTTGTGAGAAAACTTTAATATGTGCATATGCATCCAAAAGGTGTGATTTTGCTCATGGACTCCATTACACATGTTTTAAAAACATGCACTTGCATCCAAAAGGTGCGATTTGAATGGGGAGACTCTTATACATATTTTAAAACATGTAATCTCTTCCAAAAGGTGCGATTTTCTTTTAATACATGCATATCCCCTCATAGAATCCGAAATTGAAGATTCAAGGGTAAAAAACTTGATGTTTTCCTCCTCCAAGAACACGTTTTTCATAAAAAATGCTTAGATCTACCCATATAATGGCATTTTGATCACTCTTTGGCTCAAATAAAAGTCATTTTGAGATTTCGAATCATATATATACTATTGAAGAACACATTTTTGCCTTTAGATGTCAAAAAAGCTTCATTTCATGCCTTTTATGAATCACGTTTTTACTAAATACGCCCACAAAATTGGGGTTTTAATCCATTTTTATGTGTTTCTAAGTCACATTTTTGCATTTGGGTTCATGTATATGCATTTGGGGAAGACGTTTTTGCATTCACAAGTCAAAAACAATCAATTTACATGTATTTTTTGGCCATGTTTTTGTTAAAAAAACTCAAAAAATGGCATTTACAGCCCGTACATTTGAATCAAGTGGGGCATTTTTGAGTTTTAATGCATGCTATTGCCTTTAGAGACCACGTTTTTGGCATTCTCATGTCAAATTCAACTCTTCATTGCTCATTAATATTTGTTGAATGCAAGTATGGAAGAAGTCAACTTATTGTTTGAGAATTTGGATTTGGAGGAGAATTGGTCTTCAAAGTCTATGATTCTTGCTATTTTGGCTCTTTGATCTCCAAGTAAGTGGACTTTTTCAAACTTGCTCATAAATTCATGCTTATTTTGTTATTTCCATGCATATTTTAGCTTGAAGTTGCACACTTGTCCATATATATGCCCTGAAAAGTGCATTTTGCCTTTAAATATGACGAAAACTCTCATTTTCACTTTTTTGGATTTTTCCCAAACTCCAAATTTGAATTTGCATTTCATAGCAACTTGCTTGTTGACATGTATGAGTTTAAGACCAAAGGTATGTGTTTTTGTTGTTTGTTTGCTTGCTTTCTCATTTTTCTTCATTTGGCAGAAATTGCAAGTTCTTTCCCAAGAACTTGAGCACATTTCACTTCACTCCATTTTCCACCATCTCATGCAAGTGCATCATTTCATTCCATATTCACTATTACATGCCAAGGCACATTGCATCCATTCCTTTCATATGCAATTACATTTCAAGAGCAATTACATGTAATTCCACTTTCCATGTCATGACACACTACATCTCATTCTCCACATACGATTACATGTAATCTCACCCTCCATCCACATTTACATGCAATCTCATCCTTCGTTCCCATTTACACGCATTTCCATCTTCCGAACCTAAATGCATGTCCGTTTTACATGTAATCCACTATTTGTGTAATGACATCCAGATAACCCGTTTTTGACAAAAGGTCACACTTTTAAAGTCAAAAGTTATCATATGCATCCCAACTTGCATTCTTGACCATGCCCTCAAAAGCCCATCATTGCCCACATGCAATCCATCTTTCCAAGTCCGACTTTGGCCCTTTCCATCCAATTACATATGCTTTCCAATTCATTTCGAGCCATCATATGTATTACATAAGTGTCTAATCCATACGTCAAATACCCACCCCTCATGGATTCGTCATTGTAACTCAAATCTCAAAGTTCTCAAGGATTCAATCTCATTGGAAGATGTTATCATCTTCATGTTACGGCATACTCTTCAAGATATGTCAAAACTTCTTCAAAAAACAGAGATATCCTGTCAAGAAGGCATGTTTTGATTCTTAAGCAGTAATTCATTTGATCTTCATTTTCCCAATGGTTGTCCAAGAACTTGAGTTCGTGTGGGAATGCGCCAAGCACTTTGTTTCAAAAAAAAGAGGAAGTTGCAGATGCTTATCGAAAATTTGTTCCAATTTTACCTCCAACCATCATTGAGAAGGTCTTCAAAGTGTCAGAGACTCCAAAATGTGCTAATCTACAAAGGAGAATTCATGACAACTAAAACAAGAAAAAGCTTGATCAAATCAAGTTTGTAAATGACAACAGACAATTCATCAAGCAGAGTCAGAGGCTATCAAAAGATGCAACACCATGGTTATCGAGGTGCATGTAGTGACACAAAATACAGAAACTCCCAATCCTGTTATCATCCGAGATTGCATCATCAAGTACAAGGCCTTTGCCGACAATTTACAGGATTGATTCATTCGGAATCAATAGTTTTAATTCTCTTCTATCTTCTTCCTTCTTTAGTTTCCAAGTTTGTACATGAACAAGATGTATTACATCAAAATGTGTAATTACATGTAATATGATTTAAATGTCCTAATGGCATGTAATCCAATATTTTCTCTTGTTAGTTTGATCGGGTCAAAGTTGGTTGAGTTGCTCCCACATTTCCCTGCATCTTTTTTCTCAACTCCTTTGCCTATATAAAGGAGTGCCTCCTCATTGTAAAAATCATCTATTATTGTATGCAAAAGAGCTCTAGAGAAATTGTGAAAGCATAAATTTGATTGTGTAGCATTATTTTGAAAGAAAAGTGAATACAAAAGAGTCAATTGAAGTTGAACTTTGATTGAGTGCAATTGTTACTTGTGCAAGTTGGAAGCTTTGATTGTGATTTGCATTTGTTGCCTTTGTTTCTTGTGTTTTTTGCATTCTTGATAATTCAGTATAAGAAAGAATTAGGAAGCAATCGGAGCCGAAGCGTTGACTGAGAGCAATTATAGAGATATATAGACTAGAAGCTTTGACTGTAGCTTATATCTCTTTCTTGATTCACAAAATAGTTAGAATCATTTACTTTTGGAAGTCTCTGCACCCCAATAGTAAAGATTATTCTTATATAATAGATTACGACTGGACTTAAAGCCAAATCGGTACACTTTCAGCTAGTCTTTGAGTTAGTGGTAGTTTATTGATATCACCATTTCTAGCTACTAGATAGAAGTCTAGTTAGAGATTTAATCTTGCCCATTACTTGCTCCACGAGTAAGTGGATTCTTTCCTAAAAGCTAAGAGGAAAGAATATTAGTAACATTTCTTACAAAATCTCTCAACTTCTTGCTTACCTTGAGTTGATCCAAGGAATGGTGAGAAGGGGGAGCCTTCCCTTTAAGGTAGGAGAGACTCTATCTCACATGCTATGACTGGTCATCCTATTTTGCAACTAGATTTTACCCAAAACTGTCAGTTGCAAAATATCCACCCAACATGAGTAAATACAATTAAACATTCGCATTAATATGTTTGTAGTTGTTTATTACAAATCTTCATCTTGATTTGATAATCAATTACTTGGTCACCGAGTTACTTGTTGATCCTAATAAAAAAAGGTAGGGATAGTTTCCACTAATTTGAAGTGAATAAATTCCTAATTTATTATTCCATTTTATTTTCCTTCTCTAGTATTGGTTGCTAATTCAAATCTCAAATTTGTGTATCAGGTTGAATTTCTTCAAAATTCCATCGATTTTCCCCTTAATTTTGTGATTGGATGCTATTGAGACCTCTTGTATCATGTCTTGCTTTCTTATGAGACTCTTCTATTTCTCTGTCAAATATTGCTTCCATTCTATGGATTTGGTTCCTTTTGCCACACTTGTGTCCTAATGCCCATGGCTCTTTGCACTTGAAACATAAGCCTCTCTTCATTATATCCTATTTTTGCTTGAGAGTGTCTTTTCCTTGGCATTGATGCCGAAGACTCCACTATTCTTTGCATAAGAAACACTATTTTCCCTTATAATCTTTTCTTGAGTCTTGATGTCTATATTCTGTTTTGGCTGAAAAATTCTTATATCTTTCTTTTGAAGGATTTGATTCAACCTTTCTTTCTTTTCTGATGGTTTCTTCCAAGTTTTAAGGTTCAAACGGTTTTACAAAGCTTCTAGTGGTGTCGTTAAGTCCTTCTATAAACATATGAGTAAGTCCCTTTTGAGAAAGATCTGGGACCATTATTGATAACCCTTGGAATTTGCAGGCAAATTCTTGCACTGCTCTAGTTGTTTGCATTGAGTTAGTTCTTGGAAATACCATTCAAGGTCCTTATCATCAAATCTGCTCACGAGTCATTGGAAGAATTCTCCATAGGATTTTATATTCTGATGCCCTAATGAGATACGTCCATGATGCCACCAATTATGTGTTGCTCCTTCAAGATGGAGTATCACAAATTGGAGAGCATCTTCTACTATCATGTAGCTTAGATTAAAAAATGTGCTTAATTTTTCCAACCATGTGTGGGCTGTAATCTTCCCCAATCCATCAAAATTTGGAACTGCTAACTTTCTCACTATGTTTGAGTTCATTTATATGCCTCCTAGGTGTCTCTATTGTTTTATCTTCACAAAATTTCCTAAATGATACTACTCTAATCTGAGGTTCTAGAGCTGCATAAGCTCTTGCAATTTCTTCAATTCTAGTCATTGGTTGTTTTATTCCTTCTTCTTGTCTTGGCATCTCTCCTCTAGGCAAGAATGGGAGTTGGTATATTGCAGCCCTGGAAGATACATTATTATTTTCTGAGTGTTTTGAGCTAGTGTCGCTTGCATGGGTAGGATGACCTTTTAAATTATTAATTGAACTTACCATATTTTGTAGAGCTTGGAGAAGGGCCTGATTTGACTCGTCAAAGTTTGGTTGGTTTTCTTCATAAAGGATCTCATCTCATTGGCTAGTTCATTCATGGTGGTTCTCTTTGTTCTTCTCTCGTAAGTTCGCATAAGCTTTTACTCACAGGATGGCAGGATTATGCACTGATACAATTGTAAAGTCCCCTCTTCTGCTCTATACTTTTTGTTGAACAAATGGTAGCTTCTATTAGATATAGGAATGATGATCAATTTGATAATATGTGTGTGTAATGATGTCAGTATGTACTGACATATGTATACACACATATATATTTAATTGTATATATATTCATGTCATCATTTGCAATAAATTCTGGAAATTGATAATCAGTCATATAACTGATCGAAATCTACTTTATTCCAAGTATATTACCAATCTGCATTTAGAGGATATTGTGTGCAGCTTATTGGCATTTCATGTTTCATATAGGATCCCAATCAAGAATTATTATCGGTGATCATTTTCATATTGCATATTATTTCTTTGTGCAAGACAAATACAGATCAAACTTGGTAAACATTTATGTTTATTAAGTGACAAACCCCAAGTAGAGATCAGGTGTCTAGTTAAGATGAAAAGGCACGATTCATGGGATGTGTCTCTTCTATGTATACTTAATGCATATCCAATCCACAAAAGGAGACATCAAAATCAATAAATGCTCCTCTTGTAGATCGAATGCCCTTAAGAGAAAATTCAGACTTGTGAATTCATGATCAGTATTTCTCAATATTGATTTAGTATCACCTTCATATTTGTCAAGTTCAATATTCTGGTTATAATCTGCAAGAAAGTATAGTGATTGGTAAGAATCATATTCTGAAAATAGAAAAGAACAGATAGATCACATCTGAAAGAAATTTTATCATATTTAATATGGTATCAGAGCCTTGCTAGGGAAGATCTGATTAAATTTGAGATATTAGATTACTCTAAAAACACATTCTCTCTTGAAATTGCAATCACATTTCATTCTTCATAATGTCAATTGTAACCAGGTTTGAGGATCGTCTTCAAGGAAAACAACTTTACGTCTTGGAAATTTATAATCATAATCATGATGATACTGAGAAAATAAGTTACACTCATTTGTCAAAGAAAACAAAATAGAAACAAAGAATGATCCAAAGAAAACTCAATGGATTGAGAATAGAGAGAAAGCTATGACACTTATAGTAGATACAATTAGGGACCATATATTACCTATATTGTCAAAACATGAGACTGCATACCTAACTTTTAAATTCCTTGAAAGCACTTTGAAATAAACAACACTAGTATGACCTTTGCTCACAAGGGAGAATCCATTAATGCATATTTCATGAGAATCACTAAACTAAGAGATCTACTGTCAATAGTTGGATATCAAATTGATAGAAAGGAGTTAACACTACTTGCTCTAGGTGGCCTACCAAACTCATGGGAGTCATTTGTCCAAGGAATTAGTGCAAGATCAAAACTCCCTAAATTTGACAAGCTAAGAACATAGTGCTCACAGGAAGAATTGAGACTAATAACAAAAGGAAACAATCAAAAACCCATAGATGAGAATATTCATGTATTAAACACAAATTCTCGTAAGAAAGGTAAGAAGAAAAACTTTAAGAGAAGGAGAATACTTATGGAAAGGGATCATCCAAAAAGAGGAAAGACATCTCCCAAATACAATGTTTCAGATTTGATCAATATGGGACACTGTGCAATCAAATGCCCTAATAGAACAAAACAGCAAGCATCCTTTGCTAAAGTTGGAAAGACAAATATAAAACATGATTATGAGAAATTTATTTTCTACTCAGTATCATCAAGTCAAGTATCAAACAAATTCAATACTTGGGTGATTGATACTAGTTCATCAAGACACATCATAGGATTGAGAGAACACTTAGATACTATGGTACAAGAAACTGATGAAGTAGCTATTGAGGATGATTTTGCACATCTAATAAAGGGGGTTGGAACTTGCGCCATAAATTTTAAGTCTAGCATCTCTCTACAACTCACTAGAGTATTGTTTGTACCAGAAATAAAGAGGAACCTAATATCTATTTATGCTTTTGAAGACAATGGATATAGGGTTACCTTTATGGATGGAAAAGTTCTAGCATGGCCAAAGAACTCCACCATAAAGAAAGCACAAACTATAGGTATAAGACAAGGATATCTTTACAAACTTTGCACTAACATGAATTAGGCCCTTATTCATAAGACCTTTGACTCAAATGAAATTTGGCATAGAAGATTAGGACATATTCATTTCCGTGCCCTACCTTCAGTAGAAAAATTGGTAACAAAGTTGCCCAAATTGAAACGAATTCATGAAGGAGCATGCAAAGGGTGTGCCATAGGAAAGAATACAAAGGAGACCTTCCAAAATAGTTTTAGTAAAACCAAAAAAGTATTAGAATTAGTCCACTTTGACTTATGTGGACCCATGTTTGTACCCTCCATGGGAGGATTCTTATATTATGTAATATTTGTGGATGACTTTTCTAGAAAGACTTGGATATATTTTCTTAAGTGTAAAGAGTCAAAGGAAATCCTTAAAAGGTTTAAGGAGTTCAAAGCTCTTACAGAAAAATTTTCCAGGAAGAAAGTCAAAGTACTAAGAACAAATTGTTAGTGGGGTTGTCATTACACCAAAAGACCGATATGTCAATGCCCGATACAACCACTCAACTTATAGTACACATGAGGCGGTTAAGCCCTTGTCACAAATCTCGAGGGGAGCGCTGAACAAATTTCTAACAATCTCCCCCTCAGCATTGCTTGAGGGTCTAAGGATTTGAACCTGTGACCAATCTTTGATACCACTTGTTAGAGTGGGGTTGCTGTTGCACCAAAAGACTGATCTGTCAATGCCCGATACAACCACTCAACTTATAGTACATAGGAGGCAGGTAAGCCCTTGTCACGAATCCCGAGGGGAGCGCTAAAGAAATTTCTACTACAGATAATTGGAAGGAATACACCTCAAAAAAATTGAAGGAATTTTGTATAAATGTCGGGATTAAGAGGGAGTTTACTGTGTCCTAGAATCCACAACAAAATGGTGTTGCCAAGAGGAAAAAAAAAACTATTGTAGAAGCTGCTAGAGCAATATTGTATGACCAAAATATAGAAACATGATTATGGGCAAAAGCCTTTAAGACAACTGTCTAAATTCAAAATAGATGTCCTCACTCACATTTAGATAACAAAACCCCTAAAGAAGCGTTCATCGGTGTGAAAGGATTTTTGATTGCTTTGTCTACATTCATGTGCCTAAAGAAAAGAGGTCTAAATTAGAACCCATTGGAAAGAAATGGATATATGTGAGCTATACTAAAACCTCAAATGCCTACATAAAATACATACCTAGACAAAAACAAATTGAACTCAGCAAAGATGTCATTTTTGAGGAAGACATTGCTTTCAACAGATCAAAGTGTTCTTATAAGATAGAATTTCAAGATTCCCCTCAAGACATGGAGGAGGATCATGTCCCTGAGATTTAGAGGGAATCTCTTGAAGAAACCATAAATGAAAACTAGACTACTCTAGAAGAGAATCCTAATAACAACAACAAAAATGTAATAACCCCAACAGGTTATAACTTCTTCAAACACCAAAAATCTTTATACTTCAGTTGTTTGACATTCCATGAAACACTTTGCAAGCAAGCTCTGATACCACTGTATTGACCCTGCTCAAATCCGACCTTAAAATGCTGATTGAAGGCTCGAAGAATTTTGTCAAACACTTTGCATATAAGGGGTCATATGACTGATATAACTTTTCATATTGCTGCAATGACTCTTGTTTCGATTTGCATCAAAGAGAATGCTTACAAAAAGACTCCAGATTGTCTAAACAATGACCTAATATGAATGTGCAACTAATTTTGGCAATATTCAATACATGTATGAAGCTACAACAACTAGTAATTATGACAAATACTTTGGATGCAACCTAGGATGGCATTAATGCACTTACAACCAAGTGGCATTAATATAAACACTTAGTATGCAAAATTATAACATTATTTATGCCAAAAAGAGAGCTTACAGCCAATTAATATTTTGATAAGTAGGAGATAATTTCCACAGCTAGTCAAATTGTGATATGAATATCAGGATTTAACTGTGTGATTTTGAGTCAAACTCGATGACCCATGTTTCATGAGTAGTGATTCAACATGAATCCATCTCTCATGAGAATAAATGGAACACTTAGCACTCATTGGATCTAGGTGATGCTCACAGGGGTGAAGCACCGGGGCTTCCCGGGAGGTCACCCATCCCAGTACTACTCCAGCCTGAGCGCGCTTAACTACAGAGTTTCCTCCATAGTTAAACCCAAAGCTTGCAACCCCATTTGCAAAACCTTCACCAAGTGTTGTGCCTTATGAACCATTCATTAGAAAGCCCCTTAAGCTCATCAATTGATAAGTAGGAGATAATTTCCACAGCTAGTCAAATTGTGATATGAATATCAGGATTTAACTGTGTGATTTTGAGTCAAACTCGATGACCCATGTTTCATGAGTAGTGATTCAACATGAATCCATCTCTCATGAGAATAAATGGAACACTTAGCACTCATTGGATCTAGGTGATGCTCACAGGGGTGAAGCACCGGGACTTCCCGGGAGGTCACCCATCCCAGTACTACTCCAGCCTGAGTGCGCTTAACTACAGAGTTTCCTCCATAGTTAAACCCAAAGCTTGCAACCCCATTTGCAAAACCTTCACCAAGTGTTGTGCCTTATGAACCATTCATTAGAAAGCCCCTTAAGCTCATCAATTGATAAGTAGGAGATAATTTCCACAGCTAGTCAAATTGTGATATGAATATCAGGATTTAACTGTGTGATTTTGAGTCAAACTCGATGACCCATGTTTCATGAGTAGTGATTCAACATGCATCCATCTCTCATGAGAATAAATGGAACACTTAGCACTCATTGGATCTAGGTGATGCTCATGAGAATTAATATTTTGTCAAACAATTGGCATGCAAACCAATAAGCTGATCATCAAACTCTAGGGTTGCAATATAGATAGTCTAAAAATTACAACGCTCTTTCAATTGCAAAATCCTAGCCTTCCTTTGATACCAATAATGCCAAATGGCAAACAAACACAAGTACAATGTAAAATAGTGAAGTGCTGAAGCTATATTTTGTACTCAGCTAAAAACTTACATTTCTCAGAAAATATGCCAAATGAGAAGTGGAGAACCTGATTGTAGATGGCTGCAATAATTTTTACCAACGCTGAAGATGCCAACACTCAAGCCAAAGTCACTCCAAATCTGAAAATGTACTTCCTTGCAAATTTTTGAAAATGTCTAAGAGTTTTGAAAATTCTGAAAATTGGATCAGACTTGTAGCAAAAACGAACCAGCAAGTATAAATCTTTTCTCCACCACAAATTAAGCCTTTTAAAGATGTCCTACAATCAATTCATGACTGAAAATGAATAGACCTCAGAAAATGCCCTCCTTCTATAATTTCGGGTTTGCTGAAAGAAGCCTCCTAAAATTTCGGATCTGCTAAAAATGGCTTCTTATAATTTCGGACCTGCTAAAAATGACCTTCAATAATTTCGGCCCTGCTAAAATGCCTCCTGAAATGCTGAAATGCTGAAAATGGCCTTAGGCCCAATGATGCCCTAGCTGAAGTGACTGAAGTATCACCTCCAATGTGCAACCCTTCAAAAGATATTTCACCTCCTCAGTTATGCAAAATCCTTGGGAGTTTTCGTTCCCAAAGATCAACTGACTATCTGAAACCACTTGGCTCCACAATAGACTATGTGACTGAATCACAATTTGATGTCAAGAGAGAGATAAACAACTGGATGATTAGAATGAAGCTCAGGGTGCCTATTTATTCTTTTTTCTCCACTTTCTCCAGAAACTTCTAGAACATTATTTTATTTTATCTATTAAGTGACTTTATAAAAAATATTTTAAAATTCAAGTCACTTTATTAAATTAATTAAATATAAAGCTACCTTTTATTATTTATTTATTTGATAACTTTATAAATAATTAACTTAATACCACTTATTTATTTAATTAAAATAATTAATTAGTCATCCTCATAAAATATTCATTATTTTGGACAACCTAATTAATTAAATTAATTAAATCAAATTGCCTCCAAAATGGGGACATGACAAAAAAGAGACCACTTTGGGACAGAAAGATGATTGAGAAAGTTGAGAACTATGCAACACCCAAAGGAACCTTTAGAGAGAGTAGGAGATCCAACAAATTTTCCAGCTATGTTGCCCTAATGAGTGAGATCATTAGTTCAAACCAACTAGTGTTACAAAAGCACTCAAGCATCAAGTACGCTAAGATGCTATAATAGAAGAGTATCAATTCATTTTTTAAAATGATGTATGGGATATAGTATTAAGACCAAAAGAGAAATATGTTGTCTCTTCCAAATGGTTTTTCAAAATCAAACATGTTGCAAATAGTGGTATAGAGAAACACAAAGCTCGTTTTGTTGCCCAAGGTTTCTTACAAAAGGAGGATATTGATTATGAAGAGAAGTTTGCACCTATTGCCTGGTAAACCTTGGTTAGAACAGTAATAACTATTGCAATAGCTAAAGGTTTGAAGATCCACCAAATGGATGTGAAAACTACATTCCTAAATTGAACCATTGAAGAAGTCTAATTAGAGAAACCTAAAGGCTTCAAAATACATAATGCAGATTCGCATGCATGCAAACTGAAGAAAGCCCAATATGGACTTAAATAGGCCCCCAGATCATGGTATGAGAGGATTGGTTGCTATCTCATGGGCCTAGAATTTTCCAAGAATGACGCATATCCAAATCTCTATTTTAAGGTAATTAATGGTGATATGTTAATATATATTTTATATGTTAACGACTTGCTAATCACGGGAGAAGATCTCCTTATCACTCAATGTAAGGACCTGGCCTCTGTATTTGACATGACGAACTTAGGCATTTAAAACTACTTCCTTGGTTTGGAAGTCTGGCATAAATTATATGGTATTATGCTTAACAAGGAAAGAACACAATTAATATCTTGAAGAGATTTGGGATGATGAACTGTAGACCCATGTCTACACCTATGGAAACTAACTTACATAAATTAAAGGAAGCAACAACAGAGTCAGAATTTGTAGATCCTACTCTCTATAGACAAATATTGGATCATTGATGTACTTGGTTAACACGAGACCGGATATTTTCTATGTAATGAATGCTCTAAGCCAGTTTATGTGTGAACCAAAGGAAATACACCTTGTTGTTGCAAAGAATATAGTGAGATACCTGCAAGGCACTATTGGATATGATCTTAAATACAAAAATATAGATCTAGATCTACATGGATACTCTGATTCAAATTGGGTTGGAAGAGTAACAGATCAGAAGAGCACATCAGGATGTTTCAATTTAGGATCAGCTATGATCTCTTAGATTGGTAGGAAACAGTCTTTAGTAGCACAAAGCTCAACAATAGTTAAATATATTGCAACCTCTATGGGAGAAAGAGAAGCAGTATTGGCTCCGAAATTGCTTGTGGGATTATTTGGCGAGTCCCTAAATCCTACTATTATCTACTGTGACAATCAAAGTTGTATGAAGCTTTCAGTGAATTCAATGTTCCATGATAGATCAAAACATATAGGGATTCCTTACCACTACGTAAGAGACATGGTGGAAAGGAATGTGATCTAGTTGGAGTGTATTAGTACAAGTGATCAAACAGTAGACATTCTCACCAAGCCTCTCTCTAGATTGGAAGTTGAATACTTTAGGAAGAAACTTGGTATGGTTGAAATATAAGTTATTTTTGAGATTGAGTCTCAAATTGTTGATTTGTACATACATACATACTTGCATACATACATACATACATACATACATATATATAAAAGATGTTTAATGTGTAAACTCTTTTGTCATGTGTGTGACTCCATGACTTTATGGGCCCCTTATGTACATTATTGAAAGGTGGCAATCTTTCTGATAATGTACACTTGTATTTGACATTGTAAGGTGACAATTTTACAATGATTAGTTTCACTATCATGATGGATATCATGTGACTTGATACCCATGGGCATCTCATGATAGTATCTCTTGGACATTTTGATAAATAACATGAGACTTGATATTAGTTGAAGATCATTATGATCCTTATAAGATAATCATCGTGGATAAGTGTATCTGTGGATATACCATAATCTATTATGGTAGACATCATTAGACTTGATGTCAGCAAACATACCATAATGAAGAATGTTATGTGACTTGACACTCTTAAGAAGCATACCATATCATCTGATATCATGAGTAAGGTGATATCATTGGTTACTTGGTCAAATCTTCATCTTGCCAAGCTAAGAGGAAGTGTTAAACAAATGGTAGGTTATGTCAGATATAGGAATGATGATCAATTTGATAATATGTGTGTGTATATTGATGTCAGAATGAATTGACATGTGTATACAAACACATATATTTAATTGAACATATATTCATGTCATCATTTGCAATAAGGTCTAGAAATCGATGATCACTATATAACTGATCGAAATCTACTATATTCCAAGTACATTACCAATCTGCATTTAGAGGTGATTCCTTGCAGATTATTGGCATTTCATGTTTCATGTAGGATCTCGGTCGAGCATTATTACCGACAATCATTTTTAGATTGGATATTATTTATTTCTGCAAAACAAATATAGATCGAACTTGGTAAACATTTATGTTTATTAACAAACCTTGATTAGAGATCAGGTGTCTAGTTAAGATGAAAAGAGTGAATCCAAGAGGGGAGATTTCTCGATGACTGTTGTTTATATCCACTACGATCTCCACTATATTCTTTGTTTGCTCCCTTGTAATATCTCTTCTGTTTTAATGCAATCCTTGAATTATATGCCCCCGATTATGACTAGAGGAGAGTTTCTTAAATATATCTGATCCAATCTGCATTATGTAACCACCGGTAATATCCCCCTTTCCTGAGATAGAGTGTCAACTTATATCTTGTTCCTAGATTGTGAAGCATCATTGTCAAGGGATATGTCTTGTGTCATGACCGTGCCTCTTGAAGACTAACTGGTTTATTAGCATCAGTAGACTTTAATCACATATAATATTTATTTCGTAATTCTTTGTTATTCATTAGAATAGACCACCATCACTCTTCTTCAAATAATCAATATTGATATCATTTTTTTGAGTAAAGCAAGGTAGGGCAATATGTAACCCCACGGAAATTGTATCTGACTGACTGAAGTCGTATTATCATCCATTCATGCCTTTGATGATATCAATACTTTTCATATCTTTGCCACAATCCAATGTGGATTGTTGTATTACATTATACATGCAATCAATCACTTAAGGATTCACAAAAAAACCCTATATGGTAATTTTGAAGTAGTGTGACATGTTATTACTATGTCGTGAACATCTACGTGGGATAAATTTTTTTAATAATATTCTTATTGATGGTCTATGTTGTTTTTGAATGGTCAACTCCTCATAATCGGTTGTGCATTTTTTGAATGGTTTTCCAATCATTAGAATATATCTTTTATTTATTATTTATTATTATTATTATTTACTTATTAAATCCTACTCTAGAGGAGACATTACATAATCGAATGGCTAGTTTAGTAATCTTTGACCTCTATAATCCATGACGTTTCCTCCACACAATTGAATGCTTTTGTGCCATCATTCTAATATCCATCTTTGCTACATTTGGGTCACTTGTAACATAGCAAAATTCATCATGAACCAAAACCATTGAACATTCAACATTGTATTAGTACCATATTGTCATAAACACACCCAATAGTAACTAAAGTTACTAAACACTAAATAGTAAATAAAGAATACTGGATAATGAATTATTGTAAGAGTGGTGAATTTCATCCACTTGAAGTGAATCTTGCCAATTGTATCAGCATTATACATCTTACCAATGCACCTAAAGAACTCTTCCCTCACCTCATCATCCTAAAGTTGTGTAACTCTAGTAGGCCTAGTCATGTAGCTGAATGTGCTCATTGTAGAATGTTAAAGTGGGGTCCCCTCTCTCTCATAACAACTCTCATCTAGCCAAACATAGAATTGATGCACTCATAAACCTCTCCAAGGGTAGGTGCATCCCCATCACTACCTTTGATCACCTGGAAAACCAAAGTAATAATGAAGACTCTATATTTTGCCTCACTCCAAACCTGATCACTCTTAACTATTTTCTTCACACTCCTCCCTTGCTCTATCTGGCTTGAACCCACCAATTCCATTCTTGTGCATAACCATGAGTTATAGTGGCTCTTGTAACTCAAGAATTTTCTCCAAGAGAATGTAAGACGATGCATATCTAGTTTAAAATGGTTTCAGTAACTCCTTCACAAACCTCCTAAAGAGTGCATGTGAAGTGTGGTAGTTGCAGAAAAAACATTTGCACATCTCTCGCATCGCTGACTAGTCCTCTAATCGATTCAATATTCCTAATGTCCTTGAGTGCATTGTTTATGCCGTGCACACAGCATTTAGTTCACCAAATATGTCTATAGGCTGCCTTAACAAGCTTCTCTATAGCTTTGCACACGTATTACATTTGTCACTACTTGCAACATGTTTTGTGGCCCAACCTCCTCAATAACCTCCCTAAGGATGAGAATCTGAAAATCAATACCTTTGTGATGCTTGAACAATCAACTACCCTTAGAAAGTATGGGCCCTCTGTACATGTAGCCATAATGTTGATGAGTGCACGATGGCTAATGTCCATCCACCCATCCATAACTATGTTGCAACCAAACTCTATCCAACATTCCTTCAGCTGCTCCATCAAAATATTAACCTTGTTATAGTGGTTATCCAAGACCGTGGTCCTCAATTTGTGCTCATAGCATGGCACAAATGATACCCCCCTTTCGCCACCAAAGACATCATCTCTTTATAATAAGGAGATCAAGCTACATGTAATGATATAGCATTGGCAAAGAACCTACCAATGGCATCCCTAACTAATCCTTCATGTGCACACATTAAACAAATCAGCTTTGGGGTTAGTTGTTCTTCTTGCCTTGCATTCCCCCTTGCTCCCCTCCCCTGCTTACCTCTAAATGGATGGTCTTGAAGTTGATTCCGACACAGTTCCTTCTCCTTGAAACATGATATAAGTGTCTTGTTTTTCTTTTGATTGCTAAACTTCTTAAATCTGTTTCCTAGCACCCATAGACTTAGGCACTGGAATGACTCTATTATTAGGAATGTCCCAATGCTTGTTTACATCAATTCTATCCTTGACATTTTTAGCATCCATCAAAAATAGACATGGACTCACACCATATCCTATCCTAAACAACAAGTGGGCATTAGCTCTAGTGATGCTCCCAAGCTATTCTACACCACAAAAATTGCATTTTCAATTTCTTGTGCCACCACTTGTTAATGTTGGGGTTGATAGTCCTCTTGCAAAATGTTTGAAAGGAGACTTCTGATGATAAGGGTCCCTGGAAGAATCTACCAAAATCTGAGAGAGGCAATCTGTAGAAGCTGGCCTTGCTGCAACATAGCTAGAGTTGACTTCTAGATCAGTCCCATGGAAACTTGCCTCGTGCTCAAGTTCATAATTTGATAGACTAGCACCCTCATAATTAATTTCCATCTCATCTTTGCTATATTGTTGACTAGGAGAGGCCACTCTTGACACAGTATTTTACAAAATCAATAAATTTCAGCCTAACTAGTAATTCAAAAAAAAAAAAAAAAATATGAACGAAAATTCATCATTGATTTACACATGCAAATGGTGGGCGAAGAAGCTCTGTCATCAAATTCCGAAGAAGAGGATGAAGGAAAGCAGCGAATGGAACCAGATTAGGAAGGAGTCTACGGTTGGAAGAAGGATCAACGGACAATGATTTGGATTCGGTGGACGGCCTTTTCCACTGGCAGATGGAGGACTATGAGCTATTCTAGAGCTGCAACATACTAACAATAGAGGAAGGACACAACAGAGGCGGATTTCCAAAAGAATTCAGGGAAATAAAAGAGGGAGACACACCGCTAGATGAAACACCGACACATGTATTTGGTGAAGGGAAGCAGATAAAATATGATGAAGCCATGGTAAAAACCATGAATTTGGGAGATGAGGCCGAACCAAAAAACATACTGGTGGGGGATAACTGGAATCCAGTACTGAAAGCAATGACATTTAAAATATTTTTGGAATACAAAGATGTATTCACGTGGACATATAAGGATTTGAAGGGAGTACCGCCAGAGCTGTGTGTTCACCGCATTCTGCTGGTCAAAGGTGCAGTGCCTGTACAGAAGCAGCCTTACAGGATGAATAAAAACTACGCAGCACAAGTTACAGAAGAAATTAACCGAATGCTGGAGGCTGGTATTATTTTTAAGGTTCAAACCAGTGAATGGGTGTCGCCCATAGTCATATCCCTGAAGAAGGATACCACCCAAAACTGGATATGTGTCGACTTCAGATGCCTCAATGCAGTAACAATCAAGGACCCCTTCCCAATTCCATTCACAGATAGTATATTAGAGGAAGTAGCGGGACATGAGATTTATTCCTTTATGGATGGGTTTTCGGGATATAATCAAATTTGCATAGCAAAGGAGGACAAACTGAAAACAACATTTTTCGTAGAAGGCGAGGTGTATACATACAACTAGATGCCATTTGGCTTGTGCAATGTGTTGACGACGTTCCAAAGAATCGTACTCCACATATTCGACAAAATGTCTGTCGAAAATTTCAAAGCATTCTTGGATGACTGATCTGTATTCAGCATCGAAGACAAACATCTGGCAGCGTTGGGCGAATGCATGGACAGATGTCGAAGGGCGCGACTAGCCTTAAATCCAAAGAAATTTAGATTCATGGTTCCACAGGGAAGATTGCTGGGACATATAGTTTGTAAGGAGGGATTGAAAATAGATCTAGCCAAAGTTAGAGTCATAATGGAAATGCAACCATCCACAAATGTAATGGAGGTAAAGTCATTCCTTGGACACATAAGCTATTATAGAGATTCATCAAAAACTTTGCCAAAGTATCATACCCACTAGACAAGTTAACATGCAAAGGGGAATCGTTCAAACGGGACAAAGAACAGGATGAGTCATTTGAAGGGTTGAAAGTAGAATTGGCCACAACACCTATATTGGCGTACCCAGATTGGAACAAGGAATTTCATGTTCACGTAGATGCATCCAACTATGCAATTGGAGCAACTTTGGTGCAAACGGGTAGCCACGAGCTAGATCACCCGATATATTTTGCCAGTTGACTACTATCAAAAGCAGAATAGAATTACAGTACAATAGAACGGGAAGCCTTAGGAATGGTCTACGCCGTGCAAAAGTTTCATCATTACTTGTTGGCGACACCATTCGTGTTTTATGTCGACCATCAAGCTCTATTGTATCTGGTCAATAAACCTATCATCTAAGGAAGAATTAGCCGGTGGCTACTTTTGTTGTAGTTCACCTTCAAGATCATTGTACGGCCCAGGAAGAATCATGTCAAGGCAGACCGTCTATCAGGAATTAAAACAGGTGAACCGATGGATGGAGTGAATGATGATTTCTCTGATGCACAATTATTCAAATTGCAGTATTGCTAAAATGGTACACAAGTATTGGGGAGTACCTTTCCACGGGACAACCACCGAAGGATATGCCACAAAGTGAAAGACGAAAATTAGTAATAAGGAGCCGTACATTTCAATTGATTAATGGATTACTGTACAAAATAGGGCCTAATCACATCTTGCGACCGTGTCTGTTAGAGGAGACCCTGAGGGTGTTGAAGGAAGCACATGAGGGTCTAGCAGGAGGACATATGGGACCTAATACCACAGCACAGAAAATATTACTGGCAGGACTATGGTGGCCAACAACGTACAACGACGTGCACGAATGGGTCGTCGGGTGTGACACTTACCAAGAGGCTGGGAAGCCGCTAAAGAGAGACTTCATGCTGCTTAACCCCTCACACGCATAGGAACTCTTTGAAAGACGGGGATTGAACTTCATCGGACCTCTAAAGGTGAGCAAAACTAGAAGGTGCCAATACATTGTCATAGCGACGGAGTATCTGACCAAGTGGGTGGAAGCATGCGCACTATCGGATAACTCGGCAATAACCACAAGGAGATTTATTTATGAGAAAATTATTACTAGGTACGAGATTCCACTACAGTTGACAAGTGATAAGGGAGGAAAATTATTACCAAGTACGAGATTCCACTACAGTTGACAAGTGATAAGGGAGGACACTTCATTAATCATGTTATCTGACTACTCACTACTAAATTTAAGATCTATCATTCATTATCGAGCCTGTACTACCCAAGAGCAAACAGACAGGCTGAGGCTACGAACAAGATCCTGGTAGCAATCATCTACAAGTCATGTGTGGTTGAAAGTGAAGACTAGGAGGAAAAATTGCCCTTTGCCCTTTGGGCATACCGCACCGCGTACAAGGTGACAACGGGACACACATCGTTCTAGTTGATGTTCGAACAAGAGGCAATGGTACCAGCAGAATTTATGGTATCAAGTCTGAGGATCACGCTGGAGAATAAGTTAGGCGACATGAAAAGCCTGAGGGAAAGGTTGCATAATCTGAACAAACTCAAGGAGAGGCGGCTATTGGCACAATGGGCCATGGAGGTGACATAGAACAGGCACAAGGCATGGCATGATAAAAACCTAAAATTGAACAAGTCGAACTAGGACAGTTGGTGTTGAAGTATGATAGACGAAACGGAATCAAGCTAGGAAAGTTTAAGGTCAGATGGGTGGGACCGTACCAAATATGGGAAGTAGGCAACAATGGAGCAATAAAGTTATGGACATTAGACGGACAAGAAATACTAGAGGCAATCAACGGTTCAAAGCTAAAGATGTACCATGCCAGAACGACACCCTCGTTGTGAGAGAATGACGAAACTCAGAGGGAGAAAAAGATGAACTTTTTTTAAAAAAAATGGATGTATGTCTCGTGGACACCTGTCCCGTGGATAGGGTGCTTTGCGAACTGTTCCGCGAACACCTGTCCCGCGGACGAGGTGTTCCGCGAGGTGTTTCGCGAACTGTTCCCGCAACTTTGCCTTAAAGCCCATGGCTTGTCTATCCTCCATGGCTTATCTCTTTCCGCGGTAAAGATTTCCACAGGCTGCGCCTTAGATCTTTGCAAGTTATGTTTTATATTCCCGCAGACAACATTTTATATCCACGTGCATGTTTTGGCTACCAATTTGTCGGAGGAAGAGCAAAATGTTTGGAAGCAGCCAAATAATTTGGGATATAGGCTCTGGTTAGAGTTCACCAAGGAGTTTGAGGCAAAATCGCTTGTGGTGGTGAGTCGATGGCAGAGGTATTTGATGGTGGTGGTGTTCGGTCAATCAAATGTGAGGTGATGAGAGTAAATTCAGCAACATATTTGCAGTGAATTCAGTAATATATTTCAGCAGCTTGTATTATGTTCTAATCTCCTGTGGCCTCTATTTTTCTCCACGGACGTGTCTTAGATTCCCACAGTTTGTGTTTTTCTCGCGCATGAGATTACTTGTGTTCATGACAGGCTGGGTTGCAAACTCCACTAGTTAAAAGAAAACCGTTAGGAAAAGAGAGAAGTAACGGGGAAAAATAAAATAATATATTGAGGCATATTATCCGCGGGAAGGAAAAAGCGCAAAAAGGAGAAACCCTACATTATAAAGGTAAAGCAAGAAGCCGTTATTATGGAATCCGTAGGGAAAAGGAAGCAATGGAAGAACTAGTTGAAGACAAATATAGAGAAAAATGCCAGAGTCTTGGCTTCCGGAATCCGAGTTGCAAGGCCATCAACATCCACCAGTAAGACGCAAAAAGTAAGAGCTAAACTCTCACACCTTACGGTTCAGTTTGAGGGACTCAATGGTAGCATGTGTTGGAAATGTTGGCAAGAAACTTTGGATATAGAGGTAATCAAACAAATTCTGGTACGAGCTCAGGTGCATTGGGCCATACAACTTCTAGTATTTTCCATTCGATTATTTAAATTGATTTTGCGAACCATGATAGAATCATATAATAGGAACAACAAAACTAGTACATTTTTGTACAAGAAAAACCGCATGACAGTTTCTTTCAAACCGAAGGATTTCGCTAGGGTTTTTGGCATCCTAGGCCAAGGAGGTCGGAAAGTGGAGATTAAGAACCGCAAGCTATCACAAGAACGGAAAGAATATTGGGTGAAATTAGTAGGCTGCGATCTTACGCTAGAAGAAATGGAGTCGGTGGTAAAGGGTGCCAAATGCAGAGGGCTTCGGCGAGATTTTATTCGGGAGGGCCACTGGAGATGCATCATGGATGTCATCAAAAGCAGGTTGACAGGGGCAAGTTGGGCATCGGATATAGCTTTTCCACAAATCGCATTCATGAATGACATAGTGTACGATTGGGCCATGGTCCTCGCCGACAGGATGGAGGAGTTTATGACACTCCAACACCAGGTGTTCTTCATGTTGCACCATGCCATTGGGTTGTTCTTGGAGGCAGTAGTTAATTAGGTAGCACTTGATGATTTTGAGGTTCCATCGAGGGGAAAGTTGGCGCCAGATGAGCCTCCAATATTCTATTGGAGACATTTAGACACGGGTGGTACAGTAATTGGGTAGAGGAAGGTATTCCAAGAATTGGAGACATACAGAGACATGGACAATGGACGGGAGGACACTTCAGAGAGTAGCAGGGCTGAGTTGAGGAAGAGAGTACTTCTGCGAAAGTTGGCAGCGACATAGCGGGTAATGAGTCCACATTCTTCACCCCTCCTCAGTTGCCAACTTCGGCGCACTTGACCACCACCACTTCACTCATTCCTCTGTTTGGCTAGCATCATGCACCGGTCATTATAACTCCATCGATGGTGGCAGATGTTGTCCCATGGGTAGTGGCAGATGTCTCACAGACGACGGCAGATGTTGTTTCACCGATGGCCACTACAGATGTTTTTCTGACGGCCATGGCAGATGTTTCTCCTATGGCCACAACCGAGGGCATGCCTTCCTAGAGTTGTTCGCCACACTCCATTGCACCAACAGAGCTAGCCCTAGAGATGGTAGAGTTACTAGTGCCAGAGCCCGAACCTCAGGTTCGATTAGATGTGATTGGCTCTGATACTGTGGTCACTATTTCGTCCTCCTTGTTGGCGGACACGCAGCCAACACAGTCAGCACAGCCAGCACAGCAAGATGAGAGCATTGAGCCAACACAGACAGAGCAGCTCGAGAAGATGGAGGTGATGGACAAAGCAAGCACATTCTTGTGGCAACAGTTTCGACTCATTCCTGTAGAGGTTGGTCTGTCCATTCAGCCCTTGAGGCATGGAGGGGTCTCTCAAGGACCAGTTGCCGTATCGGAGCCACAGGAGGTGGCAGTTCTACAGTCCAAGGATGTGCCCACGGAGGAGGTGGCACCAGATGTGGACATGGCTACCGCAGGAGTGGCAGAGATGGATAGTGATGGAGAGTGGACAATGGATGATGTGGCGAAGGAGGATTATGGGTCAGATCAGGAGAGATGCAGGGACTACCTCAGAGCCATGCAGGTTGCGTTGAAGAAAGGACACACCATTGCATTATAGGCTTTGACTCGTCGAAGAGAGTTGCATTTGATCCGGGCTTATATACGGGGAGTTTGTCCTAAGCAGTTTCACTCCTGCTTTAAGGATAAGGGTTGGCCAGTTGTTGAGATACTAGAGATGTTGGCTGATTGGGCCACCGAGCCTGAGCTGGGACCATGCAGCACTTCGATGGAGAAGCTAGCGCACGAGATAGTCAGGTTGTACAAAGATGTCTATTATGCTCACAGGTGCGTAGAGCCAAATAGGGCATTAGAAAAGATTACAGCTGAGAGATCTCTGACAGTAGAGAGGGAGACTAGAGAGAAGTTAACTGCGACTTGGCCAGCTAGCAGGCAACGTGGGCAGCTGAGCATGCAGCACTGTTGTGGGACAAGGAAAAGGCCGAGCAGGAATTGCAAATAGTGAAGGCCCAGGCTATGGACACAACACTTCTTCTGAAGGAAGCCGTAGAGGTTAATATGCGGACTCAGAAGGACTTGTGCATCCGAACGGATCAAGTATACGAATTGCGCCGGCACCAAAACTCTTCAGGGACATAGCCTCCTCTTTAGTATATATTATTTCTATATTGTATGTTGTTGTCTCCTATTTTGTTAGTTTTTAAGTTGCCAGGAGACGACTTTTCTTTTTGGGGGGGATGATGTCGTCGGTAGATATTGTAGCCGACGAGTTGATGTCATCGGTAAATATTGTGTAGCCGACGGGTAGATTAGCATGTAGTCATTAATTTTTATGTAGTCGACAGACCCCTTCGGGAAGGTTTTGCTGAAGTATATGTACCCCATCTGAGATCATTGTAATCATCATTGTAAGCATTATGTAATCTCTTTGGCATATGCCAATAATAAAAGGAGTATTGTTGTTCTTGTCTATTGTCTATGTGCATTAATCTATTTACCCCGTACGGTAAATAGTTTGAAGTTTCAACTTAATTTAGAAATTCAAATAACAAAAAAACAAGTTACAAATTGAAAACACAAGAAATCTTGAACAAAATAATGAAAACACTTTCAACAAGAAACAATGAAAAGGAAACAACAATCCATTCAGCATTTAGTTTTCGAAATAAAAATCAGAAAATAAAATTTAAAAAATTGAAAAACCCTACCTTGTGCTCGATGATGGTCACCACCCAAGAATCTTTCCCACCTCAGGGGATTTATGGGCCTATGTGGTTTCTACCAACGCTTTGTGAAAATTATGAACCTCCATCATCATCGAATCTTGAAAATGCTGAAATTTCCAACAAGAAAAGACCATTATGGGCAAGAAAGATGATTGAAGAAAATAATGTGGAACCTAATGAAGTATTTAGAGAAAACAAGAGAACAAGAAATCAAATATGCTATGTTGCACTTATGATTGAGCTTACTAAAACTGAACCATCAAATGTTGAAGAGGCTTTGCATGTGAAGCTTGGAAAGATGCAATGATCGAGGAATAGCAATTCATCCTGAAGAATGATGTTTGGGATGTTGTACCAAGACCTAAAGGAAAATCAGTTGTATCTTCAGAATGGTTATTCAAAATCAAATATGCATCAGATGGTAGCATTGAAAAACACAAAGCTAGATTTGTTGCCAGGGGGTTTTCTCAAAAGACCGGAATTGATTATGAAGAGACCTTTGCTCCAATTGCCCAATATACTTCTATAAGAGCCATTATTGCCATTACAGCATCCAAAGGGTGGAAGATACACCAAATGGATGTCAAGACTACTTTTTTGAATGGTGTTATTGAAGAAGTATATATAGAACAACCTGAAGGATTTGCCACTCTTGACAAAAATCTCTATGTATGCACACTGAAGAAAGCTCTTTACGGTCTTAAGCAGGGTCCCTGGGCTTGGTATGAAGGAATAGACAACTATCTCTCCAAACTAGGATATTTCAAAAATGAAGTTGATCCTAACATATAGTTCAAAATATCTAATGGTGACATGTTAATTCTTGTTCTTTATGTTGATGACTTATTAATAACAGGTGAAGATCATCTTATTGCCAAATGCAAACAAGAACTTGTGGCTGAATTTGATACAAAGGATCTAGGGATTTTGCACTATTTTTTGAGTCTAGAAGCATGGCAAAAGTAGAATTACATTTTCTTAAATCAGGGAAAATACACTTCTGATATCTTGACTAGATTTGGTATGATGGGTTGTAAACCTCTATCTACTCTGATGGAAACAAATCTTAATAAACTTAAAATTGAAGCAGGTGACTCAGAACCTATAGATCCTACCTACTATAGACAAATTCTTGGATCTCGTATGTACTTGGTAAACACTCGCCCTGATATATGTTATGCCACTAATGTGTTGAGTCAATTTATGTGTGAACCTATGAAGATTCACCTAATGGCTGCCAAGCATATTTTGAGATGTTTACGTGGTCCTATTGGACTTGGCCTAAAGTATGAGAATGTTGAGATACAACTTCAAAGGTATTCAAATTCTGACTGGGAAGGCAGTTCCATTGATCGTAAAAGTACTACTGGGTGATGTTTTAGTCTTGGATCGACTATGATATCCTGGTTGAGTAGAAAACAGTTAGCAATTGCTCTAAGTTCCACTGAAGCTGAATATGTGGTTGCTTCCATAGGACCTCGTGAAGCAGTGTGCTTGAGGAAGTTACTAGTTGGACTATTTGGGAAGCCCTTGAATCCCACTGTGATTCACTGTGATAATCAAAGTTGTATCAAACTTTCCATAAATCCAATCTTTCATAATCAATCCAAGCATATAGAAATTTTGTACCATTACATAAGAGATATGGTAGACAGAGATGTTATTAAATTAGTCTACATCAGAACTGAAGCCTCTTGGGAAGTTGAAAGTGGAGTACTTTAGAAGTAAACTTGGTATGATTAAATTGTAATTGAAATTTCTGAGATGTAATTTCTATATTAAGAAATTAATATATTCATGAATATTTTGTTGCAATATTGCATTTATGTGGTATGTCATGAAAGTTGACAATCTTTCATGAAATGTTTGCGTAAGCTCGCTATTTTAAGGTGACGACCTCAACAATAGTGTCACTTGTTATTAACTTGTTCCCCTGAATTGTGCCAGAATTCATGATAACTACTGTATCTAGATTGACTACATTAAGTTGTTGTCCAGAATGTGTCGAATATCTTGATACTGTATATAGTATGTTTAATTGTTATCACTTAGCATCTCTCCAAATTATGTTTGTGATTGTGATAGCATGCATATCATGATTGACTCCTTTAAAAGGTTGTGTCCCGAACTGTGCTGGATATCATGATATTGAGATAAGTTATTTTTTGAAGTTTTTGATCTATGACCATGACTGACTACAACATCTGCTGTCCTGAAATGTGTCGGATGTCATGATCATTTATGTATCAAGATGGTCTATATATGTTTCCAAGATTGTAATACCTGTAATACTGAAGACTTAATTGTCATCAAGGGTGATATCTGATTGACTTCCTTTATTGTTGTCCTGGAGTGCCGTAAATCAGATAACTCAATTTTCTTTGAGATAAAAATGTATTCAATCTGGAAACATTATTGATTTTAAGATGTTGTCCAATCTTCTCTTGCTAAGAGGGAGTGTTGAGGAAGTACTTTCATTCAGATTGAAGAACATAGAAGAGTGACTTAAATAATATGTATAATTAAAGTGACAGATTACATAAATATATATATAATCATATACTTGTATAAAGTTAAATGTAATCTAATACATATTATCTCTGCTTTCAGCAGAGTGAACTTTCTTTAATCCTCCCAATGGCTTACGATATTTAAACTGAAGTTGCCTTTGTTGTTGTCGGTCTAACAACAACTAAAATATCCACATAGGGATATGACCCTACGTGACTCATGCCACGGAAGGGTCATACCCCTATGTGATGGCACCCGTTTGAAATTATATTAATACCATACAATGCCTTGTCTTGAGAAGCGATCGATACACACAGCAATCTCAGTATCAACTCAAAGCATTTGTTAGTGGTTACAGACCGAACAAGCAGCATTACATTGGCTGTGAAAATAATATTCTGAATACTGTCAAGTATTCTCTGTTGCATTCTAATCATATACCATCTGAGTTATCTAAAATCTCAGATTTCACTGAGATCTAGTGGTAATTAAGATTGAAGTCTGAAATACTTGGACTGTAATACAGTCCCTGAGACATATTCAAAATATTAAATTATTATTCTGTCTAGATCAGATCCATTTTCTCAAACATAATTTTGTGTCTCTTCTTTTCCAATCTTTATAAGTTCTTAAAAATGTCGCTTGATTAGATGGGAGTATTTGTCCTTGGGGCATTGAATAGATGATGTTTAAAAACTTGATTTCCCTCCTCCATGGCCATGCAGGACCCTTACATTTCATAGGGGGTCGAATGTATTTTCTTCCTCACTATAGGTGGATTTGGTATATTCCCTTACTTGGTTTGGTAACACTTCCTATGCATTTGCTGATATCATCGTAAGAAGTGCCTTTTTTTGGTTTATTTTTATTACATATTTTCCCTACCTTATGGTCTATCATTTGTGCATTTTTATACTGCTCGTACCAATTGATGTGGCTGATCAACATGGTGCCGACATGCTTAGGTCATCATATTAATACGTTCTACTTTAGTTTAGGATCATAGTTTGATTTGTTTAGATATTAATTATTAAGTATATTAATTTCTTTAGTTATTATTTAGAGTATATACAATGATATTTAATTATTACTTTAACTTCTTTTATTAATTGATTATTCATTCTCTCAAATCATTTAGTTATTATATTAGGCTAATTATTTGATAATATTATTTTAACAACCTAGTTGACAACTTAATCACCTAGTCATTCAATTTTATTCAATTATGTAATTATTTCAATTAGAAATATTTGGCCATTGTGATTTATATCAAATTTTATTATCAAAGGGGATATTACAAGTACCAAGCATCTAGTCCAGATGAATGATAATACTGGACTGATGCCATGACACATTAATTACTCTGCACTACGTGGGGACTGTAATGACCCCAACTGTCCTCTGACTGTAATACTGTTTTGTGAATTATGAATTTTATTGTATTTAATTTCTTTTGGGGTTTTGTGAATTTGGATGCCAGAACTTACAAGAGAATGAACCACAGTTATTTAAAGCCACACCAAAGCAATTGTATTAAACACTTATTTTAGTAATTTGCTTACATAATCCAGAATGAACAGTTTAAAAGAACCTGGCAACTGATGCCAATTGACTGACTTCTTTGTGAAGACCCAAATCGCAAGGTTTAGAGTGCTGAAACAAGCTTCTTGGTAGCAATTTTGAATATCCTCAGCTCGATGTTATTGCCAAAGTTCTGAATGCAAACTGTAGATGATCTGAAACTGAAATACGATTTGTCCTTGCAAATTCATAACACACATTGAACAGGCCGCAGATCTCCTTAGCTGAATCCTATTGCCTAAATTTCCACATGTGGATGTTGGTAGGGTTTCCCACGCTGCTGGCAGAGTACGCTATCCATCGAGCCCTGTGAAAGGTTTAATTGATTCGAAACCCACCAAAGACCACAGCTCAGCCAATGTTATATTCCAGAAGTCAAACTGCTACCTCTAAATGCCACTAATTCGAACTTCCAGACAGCAACACATCAATGTAAGGAAATGTTCGTTTTCTTTATTAATTCCCAGAATGTTTGAATTCAATCTCCAAGCTACAGAATACACAGTAGGAGATTGTGCAAACGTTATACCTCAGCAACGTATTGCAATTACTTCTCAGAATAATTCTCAAAGAACTTCTCAAAAACCCTCAGCCAGATAATCAATAAGAAATATATTTTTCAAGATTATTCTCCTTAGCTACAGGAATATAGTAGGAGAATGTTGGCTAATTGTATACTGCGGCATAATTGCCAAGAACTTCTCAGATGAGACCCTTATACTTCAACAAGGGCTCACAAGTCAAAAATCAGGAAAAAAACCACAAAGGCACCAAAAATATATATATATATATATTCAAGTGTGTTTTCCCAATGAAATAAGCTCTCATTTATAATCCTTCGTTGGCCAAAGTTTCCTAAAAAGTTCCAATTCAGAAATTGTGGAAATTTCTCAAAAGAACTCCAACACTAGAAACTTTCCAACACACTTTTTAGAAATACGATATATCACTTAATATCATTATTCTAATAATATAAACATTATTATAATAATGCAACTTAATAATTAAATAAATAAATAAGAGCTCAAGCAATTATTAACTTTATTTACTACAGGTGACGACCAACTGCCGAAGCCACCCACTGCACTGCCAAAAATAGACCTACTAAAAATAATAAATCTACAGTTGTGACCCCAAAAAAACCTTGTCAGCTTACAAGAGTAGCTATGATGAGCTAACTCCATCAACTGCATAGACCTGCCAAAAATGGGGATATTACAGTCCTCCCTCCCCAAGATTGCTTGTCCTCAAGCAATCCGACATCATACAACAACCTCCACTGGGATTCCATAAGAAGCAAGTGATGTCCCTATCCTCACTGAACCAACAAAATGCCAATACTATCAACATAACCAATAACATGACCTGCAATATAACACTGAACACTTGTGCCCAAGTGTCACTTATAGTCAAATCCATAAAAGATCCCTGTATGTCCTTTGCACTAACCCAATCATTTCGCCAATCATCGGACTTAGGTACAAACAAACTCTACACAACATACGACTCCTACACAAATTTGAAGTAGTACAGACTCCCCATAAAATATACCTCACTAGAATCCTGATCATCTCTAGTAACCCTTGTAAAAGATAAGCCACAGGAGAACTAGGTGTCGTATGTGGTTCTTTGTTGCTCTCAACAAATGCACTCACCTCCATTGTATACACAATGCCCACATCCTCATCAAAATCGGCAAATATAGAAACACCACCAACTGCCACTATAGGAATTTGAATTGTATCTGTAGATGGTGTAAATTGAGCCCAACTCCACTTAGGTGAGTGATCATTGTCAACCTCAAAATCAATAACATGCATACTATCAACAACACACTTGAACATCTAAGGTACTACTGCTAAGTGCCTTGCTAGATGGCTCATTTATCACAGAAGTAGCTATAGATATATCATCACACACACTTACCCCTATTACCACTGCATCCCTAAGCGAAGTACGCCCTTTGCGTGTATAATATCTACTTGGAATGAATCTTCTATCACCATCCATAATGTTGGTAACCAAATCACAAAATCAATCTAAAAATCTTCAAAGTCAGCACCAATAATAACTGAGCCCAATTCCTGCAGGCCAGCAGGAACCCGCTCTGATACCACTCCAATGCCCCCAATTGTCCTCTGACTGTAATATTGTTTTGTGAATTATGAATTTTATTGTATTTAATTTCTTTTGGGGTTTTGTGAATTTGGATGCCAGAACTTGCAAGAGAATGAACCACAATTATTTAAAGCCACACTGAAGCAATTGTATTAAACACTTATTTTAGTAATTTGCTTACATAATCCAAAATGAACAATTTAAAAGAACCTGGTAAATAATTATCCGCAACTGATGCCAATTGACTGACTTCTTGGTGCAGACCCAAATCGCGAGGTTTAGAGTGCTGAAACAAGCTTCTTAGTGGCGATTTTGGACATCCTCAGCTCCACATTATTGCCAAAGTTTTGATTGCAAACCATAGATGATTTGAAACTGAAATATGATTTGTCCTTGCAAATTCATAAAACACATTGAACAAGCCACACATCTCCTTAGTTGAATGTTATTGCCTGAATTTCCACACGTGGATGTTGGCAGGGTTTCGCACATTGCTGGCAGAATACGTTATCCTTGTCACTTATACTGTCTAGCCTTGTGAAGGGTTTAATTGATTCGAAACCGACCAAAGACCATAGCTCAGCCAATATTATATTCTAGAAGTCAAACTACTACCTCTAAATGCCACCAATTCGAACTTCTAGACAGCAACACATCAATGTAAGGAAATGTTTGTTTCCTTTCTTAATTCCAAGAATGTTCGAATTCAATCTCCAAGCTACAGAATACAAAATAGGAGATTGTGCAAACATTATACCTCAACAATGTATTACAATTACTTCTCAGAACAATTCTCAAATAACTTCTCAAAAACCCTCAGTCGGATAATCAATAAGAAATATATTTTTCAAGATTATTCTTCTTAGCTATAGGAATATCGTAGGAAATCAAGGGCTCACAAGTCAAAAATCAAGAAAAAACCACAAAGGTACAAAATAAAATAAAATATTCAAGCATGCTTTTCACAATGAAATAAGCTCTCATTTATAATTCTTCGTTGGCCAAAGTTTCCTAAAAAACTCCACTTCAGAAATTGTGGAAGTTTCCCAAAAGAACTCAACACTAGAAACTTTCCAACACACTTTTTAGAAATATGATATATCACTTAATGTCATTATTATAATAATGCAACTTAATAATTTGTAAGAAATGATAATATTGAGCAAGGAACGAGAAACAATCCAAGTAAGTTAAGTGTGAAACAATGTTACCATAAGATAAGCAAAATCCAAGAGCATACACCAAGATGGTTCAACAATGGAGACAAGGATTTATAAGGGGAAAGCAAAGAAAACCCCTTGTGAGTATTATGAATGAAGGCAAATGCCTAGAGAAGAGAGAGAGAGAGAGAGAGTTGGAGCAAAAATAGCTCAATACAATAACATCAAGTGCTAAGTGTGAAGAGGAAAGAAGTAGGAGCATCTCTTATATAGAGATGAGAAAGGAGTTGCATTTGTAACTCCCATTTCTATGAATGCCACATTCATAATAGGTGTGTGCAAAGTGTCACAATCCTCTTAAGGAGGATAAACTAAATAAAGGAATAAAAAAGAGTTGTCCTTACATGTGGAATAAAGAACAAACAATGACATGTCCTCCACATGTATACAATAGGACAAACTACATTTAGGGATCCTTGGAATATCCTAATTAATATATCCAAGGAAAGATTAACCTTTCTAACACCCCCCTTTAATCTTTACTTGGGGAGTTTACATCAACGGGTTGTAAACCCAAATTTTTACAATGGAACTGAAATCTCTCTTTAGAAAGTGGTTTGGTTAAAATATCAGCCACTTGATCTTCTCCTTTACAATAAAGAAGAGTAATTTGCTTGTCTTCAACTTGTTCTCGAATGAAGTGATGTTGAAGTGAAATATGTTTGGTTCGTGCATGATAAACTGGATTCTTTGCCAAGGCAATAGCACTTTGATTGTCACAATGTATAGGGGTAGGTGATTGTTGAGGTAGACCCAAATCTTCAAGAAGTCTTCTAATCCATAAAGCTTCCTTAGCTGCATTGGTACAACCTTTGTTTTCAGCTTCAGTTGAGCAAAGGGAAATAGAGTGTTCTTTTTTGCTTTTCCAAGAAATTGCACCTGAACCAACAAAGAAACAATAACCACAAGTGGATTTCCCATCATTGAGATCTCCACCTAGATTGGAATCATTATAGCCATGTAAAATAAAGTCAGAATTTGCATCATAAAATAATCCCATATTAATAGTTCCTTTAATGTACCTTAAGATTCGTTTAGCAACTTTAAAATGAGTTTGTTGAGGTTTAGACATAAATCGAGAAACTAAACCAACACTATAAGCAATATCAGGTCTAGTAAGAGTTAAATAATTTAAATTTCCTACCAACTGTCTAAACAAAGTTTCATCAACAAAAGGAGTATTCATATCAGTCATTAATTTAGTTCCTAATTCACATGGAATTGAAACATGGTTAGAGTCATTCATCTTAAATTTTTCTAAAAGATCATAAGCATACTTGCTTTGAGAAAGAAAGATACCCTTAGAAGTTTGGCAAATTTGCATACCTAAGAAGTAATGTAAGATACCTAAATCAGTCATCTGAAATTTCTGTTTAAGTTGAAACTTGATATCAAAAATCAAGGCATCTGAACTAGAAGTGAGAATTAGATCATCTACATAAACAATAACAATGATAATATCATCGTTAGTATGTTTAATATACAAATTAGGATCATTCTTACTTCTAGCAAAACCTTGAGAAATAAAGAAAGAATTAATTTTAGAATACCATTCTCTAGGTGATTGTTTAAGACCATAAATAGATTTGTTCAATTTGCAAACCAGATTTTCACTACCTTTCTTAACAAATCCAGGAGGTTGAGCCATATAGATTTCTTCATGTAAATCACCATTTAAGAAGGCACTTTTAACATCCATTTGATGAATGGGCCAATTCATTTTAGATGCTAAAGCAAGAACTAATTTGATAGTAGGCATTTTAGCAACAGGAGCAAAAGTTTCATTATAGTCTAATCCTTCAATTTGTGAAAAACCTCTAGCAACTAGTCTAGCCTTAAATTTACTAATTTCATTATTAGTATTCAATTTTGTTTTGTATAACCATTTACATGAAACTATATTCTTGCCATGAGGTAACTTGACGAAGTCCCAAGTTTGATTAGCCATTAAAGAATCATATTCCTCTTGCATGGCTTTCTGCCAATGAGGTTGAGAGTTAGCTTGATCAAAAGACTTAGGATCGTTAGAATTCATAATAGTAGTCATCAAAGCATAATTACAATAATTAATCCTTCTATGTTTAATTCCACCAAATCTAGAAATGTAATCATCACCTTCATTGATTAAGTTTTGAGCCCATTTAGGTTTACGTTTAGTTGCAATGGAATTATCACTAGAGAAAGAATCATTAGCAATAAAAGCATCATTAGTAGCTACTTGAATATCATGAGTTGTAGGAGCAGAAATAATAGGTGGTACTTGAGTTGAAGGGTTAAGAGGAGGAGTAGGATTAAGAGAAGGAGGTTGGTCCTCCACCAGCACAATTTTAGTGCCACTGAATTCTGCATCATGTGTAGCAGAACAATCATGGACTCCATTTTCTGCAATACAAACATCTCTAGCAACTTGAACTTTGTTAGTAGTGGAATCATAAACACGATAACCCTTAGTGTTTTCATCATAACCAACAAACATACAAGGAGATGACTTAGCATCTAATTTATGCCTTTTCTGTTTAGGAGTATGAACATAAGCAATAGATCCAAAAATCCGCAAATGATGTAAATTAGGTTTCCTACCAGACCAAGCCTCTTCTGGAGTAATAACCTTGAGAGCTTTGGTAGGAGTCCTATTAAGAATATAAGTTGCACAAAACATGGCTTCAGCCCAAAATTTATAAAGCAGATTCTTAGCATGCAACATGCTTCTAGCCATTTCAACAATGGTTTGATGCTTTCTTTCCACCACACCATTTTGTTGTGGTGTATAAGGAATAGTAAGCTCGTGTTTAATTCCACATGATTTCAAATAAGAATGAAAAGCATTATTCACATATTCCTTTCCATTATCAGTTCTAAGAATTTTAAGTTTAAAACCAGATTGCCTCTCAACATACAACTGAAATTCAATGAATATATCAAGAACTTGATCCTTGCTATGCAAAAAATAGATCCAAGTTCGTCTAGAAAAATCATCAACAAAGGTAAGTGCATACCGAGAACCTCGGATGGAGTTATTCTCCATGGGGCCCAATAGGTCACTATGGACAAGATGCAACTTATGAGTTGCCCGCCATGATTTTCCACTTGGAAATGGCTCCCTATGCATCTTACCACTCATACAACCTGTACAGGCAATCTTAGAAGGAATAATGTGAGGCAAGCCATCAACCATATTGTGCTTTTGCATGAAAGTAATATAATCTGAATTTAAATGGCCAAGTCTTTCATGCCATATATTGAAATCAATAGAAGTATGTAACGAATATCGTGAACTAGCAAATTCATGGAATTTAAACAAATTGTCATTATCCATTTTAGCATGAGCAATCACTTTTTGAGTTTGAGGATCTATGACACAACATGTATCTTTGTAGAATTCAACTTTATAATCCTGACATAACTGTGAAACAGAAAGCAAATTAGTTTTCAAATCAGGTACATACAATACATCATGCAATTTACCATTAGGAATAGTTACATCACCTAAACCTTCAAATTTACAAGTCTGATTATTAGCTAACTGAATAGGAATGTTAGCAATATCAGGTTGTAGAGAATCAAAAATTTCTTTATGAGAAGTTACATGTTGTGATGCACCACTGTCAACAATCCATTCTAAAGGTCTACAAAGATTAAAGCTACAAGTAAAAGCATGACGAGAATTAGTAGAGTTATCTTTTTTATGATTTGATTTTTTATTATTGTTACTATTGTTCATAGGTTTTTTATCATTTTGCTTTTTAAAACAGTTATTGATAATATGACCATCTTTGCCACAATAAGAACAATGAGGTTTGGAATTGGAATGATTCCTTTGATTATTAGTATTATGATTGTTATTAGGATGATTTTTATTATTGTTATATTTCGCATGAAATTTATTGTTGGAATTATTTGAATTAGTATTATATTGTTTGTTGTTATTATTATTATTATTGGAACGAAAATTATTATTTGAATTTCTAGATACAAATGCATGTTCAGTTGATTTAAGAGTACCAAACTGAATTAGTTTAGCTTCTTCCTGTCTTAGTAAAGTTTGAAAAATAACATAAGTTAACTGAGAAGTTAAAGTAGGAATAGCAAGCTGGGCATGAACATTAGTTATAAACTGTTGAAACTGTCTAGGAAGACACTTTTTAAGAATAAGATGAATTAAACGAATGTCCTCTAATTGAACACCTAAGGCAATAATTTGGCTTTTAAGAGAATCAAATTTTAACAGAAATTCATCCATACTCTTAAAATCTGCATACCTGAGATCTTCAAGTTGATTCTGCAACTGTATTTCGCGGTATTCATCTCCACTGTCATACTTGGTTTGCAAGATGGACCATGCATCATGAGCTTTAGAATAGTGAGCAATTAACACATATAAATCTGGAATAATGGAAATACCAATTAAACCTAAAGCTTCTTCATTTTTAGATTTCCAAGTATCTTTCTCGTCTTGGGTAACCGCTGAACCAGGTTCAAGAGAAGGATCAGTGGCTATTTCGAAGAGGTGTTTAAAACGAAAAATGAATGAGATATGAGTTTTCCAGGAATGATAATTAGAATAACTAAGTTTTATTTCTAGAATTAAGGTTGACATGATTACAAGATTGATGAATTTAAAAAAAATTCCTTGATTTGAAAATCAAATTAATTGAAAAAAAAAATCTCGTCTTTTATATATAAAATTAATAATATATTTTTTTCTCAAAGAAAACAAATTAGAGTAAAAAAATTTTATGAAATGAAAAAGTTTTTAAAAAAATTGAATATAAATTTTTTTTTTGTTTTTTATAATAAACTTTGTAAGGTTTAAAGGGTTCTTTAAAAAAACTTCTAAAAAAATAAATTAAACAAAATACTAATGTTGAGATTTTTTAAAAAGGCGTCGGTGAAAAGGCGAGCAGACTGAGCGGAGATTTAAAAAAAACGCGCGGTCTGAGCGCAGTCAGAGGCGGGAGCGGTTGGACTGGCCGCGCAGGCGGCGGGTGACGCGTGGCCTGAACGCAAGCAGCGGCGGGGGTGGTAGGTCTAGCCGTGGAGGCGGTGGGTGACGCGTGGCCAAAGTGCAGACAGCGGCGGGTGACAGGTGGTCTGTGCGCAGGCAGCGGCGGGAGCGGTGGGTCTGGCCGCGTAGGCGGCGGATGACGGGTGGTTTTTTGCGCAGGCAGCGGCGAGAGACGCGTAGGCAGAGCGCAGGCAGCGGCGAGTGACGTGCAGGCTGAGCGCAGGTGTCGCGCAGGTGGCGCGTGGGTGGCACATCCGCCCAACGCAAAGAATTTGAATTAGAAAGACTCGCGCTACACGCGTTTAAAACAATTAAATGCAATTATTCTAAATTTACTAGAATAAATATTTAAAATTAAAAGATTGCACAATAAATTAGTGCTATGAAATAAATGCTCCTTGTTTTGGCGGCACGCCTTCCAAAACAAGAGCAAAATTTTGAAATTTTTTGAAAAGGAAAACCCTTTAGCGGCAAGCCTTCCAAAGAGGGTTAGTAAAAAAAATTTAATATGAAACCTGCACACACAAGAGATGTTAAAATGATCTAAAACCACAACACAAACTTTCAAACTTTCAAACTTCTTCTCTCAATAACGTCTCCAAATAAGGTGTGCTCCAATGAATGGCAACCTTCAACACAAAAACTTAAAACAAGGATTAGTGACCAAGCTCTGATACCATGTAAGAAATGATAATATTGAGCAAGGAACGAGAAACAATCCAAGTAAGTTAAGTGTGAAACAATGTTACCATAAGATAAGCAAAATCCAAGAGCATACACCAAGATGGTTCAACAATGGAGACAAGGATTTATAAGGGGAAAGCAAAGAAAACCCCTTGTGAGTATTATGAATGAAGGCAAATGCCTAGAGAAGAGAGAGAGAGAGAGAGTGTTGGAGCAAAAATAGCTCAATACAATAACATCAAGTGCTAAGAGTGAAGAGGAAAGAAGGAGGAGCATCTCTTATATAGAGATGAGAAAGGAGTTGCATTTGTAACTCCCATCTCTATGAATGCCACATTCATAATAGGTGTGTGCAAAGTGTCACAATCCTCTTAAGGAGGATAAACTAAATAAAGGAATAAAAAAGAGTTGTCCTTACATGTGGAATAAAGGACAAACAATGACATGTCCTCCACATGTATACAATAGGACAAATTACATTTAGGGATCCTTGGAATATCCTAATTAATCTATCCAAGGAAAGATTAACCTTTCTAACATAATTAAATAAATAAATAAGAGCTCAAGCAATTATTAACTTTATTTACTGCAGGTGACGATCAACTGCCGAAGCCACCCACTACACTACCAAAAATAGCAACTGCCAAAAATAGACCTACTGAAAATAGTAAATCTATAGTTGGGACCCCCAAAAGACCTTGTGAGCTCACGAGGGTCGCTATGATGAGCTAACTCCATCAACTATGTAGACTTGCCAAAAACGAGGACATTACAGGGACATTACTCCAAGCATACCTCTGAGATACTCAAAGGTGTCCTTAGCCATTGCTGAGTGAATATATCTGCTATTTTCTCTTTTGTACTTACATACTCCAATCTGATTTTCTTCTCTGCAAGCTTCTCTCTGAAAAAATGATACTTAATTGCAATGTGTTTAGTCTTTGAATGTAAAATAGGATTCTTAGATATGCTAACTGTACTTGTGTTATTACAATGTATAATAGTAGGTTCAGAAAAATTAATAGCAATATCCTTTAGCATTTTCTTCATCTACATTATTTGATTATAATTGTTAGTTGTGGCAACATATTTTGCCTCTGTTGTGGACTAAGAAATACAATCTTGCTTCTTACTTAACTAAGATACTAACCTTCCACCAAGAAAGAATGTTTCTCCACTTGTGCTTTTTCTGTCATCAACATTTCCTACAGAATTAGAATCAATATATGCATACAATGTGAAATCATTAGATCCGTCATTTCATAAGCCAAAATCCAATGCTTCCTTCAAATATCTAAAAATTCTTTTTAACTGTTGCAAAGTGCCTCTTTAGGATCTACTTGAAATCTTTCTACAATTTCAACTGCATTAGCAATATTTGGTCTTGTATGAGTCAAGTATTGTAATCCACCGATCATTGATATGTAACTTGTTTGCATAGCACTAGGTGAATCATCTCTATTGGACAATTTAAGTCCACTTACCATAGGTATTCCGACAGGTTTGCAATTTTCCATACCGAATCTCAACAATAATTCTTTAAGATACTTAGTTTGATATATGAAAAAACCATCTTTAGTTGTGTTATTTGCAACCCCAGAAAATATTTCATCTCACCAATCATAGACATCTCAAATTCATCTTTCATTTCATCACAAAACTTGTTACTTGCCTCATCGTTACCACCCAAAATGATATCATCAACAAATACTTCAATGATTAACAAGCCATCAAAATTAGTTCTGAAGTACATGTTACTATCTACATTTCCTTTCTTAAAACTCGAACTCCATAAATGTTTATCCAATCTAGTATAATAGGCTCTAGTTGCTTGCTTTAATCCATGCAATGCCTTCTTTAGCTTACATACCATGTATTTTTCTTTAGTCAATGGAAATCCATCAGGTTGTTCAATATAGACCTTTTTCTCAAGTTCGTCATTTAAGAAAGCTGACTTAACATCCATCTAATACACTTTCAAAATTTTGTTAGATGCATAACCTAAAAACAATCTTACAACCTCTAATCTTGGTATAGGAGCAAAGTTTACTTCAAAATCTATACCTTCTTATTGTGAATAGCCTTTACATACCAACCTTGCTTTATTTCTTACAACTTCACCTTGCTCATTCATTTTGTTCCTGAAAACCCATTTTGTACCAATTACATTCTTATCTTTAGCTCTAGGGACTGATTCCCATGTCTTGTTCTTTTCTATCTGCTCAAGCTCTTCTTTCATTGCATTTATCTAAAATTCATCCTTACGTGCCTCTGTAAAATCAAACAGATTTCTTCTCTTGCCTTACCTCTTATCATTACTCCTTTGCTAGCATTAGCATTAATCTGATTATCAAGATGGTTCCTTGCAACATATTTGGGTGTTCTTTGTTCTTCTCTAGGTTCTTCAATCTATACATGTATTCCATCGTCCAATTCGAAGAATTGTTCTTGTTCTGTATTTTGATTTAGTGTTGGTTTTTGACATGTACCAGCCTGATTTGAATCATCATCAGAGTCATATTCAAATGTTCTTTCATGTACCTGAACTCTCTCATCAATCCTGACATTTTCGCTCTCAACAATCTTCTTTAGCCTCTGATCATAACATCTATATGCCTTACTCTTAGTAGAATAGCCAAGTAATATATCTTCAACACTACTGGGATTAATTTGCCTACCTCATCTTCTCTTTTGATATAACATTTTCTTCCAAAAATTCTCAAGTATTTAACAATAGGTGTGTGACCAAACAATAGTTCATAAGGGGTTTAACATGTTCTATGCCTGATCTGGACTCTATTCATAGTATATACTGCATTATTAATTGTTTCTCTCCAATGTACATGTGATAACTTTCCCTCAAGCAACATCACTTCAGTTGCTTCACTCACTGTTTTGTTCCTCCATTTTGCTATAACATTTTGATGTGGTGTCTTAGGTGTTGAAACTTGCCCTTGAATACCATTATCTTCACAAAATGCATTGAACTAATTAGAAGTAATCACTCCACCTCTGTCAAACCTCAGACATTTTATCCTTACACCGGATTCATTCTCAACTTTTGCCTTAAATATCTTAAAGTTGTTAAAAGCTTCAAATTTCTCTCTCAAAAATGCAACCCATCTCACTCTAGTGAAATCTTCAATAAAAAGAAACTACCTCTTACCATAGAAAGCTCTTTTTTTTTGTAGAACCACATAGATATGTATGAACAATTTCTAATTTTTTTGAAGTAGTGAGTGTCTTTCTACAAAAAGTGATTTTCTTCTGTTTAGCCATCACACAGTCCTTACACATCATGTCAGTCAATTTCACAATCTTTGGTAGATCTCTTTCGGCATTTGTATTACTTACCTTTATTGTGTTATCAAAATTTATGTGACAAAATCTTCTATCCCACAGCCAACTATCATCAACTTTTGCAACCAAACAACTAATCTCAGTAGGATTCAATTGAAATACATTACCTCTTGTTCTTGTACCTGTGCCAATCAATCTTTCTTGCTTATCCTTGATTGTACATGTCTTATCAGAAAATTGTAAATGATATCCCTTATCAACAAGAGGTCCAACACTCAGCAAGTTATGTTTCAAGCCATCAACAAAGTATACATCTTTAGTGTTAGTTTTACCATCAAGAGTAACAAGTCCCTTTCCCGTAATAGGACAAAGTACAATGTTACCAACTCAGACTACAACTCCATCATAGCTTCTAAACTCAACAAGTTTATCTTTGTCACTTTCCATTGGATGTGAGCATCCATTGTCTATAATCCAGTCTGATTTCTTATCCTCTACATGTGGAATAAGTGTTTTTTTTCTTTAACAGGACTCTTCCTTAACAAAAAAAAAAATCCAATTTCACATTCATCATCACTATCTAGAAAATTAATCTCTTTAACTTCAATTTCATCATCACTCACATACAAACACTCAATAGGAATCTTTGATTTGTGAGGTCTAGTTTTCACCTTAGGTTCTCTCTTAGGACATTTATAAGAAAAGTGACCAATCTGTTTGCAATGCCAACAAACAAAAGGAGCTTTGTTTCTGAAAATACCCTTACCTTTACGTTCTCTTTTGTAATCAATGAATCTTCTTCTCTTCTTCTTGAATATCTTCACAATCACTTGCAAAATCTCCATAGCTTCCACTGGTGCTTGCATTTTTTGTTAGTATACTCTCTTATCCTTGTGTGTACTAGCTCTAAAAGTAGTCTCAACTCTATGCAAAGCATCTTTTCGTATACTGGTTTCAAAAGCTTGTAATTTCCCAATCAATGTTTCTCTATTAAAACCTTTCATAAGAGGAATAACTTCTTCAATAGCATTTACCTTGTTGTAAACAGAAGTCAAGGATCTCAAAATCTTTAAATGGACTTCATCCTCAGATATAGTTCCTTTAGAGCTTTTTAGAGTTCTAGTAATCTTAGTAATTCTTTGCACATATGTTTTAATGGTTTCATGTTCTTGCATTCTAGCATTCTCTTAACTTAGATCTCCAATTTTGCAACCTCGCTTTCTCAGTATGTTCATCACCTTCATACAATCTTTCTAAACCGGTCCAAATATCATAAGCAAGATCAAGACCTTTTTACCTCAATGAATCCAGGCTCTGAAAGTACACTAATTAGAGCTTCCGTTGCAATCATATTACACTAAAAATTCTTCTTTTCATCATTTGTGATTGAAGATAGGTCACTCTCTTTCTTAACCTAAATTTTTTTCTTTGTAATCAACAAGTAGTCAATTCCCATGTAGAGCAAGTGTCATGTTTTATCCTTCGAACAATCATAGTTTTCACCTTCAATCTCCTCAAGCTATAAAGCTTCCTTCCCAAAGAGGACTTGATGGTCTGATACTAATTATTAAGAAGTAAAGTCCATACACAACTAGGGGGGGTGAATCAATTGTGACAAATTAAACTTAAATCCAAACTTATAAATTGTAACTCCAACAATTAAAACAATGATGCACAACAAGAGAAAACAATACACCATAACATAATGATTTGTTTACTGGGGAAACCCTTGATCAGAGGCAAAACCCCAGTGGGGATGGCACCCACAAGATACTGTACTAATAGATATGTTCCTTATGAAAGGATGCAACCCTACTAGGAGCCAATTATAGTGCATTCAATACAATGGTCCTTGTTAGAGGACAAATCCCTATTAAGAGACTTTGAACCCTTGTTAGAAGGTTCTAAACGTATTAAAGGTTACTAACGAAATAAATAGGCCTACTCTCTAAGTGCTCCAGCAGCTGTGAAGATCAAACTTCAGGATAACAAATCCATATCAAGTGAACTAATTGATCTACAACTTACTTGCCATAACAGTTCATTTGAAGTACAACACAATCAACCAATCAATCTATTCTTTGTTTTGATCATCCAGCCTTCCAGATCGCATCAACTAACCACATACATTACATACATGATGATACCCAGCCAAGGAAAACAACTTTCCTTTATACCCTTACAAAGAATTAATTAGATTCGCCAATTAAAGCTTCCCTAATGTACATTTAATTACATAAGACCATACTAAGGCATTCACACCCTCATAAGCATCTTTGTAATCATTACGTTAAGGTTCCCACACATTACAATACAATTATTACATTTTACAATGATAATCAACATGTTTCCTCAACCCAATCGACTATCAGTAAAACATATTGCACGTTTCACAACAGCAATCATCTCTAAACCTTGCTATTATGTGTAATGTCCCCAATTTTTAATAAAGTATTTTAATTCGGGTCATTTATCCCAATTTTTATTAATTATCTGTACATGTTTGTCATGTCGGCGTTCTTTGTAAACCCTCAAAAGTTTTCTTCGAAGGGGTATTTATATGCGACATGTAGGAAGTTGTTATTATGTGATTTGGATTATTTCTTTGTACTGTGAATTCCCGTTAGAATTTAGTATTGATTGCCATTTTGGAAGTGGAAGACCTTCCCTACTTGGTTGTTCTAGTTTCGATGGGATTCAACCCTCACCCTATTCCGTTTATGTATTACTTTGCTCAAATCTGGCAAATCGGAGCACCATCTTCATCTACAACTATATTTATTTCTCGGTGTTAATTAGCGAATTTAACCAGTATTATTTGGCATTCATCTTGTTTGTGTTAATCTAGAGTTATATTGGTTTTGGACATTTAAGCCATTGGTGGTCTATGTGTAAGTCAAATTTGGCGAACTTGTTGGTGGGAAGGTCACTCTGTGCATGAATTGCATACAGTCTAACTTCCTCTTGTTTACACTACATTTTCATACTCCTCGTCGTACTGCCTACACCCATGTTTGTACGAACTTAGCCAACATATTTTGACACTATTCCATATCCATACTGTATGCCAAACTCTAACACCATACGACCTTCAAAAATCACCCGCCATATTGGCTCCAAGAACACTGTACAACAACCACACTCTAGACCGTACGAACCAATTTGTATGTTGTGTGATCATTAGCTGCCACTATACGGACATTGCACTACAGTGTACAACATTGCTCCTTGTCATGTAGGGACACTAATTCCAGCATACAAATAGCTTCCACACATTCTCTGAGTCTCTCAGGTCATGCCAGTCTCTCGGGATAACATACTCTCAGTCTCTCAGATAACATACTCTCAATCTCTCAGGGTCAGGAACATTACAATGGTATCAAAGCACTTCTGGACAAAAAAGACCTCCAAACAAAAAAACCTCCTGACAAAAATCACCTCCGCACAGAGATCTATGAACAGAAATCGATATCAAAACATTAAAGTGGTATCAGCGTTGGCAATCTTGCCATCCTATTGGGATGATTGAGAGATTTTGGGACTTGGATCACGCTATGGCGCCCACTAGCGATGGAGAGTGGTGGTTGATGACATTACAAAGTATTGGCAAAGAGCTCAGCAAGGGTGTCGATCTTCCATTAGATATATTGGAAGTATACTTGTGCAAGGTGAATCAATTACCTTCAAAATTTAAACAGAGAATCCTTTCGCTGATTAAGGATGCCTTAAGTCAACTCAAGCTTTTGAGACACCATGACAAGGGAAAAAGGTTGGGAGTTGCAACATGTCTCAGTGAGGTCTTGAGAATTTTGGCTCCTAGAGCAACATATGATGATAACACAATGATAGAGATCTTGCATTTGATCGTTGACAACTTTCAGAGCCTAGATGGCATCATTGGTGATCCTTTTGGTAGGAAATCTATAATCTTGGAGAATTGTGCAAATGTCAAAGTAGGTAGCCTCCTCTTAGATCTCATGTTGCAAAATTTGGTCCATGATATGTTTCATCACTTCTTGGTCACCATCAAGGAAGATCATGATACTAAGGTTTCAGTTGTTATGGAGAGTCTTATGATTTCGTCTATTGAAGAGATGGATGAAATATCCCAACCTATCACATCTATGTTATGGGTTGTTTGTTATCTAGAATGTGCCCCCTATAACATGTAGATTGGTCAAATGTAATCTAGAATCTATCCCCTATAACAACATGTAGATTGGTCAAATGTATTTTCAAGCATTGTGAAGAAAAACAAATGTCTCATTTGCACAAGTGAGAGAAAATGATGACAACGATAAGGGTGATGCATTAAGTGAGGAGAATGAAGGCGTGATTACAGGGTTGCTCCAAGAGGATTTGCTAAATCTTTCTACTAGAACAACAATGAGAGAACACCTAAAAATGAAGAGCTTGTTTGCATGGATCTTGTGAAGACAACATGGGAAAACAATTTGTGCCCATCACCAAATGTCATGTTGCTTATTTTACCCCTTAGAATTTAATAATAAAGAACAAAATAATGAGTTGATTTAATAATAAATTATATTATAATTTATTATCAAATAGTGTTAATATAATAAAATAAGAATAATAATATAAAAATATAATATATAATTTTAAGATAAAATATTGTTATATTATAATATAGAATTTTATATTTTAATAAGAGCAATTATATAAAATAGATAATTAAATAATTAGTCGAATGAATCATCACCGTCAAATATATCTTACTAATATAATAAAATAAATATATTACAATTAAAATATATTATTAGTAAAATGCACATCACTAATAAAAATAACAATAAATAAGTTATTAATATACTATAATCAACTATTAAATATAACATAATAATATATGCTAAATCAATATCTAATACGATGAATCTATAATTATAAATTAGTATAAATCTAATGCTAAAATAATGAAATAATAAATAATAATAAAAACTTAACATATGAAAATCTATGATTCAGCCGACTATGAATGTTACCTGTGCAAGAGAAGAGACACGACTAGTCAAACTGCTGAAGCCGTGTATAAAGACACAAAGGGAAGTTTTGGAGAGAGGACACGGGGGACAGAACATTATTGGCGGCAAAACAAATACTACCGAGAAAATATTCTGTGCAATATGAGCACAATGCACCTCCAACATACCGGCGGACATAAACAAGGTAGGATATAGTATATAGTCTTCATACAAATCAATACAGGCAACTTCAACGCACATAGGGGATAATATGGATATTCATCAGTGAAGCAGAGAATTTTAGTATAACTCCAGCGACATAGCAAACGGGTATCTTTGAACGCACTCAGAGCAAAAGTCAAGATATAGTCTGATCCATGGAAGAGGAATCCTTAGAGGGTCAAATGCCAGCAAACGGTAACATAACAATACACCCTCCGTAGAAAACCAAAGACATTGCCATCTGAGACACCAATACTAGGAGTCCACACAAACATTAAGAGAATAAGAGCAGAAGGCCGCCACCTAGGAGAAAGAGTTCATAACAGGGAACCATCGAATAGGGAAGAGATTGGGAGAATAGAATTAAGGAAGATGATATAGACTTCAACATAAGATATCAGATGATTATTCACAACATCAAACGTTAATTAAGCTCCTGCCAGTTATACACCAGATTTTGAATACCTCATTCGAATTTATTGAAAGTCAGTTGAGTTGAAGATTTAACTTATTTAATAATCAAAATAGGAATATAATTGCCACATGTGATTATTAGAGAATCTCATCTTTTATATCCTTTCGGTCATACCTGATGCGAAAATAGCTAAATTAGATTGATACAAATCACCTTTAACAACCAACTTGTTAAGATTGCATCCATTTGACCATACTTGAGGAAATAAGGAGCATAAGTATTAGTCCTTTATATATCATCGGGATTATAATTCCAATTCAAAAGTTAATAGTGAAAATCAAGATTATAATTCATAATAAGAATAAGTTGTTATAAGTGTCTCCTAATCCTAAGTATATTCAAACTAGGGTCATTATAGTGGTATTAGAGCATCAATCTTGCCATCCCATGAGTGAAGGCTTATGGAAACTTACAAGAGAAGGACAAATAAAACTACAATGAATGACTTAGCAAATGAAGTGAGAACATATATGGAGCAAACCAACCAAACCAACCGAACTATATTGAATCAAATGGAGAAGTCAAATCAAGCCCTCCTGCAAGCATTACAGAACATGGGGAACTCCATTAATAACCTAAGGAATAACTCTTCCCACAGGAAAGATATGAGTTCAAATGAACCAGATAACGAATCATCATCAACTAGAATTCCGAGACCTCCCTTCTTACCTAGAGAAGAAACTCAAAGGGAAGAGGAGGGAATAAACCAACCTATCAATAGCGCAGTGGAGAATGCAAGAGCCTATGAAAACCTTGAACTCGAAATTAGGGAACTCATAACATTTGCAGAGTTTTGTGAGGGTCAAAAGCACGAAGTTCCTAAAAGAACAAGAAGATATATTAATAAAGATTTGAAACACAAGGTAAACAAAGTGATATTGCCCAACTTTGATGGGTCAAGAAAAATGACAGCCCATGCTTGGCTCCAAAAATTAAACACATATTAGTCCACTGACAGAGGAAGACGCACTACAATTTGCTATACTCCACTTAGAAGGTACGACACATGAATGGTGGCACAATGGGCTTCTCTCCTTAGGACATCCAAACATAAACTCCCAAGAATTGATCAAATGGTTCAACCAAGTTGAACGTGGATGGTACTTCAAAGAACTGATCCATTTAAAGCAATATGAAACGGTGGAAGAATTCTCTAATGAATTCCAAAAACTTGTAGTCATGGTCCCAGATTTATCTCAAAAGAGGCTTACATACTTATTTGTTAAAGGCCTAAAGGATTCTATCAAAAATATAGTTAACCCATTAGAACCTCAAACGGTGGAATAAGCCATTCAGAAGGCTAGAAAAGTGGAATCTAATTCATCAAAAGAAAGGTCTAAGAATTTCTCGACAAAGATGGAGCATAGAAATGAAGACTCGCGCAAAGACTAGAGAGAGAAAGAATGTTATTTCTGCAAAGCGAAATTAAGTAGAGGACACCAATGCCTGAGTAAGGAAGCCCAAAAACAAAAGAGGACACATTGAAGAAAGGCATATGTTTCAGATGCAAAGGCGCTTGGGAACCTAAGTGTGACAAGAAAAGTCAACTCCATAAAATAGAAGCAACACACGAAATAAATAACGAAGAGGTTTCAAAACAAGAGTGTGAACGGTGATCAAGAGAGGGTATGGGACTAGAGAATCATTGAAGCTTCAATGAAGTTCAATGTTGGTTATACTCTGATCTGGAAATGTAATTACCAAACAATACATATATGTACATATTTTTTATAATTATTAATAGAACCTTAAATTTAAAAGAAAGAGTGGCAATTAAGGGAGAACTGCTAAGGACACCCTATTGTTAGCACCTTCCTAAGAGGGCAATTAAGGGAGAATAGCTAGGGCACCCTATTGCAGCAGTATGTAGGGAGAACTGTGGCAAGGACACCCTATTGCTCTGTAAGGGAGAACTGCTAGAGCACCCTATTTGCAGAATTAATTAAGGGAGAATAGTTAGGGCACCCTATTGTAGTAGTATGTAGGGAGAATCGTGATCAGGACACCCTATTGCTCTGTAATGAAGGGAGAATCGCTAGAGCACCCTATTGCAGAAATAGTTGAGGGAGAACCGCTGAGGGCACCCTATCATAGTGATAGTAAAGGGAGAATTGCTAGCAGGGCACCCTACTACACTGTGATTATGGGAGAACTGCTAAGGCACCCCACTACAAAGAAAACATTTTAGAGATCTTAGGATGAGATAAAGTCACACCTAAGTATTATAGAATGGGTAATCCTAATGGGATATCCCCAGTAACTTGGGACGAGATAAAGTCTCTCCTAAGGATTGAATAGAGCCCTGGGGCAAAGACAAAGTCTCTCCCAAGGTACAATTGTCAGGAGTCATTAGGGAGCTCCAATACTTCAAGATAAGTTCTCTTTAAATAGATCTTAGTAATTCAAATTGAATCTTGCAATCTTTAAATTTATATTTATAATGATTTAATCACAAAGTTGAAATTGTTTTTTGCAGGACTATAGTGAGGTGCATCGACTAGATCACAAGGAGAAAAAATTGAATTGCTTGAGGACAAGCAATTTGAGGAAGGGTGGACTGTCATGTCCCCTATTTTACCCCTTAGAATTTAATAATAAAGAACAAAATAATGAGTTGATTTAATAATAAATTATATTATAATTTATTATCAAATAGTGTTAATATAATAAAATAAGAATAAATAATATAATAATATAATATACAATTTTTAGATAAAATATTGTTATATTATAATATAGAATTGTATATTTTAATAAGAGCAATTATATAAAATAGATAATTAAATAATTTGTCAAATGAATCATCACCATCAAACATATCTTACTAATATAATAAAATAAATATATTACAATTAAAATATATTATTAGTAAAATGCACATCACTAATAAAAATAACAATAATAAGTTATTAATATACTATAATCAACTATTAAATATAACATAATAATATATGCTAAATTAGTATCTAATACGATGAATATATAATTATAAATTAGTATAAATCTAATGCTAAAATAATGAAATAATAAATAATAATAAAAACTTAACATACGAAAATCTATGATTCAGCCGACCATGAATGTTACCTGTGCAAGAGAAGAGACACAACTGGTCAAACCGCTGAAGTCGTGTATAAAGACACAAAGGGAAGTTTTGGAGAGAGGACACGGGGGACAAAAGATTATTGGCGGCAACGCAAATATTGTGGAGACAACATTCTGTGCAATACGAGCACAATGCACCTCTAGCATACTTGCGGACATAAACAAGGGAGGATATAGTATACAGTCTTCAGACAAATCAATATTGGCAGCTTTAGTGCGCATAGGGGATAATATGGATATTCATCGGTGAAGCAAAGAATTTTAGTATAACTCCAACGACATAGCAAACGGGTGTCTTTGAATGCACTCAGAGCAAAAGTCAAGATATAGTCTCATCCACGAAAGGGGAATCCTTAGAGGGTCAAACGCTAGTAGACAGTAACATAACTATACACCCTCCATATACAACCAAAGACATTGCCATTTGAGACACCAATACGAGGAGTCCACATAAACATTAAGAGAATAAGAGCACAAGGGCACCACCTAGGAGAAAGAGTTCATAACAGGGAACCATCAGAGAGGGAAGAGATTGGGAGAATAGAATTAAGGGAGATGATATAGACTTCAACATAAGATATTAGATGATTATTCACAACATCAAACATTAATTAAGCTCCTACCATTTATACACCAGATTTTGAATTATCTCATTCGAATTTATTGAAAGTCGGTCAAGTTGAAGATTTAGCTTATTTAATAATCAAAATAGGAATATCATTGCCACATGTGATTATCAGAGAATCTCATCTTTTATATCCTTTCGGTCATACCTAATGTAGAAATAGCTAAATTACATTGATACAAATCACCTTTAACAACCAACTTGTTAAGATTGCATCTATTTGACTATACTTGAGGAAATAAGGAGCATTAGTCCTTTATATATCATCGGGATTATAATTCCAATTCAGAAGTTAATAGTGGAAATAAAGATTATAATTCATAATAAGAATAAGTTGTTATAAGTGTCTCCTAATCCTAAGTATATTTAGACTAGGGTCATTACACCAAAGTTGTGCCTGAGGTCGTCCTTGTCACCTAGGTTGTGCCTGTTGCCAAAGCACTACTAGGCACGAAGGTTTTGTTAGTTGTTGAGGTTGTGTCCATAGTAGAAGTTGTGTATGTTGTTGAGGGTCAATCTGTTACTAAGGCCATGTTAGTCACCGAGGCTCTGTATGTTGTTGTTGTCGAGGTTGTGTTCGTCACTGAGGTCATGTTTGTTGTCGAGGCTATATGTTTGTCACCGAAGCTATGTCCATCGTCATGGTCATGTTCATCAACAAGGTTGCATGTTCATCAACAAGGTTGCATGTTCATCATTGTGGTTGTGTCTAATGCCATCATTGTGTCCATCTTTGTCGTGTTTGTCACCATCGTCGTGTCCATCACCATCGTCGAGTCTGTATCCATTGTTGAGTCTCTACCCATCTCCTTAGTTATGTCCATCGACGTCCGTCACCAAGTTTGTGTCCGTCACCATCATCATAGTTGTTGTCATCACCATGTTCGTTGACAATTTGTGTCCATCATCATTGTTCTGTCAATTCTCATCATTATTGCCATTGTTGTCTTCGTGGCTATGTCTATTATCATCATCATAGTCGTAGTTGGGCCCGTCATCGTTGTGGCTATCTTCGTCACCTTTGTGTGTCCATCATTGTCTATATCTGTTGTAGTGGCTACGTCCGTAGCCGTGTACATCACTAAGGCGTTCATTGTCGAGGCTTTCTCTATCATCAAGGCTTCAATCGAGGTTCTATCCACAGCTGAAATTTTTCTTGCATCCAAGGTCTCGTCTACCATCGAGGTACTCTCCATCAAGGCTCTTTGTGTTGAGGCTCCCTTCACTGGGGACTCATGGCCAAGGTTCCCTTCACCAAGTTACTCTCTATTGAGATTCCCTTCATTGAGGTACTCTTCATTGAGGCTCCTTTCATCAAGGCACCCTGCGTCGAGGCTCCTATCATTGAGGTACTCACAACCGAGGCCCCCTTTGCTAACATACTCTCTACCGAAGCTCCCTTATTTGAGGCACATTGGTTGTTTGACCGTATAACCTACCTATTGTATGAACTACATATCGCCGTCAAGTCTCTCCATCGAGATTCTGTTCAACGAGGTACTCACAGTCGAGGCTCCTTTTGACAAGCTACTCACGACCGAGGTTCTCTTCACTGAGATACTCTTCGTTGAGGCTTTGTCCGCCGAGGTTTTGTCCATTGGGAATATTCTACAAGGTTTATCCAAAGGGCATTTGCAGTCAGTAATATAATAGTAGACATGGTCATATCAATGGCTAAGTTTGTGCCTATCACCATACCCAAAGAGATTTTTGAACATGATGATGTAAAGGATTTCATTGATTGGCATCATTGGCATCGTACTAAAGGGTACGACAATGTTTATATCAGAATGGCACAACAGAAGTTGGATGACTGTGTACGGCAACAGAGGTTTGATTTCAACTCACGTGCTCTACTTACGTGTTTGATTTGGGATTTGAGAGCTGATGGTGTGGATTAGATAGAAAATTGCTTGAGGGCAAGCAATCTTTGAGCGGCAAGGATTTGTAATGTCCCTAATTTTTAATAAAATATCTTTAATAGGTTAATTAATTAAATGCTCCTAAAAACTAAACAAGATCACAAGGACTTATTTAATTAATTGATTTAATTAATAAAGGGGCCCAATTTTTATTAATTATCTGTAGGTGTTTGCTGTGTCGGCATTCTTTCTAAACCCTCGACAGTTTTCTCCGAAGGGGTGATTATGGGTGGCATGTAGGAAGTTGTTAGTATATGATTTGTATTATTTCTTTTTACTACAAATTCCTATTGGAGTTCAATATTGTTTTCCATTTTGGAAGTGGAAGACATTCCCTACTTGGTTGTTTTGGTTTTGGTGGTATTCAACCCTCAACCTATTCCGTTTATTTATTACTTTGCTCAAGTCTGGCAAATCAGAGCACCATCTTTGTCTACAACTATATTTATTTCTTAGTTTAATTGGTGAATCTAATCAATATTATTTTGCATTCATCTTGTTTGTGTTAATTTGGAGTTATACTGGTTTTGGACATTCAAGTCATTGCTGGTCTATGTGTAAGTCAGATTTGGCGAACTTGTTGGCAAGAAGATCACTTCGCACACGAATTGCATAACGTCTAGCTTCCTCTTGATTACACCATACATCCTACACTGCCTACACCCACATCCATACAGACTTACCCAATATCATCTGACACTCTTCCATATCCATACCGTATGCCATACTATAACACCGTATGGACCAAGTTGCATGTCATGTGACTATTACCTGCCACAGTACAAACATTGCATCACACTATATGGCATTGCTCCTTGCTATGTAGGGACACTAGTTCCAACATATGAACAACTTCCACACATACTCTCAGTCTCTCGGGTCACCCTAGTCTCTAAGGATAACATACTGTCAATCTCTCGGTTAACATATTTTCAATCTTTCAAGGTCGGGAACATCACAGTGGTATCAAAGCACCTTCGGACAAAAGACACCTCTGGACAGAAATCACCTACAGATAGAGATCGGCTTCAGAACATTACATCATGATCATAGGTTCACGATCAAGTCTTCTCCCACAATCCAAGCTCGTTGACATTAATTCAACCTCGCTGATGAGATATAACAAATATGCTACCATCTATTACTGACATTATTCTCTGCATATTGGTCTGTTACCAGTCTTCACCAAATGAATTGTAACTCATCCTGACCTCTATATAAAATCCAACGAACACAAATATCATATCTATACTCATCCTTCTACACCAAAATAAGCTCACAAAGCTTAACATGTTATATGCCAACTTCGTCATGCCAACAAATACCTTGTAATATATAGAATCTCTATCTATCATTGATCACATAAACATATGTTGTCATCAATGACAAAACCTATCATCAATAAAACACATAAACAGTACATCCAAGTGCTGACCAAACCTCTATTTCTAACACCAACTCCAACCATAAATACATAAAAGACAGTTAGATTGTAGAATAGAAATAAAGTTTAAACACAAGTTAAATGTGATATGACGTCTCCCTAGACAATGGGCTCTCGTCCACTGTCTTCCGACTAGAGAGCTTTCGTCCTCGAGTTGGTTTAAGTTGGGCTTCCAATTCCTCAAGAGAAGAAATCTGAAACCAAAACCAATATCCAAGCATAGCCCAAATAAAACCAGCTCCCCTCCTTTTAATGTCCAATGCCATGACTCTTTGGCTTCCCCTACCCTCCATGTCTTTTTGCCATTTTGTCTCTTATTAACCCACTTTATAATGTTAAATTAATCTTTTTATAAATCTATATTAAGCTCACATTAGCCAATTTAATATTTCATGAATTTGATTTTAGGTTTCCTAATTCCCAAAAAATGGGACATTACATTTCTAAAATCTGCAGGTAGTACGATCTCCCATTGTTTTTCTTAGTAGGACTCTATCTATCATTGATCACATAAACATATGTTGTCATCAAAGACAAAACCTATAATCAATAAAACACATAAATATTACATCCAAGTGCTAACCAAACCTCTATTTCTAACACCAACTCCAACCGTAAATACAAAAAAGACAGCCAGATTGGAGAATAGAAATAAAGTTTATTAGTGAAATAGGATCTGTAACTTGTAATAGCACTTGTGGATATTTGATGTGTTTTCCAAGTTACTATTCCAATGAATATATATATGATATAAAGAGGCATGCCTCTTGAAGAGACATGTCTCTTTAATATATTAACTTACATTAGTTATAGTTATAACACAATTAATATACTCTCAATATATATATATATATATATATATATATCACTCTTAATATAAGTTAATTATTCCATATATAACATTGTCATATATTATATATCTCATATATATAAAATACAATTTATCCGATAGGATTATAACATTAACACTCCCTCTTAATGAAGAAGGATAAAACACATAGATATTACACTATAGGTAATATTTCAAAAATAATATATATAGGAAATCTTTGATCAAAAGATTTCTAGAATATGATATCATGTAAGTATTGGCCTATCAGAATATCAACATATTATATTTACCAATTACTATTTGATATCATATTTGGTAACATGAGCACTGGCCTATCAGAATATCAATCAAATGATATTCACCAAATACTCTAAGTAATGGCCTATTAGAACATCAACTAAATAATATCCACCAAGTACTCAATGTGATACTGGCCTATCAGAATATCAAGGCAAGATATACACCAAGTACCGAAAATATATCTATACAAGCAACTTGTAGATAATCAAATTAATGATATCAACTGCCTAGTTGTTGATTTATAAGATAAAGCCTTTACATGAAACAATTTCGCAAAATTGAATCATGCTACAAGTTATTGTAAGGATGTCACTTTACAACAACTTCACCTAATACAAGTGATAATCATTTAGAAGTTGTCACTTCTTCATGATGTACACAAGGGACAGGCTCATACATGTATGACATCAAAAGTTCGCATGAAGTCTCCACGAATACTGTCATGTGGTGTTGTCACAACATTCACCATAAAAACATATCAGAGAATAAGATTTCTCCCTCTTAGTTTGATATCAACTTTTCTGACCTTTTAGCACAAGGTTCTTTCTGATGAAGTATCAGACTTCCTCTGAATCTATTATCATCCTTCTAACCTCTTGGTAGCAAGTCATGTCATGCTTCCTTAGTTCAATGGTTATCCTGATAGCATAAAGCCTTCCAGCCTACATACATGAGACTTTATCCCATGAATCATAGTCTTTTAGCTATTATAGTTTCTGACTAGTGTTGAATCCATCAACAAGGTCTACTCCTTCTGAACCAATATCATCAAAAGTTTGATTTAAGCAATTTTATTTTCTGCTCCCTCTCTTTCTCCAAGGTTGCCTCTAATGATCTATCAGACTCCCTCTCATAATTTCAATCAACAAGGATATTTGCTTCAAGAAACTCACATTATTCAACATAAACATCAGATGATTAATGAATCACAGCTTCTTTGGAGCTGCTATCATAAGATTGAGTTTGTACAATGTTCCTATCTTCTTTCTTGCAAGGACATCCTCAGAGACAAAGGAAAAGATTTAGGAAAATGACTCTTTATATCACATATAGAAGTGCAAATAAGAGAGAGACTAAAAAAAATAGGTAAGTGTAATACTGAAAGATGAGAAATACTTATCTGCACATGAAGGTCCATATCCATCAAGTCAGAAAATGCCTCCATATATAATCATTTGTCAAACAATGAGAATGGAACATTGGTTTATATTCCCCCTACAATGTAAAATTCTCACTCTTACATCGTCAAATGATTTTACATTACATCAATTTGTGACAAATCAACTTGATTTAAATTCTTGTAATAAAAAGCAGCCCTCCTTCTATAGAAGCCATTTCACATCATTAATATGGATTGAACACTAATCTCTCACAACTTCTGATAAATGAGAGGAACTTTTGAACTTTGTCCTCCAAAATGTAACATTAGGTGATTCACATATAACATACTTTTATAGCATAAGCATAGTCAGATTTGAAATACATCTCAAACTTGGAACCTCCTACATTGTCACGATATTTCACAAGGGTTTCTTCCTAAGTCCACCATAACACTCTGGATGCCTTAGAAATGAAAGATCTTATGGCACTTCTCTCATCACGACATTCATTGAATCATTGATCGGTATTCCTGAAGGTGGGTGTACATGTATGATAGTCTCATAATTTCTTATTACATCTTCCAAGGAACAAACTAATCAATTGTATTGTTCATGTTTGGACCTTAATTGAATTGTTCATGTTGATGTTTTAAAATCTTGTTTCAAGACATCTGTTATGTGCTCTGGCTATTCCTCTTGTTCCATGCATTGAAATGAGAATAATTGATCCACATCAATGTGAAATCTTATGCACATGGATTGTATGCAGAAAATTAAAATGATTACATTAAGCTTTGATGCATTCATAAAGTCATTGCGAAGATGATTTTGTTCTGGGCGTTCCATTTCGAAACGATCTTGGATAACATTTGCAAGGAACTTTGGATTCCACAAGACCACATTTCACTGCTTCATCTAGCAACCATGATTTGACGAGTGATTGTTCTTCTATCAAGCAGTCGAATTAAGATTCAAATAGAATTTTCTGCTACTTCCTTCGGTAATAGAACACAGCTAGGGATTACCACTGGTTTCAAAAGTTCAAAGCGAGTGAATGATGGCTGACACATGGTTTTCTATTTGTAAAATTCTCAGGCTTTAACAATGAACTTCTTTCACCTGGCTTGACAAAGCACAGAGTTGCTTATGGATAGTCACATTATTTGACTAAAGTTGCATGCTTCATTAATGGCCAAGTTGCTTGATTTGAGAGCATAGGTGTTGCTATTTGTTCCATCCTTTGTGGATGTTGGGTGCCTGGTCTCATTCGAAACCCAAAATGATTACTCATATTTTCCTTTTCACCACCTATTCTACTAATGTATGAGTTTAATGCAGCGCTATTTTCAATATGAAGGGGAGTAAATGGTGTGCTTCGGGTAAGGTTGGTCTAACAAGAACACTGGGGAAGTAATTAATTTCTTCAAGAGTAATGCTCCAGCAATCAAAACTAGTGTAATCAAGCTAGTTGATAAGCAGAGATGAAAATGTTCTGTTGTGCTCAGCAGATACTCTGTTGCTTGTCAGTCATATACAACATTTTATTTTGTTTTTCATTCACCTCCTGTGTGTATGCTTGCCTGATAAAATCCTTATACTGAGAACGTCCAAAATAACGATAAAATTCCCTACTGTGTGTCTACTTGGTAGGATGCTGCTCAACAATACTTATGGGCAATGTTTATCATTAATAAATAAACATATAGACACCATGTCATCCAACTCAACATAGACGTATACCTTTCTTCAATCTTGGCAGCTTGGTTCAGATAATCCTCTAGCTTTGAAACATGAAGAATTATCACTGTCAACTAGGTATCTGCGATTATCAATATGAACTACAAGAGAATGTATATCATCATCTATCAATTCACTGTTCTGATGCATATGAATGAAGCATCCCTGTGAATATCACGAGCATCCTCTTCACTGTGAAATTACAAATATTTTAGACAAATATCTGCATCTGACTATTACTGCCATTTTGACATTAATGACTTCACTGTTCAGCAATTTTATTTTTATTTTTTTTAAAACGACACAAAAAATACCATCTCAAAGGTCACGTGGGTAGAAGATAGCAAAATCACAAGTCCCAGGATCGGAACCTGGCTCTGATACCATGTTAGTGAAATAGGATCTATAACTTGTAATAGCACTTGTGGATATTTGATGTGTTTTCCAAGTTACTATTCCAATGAATATATATATGATATAAAGAGGCAAGCCTCTTGAAGAGACATGTCTCTTTAATATATTAACTTACATTAGTTATAGTTATAACACAATTAATATACTCTCAATATATATATATATATATATATATATATATATATATATATATATATATATATATATATATATATATATATATATATATATAAGTTAATTATTCCATATATAACATTGTCATATATTATATATCTCATATATATAAAATATAATTTATCAGACAGAATTATAACATTAACAAAGTTTAAACACAAGTTAAACGTGATATGATGTCTCCCCAAACAATGGGTTTTCATCCACTGTCTTCCGATTAGAGAGTTTCCGTCCTTGAGTTGGTTTAAGTTGGGCTTCCAATTCCTCAAGAGAAGAAATCTGAAACCAAAACCAATATCCAAGCATAGCCCAAATGAAACCAGCTCTGCTCCTTTTAATGTCCAATGCTATATCTCTTTGGCTTCCCCTGCCCTCCATGTCTTTTTGCCATTTTGTCTCTTATTAATCCACTTTATAATATTAAATTGACCTTTTTATAAATCTATATTAAGCTCACATTAGCCAATTTAATATTTCATGAGTTTGATTTTAGGTTTCCTAATGTCCCAAAAAGGAGACATTACATTTCTAAAATCTGCAGGTAGTACGATCTCCCATTCTTTTTTCTCAGTAAGACTAGGTTAGAAACTCATTCAAAATGCCTAATAGGTTTGATGATATCTCCCTCTTTCAACTTCATTAGTTCCTTTTGTATTTGTGGATCTTTGCTTATGTCTAAAAGGCTTTGCATTTGGCTGGAGGGTAATAGTATGTTTAAGCAGATTTTCCCTCTAAGTTTTGAGCTCGTCATAAGTCAATACAAAACACTTTCTCAACTTTCTCAACAATGCTATTAACAATTTTTTTTCTGACAGCTCCAATCTCTTCCACATATAAATCATTTAGGGATTTGCATGTGCTCCCACGTTTACACCTTCAACATCATTTTTTAAAACTGACTTGCTCATGTTCTTGTAATAACGTCGACAATCAAACATATTTTCTTATGCAACAAGCCTTTTAAAAGGAGCGTTGGTTTCATTCCACTATCTCTTACTAAACAATGTTTCTTTTTCATTCTCAACTTCAGCCATAGGTTTCCTCAAATTTTCACTTAATGAAGCTAACATTTCAAGGCACAAACAATATTGCTGACTATGAAACTTTATTGCTAAAGCTGAACATTTCTCATAGGCATGATATTAGGTCCTTACATACACTTCTAAACTATTCTTTGTAATTATTAAAGTGATACATACAGTTGAGGAAACTATATATTTTTTGGCTATGACAAATTCTTGCCAACAGCAAATATTATATAGAATAGTTGGCCTTGTGAGAGTCTCCATATTGCAATGATATGAGGTAGAAAAAAACTTCCAAATCATATTTATATGCTGCAGCTGCTAGAGCATCAATCTCTACTTTTCTTGACCTATCCACCCATTCGATGGCAAATGCTCAAACAGCTCCAAGCTATCCCAAACAGCATCTTTGTATGCCTAATATATTTCTTCCTTGGCTGCTTCAATGTTCTTTAATTGTTACACTATCAGCTCGTAATCTCCCTTAATTTTTAAGGACCTAACATCATGCCTCTGAGAAGTATTCAGCTCTGGAAATAAAGTTTCATACTCAGCAATATTGTTTGTGCCTTGAAATGTTAGCTTCATTAAGTGAAAAATTGACCAATACACCACTTGGTGGAACTAAGAAAACCTCTGCACCTAAACCATCCTTTCAACAAGCACCATCAATAAAACATGGTCCATGAATCATTCACATTTTTTGTCATCCATAAGGTGGTGAGATCAACCTTCTTATTCTCTTGTTTATCGCAAAAACCAAAGAAATTGTCAATAACAGCATCAAATAAATTTCTATTATTGGTGATTTTGTACCTATCCTGCACATTCTCCATTATCTCTCGTTCTTTGTGTAAGTTGACATTTACCCCATGCATATCTAGAGCTGAACATTTCTCATAGGAATGATATTAGGTCCTTAAGAACTGAGGGAGTTTAAGAGCTAATAGTGCAATAAGTAAAGAACATTTAAGCAGCCAAGGAAGAAATATATTAGGCATACAAAGAACAACAGATAATGGAGAATGTGGAGGATAGGTACAAAATCACCAATAATAGAAATTCAATAAGTGAAAAACTAACCAATACACCACTTGGTGAAACTAAGAAAATCCCTGCACCTAAACCATCCTTTCAACAAGCACCATCAATAAAACATGGTTCATGAATCATTCACATTTTTTGCCATGCATAAGGTGGTGAGATCAACCATCTTATTTTCTTGTTTATCACAAAAACCAAAGAAATTGTCAATAACAGCATCAAATAAATTTCTATTATTGGTGATTTTGTACCCATCCTCCAAATTCTCCATTGTCTCTTGTTCTCTGCGTAAGTTGACATTTACCCCATGCATATGAATGGTAGCATAGAACAGATCTATTTGAAAGCAACCTCCAATAGATGCTACCTGCTTTCTAGACAACAATATACCTATACGAGAGGACAATGCACAATGATTATGTCCATCAAAATAATTTATTTACAAATAGCAAGTTGAATTTAACATTGTCCATACCTTAAGCCAAATGCTTGAGCCCATATGAATTACTCCAACAATGGTGTCCTATTGAATATCTAATCCATATTTATATATCTATTAGGTTAGAAAAACAAGTCACTGATAGAAACTAGAAACATTTACATGAATAAAACAAAAAATCTATATGACATGTACAATGAAGAGCACTACAATGGAAGACCAGGAAAAAGGAACGAAATCCAAAACCAAAATAAGAGAATTTCCATAATCACAATTTAGAGCAGCTGAGAATTCATGAAACATGATTCCTTTCAAAGATACCTTTTACAAATAATAAATTACCTAGGAAGAAAATGAGAGAAGGTAATCACTTGGGAACTTGTTTCCTTTATCTCCTGAATTGTATCAAAATGCTTATAGTTCAGTTCATTGAAGTATCTAGACAGAGAAAGACTGGAAGTTGATAACGTTGATGGCCACTTGCAAGCATGAAAGTCCTTACAAGCCTGCAGACAACAAACATAGCATGCTTCCTAAAAAGCGATAGAACTGCTAAGTAACTTGAAGTTAAAATAAAAATAATTAAAACTAATGAATATTCTTGAATCTCATTGCTAATAATGAACAACACTACATAGCTCATATTGAGATCCATGTGGACTGAAATTATTGAAATGTATTACAATCAAAGAACTTCCACTGATTTCTACTGCAATGCACATTTTATTTAGTTCCAGACATGTTGAGAAGAGTTGTAGTACAGAAAATATAATACAAAGTATAAAAGGAATATCTATAGTAGAATTCATTGAGGAACTGCATTGTGGTTAGTCAAATCCACAAAGCAAGAACTTGATTATAGTGAAATTACTGAACTGCTGCATTTCTAGACCTTTAGGCAGGGGGGTAGCAAGCCCCATTGATTCCCCAATGCATTGTTGAAGGATGACCATGAAATCTTGCTATAAGATCACCTCAATGCACTGCACTTTTCCTTAGGTTGTTTTGCATTCCTTACTTTATATATACTCTTGAAAAAGAGAACAGTTGTGCACTGTTTGATTCATGAATGTGTTATGAACTGCATTCATGGAAAATAAATTGAATGATAGATCTGATTGCATTTGTTAGTAGCATTGTCCAAATTTATCATAGTTACACCGCCCTAGGAGACGGGGGGACGGGGGGACGGGGGGACAAGTTTCCGAGACGGGGGGACAGAGGGTCCTTGATTTGGGGACGGCGAGGGGACGGCGGGGGGACGGCGGCGGGGGACGGGGGGGTGGCGAAGGGAGCAGGGGTGTATGTACTATACATATGATACTTAAAATGCTAGTTATGAAAAGATGTACTACAATTATACAATATAAGATACATAGATGTAAAAAACATTGAACATTGCACTGAAGTTTTCAACTAGAACGTCATGATTCATGATCAAATAAGTTATAACAAACAAACAATGAACATTGAACATTGAACATCAGAAAATATTCGAAATAATAAATATTAGTCTATATATCAGTCTTCAGATCAATAGTATGAGTATCTAGATTCCACTATCTAATAGTAATCAATGATCATATGAGTCATGATTCCTGACATAAAGATGATTACAATTAAGTATCATGTACCATGAACCATGATATCAAAATAAGTATATAAGGCAAACAAAAACTACAAGTCTCCAAGAGTCCATCCAAATCAAAATGCCAAATCAATGATCAATGATCAATGATCATCCCCTGGAGGTTGAAACTCATCACCACTGGAACTATCAGTCTCTCCAAGATCAAGAGCTGAAAAGGGAACACCAACTAGCCCTGTGGTTGGATCTAAAGCATCCTCCTCATCAATCTGCGATGGCTCCTCAGGCTCTACATCCCATCGTGATGCTGGGCTTTCCTTGTACACACTTGTGGTGCGGTCATTGATACGCAACACACTGTGTACAGCCACTAGCTTCTCTGCTCTTTGAGAGGTAAGTCTATTCCTCTTAAGAGAGTGGATGAAGCTATATGTAGACCAATTCCTCTCAGAAGCTGAGGAACTAGAAACCTGAGATGAAAAATAATTGGCTAATGTAAGACTCGGGAATTAGATGTTGAACAATGATCATTGAACAATAAACAATGAAAAGTTAAAAGTTGAGGAACTAAGTACCTGGGACAGCAAACGAATAGCTAGTGTGGTGGTTGTAGATTTCGGTCCATAAGCTGACCACCACAAAATGGGATCCTCTTGTGCCATAGTCTTGATATCCGCCTTTGCCGCTTGTTTGTAACCCCTAAGAGTAGCAAATTTGGTCCACTCAATGCGAACCTTAGCTGCTGTCTCAGGGTCATACATCCTGTCTATGCACTTGAAGAACCCTTCCTTCACCTGAAAAAATTTAAAAAGTACAAATTATTAGCAAATAGAAGAATCAAGATACTAGTAATGTGAATGATTTTAATTCATAAAATGATAAGAATCTAAGTCTTAAAGTGTTATATAATAATAATAATATAAATCACCTCATCATCGTGAAGTGGTGTAACTCTACCAGGCCTAGTCATGTACCACCTCGGATTCAATGCATATGCAGCCATGTGTAAGGGTGTGTTAAGTTTGTCCCATCTACGCTGAATAATAGGCCGAATGTGATCATTGTAGAAGGCTAATGTGGGGTCCTTCTCTCGCACAACTACCCTCATCTGCCCAAGCATAGAATCAATGCACTCATACACCTCTCCAAGTGTGGGTGCATCCCCATCTCCATACCTGATCACCTCAAAGACTGGCCTAATAATAGAAACAATGTATTTTGCATCGCTCCAAAATACATCACTCTTAACTATATCCTTCACCCTTATCCCCTGCTCTGACCTGGAACCATCCCACCTATTCCATTCATTTGTCATAACCATTAGTTGCAGTGGCTCCTGCAAATCAAGCATTCTCTCCAAGAGAATGAAATAGGATGCATATCGTGTCTCAACTGGCTTCAAGAACTCCTTGTTGGCGAAGCTCCTAAATAGTGCATGTGAGGTGTGGTGGTTGCAGATATACATCTGCACATCTCTAGCATCACTCACCACTCCCTTTATCCAACTAATCTTCCCCATGTCCTTTAGAGCATTGTTCATAGCATGCACACAACAAGGAGTCCACCAAATATGCCGATATGTGGCCTCAATAAGCCTCCCTGCAGCTCTGCACACATGAGCTGCATCTGTCACTACTTGGACCACATTTTGTGGCCCAATCTCCTCAATGGCTTCCCGAAGAATCTGAAACTGAAAATCAGCATCTTTTCGATGCCCCGAACAATCAACCGCCCTAAGAAAGAATGGGCCCTCTGTACATGTGACTATGACATTGATGAGTGGACGGTGTCTAATGTCCGTCCACCCATCCATGACAACGCTACACCCCGATTCCTCCCAAACAGCCCTCATGGTCTCCATGGACTCACCAATCTTGGCATACTCATCATCCAAGATTTTAGTCCTCAATTTGTGCTCACCTGGTGGCACATATGATGGTAATCCCGCCTTCGCTACTTTCTGAAATGCCTCCTTAAAATAAGGAGACCGAGCAATGTGAAGTGGAACGCCATTGGCAAATAACATTCTCCCAATGTATGCATCTAACTTCTCTCTCGTTTGGGCTGCAAACAATTCTGCTATAGGGTTGTTGTCACTAGACTGTGCCCTGCGTTTCCCCTTGCTCGTCTCAGCTGCTGCTACACCTATAGAGCTATAAGTAGAGGAAGGTACGGAGGCTGCCCCTGGCAATGAAGTAGATGAAGCTCTATGCTGTGGTCTAGAAGAAGACATGTGTCGGTGTTGTTGCCCCTGTATTTGTTGCTCATGCACCTCCTGTATAGTCTGAATCTGTTGCCTACCAGCCAAAGTAGTAGGCACTGGAAGGCCCAAGTCCTCTGGAACTCCCCAAAGCTTGTTGAATTCAATTCTAATCTTCAAGTTTGTGGATTCACCCAAAAACTTACATGGTTGGACACCTTTACCTGTCCAAAAGAGGAAATGTGCATTCACTCTAGTGATGCTACCATACCAATCTTCACCACAAATATTGCATCTCCACTTTCTTGTGCCACCTGTTCCTTGTCCGCTTGTTATTCTAGTGGCAAATTGTTTTAAAGGAGATTTTGGATCAAACTTACCCCTAGCCCACTGTGCCAAAGCTGGGGAGGGGCAATCAGTAGATGGAGTACCAGATAGTATAAAACCAGTACCCATGGAAGTGGAACTAGTTTGGGCCCCTTGCTGATTTGGCCCAACCGAAATCGCAATGTCACTCTCATGGTCACCCCTCTCAACAGTGTTATCATCATCCTCAACCCCAACCTCAGGCTCAGGCTCATATTCTGATTCACTGCCACTATTTGAATGAAATTCCATCTCATCATCACTATGAGTATTCATTGTGACACTGCATTTCACAAAATGAAAAAACAAAAATTAATAAAGCTAAATTATTGAAATTTATAATTTATAAATGATAAACATAACCGACGACTTCCACTCTCTTAGAACTATATTGAAAAAAATTTATTAAAAAAAAAAAAAAAAGGAAAATTTAAAAAAAAAAAAAAAAAAAAAAAGAGTATAAAATGAAATTTGACTTCCAACGGTTCCGTAGGATTTGGGCTTTTCTGAGCCGATTTCAGTATGTAAGAATTAACAAAAAAAGTTAAAAAAATTTTTTTTTTTTTTTTTCTGGTCTTCTAATATAGTTCGAACAGAGTAGAAGTCATCAGTTTAAACAATCGAAAATAGATATTTCAAAGAGTTCAATGACAACAGAGGTCGTCTAAACAAACAAAAACAATAACATTCATAAACATGCATTTCAAAATCATACAAATTCGTTAGAAAGTTAGAAACCCTACCTTTTGCTTTAAAAACTTCAACAAGATTCGGTGAACAAGAACCTAGAACCACCCTCCTCTTCTTCTTCTTGCTCCTAAGCTCTCCTTTTTCACTTGCAAACACTCTCTTCACTCTTGCACAAACCCTTATCTCAGCTCTTCACTCTTCTTCTTGCTGTTGCAAACAATGAGAAATGCAAATGTGAATCAAAATGAAGAATAGAAGGGTTTTAAACAAAGGAGGAGGAATGGATGGGCCCCACAATCCAATACAATAAATAAAAAACATTAAAACATTTTAAAAATGCGTTGTTTTTTTATGTGTCGTTTTTGCTTGCCGCGGGAGACGTCTAGGCGTCCCCCCGCACCCGTCTCGGAGACGTCTCCCCGTCTCGGAGACGTCTCGCCGTCTCCGGCGGCGGTGGCGCTTTGAGTGGCGCCGCCCGAAACGCCGAGACGCCGTCCCCCCGTCCCGGGGACGTCCCCGTCTCCGAGACGGCCCAGATTTTGGGGGGGGACGCGTCCCCGTGTTACACTGAAATTTATATAACTTACACATCTTTAGTTCTTTGTAATAGGGAAAATTCCTCTGTACCACAATATTGATCATCTACACGATGTTGGATCTCCTTCTTAGTGTAGATTGTATGTACATGCTAATAGTTAGTCTGGATGGCTTCTTGTGTATTTCCTCGTGCATAGCATAATGTGTCTGCTCATATAATACTTGCATACCAACAGTAATCTTTTCTTAATTATATGAGAACTTTAATGAAATGAATGTATGATGAGGTTGTGTCCATGTCTCTGTTCTGAAAGAACCAGTGAAGTCAGAATCATAATAATCTGAGTTCGTTTATGATCTGCCCATATTGGGACACTTTGATCTTTAAATTACTCTTAAGGTAGTCAACCGGGATTTGAGTATGAACAAGGATCCGTGGAACTTGATGATAGAACCTTTTTGTACCTCATTAGACTTGTTAGGTAATAATCCAGTCAAAATGCAGCCCTAAGATGGGTAGTATGCAGACCTGTAACTATCAACACTAGTGAAAGTTAATGCCATCAAGATAGAGATATCCAGTGCATCGGACCAGGAGGTCCATATAACGAGTTCGGTGGTGACACTTGCTACACAGGTTATATGTTGTACTTTTAAAACCTTGGCCAATGTGATACTATTGCTACAAGTACTATATGTCAGTCATTAGGAATAGTGGTGCAACATCTGGCTAGGAAGATCACCTACTAGACAAGGATGTCTTAGGATGACTAGTTATGATGCTTATGGGTTCTACACCAAACCTCAGATGGCAAGAAAATGGAAACCGTGCTTGTGTAATCCTAAGAAGGGTTAGGCTACTTCCACTAGAAGTTGTGCAAGTGACAAACACGACTGAAAGGTTCACAGTTGGGTGCTAAAAACTCCTAATGATACTCGTTTGCCCATGATGGACATATTTCCAGAAAGGACCACTGAAAAAGAACATGTACAGGTTCTAATTTTATTAGGAAGTAATTGAGGAAGTTAGTTTTCAGCTTCATGTGAAAAGTAGTTAGTAGCTATATTACTTTTTTAATGTATAGTTCATTTCAAGCTCCTAGAAAATAAAAGGTGGTTGCCTTTCAGTTTCCCTGTCTGTTATTAAAAGTTTTATTCTATTTTTAATTATGTTAGAAGGTTGTTTGTAACACATGGTATCATAGTGACCAAGTTCGACACTGGACCTAAAGGCTCATCTCATTCACATTTAGTAAACTGAGAAATGTTATTGATGATTCGCAGGATTTTGATCTCACGCACACCTCAAAAGAAAATTTGAGACCCTACTACAGTGCAACTCTGGATTGTTTGAGCCAGATATGATCTTTCTAGAGTGGCATTCTTGGGAGATCATGAGGCCTTGGCACATCATCTCTCCCGTTCAAGAAGGCATCCATCCACCATGGGGACACTTAGCCCTCATGATATGAACAAGTGAGCTCCAGATAATCACTTGTCTATACCATCAATGCTAGTGAGCTGCAAGATGGACTGATGGCTTGATGATTGGTTTTGCAACCATCATCATGTGATCGCCATCATGATATGCATCACAAATCATATCCATTGTCATCCACTCATAATATATACGTTGCCATCCACATAAATGCATCCATCCATAATGTGTCATCACATACATATATTCATGACACCCACACCATTCATAGATACATCCAAGTAGATGTAAATGCATAATTATCATGCATAATCCACATCGTGCTATCATTGTCACATTATTGCATTCCAATCCACATTGCATTAAGCATCATATATCAATGCACATATCCCTACAAAGATGACAGCCAATATTTATATCATTGAGTCTGATACAGTAATCATCATACATCATGAGATTAAAGAAATATATGACGGCATCACTTCCGATTCATACATTGGGCTTATATGTTTACCATTCTGCAATAACATATGTCTATACTATCATCGGGTTGGGAATTAATGATTCATGATTAATAGCATAGCTGGCAACTGTTAACAATAATCACTCATGTTAATGTTGTAGCTTCAGTAAGATTGATTTAATCATTAGATACATTATTATGATTACTAGTTAATCATTTTGATTAGTAATCATTAGACAATTAATGTATACATACACACACACACACACACACATATATAATCATATATAATTAACAATTATCTAATAATTACTAATCATAAATAATGAACCGGTATCTTTAAAGGATTGGTTAAGACATGTCTAAATGAATGGACATGTCCCATGAAGGCACATGTCTCTCCTCGTCTCATTCACAATATAAATACAAGAGATATCACTGCCTTGGGAAAACAGTGAAGTTACAAGCAGTGCTATTACATTTGCAGCAATAATACCTTAACATGGTATCAGAGCCAAATTACAATCTTGAAAGAGATATTTTGACAGACAGATCCACATTAATGGACAATATATATTGTTTCTGCTAGTTGAATATCAGATATGATTGCCATAGGCAATCTCACAGATGACTGCTACAGAACATATATGCTTATAAGAGAACATACAAACAGTGAACAACATGATATATGCACACCATAACATATACAAATTCAAAATATGTAAATGACATATTCAAAGAAACATTGTTTCTTTCAACCTTTCTTTGAACTTTGTTTTATCTATGATATATACGAACGACATGTTCAGGTAAGAAGATATATGCGAATGACGTTCAGGCTAGAAGATATATGCAAATGACATGTTCAAAATCGGTCCATTGAGGATTGTGGGAAGGAGGAAATAATTGAGGGAGAGAATAGGGGAACTATTTTTCATGAAAGAGTCTGTGTTGATTAGTTAGGAGAGATCCCTTCAAGTCACTGTATCTGCGAACAAGATTATCATGTCATACGCCGCACTCTACAATTAAGTGTTGACTCTATCTTCAGCAGCTATCATAACTTTGAAAAGACACGACATTCATATCTACAGACCTTTCCATCATTTAATCATATCCTTGATTTTACTCGATAGAAGCATACTTTGGAAGTCGAACATGATTTACAATGTACAAACTTTCTAATTCACTCACAACAATTAGAACATTTGGAAGGCCCTTTAATCACACAAGTATAGAATTGCGTTTTTGCTATATACTAGGCACAATAAAAATAGAGTGTCAACAAGTATGAAAGAACGACGGTCATGGCACAGCCATATATATATATGAAAGAAAAAAAATGATATGATTTTATAACATATATGCACATCCCAAATCATGGATTCTAGAAGAATATCATATGGACAACATTGAACAAACAATCATTGGATTCAAATATAAAAGGAGATAAAACATCCATCAAGTATAATGGTTGGGAGGTACATAATAAAATAAACTTATACTGAAAGGACCAGAGGGTTAGAGCAGGACCGATCATAAAATTAAGATGAAACGAAGCTCACAGATTGAGCCATACCCATCAAGTCACTGATACATGACTGTTATATAGAAACAACATCACAAGAACTATAAGAAAGAGGGCTGGCTGGAAACAGCTATTCAGAGTTTAATTCAGTTTTGTATGAAGAAACAAAATTTCATCCTAAAATAAATTCTATATATTATAAGTTTTTGACTGAAACAAAGCTATACAGGTATTACTACAAACCACACCAATGATTCATCGATGATCCCATCTGATGAATCAATTGCTTAGGCATTGACGCAAGAAGAGACACCTAGCATTTTGGACTTTGACTGAAGCATGGGCTGGGAGAATCAAAGTATATTAGAAAAAAATACAGGAGCTACAAGTGTCTTCTCAATGTAAATATAAAGCCAATTTTGATTGTGCATACATTCTACCCACAATATCATCCTTAAGACTTACTATTCTTGTTCAATATTCAGGTAGTAGTAGTGACCATTTATTAATAAGACTAAATAAGTCATTGCATAAGAACAATGTAATCGTTGAATCCTAACTATGGATAGAGTCACAACTTCATATCATTGTCAAAGGCTTTGTTTAATCGAGAAAAGAAAAAGAAATTTGTCAATGGTATATGGATCCTTAAGAAATGACGACAATAAACTATAAATGGTCAACTCAATAAGAGTATAATTCTCACATCATACTTGGTGAAGAAATCAGCATGGAGGATAATGATATGGCTGAATTATATGTGAATATTGTTTACCGTATGGGGTAAATAGTTTAATGCATACAGACAATAGACAACAACATGTAACACAACAGTACTCCTTTTATTATTTGCATATATGCCAAAGAGATTACATAGTGCTTCCAATGATGATCCAAAGTTGTACATATGCCATTTTGAAGAACCTTCCCAAAGGGCTCATCTGCTACATGCCGGCTACATGCTAATCTACCCGTCGGCTACACAATATTTACCAACGACATCATCTCATTCCCCCCAAAAGAAAAAAAGTCGTCTCCGAACGACAATTACAAAATATCTGAGACAAATTAACAAAATGGAATACATTAACTATCTAACCACAACAAGATACATTTGTTTCCGTCACACCACTTTCACATTCGTCTCATGCCTGCACCAAACTGGTCTCTAAACCACGTTGCATCTGTAGCCTCTACTAACACAATACTGTCTCCTTAGTCAAGCTAACCTTGATAGCCACCTGTGTTGTTTTCTCTTCCAACTCCTGGGTACACTTAGCTCGGTGTCACTTTACTGCCCTCAACTGGATGATCAGCTCCTCCCAAGCTCTCTATGCATCCACCAAGATAGCTTCACGTCCAACACCTACTCCAAGTGTTTCAAAGCTTATCACCCTTCTCGAAAGGCTTGCTCCATTGTTCTCTCCACCTCTGGCACACAGACACTCCATGCTCGCAGCAGCTCTAGGTCTCATCAACTAGTCACACTTCCCACGACTGATAACTGAACCGACTGGGGGGTCTAGGGGGCATTGCCCCCAACGGGGTCAACAATTTGTCTTTCTCCTTTTCTCTCTTGTCTTCCACGACAATGGTTTTGACAATTTCCACTTTGCTAATTCCCACTTCGCTATCCAGAACTTCCCCGAAAATATCCCTTCCTTACCTTAAGACTTCTTTTTCCCCCACGATGTGGGGAAGGAGTCCACACGATGCCTGTTCTTCTCTTGGCAAGTTTTCCTCCTTGGATAAATTTGCACACACAATGCCTTCTTTCCGTCACCGTTACCCTCCTTTAACACACTCCCACGGCAACATTGAAGAGTTTAACTTCTCCACGCCAGATCTTTCATATGCATTCAATGGTCCTAGAGGGAATACTTCTTGCGACCTAGTCACACTTTGAAAGTGAACAATGGCAGTTCGGTTATCTTAGATGCAATGAAAGCACAACACTCAACATCAGCATCACCACTTAAGCTCTGTCAACAAACCTGGATTCATCATTCAGCAATGTTATAGTGAAACAACAAACTCTACAACCTCTGTGCCTCCATCATTACTTGAGCTCTATGTCCGCGGATTTGGTCAGCGTCGGGAATGAGGCTGCGGGAAGAAATTGGAAGGCTACGAAGCAAGGAAGTTCATGCCGACCAAGGGAAAAGGGAGTCCGCAGAGGCAAGCAACCCGCAGAGCTGGGGTGTCTGCGGCCACATGTTCGCAGAACACCCTCTGCGGGACATGTGTCCACGGGAGTCTCTAGGTCCGCGGAAACTCTCTCTCTCTCTCTCTCTTTTTCTTTTTCTTTTTTCTCTTTTTTATATCTCCCTCCAAGCTTCGTCATTCTTCGTCGACAAGGGAGTTGTTCTCGTATGGTATAGCTTTAACTTTGAACCATTGACTGCTTCTGGTATTTCTTTCCCGTGCAATGTCCATAGCTTGATTGCTCTGTTATCACCTACTTCTCGTATTTGGTATGGTTCGACCCATTTGACTTTAAACTTCCTTGGTTTGATTTCGTTTCATCCGCTATACTTCAACACCAGCTGTCTCGGTTGAAACTTATTTAATTTCAAACGCTTCTCAAGCCATATCTTCTGCCTGTTTTGTGTAACTTTTGTGGCCCATTGTACCTGTAGTCGTCACTCATCTAGTTTATTTAAATTATACCATCCCTCCCTCAGACTTTCCATATCTCCAAACTTGTTCTTGGGACTCGGTACGTGTTTTCCTTGCAGTTGGCAACTTTCTACTAATTTCATGGTACGGTGTAACCTTTTCTTCTCGTGCTGTCCATTCACTGTGTACCGGATGGTGGAATCTTTCCTTTTGCTGCCTTTAGCTTCAGTCGTAATCGCCTTCGTTTCTTCCACTTCTTTGTATTCCCTCAGATATTCATTTTCCTCTCCCTTTTCATCGACCCTTAACATATTACAGCTTGGAAAGAGTTCGTAATCCTCCATCTGCCAATGGAAAAGGTCGTTCATCGAGTCTACGTTGTCCTCATTCGATCCTCCTAATCTTGATACTCCTTCCTCCGATTCCATTCTTCTTTCCTTCATCGTCATTCTCACTTTCACCTTCTGAGTCTAACAACGCTGCCTCCTCACCTACCATTTGTGTGTGCAGTTCAATTATGAATCTTCTGCCTCCGCACTCCATTGATAGGGTATTTCGTTTCCATTCATGTTTTACTTTTGCTTGTACCAACCAACTCCGTCCAAGAATAGTGTCATACCCTCTTCTTTTCAGTGGAATGACCACAAAATCCAATAAAAATGGTTGGGTTCCAATAGTTACCGGCTGCACCATCAAGGTTCCTAACGGTTTGATCCCGTGCTAGTCTGCCGTGAGCAACTGCAATGTTGGTGGCCACAGCGTAGGTTGTCCTAACTTTTTCCATACATCTTCTGGTAACACATTCACGCCTAACCCTTGTTGATGCGAGTTTTGTATCACTTACATAACATATAAGTAATTGAATATCCGATATGGAGTATGAAACATACAATTCCTCTCTTAATAAGTAATTGAATATCCAATATGGAGTATCAAACATACAATTCCTCTCTTGAAAAGTTATTGCTCATGGGATATGAGGATAACTCCAATGTTCCTTACTCTTGTGGATACTCGCTCAGTTTTATCGATGTGATTTGTTGGTAATCATGTAGGCAACCTTACGCAAATTGTTGAGGATGACTTGGACTTTGGTGGGATGATGGAGATGGTGGTTCGGTGTGAATGCTAGATGATGTTGATGGTAAAGTGATGGTGGTGGAGGGTGAATGGTTCTTACGACTGGTGTTTTCTAACTCTCTTCTCCTAAGTTCTAAGTCCTACATTACTTGCTATCCTACTCCTACTCCTATGGATGGAAGAATAGCAAATGGACTGGGACCAAACCTAATGAAAGTTAACCAGTGGCCTCGCTTCCACAGGTGCAATGATTCAAAGGAAAAATAAACTAGTTTGCCACACAAGGCTTCCCAACAAGCCGCTAGGATGCTAGTGGTCTAGTATTGATCCCTATCAAACATCTACTACTGCTACCATACAATTATCCATCTTCTTCACTCCTACTTAGCAACTTGAAATGAAATTTGCTTCAACAACTTGAAAAGAAATCTACTCTAACTTTTCGGAAGTAGAAACCATGCAATAATACCAAAGGCCCTTAATCACCATGCAAGTCACAACAATGAGAAAGAAATAGAAAATTTTGGTATTATCTTATGTAACAATTTTCTCCGACCCTTACAAATGAGAGCAAATGGCCTTTTATAGATGCCAAAATTACAACTGACAATAGAGATCAAAGGCAGAACTGACGATCCAGATTGAATCCTAGAAACCTTAATTAGGGTTGCCACCCCATCGGCCAATGAGAAGATGCCACCTCGTCAATGGACCAATGCAAAAAGTGTAAAAGTGGCAACCAATGAGAAGGCATCAAAATGGCAGCCAATCAGAAATAGACACTTGTCCTATTCTAGAAGAAAGAGAAATTGCCACTTGGGCTTACATTAAATGATCTTCTAATATGACTCTCCCCTTTTGTTTTGTTCTTTTAGCTAAGGCAATGAGCCTAGCTAGCCTTTCATTGATTTCCTCTATAGAGAGAAAGGTGTGTGCTTTATCTTGAGCTCCGCTGATTTCATCACGTTGTTTGCTGCTTGTAGTGTCTTCTCATGATCTTTCTCATATTCCTTTGCGAATCCAATGAAAGCATTTAGGGAGGAAAGGGTGTTCAACTGTTTCTTCTTGATGGCAACCCTTCCTAGCTCATCCAATCTTGATCCAAGTCTTGTCTCATTGATATCTTCTTCTTTGATGTCTTCAAAATCAAGCGCCATCCCAACGTTGCTCATCATGGTTGAAATGGAAGTGTCAATGCTTGGGTTGTGTTGTGCAATTTCCTTCTGTATATCTTCTTTGCCAAGGGGGATTGTCCTTGCTTTAGTCTGTCCTTTACCCATATCATGTCTACTGTACCAATATTGGTGTCAGTTATTCGCTTCATTTTCAAGAAGAAAGGTGTTTTGGGCATCATATCCTTTTTGTCTTTCTTAGTGTTTGTCCCCTTAGGATTCTTGCTTGTACTAACATCCTCCATCTTGTCGCCCTATTACAGGATGGTAAAGTGGTGGACAATTAGACAAGCAGAACCAAGGGAGGCAATCCTTAGACTAGAACGAAAGAAGGAAGTTAACTTAAGGACCCCTTTCAACTCTAAATGAATAAAAGTCACCTCTACCAATAGTCGGATCTTGACTCTTTTGGAATTTAGGTTCAGACCTTGAGAATTTCAAATCCTCTTGCAAATCAGAAATCTAAACACTTGAAACTGTCCACCATTTGTCCATAAAAATTAGACTTTCCTCATGCATCTCCTCCCAAATAAAGTTGCCTAAGTCTAATGTGAAAAATACAATCCCCAAATGGAGAAAATCAAACCTTCATCATAGATCGCCTATGGCACAAAAATCAGGTTTGCCCTCAAAATTTGCCAAGAGTGGAAAGTTCTGCCTTCAAACAAATCTGCCCAAGCATGGAAAGTCTCCAATTTGCCCTCCAAAGTCACCTAGAGCATAAATCACAGCCCTAAGAGAAGGAGAAAAATCACCAAATATTGCAAAAATCTGCCTCCAAGAGAAATCGCCAAGGAAGAGAAGAGCTGCTTCAAGTCTAAATTCGCCCAAAATGGAGAGAGGACTGCTCTTGCTAAAATCGCCAACACCTTGAGGAGGAAAAGTGAGAAGTGAGGAAATGGGAGAGAGGCCTCCTCTTATACCCAACTTTTCCTACTCCCTCCTAGCTAGCTGACTTGGACTCTGGGAGCAAGAAAAACAATAGTTAATGCAAAATTATGGCCCACAATTAAATACTTAGCTAAATATTAACTTTCCCAAAATGAAAATTGCCTTTTTTAAATTGCCAATTAGATCCACATTGCAAAAAGAAATTAAATAATGCCTTGAAGATGTTAAATACTTCCATTTAATGAGGATTTAGTAATTAATACGTCATTAAAATTGGATTTTGGCTAACCAAAAGCCATTTTTCAATATTAAATTACTAATTTCATTAAAAGGCAAAAAGTTTTCAAGGCAATTTTAATCCAATAAAGCCAATTTTTGCAATTTTTTGTCCAAATCGATTTTGCTATGCCATTTAAATTTTTTTGACAAAAATAAAACCAGTTCTAGATTCTAAAATCGATTTTGCAATTTGGCTTCATCGCCACAAAATTAAATTTTTTCACCAAAGAAAAATTTAAGATTTTCTAAAACTCAAATCTAACAAAATTTCCCTTTTGAAAATTAATCAAATTTACACAATTATATCTAGATTTTCAAAAAAAAATGTCTAAGTACAAATTTACAATTTTATCATGCCAAATGTTGTCTCTTAGAATTTTGTCTTGCCTAAGGATGAAATTGGTCGTTCTGGAAAATCAAGCTGAGAGCAGGTGAAAATAAACCTAGCCCTTTCCCCTTCTGGCCTGAAGGTGTCTAAGACTCAAAACTCTAAAAAAAAAATCAAAACTGTTGGACAATCAAAAATTTGCCAAGGAGATTAAAAAAAGGGGGGGTCCCCAAAATTTTGGGGCGATGGTGTGAGAACCTCACAACAACCCTCCGTCCACAACTGTGTCTATCAGAACAATTCCCAAAATCCCCATCTCGACTACTGTCAGATGTCTTCCCGTCATAAGCGCCAATAGCATTGGGTCTGTTGTCGTCGTTCCACTACCATCCTTTCCTATTTCCTCCATCGCCTTCGGAAATGGTGTCATATTCAGAAGGGTCATCCGTAACTGGGCCATTGTGAGAAGGTCACTTAATTTGATCAGAACTTCCATTTGCATCACCTGCCTTATTATGTTTTGCTCAAGGCAGTTCCTCATTGAGGTACCAGTAGTGTTCTTCAATTGTGATTTCTCTGCCTGCGTTGCTTTCTCAATTTCTGCCCGTGCTTCTTCCAATCTCTTCTTTTTCTTCCGTCGGGTCGGGGTACAGTTTTGCTTGTTTATGGGTGATTGCCAAGACTTCTTTATTTGTGCTGATGTTGATTAAATTCACTCCTGATTTTGGGCACTTGGCATCTTCACGATCTCTAAGACCACACCATCGGCATAACAACTTTTGTGTATTCGCTGATGTATTGAATTCGGCTATGGCCTCCATTATTATTGTTGGTATTGTTGTTTTTCCCTCTGCTATTATTTTTGTACCCACCCAAAGTGGCACCATCATTGTTTGTGTTTCTGTTCCCTCCTGATGTGGAAGCTGCCTGTGTCAAGAGCACTTCTTGATGCCCTCTTGTCTTCATATTGAACGGGCATTCCTTTGTGAAATGTGCCATAATTTGGCAGATATTGCAGAATTGGTTTTTTGGACGGGATCCCTTCGTGTGAACTTCTATCTTGCATCCTGTGCACCATAGATCGTTTCCCTTCGTCTCTTTCTGCATATTCTTAAATTCCTTCATCATTCTGATCATATCCTTCTAGAGAGCTCGAACCTTCTTGCTGCCCTTTTTGTCATCACTACTATCTTCTTTTGAAGACACATCATCTGAGTTGGATGAGCTACTTTTCTTCTTCTTTTTCGTTTTCTGTTCACTCTCTAAGTCCATCGCCCAATTGTATGCTTTGGTGTATGATGATGGTGGCACAATCTTCATTTTCTTCCTTAACTCCGAGCGTAGTCCTTCAATGACCCATCGCTTTTCAGCCCATCTGTCGGCTTACTTTCCATTTTATTTATTAATTCTTTTAGCTTTCTGGCATATACACAGATGGTTTCATTTTTCCCTTTCTTTGTGGTGCAAATTTATGCTACAATCTCATTGTCATCTCGTAGCAATTGAAATTCGGTGATAAACTCCTTTTTAACTCCCGCCCATGTAGTTAATTTTTGGGGATATGCGTTGGCAAACCAATCAACTACTACACCCCTTAGGGTTGCTGGAAATTGACGAACCCATTCATTTGTGTCGGTTACGCCATTCGCCGTCCAAATTGTTTTGCATGTTTTACAATGTCTGATTGGATCGGCCATTCCATCACCATCAAACTTTGGCAATTTCTCTTTTGGTCCTGCCATTATTATTTGATTTTGTGTACCAGCGTTGTTCAGTATTGCGACACTGACGCTGTTCGGAACTATGACACCAACGCTATTTTGCACTCTAACACCGGCGCTTTGCACTCCAACACCAGTGTTATTGCAGACAGTCGTCTTATTTCCAACAGCCATGCTATTTGGTGAAGAAGGATTTTCCTCAAGCAAAGTTGTTCCTTCCGAAAGTGTATCGCAAACGAAGAGTTCACTCCACGCTTGTGCTCCCTTAGCACTCCGAGCCGTGCGAATTGATTCCCTTCCATTTGGATTCTCTTCCCTCGGCATATACAAGTTCAAAAATTCCTCCCTTATTTCTTCCACCAAATTCAACCACTATCGAGTCTCTTCTAACAATTCATCGGTGCTTCGGTGTCCGTCAGCAATCTGTTGAAACCTCCGTCTGCGCTCAGCCAATAGTGCCAAAATTAAAATTTCTTGTGTGGTGTGTATTCCATCTTTTCTCTTTATCTTATTTCTATGCTTGTTAAGCCGATTCAACATTAGTCTTCATTCCTCTGCCTTCGTTCCAGGTCCATTAGGCAACGGTGCCAAATGTTTACCGTATGGGATAAATAGTTTAATGCATACAGACAATAAACAAAAACATATAACACAACAATACTCCTTTTATTATTCGCATATATGCCAAAGAGATTACATAGTGCTTCCAATGATGATTACAATGATGATCCAAAGTTGTACATATACCATTCCGAAGAACCTTCCCGAAGGGCTTATCAGCACATGTCGGGCACACAGTAATTACCAGCTACATGCTAATCTACCCGTCGGCTACACAATATTTACAGACAACAAATATTAACAGAAAACCGTGTTCTTTCTTAATCTTCATTTGATTACTACCATTTGTCCTATGAGTTGGTTGGTTGAGCAGTTGGGAGATAGTTGTAACTAAACCTAAATGTACCAAACCTTAGCACCGTGTAGTCCAATATAATTTGGGTCAAATTAAGTTCAGAGAGGGATACATCTTCTAGCCTGGCAAATTCAAAGCACTCATATGCAGACTATTGCTTCTTAATACTAGGAATCACAATCATATTCCAAATGGAAGTAGATGCCTGAACATACAACAAAACAATGGAATAAATAATAAATACTCTGAAAATTGGAATAGGCAAATTGGATGTGTTATTTATTGCTGAGAGCAAACAATTTATATCTGCTAATATTTTGGACTGATTGAGTAGTTGAGGTTTGATGACATGTAATGCTTGCTTTAGATATAGATGTTCATGATTAATAGAGTTAGAGGTTGATATCTTTCATGCATGATTCTCTCTCATTGGACTTAGTGACTAAAACTCCATAAAATGGAGTTAGTGGGAATTTTACATTGTGGAGGGGAATGATAACCAATGTTTCATTATGTGAAGGCATTTTCCTGATTTGTTGCATATGGACCTTCACTAGAGCAACTTGTATCAAAGATGTTGATGTTTTAATAACTATTTATTATCCTTGAGTATTACATTTATCTACTCATTGTATTCTCTCTCTTATTTGTATTTATATAGTACTATAAAGAGCTATTTGCCTTGATCTTTTCCTTTGTCTCGGGGAATGTTTTTGTAAGAAAAGAAGATTGGTACATTAGGCATGCTATCAAATATTGTGCAAGACTCAATCTTATGACAATAGCTCCAAAGAAGTTTTGATCTAGGATTCATTAGTCATTTGATGATCGTACTAGATAAAGTGAGGTTCTTGAAGCAAGATATCTTTGATGATTGAGATTATGCATATCCTTCTATATCAAGAGGGAGCCTGACATTTCATTAGAGGCAATCTTGGATGAAGAGGTTAGGAGGTTGATACATGTACTTAAGAGAACTACATTATCTTAATATCTAATGTTGCCAAACCTAAGGATAATTCCACAATTTAGTACATTCACTCATGTTACTATGCATCATGTAATGTCCCCATTTTTAGCTGGTTCCTGCAGTTGACCAAGTTAGTTCACCATAGCGACCCTCGTGAGCTGACATGGCATTTTGGGAGTCTTAGTTATGGATTTACTATTTTTGTTAAGTCCATTTTTAGTAGTTTCTATTCTTGGCAGTGCAGTGGGTGGCTTGGCAGTTGGTCGTCACCTATGGTTGATTAGGTTAATAATTGCATGAGCTCTTATTTATTTATTATTCATTGAGTTGCATTATTATAATAATGTTTATATTATTATAATAAAGACTTTAAGAGATATTTCTAAAAAGAAAGTTGGAAAGTTTGTAGTGTTGAGTTCTTTTGGGAAACTTCCACGTTTTTTGAAGTGGAGTTTTATGAAAACCAAAGCTTATAAATGAGAATTCATTTCATTGGGAAGGACACACTTGAAAATATATTTGTTTTTTGTGCCTTTGTGGCTTTTCCTGATTTCTAATTTGTGAGCCCTTGCTGAAGTATAAGGGTCTTGTCTGAGAAGTTTTGGGCAATTGTGCTGAAGTATACAATTGACCAACATCTCCTACTATGAATTTTGTGGCTAAGGAGAATAATCTGGAATATTTTATATTGACTGGCTGAGGGTTTCTATGAAGCTTCTCTGAGAATTATTCTAAAGGTTGGCTATGCAAATCGCTGTTGATGTATAGCAATTCGACTTTCACTCCTACTGGTGTTTTCTGTTATTAAGGAGAAATCTATTCAGTGGGTTCACGAGATTTGGTGTGAGAATATTTGCAAAGGTTTGGCATCATTGACTTTGACTGAGGATATTGACTGTGAATTAATTGGCTGTCATCAACCAATTATCCTCAAAGCTGGAAATACAATTGCATTAAGAGAGGCCACATGTTTATAGTGCAATTTGGGTTGGACCAGTAGCCAGCGCTCCAACAGAGATATCAACCACTTTAGAGGGTCTGCAGTTATCACCTAGGCAGGATGTCAACAATAATTCAGACCTGCAATCAGCTAGTACATTGCAGCAGTTTCCTTTGGAAATTTGTGTTCTACGGCAGGTAGGTTTTGCTGATCTTTGAGGGCCGATTTCATGTTAGAAACCTGTGCTGATTGAGCATTATTGATAATGATAATTAGTGATGCTACAGCTAGCCGCCAGTTTCCAATTTAAATGTATTAATTTTTGGTTTTAAAAATTCAGTCTTTGGTAAAAGTTTGGTGAATGTTCTCTATTTCATTTAGAAGAGAATTTGAATCTATAATTGATGTTTTGAAAATCCAAAAAACATATCTTCCAAAACTACAAATAAAAATCAGAGAAACTTTAAAGCAGAATATCAGTTGTGCATCAGCATTTCAGTTAGAAGCTAGTTTGGGTTTTTACACATCAAGGTATGCTTCTGTGATAGAAGAGCGAATAGAGGATTTGCTTCAGTTGATTTTAATCCAAAGGTAGTAGACCATGTCGAGATGGATCCTCTAGTGATCAATAAATTATATCAGTCAGAGGACTATGATTCATAAGATAAAGTTCCATGTATGTAAACAAAAATGCCTGTATGCAATGCCTAACGGTAGATGGATACTTGAAATACTATTCATTTAGAGTACATAATCACCGAAGATCTGACAATCAATATTTTCTCCAAGCCTTTTGCCAAAGCGAAGTTTTTACATTACTAAAGACAAGCTTGGAGTAATGAATTGGAGCCTTTAGTGAGAGGGAGCCTTAGCATCAACGATTACCTGAGATGTACTATAATGCATCCTTCTTTGTGAGACAAAAGTTTGAGGTGAAAGCCTTTGTTCCACCCTCTGGAAAGGTTTGTGGTGGATGTCATGTGAGTTACTACACGACTTTGTGGAAACATCATGGAAGGTGATAATCTTTCATTGATGTTTGTTTTGTTTGTGGTTACTATAGTAAGGTGACAATCTTACAATAGTCTAACCTTCTATCATGATGGATATCATATGGTTGATATCTAAGTAGATCATGATAGATTATATCTTCTAAATAAATATCAACTGAGAGATAGATGTCGTCACATGGATATCTATGAATTGTATTATATAGATATATCATGGTGGATTTAATATCTGTGGACAAGCCATGATTTGGATGTCCCTATGGTAAGTATCACATGGGTGATACAAGTGCACATACCTTATGGACATATTGAGTACTTGGTGAATATCATGAGTCTTGATATGTGTAAGCCATTACTCTGAGTACTTGGTAAATATCATGAGACTTGATATTTGCAGTCCACTACTCCCGATATTATGAGATGATATCATTATGGTGGATATCTCCGAATCAAGATATCTATGAACAATCTCATACAATCTGTTAGTGCATATCTCATAGATAATTTTTGAAGTAATCGTATTGAGATATGGGCATGGTGTATATTATGAGACATAGTTTTGGAGATGCCATTTATAAATATTTTCTTTGGTAGACATCATGAGACTTGATGCCAATACACATACCAAGGAAAATATAAGTATGATGAATATCATATGGCTGATATTCCTTGTTGAATCATACTTCTAATGATATTAAAAGATAACATCTAAATTGGTGGGTATATGTTGATATCTTTAAATGCGCCATTTCCTTAAGAGCACTGTGTGTTAATTCTATAACAATCCTCCCTAGCTAAGAGGGAGTGTTAATGTTGTGGCTTCCATTGGATTGATTTAATCATTAGGTACATTATTATGATTACTAGTTAATCAATCTGATTAGTAATCATTAGACAATTAATGTACACACATACATATATAATCGTATATAATTAACAATTGTCTAATAATTACTAATCATAAATAATAAACTAGTATCAATAAAGGATTGGTTAAGAAGTGTTAATGAATAGACATGTCCCATGAAGGGACATGTCTCTCCTTGTCTCATCCACAATATATATACAAGAGATATCACTGCCTTTAGAACACACAGAAATTACAGGCAGTGCTATTTTACATTTGTAGGGTTATTACCTTAACAACTCATGATTAGTTCACCGAATAATCACATAGTAACACAGGGACACATCCCCCCCCTTTTTGCCCCACGTCCCGGAGACTTCAACACATCGGGGACTTGAGGACTTTGTCCCCCCATCCCCAGCGGTGCCACCAGATTCCACCACCTCCACCAAGGATGGGGGACATCCGAGTGTTGACTATTTGCAGATTTGACTATATATGTTTAATGTTTGATGTTCCAATTCAATGCAATGTTCAAGTATTCACTCCTTTACATCATTATATCTTATATTGCAATACATATTTTCATAACTAGCATTTTAAATACCATATGTATATATATATACCCCCTCCTATCCCCCGCCGCCATCCCCTCGGTATCCCCCCACTGTCCCCAAGTTAAGTCCACTCTGTCCCCCTATCCTGGAAACTTGTCCCCCCGTTCCGCCGTCCCCTCATCCCCCAAGGTAATGTAACTATGAATAATCATGAATGATTATTGGGTGAACAATATAGTTATCAGTTGTAATGAAGGGTGATGCGTTTCCACCTATACCATTTCTTAGTTTGATGCATATATATATAGATAGATAGATAGATAGATAGAGAGAGAGAGAGAGAGAGAGAGAGAGAGAGAGAGAGAGGCCAATCAGCTCTCCAAGAAGCAGTGAAGCATTGATATTTGATAACTTATATGTTTCCTTGTGGAAAGAGCTTGACTTAAGAATGTAAAAGGTTACTACAGAAACCACTAGTGCAAGTTATTTAATTGAATATCAGAGACGACATCCATTAGAGAAGCATAAACCATATTTTCTATATCAGAGATGGCTTCGCAATCCATGAAATCAGAGCATAAGCCATTCAAAGATATATCATAGACAACCTTTATCTCTGCATGTGAACATTATACCAAGCTGTTCATGCAATGTGGATTATATAGAAAGATCAAAGATTCAATTTATTGAGCATATTTTACATTGTTATATCAAACACAACCTTCGCATATTTGCATATTGCTTTCTTAAAAGTATACTATATAGAGATTTAGCATTTGCCTTTGGAATTACCAGTAATAAACATTTCATTGTGATCATAATTGTATATGCATTTGAATATTTGAATCATTTGGATTATTTACTGCTTGTTAATCAAATTTGAATCAATAAAGAGATTATTCAAGTAGGAATTGTATATATTCAATAGTGCCTCATAAATAACAAAAAGGGGACATTACAAAGCACTAGAACTAGCAGAAGAACTACAACTAAACGGAGGCATGGAAGAACCTTCTCTAACAAAACCTATAGATGGGGCTGAATGGGAGCCAATACTAGCCAGCTTATCCCTTTCCCTCTTCTTTGTTTCCTTCAATTGTTCAAAGGTTTCTAGTGTCACATAGCATGCATGAACAGCCTCAAGAGGTGCTTCAAGACATGGCCATGTATCTTGGCAATATGGATTCAAATCTATTGATGCCACCATGATTAATTTATCTAGTATCCTTACATTTCACTTGTCCTTTTGTTCTACCAGAAAGTTCTTCGAGATTTAACCTGCTTTCTTAGCCTTAGCTTTAGGTGGAGTAGGAGTAGATATTTGTGAAAAAATATGGTTTTCAAAACGTTGAGGTCACCACAATAAGACAATTTTACAAAAAAAATTACCATTTTTTCATTGCGTTTTATAAACTAAAATTAAAAAATAGGGTTTTCAAAACTTATCAATTCTTGAATCTCGATTCTTTTCCTTTCAAATTCAAAGTCAAAGTTCAAAGAAAGAAAAATCAGCAAACCTACAATTTTTAAGTGAAAATTGTAAATACATATTTATAATTCTTTTCTATAAAAAGTAGGGTTTTCTAGTGTTCTTTAATTGAAGTTTGAAAGTTGGATTTGAAAGGAAAAGATTCACAAAAAAACCAAAAAAAAATCTAAATTCCACTCTTACCTCTAGCAACAATTTGAAATGAGATGAGAGCTCTTTGCAATTGCATGTATGGACTCTCTGATGCTTCAAATGCAAGTATTACGCTTTCCCAATGTGATTTGTTGAAGATTTTTAGCTCTTTCTCCCTACTAGTTGCATTTCTATAGACTCTTGATTTTCTTCTAATCTTACACTTCTCTTTTCTTGCCAATACAAAGAAATGAAGTCCTTTAAAATTAAACGTTTCTATCGAAACTCCTTGACCAAAATTTTCTGCATTTTGATTTTTCGGGGAATTTCTTCCTCCAAAAAAGTGTAATGCACTATTGTAGGTTCACCCTTTTAGGTTTGCAATGAGAAAATAAAACAAAAAAGCTAAGCATAAAACTTCATATTTTAAGGCGTTTTTCCTTTTTTGAATGGCAACACCAACCAAGTCATATCATCGGACTCATCAAGTCACCCTTCAACTCATTGTCTTGCGAGTTGAAGCAAGTCATGGCCTAGACACAACTGGGTCCGAGTTTGGGCCCTTGGGACTCACCCAGGGTCACCTAGCTTATGACTCGCCAAGTTTAGGCGAATCCTAGCGAGTTTGGGAACTTTCATCATCCCTTCCTGGAATCCTCCTAGGATATCCATTTCAATATTTTCTACCTCCATGACTAAAGTGAATGATTGCTCCTAGATTTCTTTTTGCGCAGGTTCTACAACTTGTTCTTCATAAATTGGTGAAGGAATTTTTATCTCTACATGTGGTTCATTTTCAATAGTTGATATCTTGTTTTCTTCAATCTTCGTCATGGATGAAGTGTTGCCATAAGAATGAGCTTGATTTGACTTCTTTTTCTCATTTTTCAACTTTCTTCATTTCTTATCTAAGTGAACTTTTAGCTGTATCTTTTTTTTCTTCCAATTTCTGCTCTTAGGTTTCTCAACATTGTAGGTTACTACATTACTATTGGAAGAATATTCTTCCATGTCACCCATCAAATCATAGATAAAGTCAACATTTCTTTCCTTCAGTCTATAGACTTGAAGATAACCCACCAATTGGTATATTGTGTAACTGGACTCATTAATGTTGTCAAATTTGCAAGTTCCAAACCAGACCACTTTATTGGAGGAAGATCTTTATTAATTCCTCTTCATAGCGTGGTTGTGTGTTTTCCATCAACTTCTAGGTTGTCGGGCACAAGGAAAAGTTCAAACATCCTAATCAATGATATCCTTGACCATTTTCTCTTGTATCATAGTCCAAAAATATCCAATTTCCACTCTGTGCTTGTATTTCTTTCCATTTAGCATCCCAATGTGGTCATAGGGATCAAAGTTTGTAACTCTACATCTTCTTTTTCTGCTACTTGTGTTGATTGACATGACTCCAACATTTTTCCTATGAAAAGAGTAGAGGTAATTCCAACCTTCTTCGCTCTTGAATTTTGTCAAATGTTTCTTCCATATGACTTCCAACAATATAATAAGAAAAAGCACAAACCTATATCACCTTTTATAAAGAAAAAGGATCACAGAATGCATATTGTTCAACTTAAATGACATAAAAGTGACATTTGTATTTAGAATTTGAAGATAATGTAAACCAATGAAATGTGCAAAATTGGATGAATTTTATGTCTATAATTTTAAAAAAAAATTTAAATTTTTTTGAGAAAGTATTTATTCAATTTTTAATTTTTAAACTCCTTTTTTTAACTGTGAAAAATATAGGGTGTACTTCCCATCAAACAAGTCTATGCAAATAATCATTTTTTGCCCTAATTTTAAAATATGTTATAGATAAAATGTATAGCTAGAGGAAAAAAAACTTGGTTTTTGATGTATATTTTCTTTGTTATAAGTACTCGAGGCCAACCTTATTAGAAATCAATGATTTTTTTCTCTTGTGAAAACTTCCCTATCAAATCTAGACCTTTTGGAAAAAAAATTACATATTCTTGAAGAGGACTCTCTCCTCTAGTGCTAAATATAAATTTTAATTTTTTTATATGATTTACTATTTTTTTCCTTTCTTGAGGTAGCATCTTCTCGATTGTTAACTTATCTACTTATAATATCTTGAAATTATAACATATTATAACTAACCAAAACACTATGAAATTTATATGACAATGATATTCAATCCAAGATCTATAAAAGGGCATGTTTAGCTTTTGAAAAAAGTTGAGTTTTGATAAAGAAATGAGATTTGACCAAAATAGGTTTAGAGGTCCTACAAGGTGACACAGATCTATGCTAAATTGGTCGTCAACACCTCCTTGGGGACTCATGGCATGGCTCAACTCCCTCTTGTGGGTCAGGTTAAATTTGCGATTTGTATGGGCCGTTGATAGTTCGATCTTTGACACAACACAAAATGATTCCAACAATCAATATACGTGCCTCGGATCAAGGGTTCAAGTCTCCCCTTAGTAGGTTTTGAGGAGATTGTTGACTTGGTGGTTAACACCTCTTTGAGGACTCATGACATGGCTTAACTGCCTTTTGTGGGTCGAGTTGAATCTGACTTTTGTATCGAGCATTCACAATTCGAGCTTTTGGTGCAACAACAAATGATTCCAGCATAGTGATGGAATAGACTTGCAATCTATAAGGGCATCCTGCATATTCTTGGATTTTCAGATAGGTGAAGACCCAAATTTTCTTATCAACTTCTTGGCTTAGTATGGTAATCTTTGATGAGTATCTCCCTACAATTTCCTAGTGATATGCATTAAGAATGCATCATTGACTCATTTGAGCTGAGACTTCTCTAAATGCAATTGTAGGTAGCAATCATATACTTTGACATGACCTTTCTTATTTCCCACTTCTCCTACATAATCCAATCTGAGATACTTGTAACATCTTGCCAGCATGTAGATGATGTAGGAACGCCTAATGAAAGCTTTTGAAAGCTCTGACCCCCTTAGCTACTCATCTAAATTATTAATGATAATTGTAGGACAGTTGATATCTTGACTCCAACATTGATTTCTTTGATAAAATAAAACATTCATGTTTCAAATGAGGAGGCCTGAGGACTTCCCATGACTCGGTAAGGAAAAAACAAGGTCTCCATACTTTTCCTTGAAATTTATCCAGAAAAGTTTCTTGGGCATTTTTTTGTGATGAGCTCTTGGTTTTTTTGATTGTTGCTTGTTGATAATTTCTTCATATAGATCAAATTGTGCTTGATGAATTTTCTATAGCCTTTTCTTTAGTCTTGTACACTATAAAATTCTATTTTGGAATACTAAAAGCTTCCTTAATGGCCACTTCTCCAATAAAGAGCAACACTTTTCCACCAGGCACTATGTTTTGTTTATTTTGTAGTGTCTGGCACATTCTACAATTAATTAATTCCACTGAATTACTGGTAGAAATCCAGTTATTTGGACAATTCCATTTCTCATCATTCTTTGTGTTGCAGGTGAAGGGAGGTGTTCATCGAGTCTGTACATTCTATTCTTGAAATCTCTGAGGCCAAAAGGCCAATGTTGCTATATCGAACCTTTATCCATTTCAATGATATCTTGGAATCAAACTGTGTTCCCTTGTTCTAGAACTTCATCTACACTTTCCCTGGAATTCCTCCTTGAGTTGTCATCTACCTCCTGTGAGAATAATCTAAGTTATGAAAGAGGTATTTATATTTACTTGCAAAGTATGGAGATTTCAATTTAACTCTGATTTCACCTTGCATTTCTATGTATGAAATTTGAAATTTTGATTGAGACTTAGGATTGCAATAAGAAAAAGCTTAGTTACTCGGGTTCACTAGTTTGGCCCGAGAACCCTGCCTAGGTTCGAACCAATTCGAAATACTGGTCCAGTTCAGCCAAGGTTCAAACAGGGTTCAGTTTTCCTTGGGCTGGTTTGAACTCGGGTGAATTTGCGCTGATAGACACTTTACAAGTGATTTTTTATAACGAACTTGATATTTTTGAGTTCCAGTTGCCCTAAAAAGTGAATGTAAATAGGCTATTTTGTCTTCTAACATCATTTGTGGTGTGCAAAGAGGAGATTTTGTGAGCAAATAGGTGATTGAGAAAAAATAAGTTTGTGCAAGGTGGAGTTGGAAGATTGGATTGTTAGCTATATTGAAGTGTTTGTGTCTCATTGCTACATCTTTGCAAGCTTATAATGACAGGAAGAGGTAAGTTCTTGTTCTATTTTTCTTTTGTTTCAATGTTTTGTTTAACCTTTTTTCTTTTTACTTTTTCAAATATCTTTCATTGCCAATAAAATCTAGCTATTATATTCCGTAAAGGCTAAAATTTTATTCTCAATAAAAATATGTCAATATGTACACAATTTCTTATCATTGAAAAGGAGCTTCAAAGGGATCTATTGTTGGAATAATTTAGAATAATTGAGAGAGAGGGGGGGGGGGGTGGGGTGAATCAGTTATCCAAGGTCCAAGTGATAGATAAAAAATTTTAGTACTCAGCAAATACATGTGCATGCATTGATTAGATCATCCAATATCTCAAATCTTTGTATATTATTGTCCTAGGTCAAATGAACTTAGCAGAAATGTAAACATGAAATATCAAAAATTCAATCACACAATTTGACACAAGGATAATGTGGAAACTCAATTTGGGAAAAACCACCAATAACATGCTACCAATTTTCACTCTTCTGAAGTGAGCCCTATGAAGAGAAAACCCTGTCAAAGGTTACAATGCACATTGTTAAATGTGACCTTTATTAATGGATTTCAATCACCCTATTGAAAGTGAGCCTTGTTAGAGGACTTTAGAACATTCCATTAGAATGTCACCCGGTTAAAGGATTTACTAATTACTATTAGGTAAGGATTTACTAATGACTGTTAGGTCAACCTTAATCCAAAGGATTTATCCAGACTAATACAATTGCTAGAAAGTAACATTAGGACTTGATCTGAAAACAAAACAACTCACTTGCAGATTTCAGATCTCTCATTCAACTCTCTGTTCTGCTTGGCATTCATTCCCCTTCGTCTCTAATTGCTTGTTCACCCTTCAAGCCTTCACCTCCTTAAGCCTTCTTTCTTAGTATGTCAACTATAGGTTCATTCCTTCAGCCACCATATGAAGCAATACCTCTAGACTCCTCTTTCATGCTCACACTTTGCTTATAGCCTTGTATCTCCTTAAATAGAGAATTTTGATCTTTTGCTGCTTTATCACAATCGTCCATCTTAGGGTTAGGTTAGATTCATCGAATCCTCCCTTCATTCCATTATGTTCCCTCTAGAAACTTCTCTTACAACCCTCTTCAAATTTGACTTCAAACAATTTATCTTGAATTCTATGTCACCAACTCATCAAGCTTATCTTCAACACGCTTCACATAATTTGAGAAATCAACTTATGTCGGCTCAGATTCGTCAAATTTTCATTCAAACTCTTTATACTGTCACTCGGCAATAACATGTTTACTCGACAATAACTAACTTCTGATGGTCATTCAACACAAGGTTTCTCGACATGAACTAAGTCTTCCTCGATCAATAGTGCCATCTCTAATGCTTGGCACAAACTAAATTTGTTGACGCTCGGCAAATACTAAACTTTGCTCAGCTCGGTCATAGCCATCTTTTTGCTCGGTCTGAACTAAATGCTCGCCTTATACTGTTTGCTTAGTCAGGCTTGGCAGACACATTCTTTTTGCTTAGTCTTCTTGTCTTCGCTTAAGTATCCTTTCGTTGTAGCCTTAAGTAGATAAACAATACACTATATCATCAAAGTCTTACTTGGTCTTAGTGCTCATTTTATACACCACATAACTTAACCTTTCTCTAGGTACTTTTGTTATCCTTTCTTTTCAAATCCTCTTCATTAATCAATCAAATGATAGCACTCTAATCAAAGTTAGCAATTGCCTTACCAGCAAGTAACAGGTTTGACATTAGTTACAAAATAATGATTGTTCCCATGATAGGTTTCATAATACAGCAATCTTCTTTTTCAACATCAACATCTTCTTCAGTAGGCAATGCCAATATCCCACAAAGAATAGAACCCCCATCTGATTCTCCTTTGTGGAAGTATGTGGATATTATACAACCTCTTCCAGGAGGTGGTGGCTTCCGCTGGTAATGTTGGGGTTGTGATGTAGAAAGAAACAATTCATATTATCGTGTGGTGGGTCATTTGTGTGGATAACCTAGTAGAGGAATGAAGAAATGTCTTGGAAAAAAAAATACACCTATGCCAAACTCATTAGTATTAAAATATTTTGAAGAGCGCGAGCGAGTTGAAGAGAGAGATGAACTTAGACAAAATGTCATTGATGGCAATAAAAATAAGAAAAGAGCAAAAGGAATGAAATCCACCCTAGATGTTGTGATGGAAAATCACCCTTTCTATATTACCGCATTTGCCCCTGCTTCTCAAAATGAAGTACCCATTCGACACAAAAGAAATGGACCACTTGAAACTAAATTTCACAATCAGAGTAGGGAAATTGTCTACATTGATGTGGCAAGATGTTTGTATGCAAATGGGTTGTCTTTTAATCTTGTTCACTCTCCATATTTCAAGCAGATGTTGAGAAGTGCTAATAAAGCACCTGCAGGGTATTCAAGTCCCAGTTTTGAGAGAGTATGAACCACCTTGTTGGATGATGAGGTCAAGTTGATTGATGAGCAATTAAAGCCCATCAAGGATTCATGGATTGAGACAAGGGTAACAATTGTTTCAGACAGGTGGAAAGATACTAGAAATCATCCATTGATCAATGTTTTGGCAGTGTCCCCTAAAGGGGCAATGTTTTTGAAAGCAGTGGATTATGAGAGGCAAGTAAAAGATGGGTCATTTATTGCTAATATCCTAATTGAGGCCATTGAACAAGTGGGTGCAAGAAACTGTCATGTCCCCATTTTGGAGGCAATTTGATTTAATTAATTTAATTAATTAAGTTGTCCAAAATAATGAATATTTTATGAGGATGACTAATTAATTATTTTAATTAAATAAATAAGTGGTATTAAGTTAATTATTTATAAAGTTATCAGATAAATAAATATTAAAAGGTAACTTTATATTTAATTAATTTAATAAAGTGACTTGAATTATAAAATATTTTTTATAAAATCACTAATAGATAAAATAAAATAATGTTCTAGAAGTTTCTGGAGAAAGTGGAGAAAAAGAATCAATAGGCACCCCAGGCTTCATTCTAATCATCCAGTTGTTTATTTCTCTCTTGACATCAAATTGTGATTCAGTCACATAGTCTATTGTGGAGCCAAGTGGTTTCAGATAGTCAGTTGATCTTTGGGAACGAAAACTCCCTTGGATTAGCATAACTGAGGAAGTGAAATATCTTCTGAAGGGTTGCACAATTGGAGGTGATACTTCAGTCATTTCAGCTAGGGCATCATTGGGCCTAAGGCCATTTTCAGCATTTCAACATTTTAGAAGGCAATTTAGCAGGGCTGAAATTATTGGAGGTCATTTCTAGCAGGTCTGAAATTATAGGAAGCCATTTTAAAGAAGAACCGAAAAAACAGGCCGAAAACGCAGTTCGAAAAAAGCAGGCCGAAAAAGCAGAACCGAAAAAGCAGGCCGAAAAAGCAGTCCGAAAAAAAGCTCCAAAAAAAAGCAATCCGAAAAAGTAGTTCGAAAAAGCAAATCCGGAAAAAGCAAGTGGAAAAAGCAGATCGGAAAAAGAAAGCAAGCAAAAGGAGCAGCATTGAAGAAAATTACTGCAGCCATCTACAATCAGGTTCTTCACTTCTCATTTGGCATATTTCTTGAGAAATGTAGGTTTTCAGCTGAGTATAAAATATAGCTTCAACACTTCATTATTTTACATTGTACTTGTCTTTGTTTGCCATTTGGCATTATTGATATCAAAGGAAGGCTAGGATTTTGCAATTGAAAGAGCATTATAATTTTTAGACTATCTATATTGCAACCCTAGAGTTGATGATCAGCTTATTAGTTTGCATTCCAATTGTTTGACAAAATATCAATTGGCTGTAAGTTCTCTTTTGGCATAAATAATGTTATAATTTTGCATACTAAGTGTTTATATTAATGACACTTGGTTGTAAGTGCATTAATGCCATCCTAGGTTGCATCCAAAGTATTTGTCATAATTACTAATTGCTGTAGCTGCATTTTGCAAGTAGTTTAAGTCACATATATGTATTGAATATTGCCAAAATTAGTTGCACATTCATATTAGGTCATTGTTTAGACAATCTGGAGTCTTTTTGTAAGCATTCTCTTTGATGCAAATCGAAACAAGAGTCATTGCAGCAATCTGAAAAGTTATATCAGTCATATGACCTCTTATATGCAAAGTGTTTGGCACAATTCTTCGAGCCTTCAATCAGCATTTTAAGATCGGATTTGAGCAGGACCATTACAGTGGTATCAGAGTTTGCTTGCAAAGTGTTTGACGAAATGTCAAACCACTGAAGTATAAAGATTTTTGGTGTTTGAAGAAGTTATAACCTATTGGGGTTATTACAGTGGTATCAGAACTATTGACCTGCCATCCTGTTGGGTAGATTGAACATTGAATCAGTTAGTTAATCATGTTTACTTCAAGTACCCAGAAGCAGTGGGACAAGGATATGAAGAAGCTTAAACAAAATTTGAAAAGGTTGGATGAAAGTCAGAAAAGGATGAATGAATTGATGGTTTCCATGTTTAAGTGGACTACATCACAGAACAAAGACAAAGAGGAACAAGAGGTCTCTACAAGTGAGGTATCTAGAAACCTCTACAAGGAGTTTGCAGCAATTGGTGACTAGCATATAGCCGAATCTAGGGAGGACAAAAATCAGACTAGCTTGGAGAAAGATGTTGGGCACACAATACTTCAGAAGGTAGTGGGAATGGATATTATGCAGATTGATAGTAACAGTCAACTTGATACTCAAGTTGAGACAATTGTATATAGGTCGTCAGAGGATGATGTCATAGGTACTAGGGATGGTTTGGTTCCAACAGGCAGTGACTACAACGTAGTGGGTTCAGATGATGATTATGAGGATGTTGTTGTGCATGATGGTGAGATACTTGGTAGAGATGAGCAGACATTGAGCATTCATGACTTTGCTGAGAGAGAGTACCAGGCACAGATAGATGCTTCGTCACATGAGGTTGAGGCTAGTAGTACTTCACATGATTTGTCCAGCCAACTGAAGGTGAGCGAAGACAGTATTAGGACTTCATTATCTCATCATGACAGGATGCGGGATATGATAGAGGATCACATTCGAATGATTCAGTTACAAGGTAGACATAAGGGAGTTCAGGCGAAGTCTTATTGTGTTGACTTACAGGCGATTAGGGAAGGAATGGGAACGATGAAGTTGAGTTATTTACATCTTCTATTAGATCGTGACCATCTTCTTAGCCTTGTTGGAGACTATTCAGATGCCTTGAGGAGGAAGGAGGAGGAAGTTGACAAGCTTTCTCGCGAGCTTGAGGACACTCGAGCTTCTTTGGTGAATACTCCATTGGCATTACAGGACTGGGAGAGACATGGGGATAAGCATGGCATGGAGTTGAGTTTAGTTCCATCTTGCACTCCTGATACTCAGCTTTCTGCAGTAGGCGGATCATATGTGGTCGTTGATAGTGTTGTGAGTTCATCTTGCATTCACATCCAGGATACAGCGACAATATCAGACAGGTATGTGGAGTTAGTTGGTACTAGTCATATTACTCAGGTGAGGAGTTTGCTTGAGTTACCAATTGATTCTATTTTACGGATATGGTCTCGAGATTGTTTCATTAGCGTTTGGGATTCAGTTGACTGGAGATCTTTAACAATTTTTGGTAGCAGTGATTGTTTGGGTGCTATCATGGATTTGATTAGCAGATTGCACAGTGTTGTCTTTTCTTGCGCCAGCAGCTTGTCCGATGTTGGTATTAGTTTTACTCACCGGTGTTGGGCATTGTTCATATATCCAGTCAACCATTCTTGCTGGAATGTGTTGATAATCTTTCATATTTTGCAGTGTGTACAGATGAGTCCCAAGATCATATTGGCGTTGATGACATCCAGGAGGATGCAGTGGACAGTTTTGAAGACTTAGTTTCCTTGGCAGTTCCTTTTGGTACAGAGGAGTTGGACAGCGGTGCTACAGTTTTTGATACTCCGTATGTTGACATGAGCTTTGGAGTTGATTCGCAGGATATGGTTGGTAATACTCTATAGACCAGTAACTTTGAGGATACTCCTTTAGATAGTGCGTCAAAGGAGGTTTATAGGAGACAGTCTAGCCAGTGTCGTCATGTGTCTAGTCAGTTGGGAGTTAGTGAGTGAGATATTGCTATTGCTTGCCAACATTTCGATGCTGCTCGTCAGTTGTTAGCAGTTTATGGATGGGGTTCTCCTACTAGTGATGAGCAGGGAGGCAATTATTTTTCCTTGATAGAGATCCACTCTTTATGGGAGGCTATTCGGATTCTGAGACAAAATTATATGCAATTGGTAGCCGACAAAGATTATCTTATGGAGTGGGGGAGTACAGCATATGATGCATTGTTGGCCAAGGAAGTGGAGGTGAGTGAGCTTACTCAGCAGCTCGAGGTGACTTCTGAGATTCTTGAGAATACACAGTTGGCTTTCGAGGAGTCACAATTTCATTTGGCTAAGGTGACCATGGAGTTAGAGCGACTGCAGTCTTTACCAGATTCTGTACAGTCACAAGCTGTGGTGTCTGGTGATCCGAGGATGTCTATGGTCGAGATTGTCAGAGACAGTGGAAATGGGGATGCATCCATCCTTGATACTAACATTGGCATATCGGGCTCAGTTGAGTTGGGTGCTGCAGCAAATTGTTGTGGTATGCCTGATATGGTGGTGGCCTCTAGTACTAATGGCACGGAGACTAGAGATGTTGTATCAAAGATCATGTGTGATGTGGGTGAGCCGGCAGTTGGCATGGTTCCTGCTAGTAATACTCCCTTGGTGATATCTTCGGAGGTAGTAGTCAGTTCCAACATGGTTAATGATCGATTGCAGTTAGTTTCATCTGGATTGCAGTTTGAGCCACTGACTAAGATTGGCGCATTCTATCGGCATTACACTGTGAGGTATGCTCATCAATTTATCTTTGATGACCATGTTGACGAGATGATGATACAAAGATGTACTTTGGTTCCTAGTGTTTGTCATCAGTTATGGGACGGTTTGACGCCTCGGGATGAGAGTTGTGATGGGCATGACATGGCGATAGATTCTGCGGTTGAAAGCTTGATAATACATGACTTAGAGCAGGAGTTTAGGAGTGATGCTTCAGCGGTTGTTGTTATTGATTCTACTCCTTTGGCTATGACATCTCCTGACTTAGCTGGTGATCAGTCACAGTGGGTTGTATCACTTGTTCATGGTGAGCTGTTGACTGGGGTTGGTTCTTTTTATCAGCATTATACTGCAGGGTATGTACATCAGTTAGCATTTGATCCTTGTGTTGAGGAGTTGATGGCAGGCAGATCTGGTTTGGGTTCCATTTCTTGCTATTTATCTTGTGATGTCTTTTCACCATTAGCAGTGCATGGGAGTTATGGTTATGAGACAGTGGCCGCTGATCTGCAGAGTAGTGTTGACTGCAGGAGTTGTACAGTGTGTGGATTCTCCATACTTGGTACAGTTTTATTCGGGAGCGTTCACCATTGTTGCAAAGTTGGATTGCACATTCCGTATAGGCCAGTGGGATGCGTTGATGGTATTTATTGTGTTGGCAGTTGTGATTTTGGAGTTTGGTTGAGCTGTAATTGTCAGTTTGATTATGGATTCCTCTTGGTTATATTGCAGAGGATATTACAGGAGCCTGTGTTAATTGACAGTAGTATAGTTCATGACTACATTTGGGATCCAGGCGGATTGATTGGTTTATTGTTCAGCCATTGCTTGGGGACAAGCAATTTCAGGAAGGGCGGACTGTCATGTCCCCATTTTGGAGGCAATTTGATTTAATTAATTTAATTAATTAAGTTGTCCAAAATAATGAATATTTTATGAGGATGACTAATTAATTATTTTAATTAAATAAATAAGTGGTATTAAGTTAATTATTTATAAAGTTATCAAATAAAAAAATATTAAAAGGTAACTTTATATTTAATTAATTTAATAAAGTGACTTGAATTATAAAATATTTTTTATAAAGTCACTAATAGATAAAATAAAATAATGTTCTAGAAGTTTCTGGAGAAAGTGAAGAAAAAAAATAAATAGGCACCCCGGGCTTCATTCTAATCATTCAGTTGTTTATTTCTCTCTTGACATCAAATTGTGATTCAATCACATAGTCTATTGTGGAGCCAAGTGGTTTCAGATAGTCAGTTGATCTTTGGGAACGAAAACTCCCTTGGATTAGCATAATTGAGGAAATGAAATATCTTCTGAAGGGTTGCACAATTGGAGGTGATACTTCAGTCACTTCAGTTAGGGCATCATTGGGCCTAAGGCCATTTTCAGCATTTCAGCATTTCAGAAGGCAATTTTAGTAGGGCTGAAATTATTGGAGGTCATTTCTAGCAGGTTTGAAATTATAGGAAGCCATTTTAAAGTAGGCCGAAAAAGCAAGCCGAAAAAGCAGTCCGAAAAAAAAGCTCTGAAAAAAGCAATCCGAAAAAGCAGTTCGAAAAAGTAAAACGAAAAAAGCAAATCCGAAAAAAGCAAGTGGAAAAAGCAGAGCAGAAAAACAAAGCAAGCAGAAGGGGCAGCATTGAAGAAAATTATTGCAGCCATCTACAATCAGGTTCTTCACTTCTCATTTGGCATATTTCTTGAGAAATGTAGGTTTTCAGCTGAGTACAAAATATAGCTTCAGCACTTCATTATTTTACATTGTACTTGTCTTTGTTTGCCATTTGGCATTATTGATATCAAAGGAAGGCTAAGATTTTGCAATTGAAAGAGCATTGTAATTTTTAGACTATCTATATTGCAACCCTAGAGTTGATGATCAGCTTATTAGTTTGCATTCCAATTGTTTGACAAAATATCAATTGGCTGTAAGTTTTCTTTTGGCATAAATAATGTTATAATTTTGCATACTAAGTGTTTATATTAATGACACTTGGTTGTAAGTGCATTAATGCCATCCTAGGTTGCATCCAACGTATTTGTCATAATTACTAATTGCTGTAGCTGCATTTTGCAAGTAGTTTAAGTCACATATATGTATTGAATATTGCCAAAATTAGTTGCACATTCATATTAGGTCATTGTTTAGACAATCTGGAGTCTTTTTGTAAGCATTCTCTTTGATGCAAATCAAAATAAGAGTCATTGTAGCAATCTGAAAAGTTATATCAGTCATATGACCTCTTGTATGCAAAGTGTTTGACACAATTCTTCAAAGCCTTCAATCAGCATTTTAAGATCGGATTTGAGCAGGACCATTACAGTGGTATCAGAGTTTGCTTGCAAAGTGTTTGACGAAATGTCAAACCACTGAAGTATAAAGATTTTTGGTGTTTGAAGAAGTTATAACCTGTTGGGGTTATTACAGAAACATTGTCCAAATCATAACGGACAATGCAAATAATTGTAGAGCTGCTAGTTTGTTGGTTGAAGAGAGATACCAACATATTTTTTGGACACCTTGTGCAGTTTATTCATTCAATCTTATGCTACAAAAGATTGGGAAGAGTATTCAGTGGATCAAGGAGATGTATGCAGAAGCTGAGGACATCCAGATGTTCATCACAAACCACCACATGACTCAAGGTATATTCAAAATGTTCTCATGTTTGGAGTTGCTGAAGGTAAGTAAACTTGAACTCAAGTTAGTTATTTTTAAAAAAAAATAGTTTCTTACAATTTCTGATTTTTTGGTTATGTAATGATGTGTACTCTTTTATCAAGCATGTATCTAACAATTTGTATTGTTTTTGCTCTATTTTATGTTACAGGTTGCTGAGATGCATTTTGCATCAAATGTAATCATCTTAAGACGACTTATGCAAGTATAAGAGGCACTTACCAATATAGTAATCAGCAACAATTGGTCTATATGGAGGCAAAGCAACACTGAGAGGGCAACCAAAATAAGGAAGAGGATATTGGATAAAAGTTGGTGGGAACGTGTGGAATATCTCATAAATCTCACCGCACTCATTATGATCATGCTTAGGCAGGAAAACATCGATAGGCTTTGCCTTGGAGAGATCTATGATGGCATAGACTCAATGCTTGAGAAGGTCAAGCAAATTGTAAATGAAAAGGAACAAGATCCTCAAGAGACCTTCTTCAAACAATTGCGAGCAATTGTTATAGAACGACCACTCCTCTACATTTGATTGCCTATGCATTGACACCCAAATACTATAGCACCCAGTATACTGATCTACCAAGAAGGCTGCCACCCTATAGAGACATAGAAGTGTCTGATGGATACAAGGCAGCATTTGAAAGATTCTTTTTTGATGATGAAAGGTGAGATTTGATTAGGGATGAGTTCATACAGTTTGTGGATGCAAAAACTTTAAGTAATGATGCTCTTCGTCATCGATTTAGGAAGGATTCTCATAGTTGGTGGTATCTCCATGGCCAAAACTTCCAAATGTTGCAGCTCCTTGCAATCAAAGTGATATCACAAGTAATTTAAATTTTTTTTAAATTGTTATTAGTTTGCTTTGCCTAAAAAAATTGTTATTAGTTTCCTTTGTCTTCATAAATTGCTAGAAATTCTGAGATTTTAAAAAAAAAATTTAAATTTTATTTTAATTGTTTACATGTCATGTCTTCGTAGATTGCTAATTCATCCGCTTCAGAGAGAAATTGGAGCACATATTCTTTCATCCATTCAGTGAAGCACAATAGGTTGTAATAAAAAAGAATGGAGAATTGGTGTTTGTGCATTACAAGTTGCATCTCCTCTTGCATAAGCCTAAAGAATACAAAGAATGGGAGACAAAGAGGTGTAATATAGATGCAGAGTTGGAGGACTTGGATGCTTCTACTTCTCAGCTTACAATTGAAGACTTTGAAGATTTTGATGCCCATACTATTGTTGCTGGTGCTGATCCCATTGGCCTTAGCTCTATTGCTGAGTCAACTAATGCAGAAGGACTACGAGAAAAAGAAGAAGAAGAGGAAGTAGGAGAAGAAGAGGAAGATGATGATGATGATGAACAAGAAGATGAATATGAAAATTTTATAAATTATGATTAGTTGAAGCTTGAACTTGAAACAATGATACTTGAACTTGCTGTTATGATTCATGGATCATGATCTACTTTTAATGTTTTGAATCTTTGATGTTGAACTTGAAAATTTTAAATTGATATATATGATAGTATGATCTTGATTCTATAAGAATTTGCCTTAGGGCAAAATCACCCAAGACCATGAAGCTCAATAACTAGCACAAAATAGACCAATAGAGTATGATCAAAATAACAATATGATATTCAATTGATGTAATTGATGTACAAGTACACTAGAAGTGCCTATATATAAAGGCCTCTAGAATGCTTCTAGAATGTCTAGGAGTTAGCAGTATGATAAGCCTCACAGCTAAGCACATGTCCACCAAGAGTGGATTATCTTCCATTAAGCACAGGAATTAGTGCGATGATGAGAGGATAAGCTTACATAGGTGTGTCACATAAAATTATGTTGTAGACACCGTGTGCTTAATTAAAGTGTGAACGCTACATGACAACTTAGTTAATTATGCAAACTCCAATGTTGTAGACACCATGTGCTAAAATAGAGTTGTTAACTCTTATGTTGTCAATATGACAACTCATATGAGTATGGATACTCCTAGGTGTCTAACCTAATAAATAATAAAATAATGCATTTATCCTAAGTAAACTTAAGTAAAGTGTAAATAATAATTATTTACACTAACACCCCCCTTAAGAGCAACTTAGGGAAATGCACTTAAGCTCACAAAAGCTATGATGAAATGCATAATGGGTCTCGGCTACTAGGCCATGTTAGGTACCCAACTACAAATGCAATGCCAAAATGCAATCTCTCTGAAAACGGGGAAAGAGGGAAAACCTCATGGGAAAAACCCTATCCCAAAAAGAGAGATAAGTACAATAAAGAAGATGCATGTATGGATGGAGTAATCAAAACCCCCCCATTATGACATACATCATGCATATACAATAGAGAATCCCTCGATGAAATCCCCCCTTAGTGAAGGATCTCGTGATGATGAGTGCTTGAAGACAAAAGAGAGTCCAATGCCTGCAAACAACATTTCTCGCTTTAGGAAGAAGAAACACCAAGTATAGGTGCAAATATGCTTCCCACTGTGGATAGGAAGATGGAAGAGGGATCCATATGTAGTATGCGGTGGATGCTGCCTTTGAAGTCTGCTCATATGTCGACAAGTCCTTTATGAAGGCAGATGCCACGAACCAATCTGGTGGATTCCCAAAAGAAGGTGACAAACAAGGTAACATGTCCATGTATGAAACTGAATCAAACTCCAAAGACGATGAAGCACCCTAATAGGTAGATAGGTGAAGAGAAGCAACGTCGCCTCCCTTCAATGATGTAGGCACACCCATGAAAGAAGCTCCTCGATGACTGAAGAAGCTGCACCACAAAAGTTGAATGAAGTTCCTTCTTGTAGGAAGAAATGGTGCCATAGATGTAGTAGAGAATGCTCCCCAACTGGTAGGAAGAATCCTTAAAAGATAGAATGTCTGAGGAAATTGGAATACAATCTCCAAAGACTGAGATGTCTCCTTTGAAGTGAAAGAGTCCTTCTCTATTTGCTATAAAGAAGTATCCACAATCAAGTCAGTCTCGAAAAAAAGCTCAAGTAGTTGAGGGTTAGAGTGTGCCCTCGCAACGAGTGAAGAAGTCTCCTCAACAAAGAGAAGATTGATGTCATCGATGATGTCTCCCACATCTTCAATGGTATCAGAGCCATAGAGGCGTCATTTCATACCCATTGGAGACCATTCTTGCTTCACCTCTCTGAAGACACCTCGATTCAGATTCAAAATATCCATAGCTATTGGAAGTATCTAGAGTCAAAGCAGACCTCACCATTGTGTCCAAAGCGTCGATTCGGTGAAAGTTGACTATAAATTCACCTATGTTGGGCCATAGTCAAATTTGAGGCAAATTTTTTTTGCAATCTGGCACCGAAAGGCTAGATTTGCAATATTCGGTATGGTCATTTTTTAGATCTACGAATTTATTTCAGATCTATATTCTCTGCAATTTTTATTCTACAATTTTTTGATTTTTTGAATTTGTATTTTTGAAAAAAAATTCAGCCTATTAGGCCTGCAGAGAAATTTTTTTTGTAGGAACTAGGTGGTGAAATCCCGGCCCCCACAGGTGGAATATTCTATATTGCATCTAGCATATTCCTTACATGCCCGACCGGCATTTTTGAATTTTTCAGTGGACTGCACATTATATTCCATAGCCGGCCACTTTACAAATCTAGCCAAACCATTTTATACCAGCCGCACACATAACGGTGAACACATACAACCCGGCGGCTCTTTGATTTAATGGGGTGGCCTTGTGTTTTTTAAACACAACTTTTCAAACCCGATGCATGTGGGATTAAACCCACTGTGCACCGACCGTCAAAACCCCTCCTCCAGCCCCACTGCAACTTCTCTAGCCACTCCCAACCGCCCAAGACACCTCAGCCATGTGGAGCCACCTCATCCGCGAAGTCACCCTGCCATGCGGTGCCAACGCACGTAGACCCACCTTAGCCACACACCCCAAGACACATGTCACTGACAGTTCAACGATCCAACTCAACAAATTCATACAATCTCTGCCACGATGATAGCTTGGATACAACCAGCTCAACCTGCCATATCAGATCCGTATTGACATGTCAGCTTTTTCCATAAAATTTTACTGACCTGGGAGGCATTTTTTGCTGACATCAACCAGACAGTGCATTAAATTTGACGATCATTTGACCGTCATTCACAGGCCAGATTGCACTGTCGGGACGGCCGTTTGGACGTCAAATTTAACCTTAGTTTGCTGATCAAACCCCTCTATAGATTCAGTTTTGATTTGAAAGTCTAACTTTGGGAGGCCATATCTCAGTCATTCGGGCTCCAAATCAGGTGCAATTTTTTTTATTTTGGCTAGAATTTCCTAAAATTTTCAGTTGTGCTATTATTTTCTGGTTTTAGTACATGGATTTGTTAGAAATTGCAATTTTTTGTGACTATACCTGTCTAATCCTACATTTTGCAACTTCAATTGCTCTGTACGGGCTCATCTAGACTCCAAAACAGGTTCCACTTTTTTTTAAAGTGAATAATTTTTCGTCTACTTTCCAGATCTACAATCAGATTATAGGCTTGTGTGGACAAAAATACCACTTCAGAAATAGGTCTTTTGCGTTGTATTGCTTCAAAATTATTGTATTTATGAGCTACATTGTAAAGTCCCAGATTTGAACTAAAAGAGGAAGTTGTAAACAGAAAAATCAGAAGTCCACTAAGTCCATTTTGACAAAGTAGCCTATTGTAAATGCACTATCTATAAAGTGCCAAAATCATACATTGGGGGGGTTGATTACTTATTTTTGCATTTTGAGGCTCAAAGTGTGCCCTTGCAACTAGTGAAGAAGTCTCCTCAACAAAGAGAAGATTGATGTCATCGACGATATCTCCCACATCTTCAATGTGAGACTCCAAAACAACACTACAATGTCTGGAAGGAAGTCATCCCACGAAGCTAAAATAGGAAGACATGGTAATGCCTACTACACTGAATCAGGAGCATCTGTGGCTAGAACTCGATCAGTAGAAGCAACAGGAGCATCGCAAGGTAGGATCTCCTCTGGAGGTGAAGGTACCATAACTGGAATGACTGAAGATAGAATGTCCTCTGGAAATGGAGGAACTGTAGGATCTCCATATGCTCTCCAAAGACGCATCCAAACGTCATAAGGTTCAATTGCCTTTCCAATGACAACTAAACCATCAACATTGAGACTGAAACAAATGACATCTAAAATTATTTTAACAGGTGTCAGATCATCAAAGGGGAATTCTTTGGAACGCAGATAAGGAAATACTTCCTTATGCTCTCTTTTTAAATGATCAATTATCAAGGCACTCCATTTCTGATAGTTCCTCTTTGTCAACCTCGGTCTAACACTAACATGTGAAACAAAACTCCATGAGATCAATAAATGTATGCACCCCCCAAAATGCACAAAATCAATGAACCCCCCTTACTGTATGATTTTGGCACTTTATACTTAGTGTGACTACAATAGGCCACTTGTCAAAATGGACAAAAGTGAACTTCTGATTTTGTTGTTTACAACCTCCTTGTGGAATTCAAATCTGAAACTTTACAACGTAGCTCAGAAATACAACAATTTTGAAGCAATACAATGCAAAGAAAGGACCTATTTCTAAAAGTGGTATTTTTTGTCCACACAAGCTTATAATTTGATTGCAAATCTAGAAAGGAGACGAAAAAATATGCACTTTCAAAAAAAATAGAACCTAAAAATGTGTCCAAATGAGCCCATACTAAGCATTTGAAGTTACAAAAATCGAGATTTGTGACTTGCAGAAAAATTTAGGAACAGAGATCTCAAACATCCTGCACCTATGTGTAGATCATGAAATTCTACCTCAAAACAAAAAAAATTGCTTGAAAAAATGAGTCTGTATGAGGTAGATATCGTTGTTTGAAAATCACCTCTATAATTATTTTTCCTGAATTGCCACCGTTGCACCTCCAAAAATCAATTAACCCTAAATTTCACCTCAAATGTCCAATTCTGATGAAACAAAAGTCAATTTGGAGGTTTTTTGACCTTCTGAATATGATGCCAATATCTTATTTGCACTAGCAAGCTCCAATCTTGTCCTGCAAAAAATCTCTCCTCTACAGGCCTGATGGCCAAAGATTTTTCGAACAAAATACGCTGATCTGAAAAATAATGCAGAGAAATTGCAGAGACTGAAATAATAAAATATACAGATCTGAAAATTAAATTCAGAGATCTAAAATGATCATACCAAATTCACAAATCGGACCTTCGGATGCTAGTTTGCAAAAAAAATTTGCCTCAATTTTGACTATTGCCCAACATAGGCAAATTTATAGTCAAAATTCACCAAATCGATGCTCCAGACGCAATGGTGAGGTCCGCTTTGGCTTTAGATGCTCTCAATAGCTGCGGATACTCCAGATTTGAATTGGTGGCCCTTCGAGAGGTGAAGCAAGAATGGTCTCCAATGGCTATGAAATGACGCTCCTATGAATCTGATACCATGTAAGAATTTGCCTTAGGGCAAAATCACCTAAGACCAAGAAGCTCAATAACTAGCACAAAATAGACCAATAGAGTTTAATCAGAATATAAATATAATATTCAATTAATGTAATTGATGTACAAGTACACTAGAAGTGCCTATATATAAAGGCCTCTAGAATGCTTCTAGAATGTCTAGGAGTTAGCAATATGATAAGCCTCACAACTAAGCACATGTCCACCAAGAGTGGATTATCCTCCATTAAGCACAAAGGTTAGTGCGATGATGAGAGGATAAGCTTACATAGGCGTGTCACGTAAAATTATGTTGTAGACACTGTATGCTTAATTAAAGTGCGAACAACTCTGTTGTCTACATGACGACTTAGTTAATTATGCAAACTCCAATGTTGTAGACACCATGTGCTAAAATAGAGTTGCCAACTCTTATGTTGTCAATATAACAACTCATATGAGGACACATACTCCTAGGTGTCTAACCTAATAAATAATAAAATAATGCATTTATCCTAAGTAAACTTAAGTGTAAATAATAATTATCTACACTAACAGATTCATGATGCTATGATTACAACTTACATGTTTAAAGTTTATGCCTATGGTATTTCTATTGTTTAAATGATTAACTAAGATTAAATCATATGATTTTATGATACTCTATGCTTCTAGGCTTCATAAATATGTATAATTTTAATTTTACATATTTTTGTATGAACGAACCCAAACGAACCCAAAATCCTTTCCAAAATTTTGCTGAACCGGTGAACTGGTTCTTCGAACCCATATTTTGAATTGAACTCAAACCGGTAACTAGGAGAAAAGGAAAGCATAAGTTTGCTTAATACTTGTTAATAATCTATCTAATTAATGAATTATGCACAAATTGCGAGAACTTGCAAAATGAACTCATGAATTTGGAATGAATACTCTTTTCAAATCTGCAAGAAGTTGTCTTGAATCTACAATCAGATTATAAAACCCTTCAAAAACCTTAGAGAAAATAGGAAATATATCTGAAAATTACCTTTGATTTTCAGAGAATTTAGAATTTAGAATAATTTTTGTTGAAATCTATTATTTCTGTAAACAAATAGTATTCAAAAAGCATGATATTGTCTTCTTGACAATCTGCAAATCATTCTACTTCCTCACCTTGTTCTGAAATCAGTGAAATGTTACTAACTCTAGAGCTGATTTGCAACTTATGAATGAAAAAGTGCCACGCATGCATTTAAAGGAATTGAGAAATCAAAGAAGGGATTCAATTTTCTTTATGTTTTTCTGATTTTTCTTTCCTTAATTTGCCTTGGTTGATTTGCTTGGATAAGGAAAATAAAGTTGCTTTCTTCTACAGCTTGGACAATTTCCTCATTAGATAACTTTGTTAGCTTTAGAGCATGATTATCTTTTCTTGGTTGATTTGCTCTCAAAACAACATTCCTTATTTCTTTCTTTCTACTTTTGGCAACCTCTCTGCTTTAATCTAGAATCTCTCTCTCAAATTCACTTCATTGTTTTTTTGTATAAGTTCCTTATCGAGATTTCATTTTGATTTCTTCTCGGCTTTCTTCTAGAATTGATTTGCTTTCTTTTAGACTTCTAGAACTTCTCTTTCAAGTTGAATTCTTTTCTTCTTTCTTTCCCATATTTATTTCTTCTTTATTTTCTTTTGACTTTCTTACAAATTACTTTCTTCAAATTGAAACTCTGATTTCATTTTTGCCTTCTTTCCCATTGAATTCCTCTTTACTTTCTTTTAGTTTTCTCCAAGTAGATTGTAATGTCCCCGATTTGATTAGGTCTGGAATTAAGAATTATTCCTATGAAGACTTAACAAGTGAGAAGCATACTTCTTCTATGCCCTCAATTTTCAATATAAAAATGATATATTTTGGCAAGATAATGTCTTCAGTGAACAATTTGTGGATAAGAAATAGGTCACTATGAATTATGCAAGTTGATTTATGTTCTTGAATATACTAGCCTTCTCTTACTCAACAGGAATCGAGTTATGAGCTATGATCAATAGCTTCTTGTTCCTAAATTAATATTAGATCTATTCAGTGAATGAATAGAAAGATTGATTATAATAATCAAATTGTTATGTCAAGTATGACTTCCCCTATTGTAATTAGTGATCTGAAATATTGTTTTTTCCTTGATATAGTTTTAGTCACTGATATGGAATTTCTAGATTTCAGTCTTAAACCTCTACAATACGATTATGTTGGTGAGGAGAATTCTCAATAAGAAGAAATCTGAATATCCTCAAATACCAACCCGGTTCTCTTGATGATTTCTATAAGGTCTACGATAGATATGAGGGAAACAAAAATATATATTTTCTCAGATTTTTGTTTGATCTTTCCTTTTAACTGCTTTCTCAGATGAACACTATGTTGAATGGTCTCTATCTATTCTTACTGTTAATTGTATGCCCCAGCTATGCTCTGGTAATTAATTATAATTTATATCTGGTGTGTTATCTCCTAATATGTGGTATTATCTTGAATCTATATCCTTATCCACTATGATCTGGTATATCTGCAGCCTGTACTAGTCACTGCTTGTGATGGATTTGTGTTATTATTTCTGATTTTGATGTTGAGTCTCTTTGACCAGCGATTTCCTATCTATTCTCGTGCAGCGATGGATTTGTTTTAAAACGGATATTCTTGTGTGGTTTTATTAAAAGTTTTCCTTCTGCTGTTTCCATCTTGTATTCCTGAGACTTTGATATAACTCTCCTGGTCGTGCACTTTGCCTGTAGCATTAGATTTTGTTATGTAAGCCCTGTGGTGTTCGTTGTTGTTTGAATATGATCCAACTGCTGACTGATTATCTGATGCCTGTAACTTCTGATTGACCGCCCTGTCGATCCGTCCTCTATCCTCCTCCTTTTAACTCCTTCCGTGAACTCTCCTAAATAGATGTGTTTTGGAGGAGACATGCCTCTTCTTTGATGCATTAATTTTAGTCTTCGTTACTACATCTATATGTTATAATTATCAGATATGGATGATTATTATATCTTAAATTATTATATACAATAATATTTATTAAATATATGGTTTTTTTTCATATTATGATGGTATAGAAATAAAATATTCATATAACTGATTATTGTTTTGCTATGTTACTTATAATATATATATATGAATTATATTATTGTATTCATCATATTAATTATATTATAATCATATAATATATGATATTAAATTATTATAATGTTTATAATAATAAATAATAATATAATTTATTATTATATATTCTATTATTAATTTATTTACTATAAAATAAATATAGGACATACCTATTATATACATAATAATTATAAATTATATATTCTATTATTTCTTTTAGACTTCTAGAACTTCTCTTTCAAGTTGAATTATTTTCTTCTTTCTTTCCCAAATTTATTTCTTCTTTATTTTCTTTAACTTTCTTACAAATTGTTTTCTTCAAATTGAAACTCTGATTTTATTTTTGCCTTCTTTCCCATTGAATTCCTCTTTACTTTCTTTTAGTTTTCTCCAAGTAGATTCCCTCTAGAATGTCTCCAAGTTAATCTCCATAATGCTTTTAAAACTTTCTCTCCTTGTGGGTGATGAGGATTTTATGCTTTTCTCTATGTACTTAAGATTTATGGATTTTTTTATGCATTGAGTGGACTTCATGCAACCCTATGGATTTTCCTTTCTCCTTGTAGATTTGGACACATGTAGGCAATTAATACTTGTTAGTACAAGATTATAATAAATTAGTTGTACCGAAGAGTTATGGCGGTTGGTATTCTTAACCAACTAGGAATACAATATGTAAAGAATTTCAGAAATTGTTTGATTATTACACTAGGGGAGACTTTGATAGTTTCAATGAAAAAAGTATTCTACCATTTGAATGTGTTGCATGTACCACTGTACTGTTCTTCTGTCATTAATGAGTCTTGCTATATGACATTAGTGAATGGTTACTATAGTGGTGTTACATATTTGGCCTAAAACATTTTTGGAGTCCTTGCCTAAAGTTTGAACCTGAAGGTTAAAGTGATGATGGGTGGAAGGATGAAGGCATAATGGGTCGTACTTTTGATCAGCTAGTCCTAATAACTGATAGTGGCATTGAGGAGGAAGTAACCCGAGAGGATCTGTTGACATAGGACCTCATTCAGGGGTGGGATGTAGCAGTAGACGAGTACGTATTGTAGGAGGCAGAGTAGAGGGATCTCCCCACTAGTGCGATATGTACCAACCTCATGGTGAATGAGGTTGTGTACCATCTTCTCAGAAGCCTTTCAAGGTTACTTGCACGTAGATTGGCAAAAGTCAAAAGACAATGAGAAAAGAGAACAATATAGTCAATTGATACTACAATGGTACAAGGAAAGTAATGCAGAGGTGATCAGCAAGAAGTATAGTGTAAGCACTTTCTTCTTCCTAATCCACAAACTCCACTTGTACCCTTCCTAGCTCTTTACTCCTTTTGTATATTATGTTTATCCCCTATCCAAGGTGATATGGTTTCCTTTCAACTCCTCCAATCAAAACTTTGCACCTTTGTGCTTTAGGGACAATAGTCCTATTCTAAGCCAAAAGCTGGAACTCTTCACCAGTGACTTTACCAATCCCAAGTTGCCATTGGGACACCTTTATGTTATAATAACCGAGAATCAACCTTTGGATTGACCCCCCCAACTACCATACAGTACGAAATGCTGACTGTCCTAGAATCCCTTGTAGGCCTCCTCTGGTTTTCTGGACTTAAATTCCTGTTAGGCTGGTATGTAACAAATCTAAGGGTAGATTCAGATACCCTTTTGGAAATTATTGAAGGTTTCAAAACCTAGATTCCCAATCCCACTCTTGCAGCACCTAACCCTTGCAAAGTACACAAACCTAATAGGCCACACTAGGTTTGGTTTTCAAAGCAAGTATTAGATAATGGGTGTATGAAACTAGTGCAGGGCCTCAGACCTCCTCCACTAACCACAAATAACTTAAATCCACCACTAAACTACTTCCATCAATCCAATTCATCCATTTCTACTCCTTTTGCTCTTAATCCTAGCTAAATACACTAAGCTATTCAGCCTAGGGCCTGATGCAAACATGGTGTGTCCTTCGAGCCACTTCCTGAGCTTTAGGAATCCATAAGTGTACCATCCTAACTTGCATTTTCCAGAATCTTAGAGAATTCCACTGGTTTCAATGCAAGTTAGGACTTCATTTGTGGAATGAGCTCTTACAAGCCTCTTCCTGGACTGCTTTTAAAGAACTTGCTTAAAAATACTTGAAACCAAAACTAAACTATCTCAAATCAATTGAAATGTCACAATAACACAAAGGAGCTTCAAAACATCAAATTGGTTTGTAAGAATCACACCAGACCCGGCCGTATAACTCAGGAATGCTCAGAAAAGCTCTTCATCTTCCATCAAAATTGCATCAAGATCATACATCTGAACCTCTTACCACTTGGGCTCGAAGTAACAACTTAAAAACACTTCAAATATGAAGTCAAATCGATTCAAAACCTCCTATGATTCTTGGGTTTCCATCTTGCAACTTTCGAGCAACTTTTACATCTTTTTTGCAACATTTTTGCAACTTTTGGACTCTTGAATGGATGCTGACCTACCCAATTATCAAAATATGATTAAAATGACTAGGATTACATGAATTCCCAACCTAAGGCCTTATTAAGACAAGAAAACACACCTAAAGCAACTTAAAGCTAAAAAGATGATCCTAATGGACTAAGGCATCTCTAGGCTTACAAGATTGCCTAAGAGATCCTTGACCAAACAAATGGATCCGAAACCAAAATAGGATGATCTTCCAAGATCTATCCATTTATTACAAACACAAAGCCAAAAATCAAAGACAGACATGAGTGCACTACACTAGAAAGGAACCGGAGGGAGGAAGAAACATGAAATGCAAGTAAGTGCTACACACCCTGTAACTCCAATAATTAATGTCACTTCTTTTGAATAAAGATAGAAGGCAGAAAAGGGAAGAAGCGTGAACTAAGAAGGAACTGGAAACTGCTCTAAGAAGATCTCTCTAAATTCAAGAACAAACATAGAGACACCAATGGTTACAATAGTTGGCAGAAAGATCTCTTAACCCATCCAAAGATAGTAATGCTAGTAGGGGCATTCAACGCCATCCATGCAATAGGAGTGGGAGGATATTGTACACAAACTAACACTCTCGGTCAGCTTGTAGGCACAGCAAGGAGAAAGTGAGGAGAGCAATTCTCCACCATAAGTATCAGAATATCCAGAGGACAATGACAAAGAAAAGGAAATCAAAGGGATGTGGTGGACCTCTTTGAGAGAACTCTAAGATGTATAGGAAGCCTTTCCATATCAGAGTCAAGGATAGGGGGAACACAACCAGAGACTCTGAAAAGGGGGAAGTATCAACACTATGAGTCAGATCTTTCTTCTAGAGCTTGGACAATTTCCTCATTAAGTAACTTTGTTAGCTTTAGAGCGTGTTCATCTTTTCTTGGTTAATTTTCTCTCAAAACAACTTGCTTTGTTTCTTTCTTTCCGTTTTTAGCAACCTCTCAACTTTAATCTAGAATCTCTTCTTCCATACTTCTCTCAAATTCAATTCATTGTTTTCTTTATAAGTTATCAAGATTTCATTTTGATATCTTCTTGGCTTTCTTCTAGAATTGATTTGCTTTCTTTTAGACTTCTAGAACTTCTATTTCAAGTGGAATTCTTCTCTTATTTCTTTCCCAAATTTTTTTCTTCTTTTGTTTCTTTAACTTTCTTACAAATTACTTTCTCACAATTGACTCTCTTGATTTCATTTTGCCCCCTTCCTTCCCCTTGAATTCCTCTTTACTTTCTTTTAGGTTTCTCCAAGTAGATTTCCTCTAGAATGTCTCCAAGTTAATCTCCATAATGCTTTTAAATTTTTCTCTCCTTGTGGGTGATGAGATTTTATGCTTTTCCCTTTGTACTTAGGATTTATGGATTTTTTAAGCATACAGTGGACTTCATGTGACCTTATGGATTTTCTTTTCTCCTTGTAGATTTGGATGCATGTAGGCGATAAATACTTATTAGTACAAGATTATAATAAATTAGTTATACCGAAGGGTTGTGACGGTTGGTACTCTTAACCAACTAGGAACACGATATGTAAAGAATTTCTAGGATTGTTGGATTGTTATGCTAGGGGAGACTTTGGTACTATCAATGAAAATAATATTCTACCATTTGAATGTGTTGCATGTACCACTATGTTGTGCTTTTGTCATTAACGAGTTTTTCTATATGAGATTAGTGAATGATTACTGTAGTGGTACTACTTACTATGTGGGGGGAATGTGAATCAAGGATACTAACCCTAAGTTCATCACATGACACACACACCTCAAAAGGATGGAATCCAAGGAAAGAGATACTTTCAGACCAACCCTCAAAGGTATCAAATCTTAGTAGGTTAATGCAATCCAAGGGATAAAAGAGCATCAACACAAGCCAATATCTAACAATTATGAAGATAGGGAAAAGATGGCCACTTGCCCTTGAGATCTAAATTAGTTGCTTCTAGATCTATGCAAGATATACAATGTAAAGTAAATCAATGCTTTAATGAAATGCTGAATTGACAAAGAGGAACAAAGGTACTTATCTTGAAAATTAGAACCTTGATTTCTGTGTGTTGTGCTATTGTCAAGAGTGAATAGAACTGGTATGTGGGCATGAAACTAGGAGGCGAACAAAACCCAAAAATCTTTCAGCGATCCGTCAAGGGAAATGGATCTTCAAGGGCGAAACAAATCATTAGGGGTGCAGTGCGCCCCTGATGAACAATGTGCGACACCGATTTTGATTTTGCAGTTTTGATAAATGATGAAAAGGGTACTCTGATCCGTGACTAGTTTTTCCTTCTAAGATCTGCCGATATCTGAATTTTGGGATGTTGGGTGGCTATGTAGGGGTTTGCCTTAGTCAACCCCCCATTTTGGTGATTTCCACCTCCACAGATAGCCGATTTGAAAATGTAGTGTGTGTGATGCTCATGTATGAGCTTTGAATGTGCAAATGGAAGGATCCAAATCCTTAGATTCAAAACCTTAGCATGAAGTATTGTGCTTGAATGTGGATGAAAATAACAATGCATAGATCCGAGGATAACTTAGAATGCCTACTAAGCCCCCAAGGCTAAAGTACTCTAAGCCATATACTCATGATCTGTATTTGCTACTCTATGTTTGGATCTTGAATGCTTGAATAATAGAATGTGAAGAGGAAGATGAAGAATTCTCTTGCTTCAAAAGATGTTTCCAAGCCTCCTTGCTTCCATGTTGCAAATGTGCTAAGACAAATTGGGATGTCCACAATGGCTTGTCTACATAAGAAATGCTTGCTTGATCTTGCTTGAGCGTAAGTATGCTTGCTTGCTTGATAGTCCACATGCATCATCTATATATCCCAAATGAAGCAATTGAGGGTTTTTATATAAGATTCTGATTAATTTCCTCCCACAAGCTCAAAAACCTAACTCCGGAACAAACCCTAAGAAGTAACCATTTCTTAGGACCCAAAATAAGACTCCATCAAGGGCATACAACGCCCTTCATTATCAGGTGCAAAATCCCCCAGGACTATCTCGAGACCCCAAAACAAGTCTGGAATCTAGAAATCAGGTCCAGATTCCAAGGAAATCTCATTTTGGTGCGAAAAGGAGTTATTTTGATTGAAGTGAAAGAAAAGGGGAGGACTTAGATAAATAGATTCTACTTTGAGTTTTGCGTTGTAGAATAGGAATACCAAGGAGGACTCATTCGTTCCTACTTGGATCCATTTAAGAGGAGGATAGGTGAGACTTAAATGCAAATTTATTATTAAATCATATTGAATAGGTGCTAAACTGTCATAAATTGAAGTGCTTCCAATTTAAGACAGTACATTTAATCACAACTTTAGCTGAATATGACACTACGTGTATATGCAAGCTAAAGTAAAGAAAACTTTTTATAAGAAAAATGATATAGCAAAGTCCAAGAGCTATGATCCTGCAAGAAAGTGTTAGTACCCGCACCCTGCAAAACACCTATTAGGGAAAGTCCAAATCACCTAGATCTTACTAGGAATGATTATGTTAGGTTCATAGGTGCCTATATGCTCCCCTGTTTCGGCTCGCTCTTTTCGAAAAGGTGAAACCGGGTGTTGTAGCTAGCATTGATGAAAAAGATCTTTAAGGTTAGTGAGGAAGTTATCAAAATGTCTCTCAACCAACTTCAAAGGGAAGATAACTGAATCACAATTCCAACACTTCTAACGATGAGAGAATTGAAGTTATCCAACTCAAGTTATCATGGAAAGAGTAAATGCCTAAATGCATAGAAAGGAAACCCTAATTGTAACCCTAATTTATGTTGAAAACCCTAATTTATGTTGAAAAACACTATAAATAGAGGGTCTTACCATTCATTTGTTACCTTTTTAGCTTGAAGAAGTGAAGGAGTGCTGAAGATGAAGGAGCTAGAGCCCATGTGGATGGAGATCCTAATTGAGCTGTCGCAGCCGGTGATCCACTTCCTAAGGTGAGTGCTAGTGTAGAGTATTTTTGTCTCGATATGTGTGTTTCTAAGTATTTTGATGCATATTTTTTACTTTTAGAGTAGAGTCTAACTTGCATTATGGGCAAAAAGTAAACCCTGATGAACCAGGTCAACCCTAATGAGGTAGGTTGACCTAGATTTATGGGAGGTCAACCCTAGTAAGGGGAAGTGTGTTGATGTTTGGTAGCTTCAGTCGGATAAATCTATGACTATTTATAATTATATATGAAATATAATTACATATGAGACAAAAAAAATTATATGAGAGAAATTAATATAATATATATAACTGTGATTATATTTCTTATTATATCAATCATCAAATTAATGAATAGACTTGTACCATGAAGGGACATGTCTCCTCATAGCCTTTTCTCATTATAAATAAGAGGTCACTGTCATTTGGAAAATGCATGCCAAACATTATGGCAATGCTAGTACATTTGCAGCGATCCTCGAAAAATCAACATGGTATCAGAGCCTAGTTCGAAGCCCAGGGAATAGTTGAATTTGTTTGCACCAATGATAATCATTTCTGAGATGTCAATCATTGAAAATTCTCATAAAGAAAATGCGTACGTGGTTGTGTTTGATGTGGAGTCCACCATGGGTCTCTGTTGTGTCGAGTGTGTTGCACCAAATATTCTGCTTGGTAGATGGGTTTCCTTCTTTATGAATCCAAGTGGAAAGTGAGTACATCAACTATGCAAGGTGCCACTCTAGGCTATGGGATAGCTGGTGCAAATAAACAGTGGGCTACTTGCGTAAGCAATGCGAATGTTTCATCCATTCTATATGTTCATCAAAACCTGTGTGATGGACCAAACCCAAATGCTTGGCACCTTAAAATTTAATTTGATTATTGTACCTGAAATTATCACATTCCAGTGAGAGCTTCTGTGGTTGTATATGTCTACAAGTAGTGCAATAACTAGTATAAGCCAGCAACAATATCAAATAATGCAATGCAAATGGGTGGCGATGTGAATTCTAATCAGCATATGACAAATATCAACCTACAATAAAGTACTAGTATGCTGCACTAGTAAAAATGGCACCAAATTATACACGTTGAAGAAAGACCGCAAACTCCTTGGCTAGATCTATGATAATGTCTTCATTATTGTCAATGCAAGTGTAGATGCGATCTAACTGTACAACAATGGTATGACGTATGAGTACTATTATAAAGTAATTGGCCCCCAAATCAGAGCAAGTTCCATGCCTTCTTGTGATCATGGATAGATGTTTATAATGGACTCACATCAGTGATGATGTATTTATGGTCCCAAGGTCAAAGGGTTGCCTTCTACCTTGTTCGAGACTACAAGTTTAGACCACACAGACGACATGCACTTTGTATAAGAAACCTCCAGTGAAATCAATTTGGACTGCAAAAAAGGACTAGGCCCAATAAAGGAAATACTGCACATAGGGGTTAGGCCCATTAAAATCACATAGTCACGAGGTATATTCATGAATCATAGTCCTCTTGACTACTACAATTTATTGATCACTAGAATATCCATCTCAACACAGTTTACTCCCTCTAAATCAATATGACTGAGATCACCAAAGGTTGACTGAATCATATCCTCTATTTGCTCCCTCTCTTTCAAGGTTGTCACTAATGAAATCAAGCTCTCTCTGAATCTAACCTCATTTTCCTGCAACATACTCGGAGGAAAAAGATCAAGGCAAGTAGCTCTTATAAAAATAAAAATAAGAGAGAGAAAGACTATAAGAATATTTTAAACATATTATTTCATTATTAATGCCACATATAATCTAAAGTGACCAAAGCTTTTAATACATATATAAACAAATATCTTTGTTAATAGAGAATTTCTCATACCTACCTTACCAAAGGCCCACGATACCCTTTTGACAGTGGATAAATAAGAGCAATTTGAAAACAATGATCTTCACCTTTATTGAACACATTTGACTTGTCAAAGCAGAGCCTCGAGTACTCTCACAAAAGTCAATGCGCAAGGTGTTGAAAGGTCAATAGTTTTCACTGTCCTTCGTACCTTTATTTAGTGTAAGCAATTGTATCATACTTTTATCTTCTTTCCTAATTTATTTGACTTCATTGCTCTTCCTTGTTCCTTTACTCTGCCAAAACCAAATTCCCTCTATGCACGGGATTTCATACCCATAATGAATGATCCATTCATCTATGAGGTTTGAAAGTGAGTTGGGCCAATAATTATTTTGCCCGCAACAAGGTGTGAATGCATTTCAAAGACTTCTTGTTTTATGTGGTTGCCAACTATATGTGCATATCACTAGCATGGCTTTTTGAGGTGAATAATTTTTTGCAATGATTGATTCCCTATGGACCAATACCTGTTCACCCTTGTTGTGAATAATGCAAACACCTTTTATATTTCTTATTTCTCAAATGCATATGTAATCTATATTCCTTCTAAAGTTTCCTTCCAAGTCATGCATCCAAACCATGAATTGTCTTCCTCTAATATTTCTATTGCCTAATACAAGCATCATAGATTGTCGTATTCATGTATTAGATTTTGTATTTTGCACTAATCTTTAAATTTACACTGAGTGGATACATTTGGCTTTGTCCTGAACAAGCACATTGTCGTGTATTGTTTGACCCACATGGTGATCAAGGTGTCTAGACTGATTCCAATATGACTAGGATACAGTCTGCATTTTGAACACTAACTGCTCCTTACATTGATATGTCTTTTACAATACAACTCACTCAAACCCAAGCACGGTCTGCAGATTGCAGTCATCAAGAGTCGAGCTTATTTGACTATAGTGCATATCCAAATGGTGTTTGTAATGCCTCCAATCTCTGTTGTGCACCTCAGATTCTGAAATCACTGAGGCAAATTTAGGGATTGTTTACCTTGCCTCTCCTCTGCTACATTGAAGATCTTCCCTTTCTAACCTAAGCAAGCATGAGCCCATTGGGAGATATTCAGTGAGCTCAGATCAACATTAATTCCAACATTATAACAGAGCATCACATATTGGCACCAAGCCTAGATTATTATCTACATCCAACCTCCTTCTCTATGCTTCAACAAAAGTGTCTTTGGTCTTTCATCTGAGTTAAATTTTAACAATGTTTTGATATCTTCCACATTTGCTGCTAGCTCTGATACCATGTTGATTTTCCGAGATCGCTGCAAATTGTAGTAGCACTGCCTTATTGGTGTGTGTTTTCCAAATGGCAATGATCTCTTATATATATAATGAGAATAAACCCTAAAAAGACATGTGGGACATGTCTATTCATTAATTAGATAATTTAATTATATTAATTTCTCTCATATAACAATAAATTTATATCTCATTTATGATTATATCCAATATATACATAATTTTATCCGACTAAAGCTACCAAACATCATAACCATTAAGCATATGTGAGCTAAGTATGTGTAATGTCCCCATTTTTAGCAAGTTCCTGCAATTGGCCAAGTCAGTTCACCATAGCGACCCTCATGAGCTGACAGGGCGTTTTGGGGGTCTCAATTGTGGATTTACTATTTTTAGTAAGTCTATTTTTAGTAGTTGCTATTTTTGGCAGTGCAGTGGGTGGCTTGGCAGTTGGTCGTCACCTATAGTTAATCAAGTTAATAATTGCATGAGCTCTTATTTATTTATTAATCATTAAGTTGCATTATTATAATAATATTTATATTATTATAATAATGACTTTAAGAGATATTTCTAAAAAGCATATTGTAAAGTTTCTAGTGTTGAGCTATTTTGGGAAACTCCACAATTTCTAAAGTGGAGTTTTAAGGAAACTTTGGCCAACGAAAGCTTATAAATGAGAGCTCATTTCATTGGGAAAGACACGCTTGATTATATATTTTCTTTTTGAGTCTTTGTGGCTTTCTCCCGAGTTCTAAAGTTTGTGCCCTTGCTGTTGTATAAGGGTTTTTGAGTTCTAAAGATTGTTTGAGGTCATTGCTGATGTATAGTGATTTCAACATATTCTGGGTATTCATTTATTCTCCCTTACTGTAATTGTTTGTGGTTGGGAGTTGTTGCGTAGGAGAGAAGTATTACTGGCTGAAGGAAAACGTATATCTCATTGCAATTGTAGGGTTGCAAAATCACTGGATTTCTTATTAGAATTTGGAGTTCGAATACCTAGCTATAGTCCCTTAGTATAGCGTTTTAGATTTGGTAGAAGGTAGCATCCTATCAGTTTAATGTTTGGGTGTTTTCGCAATTTCAAAGTGGCTGCATTTTGTGAATCGATTCTGAAATCAGGGACTATATATACCTGCAATTCTGATTTGGAAGACTGTTGAGTGAATTTTGTGGCTGCTGATTGGTCCTAAGGCAGCATTTAGAATTTCTAGGGACCCTGCAATCACTCATGGTGGCTGGTGATTAATATTTGTGAGCCTGCGTTCCATGAATACTGGAAAGGTCTGTGATTAAAATAATGGAAGCTTGCATTGGAGTTTGGTATCCTTTAAACATGTCTGGGCACACCTGTAATAGACTACTGGGTATTTTTTGCTAGCCATGAGTCATTGTTGGTGCCTGCGTTTGGGATTCATGTGTGAGAGGGAACATTGGCTGTGGACGTGTTTGACCTGCAGTGTGGGCATGTGAGTGGGATTGTAAGCTGCTTGTGGCATTTGGAGGGATATCGATCTGCACCTTTGTGGCATTTTGAACTAAGGTTTGATCTTGGACGTAAGCACTTGTTCCACAATATCAAATTGCCTCTCAAAATCAAGTTCATTCAATTTGTTTTCCTTGGTTGTGCAAACAAGTAATAAACTTTGGTGTACATCATTATGCATTTTTGAGCAATGTGTTATTCCCTTCAAAGCTATTTTTCTATGCATAATCTGAATTTGTAGAAACTGAAATATCATTAATAAAAAGGCAAGAATTTTAAGGTTACGATTCAATAATTTTGACATAGGATAGACTGAATCTTTATAGTGGTATTAGAGCGGTTTCCTACCATCTTGTGGGGTAGGAAAGTTATTTCACTTTCAGATCTGTTTACGGAGTAACCAGCACTTTAATTTCTCCAGCTATGGATAGACATAGGACTGGCAGTTCTAGAAGTTGGTGGAGAAATGAGGAAGTTAGCGTAAAAATGAATGCTTTCTAGGAGAGTATGGAGAAATTTAAGCTTCATCACCAAAGGTTGGCAGAGAGCTTTTCGGATTCAACAAAAATTGAGAGGGCGACGAGGTATATGGTTTCCGCCTTTAAAACAGTGACATCGAGGTTGCAGGGAAGGAAGCTTGAGTTTTCCCTGGACAAGTGTCCATGATGCCGATGTACCTATATTTAGTACAGCACCTGCTAGTCCTATCCGCAGTGTTGGTGATGGACTTGCTTAACAGGGACATGTGGATGTGTTGGTGCCCATGATGGATAGCAGAATTGAGCTTCAACAGGTTGAGGCTCACAAAGTAGTTGCTATGGTTAGATCAGAGGCAATTGATGAAGTAGTTGTCACTGACTTTTCAGACTCACTGGTGGAGGGAGTTTTTATTGGCAACTTATATGCCAGCTACTGTATTGTTGCTCCAGTATAGGAGGCAGTTGCTTCTTTAGGTGGGACTGAGGCGTGTATGGTCACCCAACTATGATGTTGGTGATATGGGTGTTACAACGAAGTCGGGAGATGTGGATGTAGATGGTATGGACACATGTGATGATATACTTAATGATGCTATGAGCTGCACTGGGTATGATACCCCTTATCAGATATTGGGTGATGACTCCAAGGAGGTTTTGGATGAGTCTCAGGATCAATGTTTATATGATCTTATGATTGAGATGGAAGCTGAGACATGCGAAGAGATTGATATTGCGGGGGCTTCCATTTCTTCGGATGTGGAGTTGTGGGAGGATGATAGCACACGTATGAGTGATCTTGTGGTGGGCAGTTTTGATTCAGTTTCCTATCACAATGTAGTTAGTGAGACAGAGAGATTGCATAGGAGTCAAGGGTTACAAAGGTATCATGTGACCAATCAGCTGAAGGTGAGTGATAGTAACATTTCTTTAGCTCTTGGGAATTATGATGTTGTTCGTCAGATGCTAGCTACATCTGTTTGGGGTGCTCCTATGTCTGATGAGTGCAGTGATAGTACTCTTTCTCTAGCAGAGGTTCATGCACTTCCAGAGACTGTCAAGATCTTGAAGCATAATTACTTGCAACTAGTTGCTGACGGATTACCTTCTAGAGTGAGGTAGCACCTGTCATGAGACATTGTTAGAGAAAGAGGAGGTGGTGGAGCTCACCCAAGAGCTTGAGGTGACTGTGGACTCTCTTCAATGTACTTAGTGGGCTCTTTAAGAGTCACATTCATGATTGGATGAGGTAATTGTGGAGTTGGAGCATGTTCAGACCACACCAGCCCTAGATCCAATTTAGTTGCATATTGTGGTTGGTGGTGAGTTCCCTTCTATGGTTGGGGATGATGGATGTGATGATGTGATCGACACATCTACCCAGGATATGGGTGCAGTAGGTATGGATGAGGTGAGAGTATCAGTGGAGTTGGGCTCTCATAATGATTTGCTTCCTTCTCCTAGAAGTGAATCTATTTCTTCATCTCATACAGTTGATAACATTGGATAGTTGGTGGTGCCACATTTTCAGAGGAATCAGTTGTGGGTCATGGGGGAGCAGGTTGATGCTTCCATGTATAAATTCTACTGTATTGAGTCATTCATGGAGTATTTGCTTGAGAGCTCAGATTTGCGGGAGGATTCATATAGAGTTTCTGAGGGTACTCTCATTCGGGGCTCTCATGCTATACAATGTTTGGTGCAAAAGATTTTACAGACCTTGGCTACAATGCTTCCCAATAGGGTTCTTGAGATTGGGTTTGTTGAGAGGATTGCCCACAATCCTAGCTGACTAGCAGTTCAGCGTCAAGGATTGGAGCCATCTTCTAATTCCCAGGCTGACACTGATGAGCCCTTGACACAGATTGGGAGCTTTTATCGACATTGTGAGGAGTGCTCATCACTTTTATTTTGGCCCACAGGTAGAGGATTTGGTTTCATGTCGGTGTGGGTTGGTTCCAGTTTCATACTATCCATTATGGGATGGGTTAGCACCATCCTTTATAGATAGGATTCATAGTTGCAAATTTGACCCCTTGCAGTCTCCACACACCCAAGACAGTTTGCCAGAGGTTGGAGTTGGTGGTAGTGTTTCCGGTACCTATGGTTGTTACCATCTCTACAGTGCGGTTGGGTGTGAGTATCAGTTTGATGGAGACTCAGGTGTTAATAGAGGTGGTATTTCAATTGCATTGAGTTCTGATGGATTGATGCCTTCATCAGCACCTTGGGTCAATTTTCAGATGATTCTGATGTTGACGTTCACTATTTGGGTGTTGGTGCTACAGGAGTTTCTTGTACACAGCAGGGATGATACGCAGTTCTAGCTTTGGGATCTAGGTGGATTGTGTGTTCATTTTGCTCTGGGATTGCTTGGAGACAAGCAATCTTAGGGAGGGAGGACTGTAATGTCCCCATTTATAGCAGGTTCCTACAGTTGGCCAAGTCAGTTCACCATAGCGACACCTGTGAGTTCACAGAGCGTTTGGGGGGTCTCAGTTGTGGATTTTCTATTTTTAGTCGTTGCTATTTTTGGCAGTGCAATGGGTGGCTTAGCAGTTGGTTGTCACCTGCAGTTAATCAGGTTAATAATTGCATGAACTCTTATATATTTATTAGTCATTAAGTTGCATTATTATTATAATATTTATATTATTACAATAATGACTTTAAGAGATATTTCTAAAAAGTGTATTGGAAAGTTTCTAGTGTTGAGTTCTTTTGGGAAACTTCCACAATTTCTGTAGTGGATTTTTAAGGAAACTTTGGCCAACAAAAGCTTATAAATGAGAGCTCAGTTCACTAGGAAAGACACGCTTGATTATAAATTTTCTTTTTGTGCCTTTGTGGCTTTCTTCTAAGTTCCGAACTTTGTGCCCTTGCTATTGTATAAGGGTTTCTAAGTTCTGAAGATTGTTTGAGGTCACTGCTGATGTATAGTGATTTCAATATATTCTGGCTATTCATTTATTCTCCCTTACTGTAATTGTTTGTGGCTGAGAGTTGTTGTGTGGCAGAGAAGTATTACTAGCTGAAGGAAAACGTATATCTCATTGCAATTGTAGGGTCACACAATCACTAGATTTCTTATCAAAATTTGGAGTTTGAATACTTGGTTGTAGTCCCTAAGTATGGAGTTTTAGATTTGGTAGAAGGTAGCATCCTATCAGTTTAATGTTTGGGTGTTTTTGCAATATCAGGGTGGCTGTATTTGGTGAATCGATTCTGAAATCAGGGACTATATATACCTGGGATTCTGATTTGGAAGACTATTGAGTGAATTTTGTGGCTACTGATTGGTCCTAAGGCAACATTTAGAATTTCTGGGGACCCTGCAATCAATCATGGTGGCTGGTGATTAATATTTGTGAGCCTCCGTTCCATGAATATTGGCAAGGTTTGTGATTAAAATAATGGAAGCCTGCATTGGAGTTTGGCAGCCTATAAACATGTCTGGGCACACCCATAACAAACTACTGGGCATTTTTAGCTAGCCGTGAATCATTATCAGTGCGTTTGGGATTCTTGTGTGAGAAGGGGAAATTGGTTGTGGACGTGTTTGACCTACAGTTTGGACATGTGAGGGGGATTGTACGCTGCCTGTGGTATTTGGAGGGATATCAATCTGCACCTTTGTGGCATTTCGAACAAAGGTTTGATCTTGGATGTGAGCACTTGTTCTAGCCTATCGAATTGCCTCTCAAAATCAGGTTCATTCGATTTGTTTTCCTTGGTTGTGCAAACAAGTAATAAACTTTGGCATACATCATTATGCATTTCTGAACAATGTGATATTCTATTCAAAGCTATTTTGCTATGCAATAATCTGAATTTGTAGAAACTGAAATATCATTAATAAAAAGACAAGAATCTTAAGGTTACGATTCAATAATTCTGACATAGGATAGATGGGGTTTTCATAGTATGCCAATCTTTTCCATACTTGTTCACTACTTTCCATAAGATTTTCTCAATGACATTATTAGATGCTTGAGCTTGACCATTAGATTGAGGATAATAAGGAGTAGAAAGTCGCTGATGAATACAGTATTTCTCCATGAATTTCTTAACTTCCTTATTTTTGAAAGAGGTTCCATTATTAGAAATAATAGAAGGAATACCAAATTGAGAGATGATATTCTGAAGGATGAAATCACAAATAACTTCAGTCATAGTAGATCGAAGAAGAACAACTTCAACCCATTTAGTAAAGTAATCCATAGTTGTTAATGTTGATGTTTTGGTAGCTTTAGTAGAATAAACCTATGAGATCAAAGAGAAATGAATATATATATATAGCTATAACTAAGTTTGCCATTATATTAATTATATTGATGAATAGACATGTCTCATGAAGGGATGTGTCTCTTCTCTTGGTTTATTCCTCATACAAATACAAGAGGATGCTACCAGTTGGAAAGTACATACCAAACATTATAGCAGTGCAAATACATTTGCAACGATCCTCAAAACACCAACATGGTATCGAAGCCAATTGCAAATGTAACTAAATGCATGATGGATAGATTGAAGTTTAGAGAGTTAGCAAATAATAACCAAACTTACAGTAGATGAAAAACGGGTATGACTGAATCTATCGATTTTTGCTACAGGCCTGTTAGATTGTATGAATGCCGACTGCAATTGTAGTGTATCAAATGTTGCTAATTCAGATAGATAAGTGTCATTGTCTTCTCATTTAATGAGCAGAATTCATATGCTATATTTGTCACAATGCAATAAAAATAGTAGTTGCAAGATGGCTCACTTTGAAATTCTGCAGAGCAAGGTGGAGACTAGGTTAGAGTTGATGAGTTCCTTAACAGCTTATGCAAGAGTGGTGATATCATTCAACAAAACCGAGGAGTTAGTTCACAGACGAGCAGCATCAAATCATAGACGCGGGGAAGCTTGTCGAGAGTTGCATTATGTGGAGCACTAACATGAATATTTTCCTTTTGAACTCAATCTGAAATAATACGCTATGATCTATTGCATGGACCTCTTTTTTGTTGGTGACTTGTTACATTACTATCTTCTATATTCTCATCCCTTTGGAGTGATATATTTATTGGCATGATGTAGCTACCAATTAGATCATTTCTATGAGTTTGTGGTGACGTGAATAGCTTGCACTCATATCACTATGGCAGAGACTATATTACTTGTAGCACATCCAAGATCTCAAACCACTAGCTATCATACAGGGGTTTTATCAGTATCATGAACTGTCGCTTATTGAAAATATTGGTTCTATGTAAAAATAATTACCAATTACCCCTATTTGAGATTCAATTGAAGATCCCATCTCTGTGACATCTCTGCGGGAAATATTATTGTATGTTGTCTAAGTCATGTATCAGAAAAATTAGAAACAATTTAACCATTGCAAGTGATTGATAAATTCAGTTTGTTGGTCGGGGTTGGTTTGTGGGCATTGGGAACTCTTTGGGAGCTACTTATATCTTGCTAAAGCATACATGTGTCAAGCTCTATTCTGAGATTTGGTCTCTTCATGTGTAAAGCTCTATTTTGAGATAGCCCACATGTGGCTTTGTATTGCCATTTTCTGTTTGTACTCTTGGAGATAAGAGGGAGGCAATGCAAGATAGGGGATAACAAATACAACCAGCGAAAATGGTTGTGCTCAAGAGAGGTCAATATAAAATCGACGGTGATTAGGAAGTAATCAGTGATTAAAAATAGAAGCTTGATAAATTTGAAGACAGCGATGTGATATAGACTCCACTTCACTTGTTAATAAGGTAAGAGCCAAAGGAAGCAATTTACCCAATAGAGGTATGTTTTATTGCTAATGTCTATATTATATGAAATATAAGTTGCAATAAATTATATATATGATTGAATATATATGTTACCCAGATATTTTAATTCGAGAGTTAGCTAAATTAATTCCGAAGAGAGAGAGAGAGAGAGAGAGAGAGGTTATTTCCCAAATATTCAAAATCGTCTCTCACTACATACTACCTCTCTCTACGTACTAAAAACTTTCTCTCTCCCCGTACTAAAAGTTTTCTCTCACCACGTACTCAAACCATCTCTCACAACGTACTATGTATTACCTCCCTCTACATACTCAAACTTCTAGAAAGAGGTTTAGGTTTGGGTTATGTCTTCAATCAAAGTATATAGGTTGGAGGTGATTATTAACCTCTGATTGTGCAAAGAGAAGTTCCAAGATACATAGAGTTGTACTGTCAAGACATCTGAGTGTTTTGTCATGCCTTATAACCGAGATAGCAGACAGAAATGAAAATGTGAACTGTGGCAAGCTGCGGTGGAGTGGTTGAAAAATATGAATGCTTGAATGCTTTTCTCACAAATCCACCAAAATAAGGACATGTTGAAGTTTCCAAATAAGTTTAAAGATCTGCAAATTCCAAGATACATGGATTGTTTTGATAATATCTCTAAAGTAGAATAAGAAGCACTTGTATATGTATGCAGTCATTAACTGCAGAACCAAGGCATGTGAGTTTCTTTGGTAGCAATGTGGGATCCAAGCCCTCAAGTGCAAGCAACAGGTTTGAGAGAATGGTATCGATGAATCTTCAATCCCATGTGTGATGACCCGCAAGAAGACAAGAACTCCCAATATTAAATTATCAACGAAATGTTTGGCATTATGTTCTCAACCCAATACAACCGTAGGTATGAGGCAAGGCACATGAATTATCTGATCAAAGGTCCTCAAAGATCCGCGGCTTTCAGAAGACTTAGACCAGGCACGTGAGCTGTTTGAATAACCATCTTCATTCTTGCAATCTGCGGCATCCAGAATTGTAGAAGTTGTTGAGTAATGTGCAGCTTCATATTCCCAAATTATGCCCTCAATCACAATTCCTAATTTGAAAAGAAAAGAAAAATTTGGAAGTATCTAAGAAGACCCCGATATGTTTGACCAAATGCCAATATACCACCATTCACATACCCTGCGCAAGTTCAAATTATTAGACGTTGGACGTGAGGTGCTACTAAAAAATGCTTTCGTTAAGTAAGACGCCTATAGCTACACAGGATATGCACGATAGAAGGATGTGCGAATTTCCGCGAGGATATACACCCAACGTAGCTTCAACTTGCGATCTTCTTCAAAGTGCATCATTGTCATCATGAGTTGGGAAGCATGTAAGCTAGAAATCTACCTCGGCTCTCCACATTTTCATGAAGTTCGTTTATGGGGTCTCTTTTAAGTTGCACAAGGAGCATATAAGACACTCTATTTGTTTGATGAAATGGATCAGAAGGAGGTGGCTTTTTGCATCATGTATCCACAATGGATCATAGAAACATAATGCTCAAAATAGAAAAATTGAGCTTATGACGCCATCAACTTGTTTGGTCGTTCATTAAAGATGCCAAGTTACATTCAACCCTTCGATAAAAGGAGTGAATCTACATTATAATCAGATGAGAGAAGGAATAACAACGAACACCAATGGATGCATTCCTAAAGGTATTTGACCTCATATATATGGAGGACATAGACGTAGATGATCGCATCGATGATTTTCTAGTATGCATAGTCATCTTGCCTAAACAATATAGCAATAAACCAGTGTGGAGTGGAATGGTGTCTCACGTAATGTGAGTACTTTCTGAAATGTGCAATGGCTTTTAGAAATTTATAATTGATAGATGTAATGCCCATGCAAAAAAATTTATTGATATCCTGTTGGCTTGTGTAATAGCATATAGACACATCTCAAAGCATAGTGAGCCGTTGTGACCCTGATCTGATTAGCATGGTCAAGAAATGCTCTGGTGTATATGCATGTTGTGTGGGAAAACATGTACAAAGACAAAAGAATCATTTGACCAAAGTGCCCATAGTGCAAGATTAGATTCACATGTAATCACGCCTCAAGAAAAAGTCAATGTCATTGGTCTGCAGCAAATCCCACGAAAACAAAGAAAGCTTTAGATGTCATATGTATGGAGCTAATGTCAACTATGATCTATATGAAAAAAATGCATAAGCTCAATATTGATTCTTGCTCAGAGAATTGAAAGTGAGAGATCACTATGTTTTGATAACCATTTAAGGGAGTTCCAGAAAGTTTGAAGAGATTAAGTGGCCACTTAAATCATTATTTTACAAATCAGCATGCCACCAAAACATGTCGTTCCAGCTCAAGCACTCATGATGATGACCATGGTGATAGCAGTTATATTATTGTTCATGGGCGTAGGGTTTTCGTTTTAATTCATCTCTATATAGTTGAAAGGGATTTCGAAAGAACTTTCAACTAAAATAGAGGTGGGGTAGGGTTCCTTCAATTTCTCCTACTTCTTATTCCATTAGTTATGGTTAGACATGAAAAGTTGGAGTTGTAGAAGTTAGAGTTGGTTATGAATCTTCTTCAAAATAGTTCAAACTCTAACTTTTTGAGTATTTATGAACCCGAGAAGGTGGTTATGCTAGAATAGAATATAAATTTTCGAATCTCAATGTAATAGGGGACTTTTTGGAATTGGAGACAAGGGAACACTTATGTTTTGATAACAAGGCAATTTTTTGGAAAGTGTGTACAATTGTTGTTCTTGTAATCAGTCATTTCTTATGTTCTTGGTGCTAAGAAATAAAAAAAAGTACATTTTGCATTCTCTTTTCTACTGAATCTGAATTGTTTAAGTGTTGATTCATTGGTATGAGTATTTTCATGGTATGGTGTAAATATTCATGAGTCATTGAATTAGCATTGTGTTGATGATAGCTCTCAAGTGTAGTTCTTAATTTGTTTTCATTAGCAGCCTACATCAATTTTATGGAAACACTGAAGTCATGTGGTGCATTCGTCATCAATCGTTTCCTTTCTATATTCTAAATTGTAATCATATTTATTTGAAAAATCAAAAAATTATCTTACGAGGGAGCTGCCCCTCTCAAACGCGGAGGAAGATTGTAATCTGGTAATGATCAATTTCAATCTCTCCAATTGTTGGCAGAGTTGTCACTGTTCATAGGGGGAACAAGATTTGTTTCAGAAATAACTATCACAGTGACAAATCTATTTACCAACAATAAAAGAATAGGAAGGTTATATAAATTATATATATATATATATATATATGAGAATATATAAAACATTGTTATAGAAATAATATCTAATTAAGAAATGGTTGATGTTTTTTTAAGATCAAGCAATAAGATTAATATCTGTTAATTTAATAATTTGACATTATTAAATGTAAAAGGATTAATGAATGTGGAGATAAGTATTTTCCTGAAGTACTACATTTATCTATTGTAGTCACTCTCTTATTTTATTTTTATTTCAATACATGCTATGAGAGCTATTTGCCTTGATCTTTTCCTCGAAGATTGTTATTGTAGGAAGAAGTAGATTGAGATTCAGAGGGAGCTTGACATTTCATTAGAGGCAAACTTGAAAGAGAGGGAGGGGATAGAGGATATGATTCAATCAACCTTTGGTGATCTCAATCATATTGATTTAGAGGGAGTAAACTATGTTGAGATGGATTATCCAGTGATCAATAAATAGTAGCAGTCAAGAGGACTATGATTCATGAATATACATCATGACTATGTGATTTTAATGGGCTTACTCCCTATGTACAACTATAATTAAGTTTGTCATTATATTAATTATATTGATGAATAGAAATGTCCCATGAAGGGACATGTCTCTTCTCTTGGTTTATTCCTTGTACAAACACGAGGATGCTACCATTTGGAAAGTACATACCAAACATTATGGTAGTGCAAATACATTTGCAATGATCCTTAGAACACCAATAGTTAAGATATAGGTATGTCCTTGTGAAGGAGGAGATATCATGCCAATAAGATCTAGACCCACTACACTAAAAGGCCAAGAAGTTGGTTGAGTGCGAAGCATAGTAGCACGAGCATGAATACGATTGCCATGTTGTTGACACTGCAAACATATCTTGACAAAAGCAAAAGAATCTTGTTCCATTTTATGCCAATAATATCCCATTCGTAGTAATTTTTTAACCAATGACTTTCCACCAAAATGTCCACCACAAGATCCAACATGAGCTTCTTGTAAAGCAACCAGGATTTCAATGATTACTAGACATCTTAGTAAATGGCCATCATAAGATCTTTTATATGAAGTGTCAGCCAAAATAATATATCAAACAACCAATTTTCTAATACGATTACGAGCATTTCAAGAAGCAGATTCAGGAAAAGTATTGTCTTTCAAGTACTGGAGGATATTGGCAAACCATTCATCAGAACTCGGGTTACAACACTAATCTACTGCAGAATCATTACATGAAATAGCAGGTTCCAAGAGAGAGTGAAAAGTGAATTGAGCACTCTTCTAAAGTATGTCATGTTAGGAGCTTAACATTGTTAGAAGTTTACAAAGACACTGTTAGGTGCCACCTGGTTAAGGGATTTACCTCTAGCCCTGTTAGGGGCTTTACACTATTAAGAGTAGCCTTGTTAGAGAACATAGAACACTAATTGAAGTGTCATCCTATTAAAGGATTTACAATAAAGGAGCTATTAGGATCCACCCAGTTAAGGCATTTAACTGTTGCAACTGTTAGGGAATAATAGGTAGAATGATATGCTAAAATAGGAACTCCTTTGCTTGATCAGATCCAGTGTAATGCGCACATTCACTTTACTTCATTCTAAGCTACCTCTTGGCTTGATCGCACCTTCACATTCATGACCTCTACATAATCAACACTTAATTTTTTCACCTTCATCAAATATATAATGTTAATCAAACCCTAAAGTCTTCCAACACCTTAAACTTTCCCTAACATGTTTCACTTTTAATTTCAAACATAACGGTCGCATATGAGGCACCAAAAACACACATCTTGATGCACAAAACAAATTTCCTATACTACATCATTCCTCAATTAATCTAACATTTGAATTCATGAAGAACACTCAAACACGTTGTGACCAAACAAACCCTTCTAGAATCTTCATGACGTGCTTGCATCGATCACTTAAATGCTAGATCATCAATAATGACCATTAAGATATGTCACCACATCATGAGCAACTCATTTGTACTCACCACATCATCCATATCAGTCACCAGTCCAAGATCTACCACCGGTAACTCAAGAACACAAACACTTTATCCAGAAACCTCCTTTGTCACTGGAATACCTGTTCATCAGTCATCCAAATAAGTTGTGGTCGCAACCATAGCATCTAAGCGCTGTTGTCCACCTACTGTTGTGACCAATCCACTTAATTCATCAGAGATTTGATATGTCAATCAAATCATTTATTGTATGTCACTAACTATTCCAGCAATTGCACTGCTCAAACCATTACATCAAGAGTAGTGGTCATACCTTTGACATTCAGAAACATCCCCAAGTCTCCCATAAGGATAGCTACCATTGAAACTCACTGCAACTCCTTGTTCATCATGTTTATACTCAGCAACATACTAGACCACTAGGTCAATACTTGACATCAATAATAACACAATAACTGATCATCATGCAACCAAATTTGTATCATGATAACACCATACATCACCTAACATCACTGCATCAGTTGTGCTAAAAATTAGCTCAACTCGACCTTTAAATGAATTCCACAATCAAGCAATGATTTCAGCTAGTCTTTCATAGACTCAAGATTGCAAATCACTATCGTACTTCAATGCTTATAAATAACTGAAACCTTGGGCTTCATGACTCAATTCCCAAGAACATTCATTATCAACAATAAATAAACATATGCATTATGAATTCAATTTCCTTCCTTTGGCTTCTATATTTCATCAATATGGTTCGACTCATAAAGCTTCACCATAAAGCCTCTTTAATGACTTTTAATTTTCTTTTGTTGTTGCAACTCAACTCAACAATATATCATTAATGATTGGTAAGTCATTTGATGCATCATTAAAAATGTCCTTTGGCCCCATTCACTTTATAACATTTCTTAAAGTTAAAAAATAACTTTATAATATAACTATTAACTAAAAATATCTTCAATGGCATTATTAATTTAATATATTATTGGATACTCATTATCTCTTTGTCTTGTTTGGAACCATACGGGAACCACTACTTTCATTGCACAACCAACAGTCTTACTAAAAATAGTAAAGATCTGTCTCTATCAACCCCTGACTTACTATGATTAGTAAGCCCCCAAATATCTGCTCAAGCCAAAGGTGCCAGGGCTTTAACACATCAAACACAGTCTGTTCAGGAGCCCTACTATAATTACAAATCTTGACTTTCATGAAATAGTCACTTATTATAAATAGCAAGTGTGCCAAACTATACCAAATGAAGAGCAATCCTGAACATTCCTGACCTCCATAATGGAAATAGGCCTCTAGCACTACCAACTAGGACCCTCTATCTATCAGACTTAGAATACGAGGGTCATTGATTGGCTAAACTAAACATAAACCATATCATTCCAAAACGGAGACATTACAATTGCCCTTCTTCATAAGCCTATATTTCACAACAGAAAAGTTGTCATTCAAAAATTATAAATAATTGTTATTCTCAATATCACAATGAACACCTATGCAAATTTTCAAAGCCATGGCACTCAGCAATTTTTCCAAAATCTATACCCAAACACACTTTATTAATATTTGTTGATTTCACAGTGTCAATATGTGACAGGAAACCCAAGAAGGATTTTAATATCCTTTGATCGGATGATTGTCAAATGGGGCCGATTGATTCTAATGATTCTCTGTAAGATTGTTTACTAGTGTGCAAGTGGTTGAGCCTTACAATTCAAAGGAGTTTATAAGGATTTGTGAACTGTGTTCCAAAAAGCCAGAAGGACCAACTTAGATGATTAATATCTCTTCCATGAAATGAATTCAGAAAAATCCATTTGGCAGGAATGCTTATGATGCCTAAGTGGGCAAGCCCACCCAGAAACAGCTCCTCAAAGTCATGACTGACATTTTTTCGAAAGCGGTTTACTCAGTTTTGGAGTCTGGAAGTAATAGTCAGAAACAAGAATTGAAGGGCAATCCATTCTGTCATTTGGATCTACGGTGCATTTGGCTGAGTCTTAAAACATTTCAGGATGAAAATGGTTTCAGAATGAAAACATTTTGTCAAGCCCACAAGGGGCTTGACATTTATACAGACATCAGAGAATTAATTTTGATTTTGATCAAAGATTTAGTATTATATAAATAATAACATGATTTATATATGAGAGATGATGGTAGAACCCATTTGATTTTGCATTGCCATTAGATTATATTGACACAAAGAGGCTGAAGTTTATTTAAACCATTGTAAGAAGCGTTAAATAATATATAGTTCAATATCATTAACTAAAGTGGTGTCCCTTGCTAAATTGAAATATGAATACAAAATTTTATACAAATTATCACGATATGTGAGCTGTTTTATAGTGATATGGAGACATTCAAAAAATTTCCAGTATGACAAGTTTGAATGGTAAGGAGATTACCAGATTGAAGGCTCTGGCATGCATGAGAAATGTGGAATCACTGAAAATATGCTGAATGGTCTCATAGACCGCCTTGAAAGAGAAAACATTCTGAGGGAATACCATCGGCTTGTGATGTTATATAATCTAGAATCTTCAATGATTTGGATATGTTAGCAATATGTGAATGTGCAGACAAGGCACTTGAATGCTTCGACAGACTACCCCGAAGGAATGTCATCCCACTGAATGTTGTGATCACGGTATCAAAAGACACTCCTATTTATATGCAGATAGCAGAAGCATGATGCGCAACCCATGAACTGTTTGGAAGATGTCCTTGTAGAACAAAAATACCTCAAAGAAATATATTCTTAGAGGATGACATGATGTAATGGAAGGGTGATTTTTCAGATACGACATGCTTTGTTAGATATGTGTGCAAGATAGGAGGTGTACAAAACATATGCAGATTGTTCATCAAGTGTGTGAGACATGAACAAACTTCAATCCTACTAATTGCATTATATACAAATGAGTGATTGGTGTCTATAGTCGACTCCTGTGCTTACAGTGGCTATGTTGAGAACATCCTAAAACTTAAGGCAAGTCTTATAGCTATTGGATTTTGCAGACAACATGTGGGCATACACTCGAAGATGTTTTTCATATATCATTATTAGAAATGCTCAGGCAGGTGTGCTCACACTGTGTGAAATCACAGTTACCCTTGTAAATGTATTGGCGAGGTATTCAAACTGTTTTGTTAAATGCCAAAGGATTTTATCTTTTGTCAATCATCGAAGTGGAGGGAGATGAATTTTATTAGTAAGGACAAGATATTGTGCACAAACTTATTTTTCATTATCATGTATGTTTCATGGGTAGGCAAGAGGGAATTAGACTGAACAAAGAAGTGTAAATGCAATTTGAAGACCAAAATTTGTAATTGTCAACCAATTAGTCACTGTGTCTTTTAGTTTTCTAGAGAATAACTAATTGGCTTTGTATTTTGAAACTGATTATAACCAAGAGTTGTACCCAATCTGAAAGGTTCCCTTGTGTCTATAAAAGGGAAGTGCAGAGTGGATAAAAGGGCACTGGTCTGGAAGATAGAGGGAAGGGAATAGGCTTATGTTCTGATCAAGAAGATTAAAATGTATTTGAAAAAGACTGGATGTACAAATTCATGTTTTATCAATAAAAGTGTTCCAGAATTGTCTACTACTTGTGCTCTTTGGTTTCATATAGATCATTGATATCAAGGATGTTATTGATCTGTCATAAATTCCTTGTAATTGTGATAATCTATACGTGGGTTTCTTCAAGGAAGGATTAAATTCTTAGTATAGGTTGAAATGAATTGGAGAATGCAATTTTAGTATGATTTTATAGCAGCATAAGGGGCTACATTGATGTCAGGCATTGATATTGAAAAGCTCGCTAGTTTGGATATATATTTGACTTGAAAGTACATCCAGATCTTTTGTTAACTCTATGCCCAATTGATCAGACACTGGTCTATGAAACTTTTTTATTCAGTTCAAATACATTCAAATATCTTAATCCCTTTATTTATGTTATTTTCTTTGTATTAGTGCGGATTGGTTAGTTTAATAGAAGAGCAGTAGAGGTTAGATTGATCTATTTTAGATATCCATGCCATTCTGAAGTAGATGATGCTCTTGTTGAATATATGAAGATATAATCTGCTTGAACACAGAAGGGTGCACGCACCTTGGTCTAGCAGAACCAAAAGTGTAGGAGGAATCAATTCGTTTAAAGATTGATCCTCGTCTATTGGCCAGAATCATTGTTAAACTCAATCACAAGGTCTGACATACCTTTGGGGTTTAAAAATCTGCAATTTTGAGCTCCATTACTGAGCTAGTCAACTGTAAGTGTGCTCGAGGATTTTCCTTGTTTTAACTTGGCGGAATAACGATTTCCATACTATTAACTTTGGCAAATTCCATGCTATCCCAAAGTTGAATGGTCTTTGTAATCACTTATTGGATTTCCTGGTTTTACCTTTGGGTAGAATAAGGAATTCTTCCTTTTCTTTGATCAGATTTCACATGGTTTTGAGGATTTTACTCATTTTACCTTGTGTGGATTTGTCATTAAATAGAGGATTCTTCTATGCCTTGTACAAATTCTTCATGTTGGTGCAGACTTCTTTTCCATTTGTGGAATTTCCTCATTTTATTTTTGATGGATTTGATATTGATTTGATAAGTCCTCTCTTGAGATGTCAGACTTCTTGTCTAGTCAAGGAATTTCCAAACACTTAGCATTTTTTTCAATAGTCCTCAAAACCTAGGCAGACTTGGACGTGCAAACCAGAATTTTTCACAAATTTCCAAGAATTCTTGAAGTTCAGAATTTTTACAATTGTCCATGCTTTCACAATTTTCTCTGTAGGCGCCAACTCTACCGATCCCAAAATAGAAAAAGCAAAAAAGCAAAAAATAGCTTTCTAAATTGATAAAAAGGAAAACATAAAAGCAAGATCCTGGATTGGCATTCAAGATCCTGGATTAGCCCCAAAATGCCAAAAAACCAAAACTTTTGAAAAAGAAAAACAAAGCAACTTTTCCTATAAAATAGTTGTCGGAATTAACCTCAAGCAATATCAATCTCCATCCCTTAGCCCTTCTGAACATTGCTATTGTATCAGAATAAACTTCTGATCATACTTCTTCACTTTCACTTTTTTTATGACACTGACTTGGATTAAACTCTCAAAACTCTGAGTCAGAGATCAGAGACTGGAATAAAAACACCTATAAATTAAAAAACAGGGGGTTCCTCATTTGCAATGGTGCAATGTGTGATAATGTCACAACAGAACAGTTGAGGATGGTGGGATGTGTTTCCAGTGAGAGGTACTTTTGGGCCATTTTTATGGGACTGCAGGGCACAGCTATTAAAAAATAGAAAAAATTCAAATATTCATATCACAACATTATTAAAGTATTCATCATAGGCACCTAGAAGCTTAATAAATAACATTAGATTTGAATTGAGATTTCACATGAGCATTGAAAAACAAATTAACAAATTTCAAATGCTTTCATTGTCAATGTGCATACACAATATTAAAGAACTATAAAAAGATGCCCAAAGATTTCAAACTTCAACTATAAAATGACAGAAACATAGAATGGTCATCTCTAACCAGCAAATTGGATTGTTAGATCTGTATCAAAATGAGCCCAAGTTTGAGGTACTGGTAGTATAAGGGGCTGACTTAGGCAATCGAACCTGAGTCCCCAAGTTCCCGAGTTTCCAGATGTTTCAGGGACAGAAATGTATGTAACAAGGAAGGATAGAGGTCCCCATCGAATACAGGTAAAAAAAATTTACAAATTTTTCTTTTACAATAAACTCATTTTCAATAGAAATTTCACTCACAAGTTTACTCTTAGAAAACAGAGAGAAACTAGCTCCTCTACCAAAAAGGGTCCCAGCAAATTTAGGGATGCTTAAATTTTGAGAATTATTTGCCATGTAACCTATAATTGTAAAAAAATTAATGCTGTAAAGAATCTCCAAAATAATCCTACATGAAAGCAAGTGATGTTTTTTCAATCCAGCAATCTAAGCATGTTAGCATAAGGTAAGATAATACCATCTTCAAGGATGGAATTTGGAAACCAGTTACGTCGACCTCCTTGTCAAAACTCTGCAAATGAAATAGAAATTACTTAAGAATAGCTAAACTTATTTGAAGAACAACTTTAATTGCTAATATTTGCTCACAATTTATCTCTATGATTGCAGGAGAAAAAACATTGAAAGAATCAAGGCAGAACATGGATACCTCGTGATACCAAGAGAAAAGGGGAATAATCCCTACTCCATTTATTATCTTTGGTTCAGTAGCCACACCAAGGGCATTGCATGTTTCCATTAATGCACTCAGTTTTTCCACAGAGTCACCCTGGAATATTCATAGCAATTTTCTTAGTAATGCATAGTGCAAACCCAAATTTGTGAACATCAGCTGCAAGAAAGAAACTTTAATATACATGCTAATCCAGGAAGAAATCTTTGAAGTAAACATCTTCTCTCATGTCAATGCACCATTGTTTTCTTTGCAAGGTAGCTTTGATATTTTTTAGTCAACAACCAAGAAGAGAAAACTCTTACATACGCCTCATGTTTCCTGCGACACCAGACATCATGGTTTCCTGGTACAAAGAAAACATGCATAAACCTTCCCTTCAGGGCTGTCATTGTTAAAATAAAATTGTCAAACTTTTCAGCTACATCTCCTGCAACTATAAGAATGTCTCTTTTGTATGCAACAGTTGAAAGTCTTTGTATCCAAGCCATGTTTTCTGGATAGTCTGTATGCAAATCAGAAATTACAAACACCCTCACCCTCAAATCATTTTGTCCTGGAGATAAGTGGTCCACTGCTGGTGATATGTGACGTTGTCTGACCAAATTTGAAGCATTCAGCCTTTTGAGAGGTCGATTTGAGACAATCATATGACCAATATTTTCAGAACACCCTCGGGGACTCCTTGCCTTGAAATAAGGAGATAGTAAACAACCCACATGTGGAGAATTGAGAATATTAACAGAATCACATGACCCGTAAAGCCATATTGACCTAGAAAAAGAGAAATCAGTAACAAGTCAGTACCATATTTACTCATTTATTGGGAAAACTATGTTGAAAATTACAATACTAAACATTTTAGTAACAGATGTGTATGTTGGAGATGATTTGTTTATGAAAAATATCAGGGCCAGTATTTCAAGCCAAGTTTAGGGGAATCTTTAAGAAATAAAACATGAAATGCTATCATCCCTTTCTATATGCTCTGACATCATTATGTTAATCAGCCACCTTTGCAGTAATATGAGCAACCATAGTTATAGGCTATAGCAATGATTTCTTTGGGACAGTAGAAGTTGTTGAGAAGCAAATATAATAATGTGAGATTCATTACTACTTGTTTAAGCAAGATTCTGATTGTAGCTCCCAAAGCTCCATACCAAGATGACAAATTGTGAAAGATATTCCAGCTATTGGTGGATAATTTCAATGATTTGGATGATGTCTAAAGTTTTTATTTTACTAGAGAGCTATCATACTTGAAACATTTGCAAAACTAAGATAGGGTAACATCATATTAGATTTGGAATTGGATGATTTGATTCACCAAATGCTTCACAATTTATTAGTTACACTAAGAAAATATCATTATGATCATGTTACAGCAGCCACACAAATGATTATGATTTTGGATATTAATGAAAGTGATGATATGCCACAATCACTTTTTCTATCCTATCAGCTAACAAGAGGAAGGGTAATCAAGGAATCTTATTAGTTGAACAAGTCTTTACTGGAGTGGGCTCAGTGTGAGAAGATGCTGAAACCTCTCTTGACAAATGACAAGCGTGAGGAAGAAGGATTCAAATCAAAAATTGCGCTAATGACAAAAAAATGTCTTACCACAGGAGGAATGTATGCCAGAGCCCCGTGGCGACTTCTTAGGCATGCATGCCACTACGATTGATGAGATTGTCCATGAGGGAAAATACAAAACAGCAGCCTTGGGCACACATTCAAAGCTATTCAATGAAGTTGATGACACTAGTGATAAGGTTGTTAAAAGAGCATCATGGAGTTAAAGTTTCCAAACCAGCTTATAATGAAGATTTCTTATTTCATTTCATTGGTGATAGATCAGATGATTTATTGTTCAACTTTGAAACCAAACCGATGGAGAGGAATGTTCACAAAACTTCATCTTTTGTCATCTGGAAAATGATTTATTTAGGAAGACAAACAGTCATGAGGGATGGAATAAACTAAAAAATTCAAAACAAAGTAACCACTCTTAAATCGATGGGATCCAAGTGTTTGGCACCTAACTATGATGAGGGATCAATTTGGGACAAATTTCCTTTCAATCAAAGTGCTCTTCTAACTTCAAATCGTAAGTATGCAAAGAAATGCTATAGAGTGAGTTGATTTGACAGGCACAATCTTGTAGGGGAATAATTCAATGCATGGAGCTCAATTCGAGAAAAAGCTGAGTGATGAAGATGGAGCGAGCATTGAAGGAGAGGTATCGAAGACTTGTGGCAGACATAGAAACCCTGCTCAATGGAATGAAGGAAGTTCTGATTTCTACATGTATAATAACAGCAGTTCATTAACCTTGTATGATCTTGATCTTTATGAGCAAGTTAAAGAATCAAGCATTGATGTCTTCTGAAGATGAAGTGCAGCGCACACATTATCTAGGTTGGATGACACGAAGAGCATTGTTGAAAATTTCATCCATAACACCAAGAAATCAGGGTGAAGAAATTGTTTCCCTTGCTGACCAGCCAAATACTATGAGCATGATGGAAGAAATGAAATCAGCCTACTTGCAAATGATCCATGATAGAGATGTGACTAACCAATTTCTTGATGAGGCTTTATTTTTATCCAAGGAAACAAAGGCTAAGATTGATGAGCTACCCTTGACCTTAAATCAATTAGAGACTCGTTGAACAACCGCCAAAGAGAATTAATTGAAGCAGAAAATCAGCTTTATAGGAGGGCCAAGGAGATTGGACAAGTGATTGAAACATTTGATGCCATATAGTGCATTGTCCCCTATTGGAACTTTACTTGATGGCATATAGTGTAATGTCCCCTATTGGAACTTTGTGACCTGTTTTGAGCAATTTGGAAGTCTCCTAAATTTTACAAGGAATTCTTACTTTATATGGATTGACTAGGAGTTGACTGGGATGCATCAAGGGACCTCCATAATCATTTTGAAGATTTTGGTTGTAGTTCCTATTTTTTTGGGAGGATCCCTGCATTTTGGGGAGACTGTCAATTGGCTTGCAGCATTCAAGTATCATCCATGGACATGTGGCTCCAGCCAAATTTCAGTTTTGAGTCCAAGTGATCAATTTACGAGTAAATTGGGAAACACCAAATTTTTCCTAAGTTGGCTTAAATAAAATAATGTTAAAGTAGAATTATATAGTCACTTTATATTACAAAAACATAAAATAAAGGCAACATCTTAATAATAGTATTATCATCACATAATTGGGAAAAAAAAATGGATCTGCTACCATTCTTAATGCGAAATTGTGGAAGCAGCAATTTTTTTCAGATAAAGCCAAAATGCTTGTGAATTGCGAAAAGCTAGGGTTTCATCTGCAATTTTTTCATAGGAGCTGGGTTCCCCCTCCTCAAGCTCATGCTGGTCGAGGATAAGAGACTATCATATCTAGTGTCATGTCCCCAAATTTAAATGTAATAATTAAATTTAATTAATTAATTAACTGGTCCCAGAATTTAAATAATATAAGGACCTTTAATTAGTTACTTTAATTAATTAAGAAGGAGCCCAAGTTAATATTTGTATTTGTGGTTCCGATTGATTTAATATATCTCAGACCCATTTTTATTTTGTTTCTGTAATTTGTATCACCATCAGCTATCTTTGTACACCCTCAGAAAGTTTTCCGACAGGTATTTAAGCAAGGCTTGTAGGTAGTCTTTGGGTATGCTTTTGGATTATTTTCTATTGACTGCGAATTCTTGTTGGAGTTCTTGATCATTCGCCATTTCGGAAGTGAAAGATCTTCCTTATTTGGCTCGTGCGGTTTCGGTGGGATTCAACCCTCACCCTATTCCGTTGTTGCATGTATTACTTCGCTCAGATCTGGCAAATTGGAGCATCACCTTTGGCAAATATTAATTGAAGGATTATTTGTATTCAAGTCTCTATTATTGTCTGGAGTTCATCTAAATTTGTTGTTATATTTGTATAAGCAAAATCGCCGTCATTGTTGTGGCTGTATCACTTCTCACACAAATACTCACTGACGATTGTCCCTCCTCCAAACTTTCGTACTACCCTTCATTTGCAATGCACAGCCTACTAATTCCACCATATAGCCTAAAACATACCATCATCGTATGGTTTGAAACACCTTCACTGTATGGACTTTGATTTGTACCGTACGGAAGTCAACTTGACACACCCACTGTACGGCTCCTGCTTCTTCACTGTATAGCCCTCCTGTGGATACCATACAGCCTCTCCTGCGCCTTGCTCCAGAACTGTACAAACTTCTTGACAGCAACTTTGTACTTTCTCCACCTTCCTCCACCGTACAGACTCCATTGCGTCGTACAACTGATCTTTTCATTCATGTACAGATTATTCAAGCTTCATCTCCGTCAGTTACCCAATCCTCTGTTCTTGGGAACATAACAATGGTATCAGAGCATAAACCATTGGGAGCATCTCCGAAATCGTTTGGGAAAGTGGCCATGCAGCACGGGCAGTAGCCACGCGCACGGGCAACTGAGGCCGCGCAACATAGGCTGAGGCGGCTCAGCATGGGAGCATCTCTGAAATCATTCAGGAAAGTGGTCACACAACACAGGCAGTTGCCACGCAGCACGAGCAATTGGGGCCGCGCAGCACGGGAGCATCTTCGAAACCGTTCGGGAAAGTGGCCGCGCAACATGGGCAATGGTCGCGCAACATGGGCAGTAGCCACGTAGCATGGGCAACTGAGGCCACACAGCATGGGTTGTGACCACACAGTGCGGGCTGTGACCGCGAAGCACGGGAGCATCTCCGAAACCATTCAAGAAATTTTCAAAACTTTCGAGAACATTACCGAAACCGTTCAGGAACATTACAGTGGTATCAGAACTAGTGATATTGCCAGCCTGTTGGGATGATTGAGAGATTTTGGTACTTGGATCACACTATGGCCCCGAATAGCAATGGAGAGTGGTGGTTGAAGGCACTACAAAGGATTGGCAAAGAGCTTAGTGAGGGTGTTGATCTTCCATTAGATATATTAGAAGTATGTTTGTGTCAGGTGAACTAATTACCTTCAAGATTTATATAGAGAATCCTCTCGTCGATTAAGGATGCCTTAAGTCAACCCAGGCTTTTGAGACACCATGACAAGGATAAAAGATTGGCAGCTGCAGCATGTCTTAGCAAGGTCTTGAGAATTTCAGCTCCTAAAGCACTGTACGATGATAACACCCTGATAGAGATATTGCAATTGATAGTTGACAGCTTTCAAAGTCTTGATGACTTCAGTAGTGACCCTTTTGGTAGGAGATCTACAATATTGGAGAATTGTGCAAATGTCAAAGTAAGTAATCTTCTCTTAGATCTCGAATTGCAAAATTTGGTCCATGATATGTTTCATCACTTCTTGGTCACGATCAAGGAAGGTCATGATACTAAGATTCCAATTGCTATGGAGAGTCTTATGATTTCGTGCATTGAAGAGATGGATGAGATATCCCAACCCATCACATATATGTTATGGGTTGTTTGTAATCTAGATTGTATCCCCTCTATAGCAGCATATAGATTGGTCAGTAATGTTTTCAAGCATTATGAAGAAAAACTCATATTTCATTTGCACAAGTGGGAAAAAATGGATGACAACGATAAGGGTGATGCTTTACATGAGGAGAATGAAGACATGATTATAGGGCCGCTCCAGGAGGATTTGCGAAATCTTTCTACGACACCAACATGGGGAGAACACCAAAAAAAATGAAGAGGTTGTTTGCATGGATCTTGTTGTGCCCAAGGTTGTGCCTGTCACCAATGCACTATCCTTTTGAGGAATTTCTATTAGTTGCCGAAGTTGTGTTCATCATAGAAGCAGTATCTGTTGCTAAGGTCCATGTTTGTCATCAAGTTTGTGTCCGACACCATTGTGTCCATCACCGACACCAAGTCTGAGTCTGTGTCCATGTTCGTTGTCAAGTTTGTGTCTGTCGCCATCATTGTGTCTATCACCATCGTGTCCATCACCGTCATGTCCATCATCGACACAGAGTCTGTGTCCGTGTTCATTGTCGAGTTCATGTCCATCCCCATCGTTGTGTGTCACCATCGTCTCCATCACCGTCATGTTCGTCACCGACACAGAGTTCGTGTCCATCATTGAGTTCGTATTCGTCACCGACACTGAGTCCATGTCCATCATCAAGTTTGTGTCCGACATCGTCATGTCCATCACCAATGCCAAGTCCATGTTCGTCATCGAGTTTGTGTCTGACACTTTCGTGTCCATCACCGTCACCAAGTTTGTGTCCATGTCCATCATCAAGTTGGTGTCTGTCACCGTCATTGTGTCTGTCACCGTCGTGTCCATCACCATCATGTCTGTCATCAATGCCAAGTTCATGTTCGTCATCGAGTTCATGCCTGACACCATCATGTCCATCACTGACACCGAGTCTATGTCCATCGTCGAGTTCATGTTCGTCACCATTGTCATGTTTGTCACCATTGTGTCCGTCACCGACGTTAAGTTCATGCTCGTTACCATTGTGTCCATTATTGACGTCGAGTTCATATCTGTCACTGTTGCGTCCGTTACCAACATCGAGTCTGTGTTTGTCATCAAGTTTGTGTCTATCACCGTCATTGTGTCCTTTGTTGTCACTGTCACCATATCCATCATCATCATTGTGTCTGTTGTCATCACTACCACCTTGTCCATTGCCATGTCCGACACTGCCGTCGTCATCATCTATGTCATCTTCATTGTGTCCATTGTCGTCACTGCAGCTGTGTCTATTGCCAAGTCCATCATCATGTTCGTCACCATTGTTGCATCTGTCAACGTTGTTGTGTCTGTCACCAACGTCAAGTCTATATCTGTCATCAAGGGTGTATTCATCATTGTAGTTGTATTCATCGACGATGTCATGGCTGTCTCTGTCATCATTGTGGCTGCATCGATCGTATTAGCTGCGTTTGCCGCCATTGAGACATTGCTCACTGTCGAGGCTCTATCCATCATCGAGGCTTCAACCGAGGTTCTGCGTGTTATTGAGGTTTTATTTGCAGCTAAAATTTTGTTTGTCGTTGAGGTACTCTCCACTGAGGTTTTTTCTACCAAGGTTCCCTTTACTAAGGTACTCTTTGCTGAGGCTTCCATCATCGCGACACCCTTTGTCGAAGCTCTTGTCGCCAAGGTTCTCACAGTGGAGGCCCCCTTCATCAACATTCTCACCACTAAAGCTCTCTTCATCAAGGTTTCATCCGTCAGGAATATAATAGTGATCGTTGTGGTTATGTTAGTGAGTAAGTTTGTGCCAGCATCAGCGTATGTGTGCATGACCATACCCAAAGAGATTTTTGAACACAATGACGTGAAAGATTTCATCAATTTGTATCAATGGGATCTTGGTGAAAGCTACGACAATGTTTATATCAGAGTGGCGCAACAGATGCTTAATGACAGTGTGGTGCAAGGGAGGTTTGATAACAACTCACTCATTTCGCCCACGTGTTTGATTTGGGACCCTGGAGCTGTTGATGTTTCATCAAATGATAGATTGCTTGAGGGCAAGCAATCTTTGGGTAGCGAGGATTTGTCATGTCCCCAAATTTTAATGTAATAATTAAATTAAATTAATTAATTAACTAGTCCCAGAATTTAAATAATATAAAAACCTTTAATTAGTTACCTAATTAATTAAGAAGGGGCCCAAGTTAACATTTGTATTTGTGGTTTCAATTGATTTAATATATCTCGGACCCATTTTTATTTTGTTTCCGTAGTTTGTGTTGCCGCCATCTACCTTTATACACCCTTGGAAAGTTTCCCCACGGGTATTTAAGCATGGCTTGTAGGTAGTCTTTGGGTATGCTTTTGGATTATTTTCTATATACTGCGAATTCCTGTTGGAGTTCTAGATCGTTCACCATTTCAGAAGTAAAAGATCTTCCCTATTTGGCTCATGCGGTTTCAGTGGGATTCAACCCTCACCCTATTCCATTGTTGCATGTATTGCTTCGCTCAGATCTGACAAATTGGAGCATCACCTTTGGAAAATATTAATTGAAGGATTATTTGTATTCAAGTCTCTATTATTGTCTGGAGTTCATCTAAATTTGTTGTTATTTTTGTATGAGCAAAATCGTCGTCATTGTTGTGGCTGTATCACTTCCGACATGAATACTAACTAACGATTGTCCCTCCTCCAAAATTTTGTACTGCCCTTCATTTGCACCGTACGGCCTGCTAATTCCACCATACAGCCTGAAACACCTTCACCATACGGCCTTTGATATCTACCGTATGGCCTTTGATTTGTACCGTACGAAAGCCACCTTGACACACCCACTGTACAGCTCCTGCTTCTTCACTATATGGCCCTCCTGTAGATACCGTACAGCCTCTCCTGCTCCAGCACCTTATGGACTTCTTGACAGCAACTTCGTACTTTCTCCACTTTCCTCCACCGTACGGACCCCATTGCATCGTACAACTGATCTTTTCATTCACATACGGATTATTCAAGCTTCATCTCTACTAGTTGCCTAGTCCTTTGTACTTGGGAACATAACAGTGGTATCAGAGCAAAAACCATCGAGAGCATCTCCAAAACCGTTTAGGAAAGTGGCTGCGCAACACAGGCAACTGGGGCCGCGCAGCACGGGAGCATCTCCGAAATCATTCGGGAAAGTGGCCACGTAACACGGGCAATGGCTATGTAGCATGAGCAATTGGGGCCACACAGCACAAGAGCATCTCCAAAACCATTCGGGAAAGTGGCCACATAGCACGAGCAATAGCCGTGCAACACGAGCAACTGAGGCCGCGCAGCACAGGCTGTGACCGCACATCACAGGAGCATCTCTGAAACCGTTGGAGAAAGTGGCCACACAGCATAGGCTATGACCGTGAAGCATGGGAGCATCTCCGAAACCGTTCGGGAAATTTATGAAACTGTCGGGAACATTATTGAAACTGTTCGGGAACATTACATCTAGGAGGGTTAACAGGCAGAGGCCAAAGGTCTGGTAAATTATTCGAAGAGGAAACCAAAGGTCTTGAACCCTCCCTGGGTATGACAACTCTCTTTAAGCAACAACAACTATAATCTTTTTTAGAAGCTTGAAGAGGGTTCCACAAAACCGGCTCCAAGCAAGGATTTTGGGGATAATGATCCTCTTCATGGAAACCCTAGAAGTTCTCCTAGGGCTTGCAATGATCTCAGGTCAATGTTTCCATCTAAAACCTGGAGGCAACGAAACCAAGAGTCTACCAGACACAATAGGGGCCCCCAATTCTTAGGAAAGAAGGCAACAACAGCATCAGAGATAGTGCAAAACTGTGATTTAGGTAAAAAAATTACTTGTTTCGGCTCTTGATGATAGAGCCAAAAAGAAATAGCAGTTTTATAGAAGAAATGCATAGGTATTATAAGGCCTATGGGGAGTTTGCCAGATGGTGTGGTTACAAGACACTTGGAGAAGTGGTAGTCGAATGGTTTTAGGAAACCTATAAGGGCCAAGTAGGTATAACTATATTAGAGGAAGATTTCATTTATGTTGATTGCTATAATTCTAAATTGAAATATCAATTCTTGTCAGGCAAATCCCCATTCTATAAAGGGCACAATTTTTATTTCTTAAAATGGTATCCGAATTTTGATCCTCATGATCTTGAAAACTTTTGGCTTGAAAGATTGAATATACTTCCTAATCTTCGCATAGAACTTGTGGAAAAAGATATTATTAGAACAATAGGCAATTAGATTGGAGACTTTGTAGGATTTGAGGAAGATTTTTAAGCATATTTTAATTGTGTTGTACTAGTAAAAATGGACATTAATATTAAAAAATTTGGTACGCATAGAACTTAAATTTAAAGATGTTATTTATAATATTAAATATTTAAAGCTATGTTTTATAAGGGTTCATCTAATACTAAAATAACCTTAGATCTTGACAGAGATTCTCCTTGGAAAGAGGATCCATCCTAGGCTCAGTTGCTTAGTATCAGATTCAGCGACCAATTGGGAGGCTTTGCAATATCAAAGAATCCTAGGTATAAAAGTCTATTAGCAGATGCCTCAAAAACCGAGGAAGTGGAAAAAGGAGAGATTGTTGAAACTTTAGAGGGCTATAACAGGGAAGTTTTAGATTTCACAACTCCTTGCAATATTGAAAGATTAGAAGTTAATAGGGCAGAGGTTGAAGAGGAACTAGGCAGAAGTAAAGGGAGAATGTTGGGAGAATCTATAGATGAGTTTGCAAAAGGGAAAAGTTTGGATCAATCATTGAAGGCCATAGAGGAGGAAAGGTAAGGCACATGTTAGAACTTAGAACCCTAATGTTCCTCCTAAATTAGATTTACCCCTGGCTAGAAAAATGCTCTATATGGGACTTCTTTAGAACCCTTCAGCAAAAATGGTAGAATAAGCTCATCAAGAGAATATAAGTATAGCTGAGTACAGGGATTCCTTAAACAATATTTTAGGCCCAATCAAAGCAATGCAAAATGTAGTCACTCAAGAACTTGATAGTCTCGAGAGAGGGATTGTTTTAATTGAATGGGCTTTGAATCCAAAGACTATTTCTAATAGGAAGTATGTAGAATGTAGTAATATAGCTCAGGAAGGGTTGGAGATCACCAAGACGGCTAGGATGGAGTTTGAAGAATTGAACAAATTCTTAGGTCTAGATCTAATCCCTTAAGGCGAGGAAGGAAAGATTTTAAAGGAAAACTAGAACCTGTTGAGTACATTGTGATTTTGTTAAATAAGGATGAGATTGATGCTGAAGTAACTAAGAAAGTTGCTACTAACAAGCAGAGTTTTGTTGAGTCTATTGGTGAGGATGGTAGTATGAGGGGAAAGTTAGGTATCTTGACTAATGGAAGGGAGAAAATCCAGCCTAACTATGTTAAAGAGTTAAGAAAGAGAGGCAGAAAGCCAATGAGTAAATCGGAGGTAGAAAGATGGAGAGGTTGTGGGACAAGCAAAAATTACCTTGGTACTTTATGCAAAGGGGAAGTTCCTTCCCACTTCGTCGTGAGATTGATCACGTGGAATGTTAGGGGCATTACCCCTAACAAACAATGCATTTTTAAGCACTGTATTTTTTCTTTTAATATACATGTTGTAATGTTACAAGAAACCAAGATAGGAGTAGATAAGATAAGGTAATATAAGATAGATTTATTAATGTTCAACAAGAGACTGCTAAAAGGGTATAAGGGACTAAAAGCGTACAAACAAGGAGACAACAAACAACAAGAGCACCAAATTGTGTTTGGAGAAGAGAAAACCAAAAAAAAACAAAGAAAGCAGAAGTAGAAGAAGAAGAAGAAGACCATAGAGGCAAGAACTAGGGGTCCTTCCTCGCAAAAGGAAGTCAGCACCAAAGGATATGGCCCAAAATGGCTAATGGCCCTACTGTCTCTGAGTGTTGCTAGAGGAGCGGCGTTGCCGTGTGAGCCTGCAAAAGGGCCTCACAGACCTAGAGTAGCAGGTGGTGGGACTACTAGGCGACCGCTTCTTACCCTGAGCGGGAGGCAAGGGCGAGAAAAAGGTCGTGACAAGCTGATCCGAGGCCTAGTGTTGCGGGAGGAGCTGCAAAGCGTTGTCATGGAGCAATGACATCTCCCCGAGATAAAGTGCGAGACACCTCTGATTTGAGTATTTGAAAAAGGTGAAGAGGGACCGGCATTCTCCAAATAGACAATGGAATCTCCCTCTAATCTCATAGTAGATGGGGCACCGGAAAACAAAGTGGGTCTCCATCTCAACCTTGGCCATGGTGCACAACCGATAGATATGGTCCTTTCTATCAATGCAGTAATCAATCTCAATCCAAAGCCTATGAAGACCAACCTGGAAGAAACCAAGAGAATTGCGCAGGGCGTGGCTCTAGCACTGAAACAAATAGCCTAGGTGCATAATAATCTCATCTTGGATATCAATAAAGTGCTCAGCATAGAAGACCATCTGTGGACATAACTCAATAGGGGGGTTACACAAGGCTATGGAAATGTAGCATCTGTAAATGTCCAATTTGACAAGCCCATTCAACTCCTGTTGGGAAGGGAAGAGGTGAGTAGGACCATCCAATGAGAACTAAAAGGGGGGAGGCGGTCAATCTCAATTCCAATCAATCTCAACAAAATGGTGGCCTAAGCATACTAGCAACGGGACCTGGTGGTAGTGTCTGAGTCCGCAATAGTAATTGAGGAGCAATAGGCCAGTAATAGTGACAACCATCCGCAAAGTCCGCAAAACCATAAAGGCAGTGGAGAAACTAGATCAAATCAAAGATTGCGCCAAGCCTTAAAGGATGTGCATCAAACCTAGCAAAGATAATATTGTGCAGGGTGAATCGATAACATCTAATGATACGCCAAAGGGAAAGCATCTAAACCTGCTCATGTAATGACCCTACTCAAATCTGACCTTAAAATGCTGATTGAAGGCTCGAAGAATTTTTGTCAAACACTTTGCATACAAGGGTCATATGACTGACATAACTTTTCAGTTTGCTAAAATGACTCTTTTCTTCAACTTGCATCAATAAGAATGCTTGCAAGAAGACTCCAGATTGTCTAAACAATGACCTAACATGAATGTGCAACTAATTTTGGAAATATTCAATACATATATATAATCTAAGCATAAGAAATGAACACCTACAGCCAACTGGCATTTTTACAAATAGTTGGTATGCAAACTAACTAGCTAATAATAAATGATATTGAATTGCTCAAATGACACCAACAACTATTATCTCCTTAATTGCAATGAAATTTCTAATACAATGCTCATGAAATATGGCCAAGACTCTTGGCATTTACATGGATTACAAAATATAATAATCAAGCCCTAGGTTGGCAATATAGATAATGTAAAAATTACAATACTCTTTCACTTGCAAAATCCTAGCCTTCCTTTTGATACCAATAATGTCAAATGGCAAATAAAGACAAGTACAATGTAAAATAGTAAAGTGTTGAAGCTATATTTTGTACTCAGCTGAAAACATACATTTCTCAGAAAATATGTCAAATGCCAAATAGAAGTGAAGAACCTGATTTTAGATGGCTGTAATAATTTTTACCAATTCTGAAGATGCCAACACCCAAGCCAAAGTCACCCCAAATCTGAAAATGTACTTCCTTGCAAATTTTCGAAAATGTCTAGGAGTTTTGAAAAATTCTTTAAAAATAAATCGTGGCATTTTGGAATTCTAAAATGCACCAATCTTTATCTCCTCGACGATAGAAATCCGATGCAAAAATACCTAGAATGATATGATGAGTAATGAGGAAGATATGAACAAAAATGTGGTTCCAAAGCCCTATCCTGAAATTCTGAAAATTCGATCAGACTTGTAGCAAAGCAGAACCAGCAGCTATAAATCTTTCCTCCACCACAATTAAGCCTTCTAAAATTGTCCTGCAATCAATCCATGACTGAAAATGAATAGACCTTAGAAAATGCCCTCCTTCTATAATTTCGGGGTCTGCTGAAAGAAGCCTCCTAAAATTTCGGATCTACTAAAAATGGCTTCCTATAATTTCGAACCTGCTAAAAATGGCTTCCTATAATTTCGGACCTGCTAAAAACAGCCTCCTATAATTTCGGCCCCTACTAAAAATGCCTCCTAAAATGCTGAAATGCTGAAAATGGCCTTAGGCCCAATGATGCCTTAGCTGAAGTGACTACAGTATCACCTCCAAATGTACAACCCTTCAAAGGATATTTCACCTCCTCAGTTATACAAAATCCTTAGGAGACTCCGTTCCCAAAGACCTAGTGACTATTTGAAACCACTTGGCTCCATAATAGACTATGTGACTGAATCACAATCTGATGTCAAGGAAGAAAATACAAACTGGATGATCAAATGCAAGACCCATAGGGTCTATTTATTCACTTTTCAGTAGCTTCCTCTAGAAGTCACTTAAACATTCTAGAAGCATTCAAATATTCTTATGAAATAAAGTGCACTTTTATAAAATATTACTTTATAATAAAAAGTGCATCTCAACATCAAATTATAAAACTAGGCCTGAATAAAGTAACTTTATTTTATAACAAACGTAAGCCCAAATCACTAATCAACTGTAAGGACAAAATACTGCCAAATAGTCGCTAATCGACTCTCTCCACATCACCACCAGTCTACGAGAACCTGTGATAGACTAATCCAGCACGCTAAATGATGTCAGCCAAAATGGGGACATGACAGCTCAATCGAGGCCCAACTGAGTTAAGGAGGGAGGGACCCCTCACCATAGAACGATAGGGCATAGTCGGTCTGACTAAGACGTCTAGGAGGGACAACTTAGAAGAAGTGTCCTAAAAGTGGTGTCTAAAGCACTGACTCTCTAACATGGCAAGGGAGACCAACTCTTTGCTAATCCCAGGCTGAATTGCGGATCTCAAGCTAAAGCAACGTACAGAGAATTTAACCCTGAGGTAAGTATAGGAGGAAGCAATCTCAACCTCCTAAACCTGAAAACCAAGGTTGCATGGGTACTCGTACCCACACCCCTAGTACTCATACCCACTTACCCAAGTATCAAGTACATGTATCCCAAGTACCAGGTACTCGGTGGAGAGCAGCATAGCTAAGGACCTTGATTAAGACTTCTGAATTTTTTTTCAGTTTTTTTGTTTACATGTCATCTTGTTGTTTATCAAGCTTAATTCAATACCTAATCAGTATGAAACCTTGATACAATATTGATTAACAATAAACTTTATCACTATTCAAGTCAGAAGTTTATCATTTGCAATATGCCATTGTCATTTGATAAATGATCTTCTTGTTCATTGATAAGTAGGTGATAATTTCCACAGCAAGTCAAATTATGATATTGCTATCAGGATTTATCTGTGTGATTTTGAGTCAAACTCATTGACCCATGTTTCATGAGTAGTGATTCAACATGAGAATAAATGGAACACTTAGCACCCATTGGATCTAGGTGATGCTCACAAGGGTGAAGCACGGAGACTTCTCGGGAGGTCACCCTTCCCAGTACTACTCCAACCTGAGCGCCCTTAACTATGGAGTTTCCTCCATTATTAAACCCAGAGTTCACAACCCCATTTGCAAAACCTTCACCAATTGTTGTGCCTCATGAACTATTCATTAGAAAGCCCCTTAAGCTCATCAATTGCTAAGTAGGAGCTAATTTCCACAGCAAGTCAAATTGTTATATTGCTATCAGGATTTATCTGTGTCATTTTCAGTCAAACTCATTGACCCATGTTTCATGAGTATCAATTCAATATGAATCCATCTCTCATGAGAATAAATGGAACACTTAGCACTCATTGGATCTAGGTGATGTTCACACTTATCAATTGATGAGCTTAAGGGGCTTTCTAATGAATGGTTCATAAGGCACAACACTTGGTGAAGGTTTTGCAAATGGGGTTGCAAGCTTTGTGTTTAACCATGGAGGAAACTCTGTAGTTAAGTGCACTCAGGCCGGAGTAGTACTCGGATGGGTGACCTCCTGGGAAGTCCCGGTGCTTCACCCCTATGAGCATCACCAAGATCCAATGAGTGCTAAATGTTCAATTTATTCTCATGAGAGATGAATTCATGTTGAATCACTACTCATGAAACATGGGTCAATGAGTTTGACTCAAAATCACAGATAAATCTTGATAGCAATATCACAATTTGACTTGCTATGGAAATTATCTCCTAATTATCAATTGATGAGCTTAAGGGGCTTTCTAATGAATGGTTCATAAGGCACAAAACTTGGTGAAGGTTTTGCAAATGGGGTCACAAGCTTTGGGCTTAACCATGGAGGAAATGCAGTAGTTAAGCGCGATCAAGCTGGAGTAGTACTAGGATGGGTGACCTCCCGGGAAGTTTCAGTGCTTCACCCTTGTGAGCATCACCTAGATCCAATGAGTGCTAACTGTTCCATTTATTCTCATGAGAGATGGATTCATGTTGAATCACTACTCACAAAACATGGGTCAATGAGTTTGATTCAAAATCACACAGATAAATCCTAATAGCAACATCACTTCTTGTTCATGTTTAAAGTTTGCCTTCTCTGTTATGCATCTAAACATTTATCATAAATTATTATTACAAACATACAGTAAATCTGAAACTGAAAACAATGCATTACATTTGCAAACTTTATCAATTCTTGTTTTAAAAAACCATTGTCTTGACTCAACTTCAGATTTTCTATAAATATAAAAGTATAATTACAAATAAAGTTTGACATACCCAAGTACCTGTAATAACCCTGACTAGTTATAGCTAAATCAAGCATCAATTTCTTTCACATTTCAATAATTTGACATTTTGTCAAACACTTGGCAAGCAACCCAATCACCACTGAATATATGATGTCTTAAATTTTCAAACACAATATCAAGATGTTTAAGAAGCTGATCACAAATTTATTTAATTTTGGCCTTATAAGTTTTGCATAAATAAATACCAAATGCCAATAAACAATTCTGAAATGATTCACACCAGCCTCTGAATTCATTCATCGACAAACCATATAGCAATATACTGAAAAGGGAATTTAATTGTTGGCTGATTATAAATCAGAATTTGAAGCCAGCCTATTTACTTTCAAACTATGTAATATTAACTGAATTTTACAAATTAAGAACCTGGTCTTTCCCTTAGAATGTAATTGCAAAGTCAAACTGAAAGCCGCCTAGTCCAATTTCAATTTGGCCGCCTAGTCCAATTTCAATCTAGCGTTCACAGTCTACCCTGACAAATGCTGCCCAAAACAAACTACAATCTACAAACTAAACCCTCGTCCAGCAATTGAGAAATTATAATATTCAATTGTATAAATGCTCCTCAACCATAGTTAATACAGAAAGAGGAGACGATAATAAAACTCAAAAGTTCACAATACCTCAGCTATGGATTCTCATAATTAAATCTACAATACTTCAGTTGTAGATCCCAAACCCTTATACTTCAGCAAGGGCACAAACTTCAGACTCAGAAATGTCACAAAGACAACAAGAGCAAAATACGATAATCAAATAATTGGATGCTTTACTCATCAAATAGGCTCATATTTATAACCTCCAATGGCACAAAGTTTCCCAAATGAACTTCACTTAAGAAGCTTCCCGCACACAACATTAAAATATAATAAAGTGCCATTATAAACTAATTTATTAATTGGTTTTGGCTCCGAAAATGACATTTTCCACCATAACTTAAAATTTTGACACGTAAGGCCGTTGTTTCTTGTTCCCATGATTTAGAACTTTTCGTCCCAATTCCAACAAGCTATGATACTGAGGTGACCAATTAAAAACACTATCAAAAATAGCAACCTCAGCATATTTATATGAATAATAATAATAATAATTCACCCGTCTTGCGAAAACAACTAAAGAGGCATCATAATCAAAATCTAACAACACCAAAGTGATCCTGATGATGAAAGATGATGAATGAACCTGACGGGGTGACTTACTATAAATAGACGCTCCCTCCAAGATTCTTGGAGCTCAAACTGGAAGCTCGAAATAAAAATTGAGAGCATCCTCCAACTCATCTAACTCAACTGAGCTCATCGAAACCAACAAATTGACTTACTATAAATAGTAAATCCCTCAAACAGAGCCAAAACACACCCTAGGCTATTGGAAAGGCTATAAACACACAACTGAGACCCTCAAATCCCACTGTCAGCTCACAAGGGTCGCAATGGTGAACTGACCTGGCCTAAAAATGGGGACATTACAATCCTCCCTCCCTAAGATTGCTTGTCTCCGAGCAATACCGGAGCAAAATGAACATCACAATCCCCCTGGATCCCAAAGGTAGAACTGCATACTATCCCTGTTGTGTACAAGAAACTCCTATAGCATTAGCACCCAGATAATTGATATGAATGACAGAGTCATTTGGAAACTGATTGTAGACACTAATGGTGATGACAACCCATCGAAACTCAATCCAACTGAAATACCAACTCTTTCCACACTTGAGTCCCCATCAAACTGATACTCACACCCAATTGCAATGTGGAGATGGTAACAACCATAGGTAACTAAAACACTACCACCAACTCCAACTTCTGCCAAATTGTCCCGGGTGCGTAGATACTGCAAAGGGTCTAACTTGCAGTTGTCAATCCCATCTACAAAAGATGGTGCTAACCCATCCCATAATGGATGGTATGAAACTAGAGCCAACCCACACCAACATGAAACCAAGTCCTCTACCTGTCAATCAAAAGAAAGTGATGAGCACTCCTCACAGCTAAGTCACAGGGTTCGCCAAATTTTCGGCTCTCGGTTCGAAATTCAGCGAACCCTAATTTTTTTATAAAATTCGGAAAAATTCGCCCAAAATTTGTATGGTTTGTCATTTTGCAAATATACTATTTTTTATCCCCTTTTCTAGGTTTTCAAGCATTTCTTTTTCATAAATAACAACATCTACATTTTGAAAATCCATGGCACTTTGAGAGCATCGGCAACTAGGGCAGTTTGTGAGTTTTCAGCAACAAATCTCTGCAAGTCGTGGCCATCTACTCTACAGTGATACTATGATCTCTACAAGTCATTGTTATTTATTATTTACATTGCCTTAGTGTCTATAGATTCTCATAATTAAATCTACAATACTTCAGTTGTAGATCCCAAACGCTTATACTTCAGCAAGGGTACAAACTTCAGACTTAGAAATGACACAAAGACAACAAGAGCAAAACAAGATCATCAAATAATTGGATGCTTTACTCATCAAATGGGCTCATATCTATAACCTCCAAATGGCACAAAGTTTCCCAAATGAACTTCACTTAAGAAGCTTCCCACACACAACATTAAAATATAATAAAGTGTCATTATAATCTGATTTATTAATTGCTTTTGGCTCCAAAAATGACATTTTCCACCATAACTTAAAATTCTGAAACGTAAGACCACTATTTCTTGTTCCCATGATTTAAAAAAATTTATCCCAATTCCAACGAGCTATGATACTGAGGTGACCAACCAACAACACTATCAAAAATAGCAATCTCAGTGTATTTATATGAATAATAATAATAATTCACCCGTCTTACGAAAACAACTGAAGAGGCATCAAAATCAAAATCTGACAACAACAAAGTGATCCTAATGATGAAAGATGATGAATGAACTTGACGGGGTGACTTACTATAAATAGACACTCCCTCCAAGATTCTTGGAGCTCAAACTGGAAGCCTGAAATTAAAGTTGAGAGCATCATCTAACTCAATTGAGCTCATTGGAACCAATAGATTAACTTACTATAAACAGTAAGTCCCTCAAACAGAGCCAAAACACACTCTAGGCTACTGCAAAGCCTATAACCACACAACTAAGACACTCAAATCCCATTGTCAACTCACGACGGTCACGATGGTGAACTGATCTAGCCAACTGCAGGAACTTGCTAAAAATGGGGACATTACAGTACCCCCATCCCCTATTATAAAAAAATTCATGCCCATACCGGTACTAGTACCCTAAGTACCTCAAGCACCCCCGTCCCCGTGTAACCTTGCTGAAAACTAAAATGGAGATGCAATGTCTTGAAACAGTTGAAGACCTTGACCCAAGTCTTACTCGGGTTCACAACAAGCTAGCGCAAGTCACAAAAAGAAGCAAGCCCATCAAGAAGCCTCTACAGACCCTCTGGAGAGGAGGCCATGACAACCACATCATCCATGAAGAGAAGGATGGAGATCAACACCTGGTGCAAGTAGTAGTCATCATCGGGGAGTGAGGATTCTGTATGAAATGTCTCAAGCTAATCAATATATATGCCGAATAAAGTAGGCAAAAGAGGGCAATCGTGCTTCACATCAATGGTGCTCTGGATAGGATCAGAGAAAACCTCAGGAGTTTTGAATCTGCCCACCACAATCTCATAAAGTCTCATAATAGCTATAAGTAAAGCCTCTGGAATCCTGATGGCCCTAAGCCACTAGAATAGGGCCACCTCGGGCATGGAATTAAGGGCCTTGTGAAAGTCTACAAAACTAATAGTAGACTTTTGTCGAGCGGTGTTGAGCCTCCTCAATAATAGCCAGTAGTGTCAAGATATGGTTCATAGTTTGATAGTTTCTCTAAAACCCTACTTGCCCCTTGGCCCAACAAAGTCTTCTATCGAGCTCTCTGGCTAAGATGGTGTTTGGAACAGTGGCATACAGCTTGGCAAAGGTGTGGCCAATTATAGTGGTCCTATAGTTAATAGGGTCAGAAGCCACCCCAGATGTATCGAATAGTCACATGTCTCAACAAAGAAGCAGGAAAACTAGCAAACACCACTCTATTAAAGAGTGTGGTAAGAAAGGAACCCAAAACAGAACTACTGAGCTTGATGAGTTTAGCCTGCTCATTCATCGCTTTGTTGTATCTCATGAATCTAATAGCCTCGTAGATCCTAGTGGGAGTGAATAAGAGGCAATGGGGAGGGAGGGCGAGGTGGATAGAGGGCTGGCCGGGAATATTGTTAAGAGAGGAGGCATGGGTGGTGAGGGAGCGGAGGTCAAGGGTGGAAGGACAGCGGGTAGCGAGGGAATAGGGTGCACTAGAAGAACTTGGGGTTGTGAATAAGCAATTCACGAAAGGATCTACACTGTGAAATTATGAGCAGTTGTTTCTTATGGCAAAGGAAGTAGTGGTAGGAGAGATGCAGCCAAATAAAAGTGGGGGAGTCCGTGGTAAAGGCACGCCACAGGGAGCAATAGGTGGTCTTGCAGTCATCATTGTACCATTGGTTCATAGGGCAGGTGTTCCAGTGCTTAGTGCTATGTAAGGAGGGAGTGACGCAATACGGGATGGAGAGGACAGCCAACTCTCTAATTGTAATGGCTAATAAGTCGAACATGGAATACACCTGGCTAGAATTGGAGAAGTGATCAAGGGGGAGGAGTCATCTAAGATGCAAGATGAAGAGCTCAAGGTCACTCTTAGGGAAGTGGAAGAGGATAAGGGAGTGGATTGCCAAAGAAGGGGGAAGGAGTGCAAAAATGCGAAGGGTGGGGGGAGAAACAGATCACAAGGCTGAGGAGGGCATGGTTGGCCAATAGAAGGCTGGTGATAGTAAAATTGCAGACAGAGTGGACGAAGGAGGCGTCGATGAGAGCATAACCCACAATGCTCGCACCACCATAATGAGGATAGCAAGTAAAGGGCTCATAACCAGGAAAGCACAAAAGATCGATCAAAATAACCAACCTAGAAGACTCACAAAGCTAGAGGAAGTGGCGAGAGAGGACCACAGGCATCGTCAGAGAGGCGTTGTAGGCCCAAACTGACAAGATCAGTCTCAGTAGAGTAAGTCAAATCAAATCCGCGGATGATGATATCACCCATAGCCACAAACTTGGAGATGCACTCATGTAACTCCATAAAAGGGTCACCGTCCTCAATACTGTGAAGAGTTGCATATGTTGGAGAAAAAGCTTGGCATTTGGTAATCGATAGGTGAACCATTCGAAGGTGTGTTTGTTGCATTAGGAGTTTTATGGAACCTAGCCTGACTATACTAAATAGTTAAGAAAGAGAGGCAGAAAGTCAATGAGTGAATTGAGGTAGAAAGATGGAGACATCGTGGAACAGGCAAAAATTACCTTGCTACTTTATGCAAGGAAGGGGAAGTTCCTTCCCACTTTGTCGTGAGGATGATCAGGTGGAATGAAAGGGGCATTGCTCCAAACAAATATCACATTTTTAAGCATTGTATTTTTCTTTTAATATAGATGTTGTAATGTTACAAAAAACCAAGTTAGGAGTAGAAGAGTTACACGTTGGATAAAAGCTTGGCATTTGGAAATTGATAGGTGAACCAATCGAAGGTGCTATCACGACCCCCCTAGGCTACTACTTACAAATCTTTATATACTTATAGATAATTTATTAAGTGTGACTTGTGATCTTATTATTGAGAATTTTTTTTTTTTTTTTTAATTTCTTAGATGCAACTTCTTTAAATATTTCCTAAAATATTTAATGTGCTTCCTTCGAAGTAATTGGTATAAATGATAGTGGGTTTCTTTTCAAAATGATTATTTAATATTTTACGAATAATTTAGTTCCTAAAATATTTAAATATTTCATAATTATTTAATTGAGATGATCTTTTGCTTCTTTGAAGACATTTATTTGATTATCCGGCAATTATTAAATTTATCTGATTTTCGAAGTTGTTAAAAATTATCTAGTCAACTCCTTGGAAATTATTTAATTATCTTGCAATTAGCTAGTGGAGAAGATTTTTTTATAAATTTATTATTACTTCTGTGAATATTTAAATTAGTAATGTATTTTTAGATGTTTCTTTCTTTGGTGTTATTTATATTGTGATATTGCTATCAGGATTAAACTATGTGATTTTTTGAGTTAAACTCATTGACCCATGTTTCACGAATAGTGATTCAACATGAATCCATCTCTCATGAGAATAAATGGAACACTTAGCACTCATTGGATCTAGGTGATGCTCACAGGGGTCAAGCACTGTCCCATTGAGTATCACCTAGATCCAATGAGTGCTAAGTGTTCCATTTATTCTCATGAGAGATGGATTCATGTTGAATCACTACTAGTGAAACATGGGTCAATGAGTTTGACTCAAAAAATCACAGAGTTTAATCCTGATAGCAATATCACAATTTGACTGGCTGTGGAAATTATCTCCTACTTATCAAGTTATTTATATTGTTTATAAAAAAAAATTAAGGAATAAGAAGTTTATAAATTCAGAATGGAGTAATTTCCTCCATTTTTTTTTTCTTCACGCTCACGCACAGGTCTGAAATCTGAGGTCTAGGCTGCATACGTGACCGTGTCTGAGAGGAGGAATGAGGCAAGAAGAAATGTGGCCAAAGCTGGGCATGGCATCAATGTATACAGCCACATGTTCATTGGGGTATGCTTTTAAATCTGATTTACAAACTGCCATAAACTCCACCGCTTGTTACAGGCACCGCCAAGAGCAGATATAAAAGAGGATGCTCATGTATGAAAGAGGTGAGGATTTTCATAGGAGAAAGGGAACATTCGTTGGTAAGAAGAAAAGATATTTATTCCTTCTCCCTGCTTCTTGGAAATAAATAAATCAGTATTTGGAACCTCTAAAGGAGCTGTAAAAAGGTTATTTACACATTTTACAAGCACAAGACCAGGTATGCACCAGTTTCAGATTTGAGTTATTTCCTTGCTTTGAAAATCAGTGATATCACTGTTTATTTCAGTATCTGAAAATTTTGGAAAAGATTGTTTAGATACATTTTCTTCTTTCTATGGAATTTTTCTTTTAAAAGCCTTCTAGTTTCATTAGCTTCAAAAGTTTTGGAAAAGTAATGGCCATCTCTGTTTACTTCATTTCCTTCTCTCAGCATATAAAAATAAATGAAAGATTATTGGTGTATAGCTATACAAGATCTATCTGATAATTATTCTTATACCAATCTACTTTCTATTAATTCTGGACTGACATAAATAAATTGCTTTATTCTCTTTCAGCCTGTATAAAAGTTTGAATACCAACTGTTTGAGATAATGCCTTGCTATAGCAGTGAATGCTTAATTACTGTTTTGGGCAAATTTATTCTATGGAATGGTAGTGAAAGAATACCAACTGTTTGACATAATGCCATATTGTTATAACTATTGTCTGGGGGGAAATAAAAACAAAAAAAACAATACTATTCATTCTTACATCGTATTTATGAGTTACAGAATTATTTAGGAATGATCTATGCATTCAATACCATGACAGTATGACTCTAATTGTGGGAAAAGAAGGGTTTTATGACAATCCCTCTTAAGTTGAAAGAAATTCTGAAAATGATAATTGATTATTAGCTTTCATGAAGTTTTTTTTAATTTCATAGAGAAGTAAATAGCTTGCTTGAAGTTCTAGTTATATTATTTACCTTACTTTGTTTGTGGACCATATAAATTATAGGACTGATTTTATCTAATACTAAATCAGTTGGTAGAAGGAAAATCTGAAAGTAGAAACTGCAAACAAGAGTCTGGCTTTGAAAATAATTAAACTAGTCTTGACTGAACTATCTATGCTTCAAAATTTTGTTTGGAAACTTTTGAAAGTAACTAAAGAATGGGTGAGCTAGGACGTACATAGGTTAACCATACACCTAACTTAAATGCTAACCTCAATCCAAGAATTCACCATGATATTATAGAGTGGTTAATATAGTAACTGTCTAATTCACTCAAGTAGATGTATGACAGCGAAGAGATATTTTGGTGAGTAAAGCTCACCAATGGTCATAGGGAAAATAGCTACATCAAACAAATAGAAAACTAGAACTACATATCGTTAGCGAGTGCACATTCCATTGGTGTCTTGATCCCATGGATACGAGTATGTAGGCAGCCTAGTAGGTGAAGGATACCTCCAGAGCACAGATGCCATGGACATAGGATTTGGTAACTATTTAGCCTCCATTAAATAAAAACAAAAAGAAGAAAGAAAAGGAAAAAAAAACTATAACAACTTAAAATAAAAGGGATTCTCAAGAAGGTACCTATACCTGGTCGAATGCCCGAAAACCCGAGAGGGGGTATAGGACTTAAGAAACTCTCAGTAGTCTAGCACATGACCGGATGCCCAAAACCCAAGGAAGGGTGCAGATTTTCTTTTGTTAACCTTGGTTAAAACCTTGGCACACCGTAGGGCTGGATGTGGAATTCTAGCAAGTGACCCTGGACCCGGACGGTCCTGAAGGGTGAATAAAAACTCTAATCAGAGTACAATGATATTCCTATCCACATAAGAATCCATCCCGAATGGATGGAAGAAAGTCATTTAAAACAATTGTTTATTTATATTTCTATCCAAAGGCTAAGATGGTCCAACTGACCAATTTGTTGCCCTAAACAGAAGAGCCCGGGTGGCTAATGAAATTTTGTTCCGTATGGACTCATCTCCTGAGTAATCAATAATTGAACACAAAAAAGAAAATGGTCTGATTTTCTTGTTGAATCGTCATGAGCATTCTTCCGGTAATCAGTTTTTCTTTCTAAGGATAGGATGGTCCTTACATGTGGTATCAGAGCCCCAAGTTCAACACTTGGCCTAAAGGCCTACTACTTAGTATATTTTGGGTTGAAAAATAAATAAATAGATAAGTCTTAAGTAATAATAAGAATCCTAATATTGTGATTCGCTGTTCTAGAATGGAAACTAAAGTCTATGTGCGCAAGAGTCGTAAGCCCTCCTCTAGAAAACAAGCTTCCAATCAAGACCCTCAAGGTGGGACCCTATCATCCTCACAAAAAGATGGTAGGGAACTAAAGGAAGGAAAAGGAGCTCCACAAGAGAAAGCAAAAAGGCCTTCTGCACTGAGAGACTTCCCTTTTGGCTGTGGGCGCAACGCCCCAATCATTACTAAAGAAATATTTGAACACTACGAACAAGTGCATCCAAGTGGTACACCAAGAAATCCGGATTCCAAGGAGAAGCCGGAGGAGGAAGAGGAAGCAAAGTAGGTCTCTAAATGTAATTTGTGTAAACAAAAAAAAAACTCTGTACAATGTAAAGAAATGATGTGAACATAATCCTGTAACAATTTTTGTACAAAAATAAAAGATTGTTTCTTTTTTTTTAAGTTCTACTGCAATGTGTATGTATTGACTAAGTTAATAAAAGAGTTTAACATGAATATTAAGTTTTATACTATTAAATTTAATTAATTGTTTATAAAATCCAAGAACATAATGGCTCAAACTAGAGGGCCTCGAGGAGGAAGAAGGGCTAGTACTGTTATAACAAATCAAGATGAGAATGGTATAGCAGTCATTATCAACTTATTAATAGAACAAAGAGACCAAATTCATAACTTAGAACAAACTGTTAAAGGTTTAAGGGATAGACAAGAGCAACTAGAGGATATTTTAAAAAACCCTAGGAGAAATCAAGGGCAAAATTCACAAGGGTTTAGACAGAGGGGCATACCAAATGTGCCTTTATCACCTCCAAGAAACACTTTGGGCGGCCCTTCTCCAAATGGACTTCATTTTGATCCTTCTAAGGATATCCAAAAAATTGCCCCACCCAAATTTGATGGAAAACATGTTGAGGATGTTGCTAAAGATTGGTTGACAGAAATGGAGAAGTGCTTTGAATTGAAAGACTACCCCAAAAATATGAAAGCAATTTGGGGAGCATATCAGTTAACTGGGGAAGCGGCTAGCTGGTGGACCAATACAAAAGAACAGTATAGTTACACTAAGATAACTTTGAGCTAGGAACAATTTGTGGAACACTTTCGTGAAAGGTGGCTTCCATAGTTATATTATGATGAAAAGATGACAGAACTTTTGAATTTAAAACAAGGACATTTATCAGTCCAACAGTATTGGGATCGTTTTGCTAAGCTAATGAAATTTGTTCCTATCTACCAAAAGGACGAGAGGGCCCAGGCAAGAAAATTCATTCTAGGGCTGAATAAAGAAATTAGAGCTGAGGTAGATATGTTCATTCTCAAGGGTTTGAACCAAGTTTTGGAACAAGCCCGCAAGCAGGAAAAGAAACTTCATTCCTTAGCAGCAACTAAGCAACCTTTTCAGGATAAAAGGCAATCTTTCAAAAGAAAAGCGGAACATAAAGACTCCATGGAACAAAGTAATAATAGGAGAGGTCTCCCAGAATCAACCACAACACCAAACCACTACCAACGAAACAATTTTAACAGGAATACATCAAGGACTGGTTGGAATACGCAACCTCGGGAAACTAAAGGACCTACGAAAGGATGTTTCATGTGTGGGGGTAACCACTATGCTCGAGATTGTACAAGGGTACAAGGAACAGGTCATAAACCGCTTCCACCTCAGTGCCAAATTTATGCTGCAGTAAGAAACCAACAAACTGGCACCAAAACACCCCCCTGGAAACAAGAGGTACGCTTTTTGGTAAATCCATTTCCGTTTTGATTGACACTGGCTCATCAGAAAATTTCATTTCACCAGAATTGGTACAAAAAATGCTTTTACCCACAAGGGAAATGGATACATCATGGGCAGTCCAGTATGGTGATAAGGCTATTAAAACAGTTAGCAAATACCTTGAGGATGCTCTTGTTGAATTTCCTGGAATGACAACTAGAGTTGACTTATATGTTGCCCCTTCTGGAACATATAATGTTATACTCGGAATCAATTGGTTAATTGAGCACAAAGCCATTGTTGATTGCCTCCATAAGATAGTGCAGTGCATAGATGATAAGGGATATAGAGCTGAAATCTACAGAATATATAAACCTATAACTATAGGAACCATCTCAGCTATGCAACTAAGGAAAGCAAGGTGAAAGCGGGGAAATCAAATATTTATGGTAGCCCTGAGTGAGAACGAAGATAAGGAACCTCCAACTTTTGAGAAGAGCCCCTTCCTTCAAGAATTTTGAGATGTATTCCCTGAAGAGTTACCAAGTTTACCACCCAAGAGAGAATTCGACTTTTCCATTGACTTATTGCCAGGAACTGCACCTGTATCTAAAGTTCCATACAGGATGAACACTACTAAGCTTCAAGAATTGAAAATACAATTACAAGAATTGTTAGAAAAGGAATTGGTTAGACCTAGTGTCTCCCCTTGGGGTGCCCCAGCAATATTTGTGAAAAAGAAAGATGGAACCTTAAGGTCGTGCATTGATTATAGAATGCTAAACAAGGTAACTATCAAAAATCGATATCCACTATCTCGAATTGATAATTTATTTGATCAGATGAAAGGGGCAACAGTGTTCTCCAAGATTGACCTTCGATCAACGTACCATCAGTTAAGAATAAAAGAATGGAAACTAAATTCTATGTGCACAAGAGGCGTAAGCCCTCCTCTGGAAAACAAGCCTCCAATCAAGACCCTCAAGGTGGGACCCCATCATCCTCACAAAAAGATGGTAGGGAACTAAAGGAAGGAAAAGGAGCTCCACAAGAGAAAGCAAAAAGGCCTTCTGCACTCAGCGACTTCCCTTTCAGCTGTGGGTGCAACACCTGCCCCAATCATTAGTAAAGAAATATTTGAACACTGCGTACAAGTGCATTTGAGTGGTACACCAAGAAATCCGGATTCCGAGGAGGAACCGAAAGAGGAAGAGGAAGTAGAGTAGGTCTCTAAATGCAATTTGTGTTAAAAAAAAAACACTCTATACAATGTAAAGAAATGATGTGAACATAATCCTGTAACAATTTTTGTACAAAAATAAAAGATTGTTTCTTTCTTTTTAGTTCTACTGCAATGTGTATGTATTGACTAAGTTAATAAAAGAGTTTAACATGAATATTAAGTTTTATATTATTAAATTTAATTAATTGTTTATAAAATCCAGGAACATAATGGCTCAAACTAGAGGGCATCAGGGAGGAAGAAGGGATAGTACTGTTATAACAGATCAAGAACCATTGGAACAAAATCAAGAATTACTAGAACATAATCAAGAGCTAGAAGGATAGAATCCATAAAATGCAGAACAAAACCAAGACACAGCAAATCAAGATGAAAATGGTATAGCGGTCATTATCAACTTATTAACAGAACAAAGAGACCAAATTCATAACTTAGAACAAATTGTTAAAGGTTTAAGGGACAGACAAGGGCAACTGGAGGATATTTTAGAAAAACTTGGGAGAAATCAAGGGCAAAATTCACAAGGGTTTACACAAAGGGGCATACCAAATGTGCCTTTATCACCTCCAAGAAACACTTTAGGCGGCCCTTCTCCAAAAGCACTTCATTTTGATCCTTCTTAGGATATCCAGAAAATTGCCCCACCCAAATTTGATGGAAAACATGTTGGGGATGTTGCTGAAGATTGGTTGATAGAAATGGAGTACTTTGAATTGAAAGACTACCCCAAAAATATGAAAGCAATTTGGGGAGCATATCAGTTAACTGGAGAAGCGGCTAGCTGGTGGACCAATACAAAAGAACAATATAGTTACACTAAGACAACTTTGAGCTGGAAAGTTATGATGGGTAGGAAATTAACTCTAAAATGCCTGAATTATATTAACATAGAATTGGTTACTTTTTACGATTTACTAATGAATCTGTACATGCAATTTTGAAACCTTGATTTGATGATTACCTCTAGATGTTATGAAATAGCTTTTATGCATCAGGACAATGCATTCTCAAGGGGGGAAGGATGTCACAACCCCTCTAGGCTACTACTTACAAATCTTTATATACTTATAGATAATTTGTTAAGTGTGACTTGTGATCTTATTATCAAGATTTAACTAAATTTTTTTAACTTCTTAGATGCAACTTCTTTAAATATTTCGTAAAATATTTAATGTGCTTCCTTTGAAGTAATTGGTATAAATGATAGTGGGTTTCTTTTCAAAATGATTGTTTAATATTTTATGAATAATTTAGTTCTTAAAATATTTAAATATTTCACAATTATTTAATTGAGATGATCTATTGCTTCTTCGAAAATATTTATTTGATTATCCGGCAATTATTAAATTTAATTGATTTTCGAAGTTCTTAAAAATTATTTAGTCAACTCTTTGGAAATTATTTAATTATCTCGCAATTAGCTAGTGGAGAAGATTTTTTTTTATTTATTGTTAATTTTGTGATTATTTAAATTAGTAATGTATTTTTAGATGTTTCTTTCTTTGGTGGTATTTATATTGTTTCGCAATGAAATCTATAATGCTTAATAGCATTATTTATAATTATAAATATTTTAACTACAAATTTAAAACTAGGTGTTTAATAACTATTAAGCAAATCAAATAAATATTAAGATAATAAAGGAAATGATCTTATAAAATACTAAATGTCATTATTAAATAATAAAGGAAACTGGTTGATTAATTAATTAAATAAACCATAAAATTATTTCAGATGAATAACAAAGTTTTGAAAAAAAAAAAACAAATTATAAATACATATCCTAAGCAACTATATAACTTAGGAGATTAAAAAAAATTAAGGAATAAGAAGTTTATATATTCAGAATGGAGTAATTTCCTCCATTTTTTTTTCCTTCACGCTCACGCACAAGTCTGAAATCTGAGGTTTGGGCTGCATATGTGCCCGTGTCTGAGAGGAGGAATGAGGCAGGAAGAAACGTGACCAAAGCTGGGCATGGCATCAATGTATACAGCCACATGTTCATTCGGGGATGCTTTTAAATCTGATTTACAAACTGCCATAAACTCCACCGCTTGTTACAAGCACCACCAAGAGCAGATATAAAAGACGATGCTCATGTACGAAAGAGGTGAGGATTTTCACAGGAGAAAGGGAACATTCGTTGGTAAGAAGAAAAGATATTTATCCCTTCTCCCTGCTTCTTGGAAATAAATAAATTAGTATTTGGAACCTCTGAAGGAGCTGTAAAAAGGTTATTTACACATTTTACAAGCATTCACAAGACCAAGTACGCACCAATTTCAGATTTGAGTTATTTCCTTGCTTTGAAAATCAGTGATATCACTGTTTATTTCGATATCTGAAAATTCTAGAAAAGATTATTTAGATACATTTTCTTCTTTCTATGGAATTTTTTTTTAAAAGCCTTAAGTCTTTCATTAGCTTCAAAAGTTTTGGAAAAGTAATGGCCATCTCTGTTTACTTCATTTCCTTCTCTCAACAAATAAAAATAAATGAAAGATTATTGGTGTATAGCTGTACAAGATCTATCTGATAATTATTCTTATACCAATCTACTTTCTATTAATTTTGGACTGACATAAATAAGTTGTTTTATTCTCTTTCAGCCTGTATAAAGTTCTGAATACCAATTGTTTGACATAATGCCTTGTTGTAGCAGTGAATGCTTAAAAACTGCTTTGGGCAAATTTATTCTATGGAATGGTAGTGAAAGAATACCAACTGTTTAACATAATGTCATATTGTTATAACTATTGTCTAGGGGAAAACAAAAACAAAAAAAACAAAACAGTTCATTCTTACATCGTATTTATGAGTTACAGAATTATTTAAGAATGATTTGTGCATTCAATACCATGACAATATGACTCTAATTGTGGGAAAAGAAGGGTTTTATGAAAATCCCTCTTAAGTTGAAAGAAATTCTGAAAATGATACTTGATTATTAGCTTTCATTAAGTTTTTTTTTTATTTCATAGAGAAGTAAATAGCTTGCTTGAAGTTTTAGTTATATTATTTACTTTACTTTGTTTGTGGACCATATAAATTACAGGACTGATTTTATCTAATACTAAGTCAGTTGGTAGAAGGAAAATCTAAAAGTAGGAACTGCAAACAAGAGTCTAGCTTTGAAAATAATTAAACTAGTGTTGACTGAACTATCTATGCTTCAAAATTTTATTCGGAAACTTCTGAAAGTAATTGCAGAATGGGTGAGCTAGGACGTACATAGGTTAACCATACACCTAACTTAAATGCTAACCTCAATCCAAGAATTCACCATGATATTATAGAGTGGTTAATATAGTAACCGCCTAATTCGCTCAAGTGGGTGTATGACAGCGAAGAGCTATTTTGGTGAGTAAAGCTCACCAGTGGTCATAGGGAAAATAGCTACATCAAACAAATAGAAAACTAGAACTACATATCATTAGCGAGTGCGTGTTCCATTGGTGTCTTGATCCCGTGGATATGGGTATGTAGGCAGCTTGGTAGGTGAAAGATACCTCTAGAGCACAGATGCCATGGACATAGGATTTGGTAACTATTTAGCCTCCATTAAATAAAAACAAGAAGAAGAAAAAAAAAAAAAAAAAAACTATAACTTAAATAGAAGGGATTCTCAGGAAGGTACCTATACCTGGCTGAATGCCCGAAAACCTGGGAGTGGGTATAGGACTTAAGAAACTCTCAGTAGTCTAGCACCTGGCCGGATGCCTGAAACCCAAGGAAGGGTGCAGATTTCTTTTTGTTAACCTTACTTAGAACCTTGGCACACCATAGGGCTAGATGTGGAATTCTAGCAAGTGACCCTGGCCCCAAATGATCTTGAAGGGTGAATAAAAACTCTGATCAAAGTACAATGATGTTCCTGTCCACATAAGAACCCTTCCCGAATGAATGGAAGAAAGTCATTTAAAACAATTGTTTATTTACATTTCTACCCAAAGGCGAAGATGGTCCGATTGACCAATTTGTTGCCCTAGACAGAAGAGCTCGGGTGGTTAACGAAATTTTGTTCCATATGGACTCATCTCTTGAGTAATCAATAATTGAACACAAAAAAAAATGGTGTGATTTTCTTTGTTGATTGTCATGAGCAATCTTCCAGTAATCAGTTTTTCTTTCTAAGGATAGGATGGTGCTTATAGGTGCAGCTGTTGGATTAGGAGTTCTATGAAACCCAAGGACAATACTTTTTGAAAAAAATTGGTAGTAGGAATTTTGGATTGGCAGAAGAATCAAAAGCATAAATAGTGGTCTGAATTTTATATTAATAAATATATATGGGCCTACTCCGCTCCAGGATAAGAGGGAGATATGGGCTGAAATCAAAAAACAAATTCTCTGCATCCCAAAATGAGCACTTTATAATAGGGGATGATTTCAATTCAGTTCTTAGTTTGCAAGAAAAGAGGGGGGTTGGGCTAGCAAGGGAACCACAAACATCCATAGAATTTAAAGAATGGGTCTATAGAAATGGATTGATGGATATAAGGACAGTTAATGGAGAATATACATGGAGCATTAAACACCTTGGATTCAGCAATATTGCTGAAAAACTGGATAGATTCCTCTATAATGGTAATATGGTAAATTTTGAATTCAACTTAGAATCCTCTATCCTTTCAACCTTTGGGTCTGATCATTTCCCAATTTTGTTGTCAATTGAAGAAACAAAGGAACCAAGAAAATGCCCGTTTAAATTTGGAAGATTTGGTTCAAAGAGGATAATTTTGTAGAAACATATGAAAAATGGTAGAAAGAAGAACAATTTGCAGGGTCAAAAGGCTTTGTTTTTATGGAAAAATTAAAAGCAGTAAAGCAAAGACTTAAACAATAGAATAAGGAGCATTTTGGAAACATCTTTGACAATAAATACAATTTGTTAAAGGAAATTCAAGGATTGAACAAGAAGGTAATCAAGGAAGGAATGAATTGGGAAAATTATTTAAGGGTCCGTTTGGTTGGTGGAAGATGACGAGAATTGGCTTTTTCATGATCTGGATTTGAAATTTTTTGCGTTTGTTTCAAAATTGGCAAAATGGAATTAGAATACCAAACTTCTAATTTTGTTTCAAAACCAGGTTATCAGACTTCCCACTAGCAACTAGGAATTGAAAATCAAAACTTGGTTATGCTTTTGAGTGTAAAAAAATTAGATTGGACTATTTTTTGGAGTTTGCCTTCAACTCCAAGCTTATGCATAAAAATGTATCTTTCCACTCATCTTCCATCTGAAACAAACCATACAAGTAAAATCCCCAAAGTAGGAATGAAGATCTGCAAAACCTTGATTTGGCTAAATCGAGATTTGTAAAAAATGTGATTTCTACAATTCCACGAACCAAACAGGCCCTAAAGGAAAAGGAATTGCTTAATATGTATGAGGATATTCTAGCTAAGGAGGAGATTTCTGGCATCAGAAGTCAAGAGAGACTACAAAATTTTCTCACAATAGTACTAAAATCTGGAGATATCTAAACTGAATTTTGAAAATCAAGAAATTGGATGGAGTTTTACTTGAGGATACAGTTGAGATTTTGCATGATCTTGTAACCTATTTTGAGAATGTGTTGAATAATATAGAAGGCTCAAGGTGGGGTGTGCAAGAGACCATCCTTAAAACAATCTGATCTTGACTAGTAGAGATCAGAATAAGATGCTAAATGGGAAATTCTCTAAGGAAGAAGGAGAAATATTCTATTAAACAACTACACCCTACAAAACTCCCCATGGCTTCATGGTTTTTCATCCTTCGGGTGATGAGATCACAGAGGTTATGGAAATTATTAGAAACTCAAAGAAGACTTTTAAGGAAATGAATAACACTTTCATTGCCTTGATACTTAAGCAGGAGAATGCAACTAATTTGGATGATTTCAGACCTATTTACTATTTCTAAAATATTAAGTAAAACCTTGGTTGTAGGTTGGAAAAACTGCTCCCGACAATTATATGGATAAACAAATTGGCTTTGTTCCTGGAAGATCAATTCTAGATAGAGTAGTCATAGCTCAAGATGTTATGCACTATGTCCAACAAACCCGAGCACCAAGTATGCTTGTTAAGTTTGACATAAAAAGGGCCTATGATAAAGTAGATTGGTCGTTGTTATGCAAATGCATGAGAGCTTTCAGGTTCTCGAATCAATGGGTCAACCTTATGTTCAAATACATCTATACTCTTAAGATGACAATTTTGGTCGATGGGTCCCTAGAGGGCTTCTTTGAAATATCTAGAGGATTAAGGAAAGGGGAACCCATTTCACCTTTTCTATTCATAATTATGCTTGAAGCTTTAGGTAGGTCGTTGTCTAAGGAAAGTGAGCAAAAGAGGTATCAAGATCACTAGTCAACTAGAGTCTATTATCCACCAACAATTTGTGGATGTTACTACGTTAGATGGGATAGCCGAAGTAGAAGAGGCAAAAGGTATCAAAAGAATTATGGATGCCTATTTAGAAGCATCAAGACAACTTATAAATAAGGAAAAATCAGACATTTTCTTCTTTAACACAAGTTTTAGCACCGAAAATAGGATTTGTAATATCCTAGATTTTAAAAAAGGGGAATTACCAAGAAAATACTTGGGGCTCTCCTTGGAGAAAGGTAATAGGACAACTAACTTATGGGATAATATTCTGAATAAGGTGGATAAGACAGTAGAATCATAGTAAGGTAATTAATTATCTACTGTAGTAGAGTTACTATGTTAAAATCAGTGCTCTCTGCAATACCTACATACCAAATAGCATGTTAAAATCTGCCTGTGGAGGTAAGAAAGAAGTTAATCCAAAAATTTAGGAATTTTTTGGCAAGGTACATCACAGAAGGCAAGGATGGCACTAATTGCTTGGAATCAAATCAGCAGAACTAGAGAAGAAGGTGGGATCAACCTAAAAACGTAAGGACCAGATTATAGCTCTATGCGCTAAACTTGTCTGGAAAATTTTAAAATTCCCTGAACTTAAATGGGTAAAGATTATTAGATACAAATATTTGGATGGACAGGATTTCCTAAACATTTTTCATCATGAAAATCCCCCTAATGTATCTAGAGTATGGAATTTCATAAAGGAATACAGAAGCCTTACAAAAGATGGAATATCATGGGTCATAGGGAATGGAGGTTTTGCTTTGTTTTGGGATGATTCATGGGGTGGTTACCCTACTCTTAATTCTTGTTTAGAGGACCAGCATGAAATAGAAACCCTTAAAAATTGTAAAGGTCTCTATGTGAGAGATTATATAGAAATTCTAAAAGGTAATGCGGCTTTGGTTTCCATTTAGAACCAGATCTACTTATAGGTTTTCAGGACATATAGGCAGAAATCTTGAAGGGAAGAAAGATTACTCCTAATATGCAAGAGGATAAGATTGTTTGGCATTTAGCCAAGCATGGGGAATATAATGTTAAGGACAGCTAAACAAGTCTTCAGAAGAGAAACCAATTTGCAAAAACAACTTTACCAATTGACTTATGCTAGGATAGTAATTGCTTACTAAAAGCAAGGATACTTGCTAGGGGTGCCCTCCAAAACAGGCTAGTTACTACGGAATGGTTGTGTAAGATAGGGTACCATGGCCCATCTAGGTGTACTCTATGTAAGGAGGAAGAGTCGGTAGATCATATTCTTTTAAATTGTGAATACTCTAATAAGTGTTGGTAATGGCTTCTGAATAAACAAGGGCGGAGGACAGAATTCCCAAATAAATTGCCTAATCTCTTTCAGAGTTGGCCTAGGAAAAGAAACCAGGACTTGCATTGCAACATATGAACTAAAGCACCAAACTTACTAATTTGGAAAGTATGGAAAGAAAGAAATAGAAGAATATTTAGGGCTAAGGAGATGGCTATTGAGCAATTAACAAACAAGCTTAAAGCTCCCATACTTGATATATATAGATAGATAATCCCTTATATTAGTTTAGCATTATTATCATAGAAATATATATAGATAATCCCCTATATTAATAGCGTGATATTTATGCGTAGTGCCTTTTTTTTATTTGATTTATATAGAGATAGGTTCTTTGGCTCTTAGGCTTTCTCTATAAGGTATGCTTTGAGTGTTGATTTAATGTGATGACCTCTTTTGAAGATACAATAAATAAGTAAATAATAATAAGATAGATGTAAATGTGAAGTTCATAAATAATGAAATTACAATAACATAATAACATTAAATAGATATAAAAATGGCGAAAACTTATAGAGCAGCAAAAAAAGTAGGGCAGTCATATTGTCAAAGAATTTGAAGCAAAAATCCTAGGTTGCCTCATTCGAATGGCAATCCTCCACGAATTCATCCAAACGATCATAGCAAAACATGGTCTGCTTTGGCCACCCAAGATTTGCATAAATACACAGTCGCAACGGCCAACAACTTCTCCGTTTTGGAGAAATTTGAAGGTAAGCATCAAAGTCATCGAAGGCATCAGGGGGCATGTTTGATGCAAAAGACAGTTAAAGGGCAGAGATTTGCAACCGAAATTCCTCCTTTTTTGTCAAGTCTATCAGGTAGCCCCACACCTCATGCGATATTCACCATTGATAACCTAGATAATCAATTTAGGGTTTTCAAGTTAACCAAATATGTCCATCCTCAATTTCGCGGAAAACCACAAAACTCAGTAGATTTAGAATTTCATCCGCCCTTTGATTCACCCCATTCCAATAGGTCTAGGATGCCTTCTTCACCTGATACTTCTGCTCCAAATTCATATATCCCCCCTCATCGTCGTCAAGCAATGACAAATGCCTTTTCTCCGCCAAACCCTAAAAGTCTACATGGTTCACAGTCTCCGGCAAAAACTGTAGATAATGCTATAACTATCTCCAATAAGGAAGTCAAAGAGACTTGACTTGAATGTCAAAAGGGAGGAATTTTCGCGGTTTGGAATGGTCCTCAAAAAGATCTCCCCCTTCTCTCTGAGTGGCTAGAAGAAAATTGCGATGACCAGGTAAGTATTTCTCACTTCTCAGATAGGATTCTATATTTATATTGCTTGGATGATTCTGTTGAGAAAGAATTTATTTCAATATCTGAGTGCTTCTTTAAAGGTCATGTGGTTAAATTCGTCGAATGGTCTCATGATTTTAGAGTAGAAGGGCTAGACTTTATAATTCAACCTTGGTTTAATATCCAATCTTTACTTCCGAAGCTTCTCCAAATAGAAATTCTCAAATCTATAGGATTTTCTCTAGGAGAGCTAATTGGTATCGATTCCTCCTTTCAGTGTTGTAACAATGTTAAAATGCTCATCAAAACCAAGTTTAAACAATCAACTCAGATGCAAAGGGAAGTAATAACTAACAAAGCTACTTATGATCTAAAACTACAAATCTATGAAGGCAAAATAGCAGAGATTATAAGATTAGATGGCACTAACAAAATCAGATTCAAGACTCTACCTCTCACTTCATATTTCATCAGTAAATTCCCATGGTTAAGAATCATGAAGAAAAGAAGTTGTCAAAGGTATATAGATCATAACATCTCTGCAACTTCCCATGAGGAGTTTGAGTTCCAAATAGAGCCATTTTCTACAGAAGGGACAATTAGTAGATGGATAGAGGATTCTCTATTAGACAAAGTTAAGCTAAAATCAGTCATAGTGGTTGACCATAAGGAGAAACAAGAATTAACAAATGATTTCAATTCTATAAAGGATGGGAAATCTAGAGGAAAGAAGAAATCATCAAAAAGTAGCAGGGGTCAAAGTAAGATAGTAGAAAAGGGCATAGTCAAGAAAAAAAATGAAGACAAAGAATCACAACATCTGTAGGAACAGCTGAGACATAAAGAAAAAGAAAAAGAAAAATCCAATACCACCACAACAAAACTTAAGGAGACAGAGGTCCAACTTGATGATAAGTACACAGAGATTAAGTCACAAAAGTGAAGGTACCAAACACAGAGTGAATCCAGAATTATAGCAAGCAGAGGCTACATGGGACAATAAAAAGGGAAATATAGAGGACATAGAGAACTCGTTATTTGATCCAGATGGGAAAAATGAAGAGGAACATAAAATCCAGAAGGAAAAGAGACAAATGGAGCATTGTCAGCAACAGAAGCATGAGGATAAAATAGTAACTCCGGTTACTAATAGTCTATACAAGTTTTGGCAAACTCTAGGTGCTGTAATAAATTCACCATTTACCCTAATCAGCAGCCAAAAGGACACGGAAATGGATACAAAGAAAACAAACAAATTTCCAATAAAGGAATTTCATGATTTCTTGAACAGGGATAGTATCTCGGATCCAGTGGTGGAAAATATGAGCATTTCAAAACCAGAAGAAGATAGCCTCAATCAATTAACTAATGAATTAGTTCAATTTTTTTGCTTAGAGAATATTGATAAAACCACTGATGCTCAGAAGGAGGATTTAATTCAGAGAATCCTCAAATTAGGTGGGAACAATTATACCTGTGAAGATCTAAGAAAAGATCTATTAAACATTGAGAACGAGGATAATAATATGAACCAATCTCAGATGAAAGAGCAAGGAATAGTTGCGGAACAAAAGGACAAAGATATGAGCAATGACAGCCAAGTAGGTTCAGAGTGACAGCAAAGTAGGTTCAGAGTCAGATCTAGGGAAGCATTCTGGTCTCATAAAACAGATATTAAGAGAACTCGAAGATGAAGAAACCGAAAAGAACACTTGTGATAAGATTGTTGTTGTATAGAAGGCGCAAATGAATTTAGACCAACTTGGGATTCATATGAATCAAGGTGGTCTTAAATCACCTATTTGTGGCAAATTGAAAGGCAAAAGAGGAAGAAGATCATTAAAGGAACTAAGGGAAGCAGATGGGCACAACAGAGAACAACAAAAGATAGACCAGCTATTTAACAATGGGAAGGGGAAGTGCCTTCCCGAAGAGGTATGAAGATCACTACTTGAAATGCTAGGGGTCTTAATGTCCCTAGCAAAAAGAGGTTATTAAAACATAACCTCAAATCTTTTGAATCTGATATTGTGCTAATTTAGGAAACTAAATTAGATAAGATGCTAGGTCTTTGGAATTTTGTTTTTCAAGAATAATCAGGAGCTTCAAGGGGTTTAGGAATCTTTTGGAACCTTGTTTACCGTACCGGTAAAGCAATCAACGCATACAGACAATGGAACAAAATAGCCGAATTATATTCGCATATGCCAGACATACATTATGCTTCATAAGATTAACGATAGTAGATTATTGATGCTTTACAATGATCCCAGACGGGATATAAATACTACCGCCGAACCTTCTCGAAGGAGTCCATCGACCACAATATTACATCCACTACAAACTATTTACCCGTCGGCTACAAAAACACCGCCGGAACCATCCAATCGGCTAACAAACCTCAAGAAGGTTTCCATAGATATTCTAAACATCAATAACTACTGGATTAGTGGTAGTGTTCAGAGTTTAAAATCAGATATTAAGTTTATCCTCATTAATGTCTACGGTCCAATTAGTAATCTTGGTAAAAAATCAGTTTGGGAAGATATTAGCCTCTTTATGAATAATCTCAAGGGCAGCTTATTTTTATTAGGGGGAGACTTTAATACAATTCTAGATATTAATGAAAAAGTAAGTGGAAATCTACATTTATCTCAAGCACCCAAAGACTTCAAAGAATGGTGTGATTCTCATAACACGATTGATATTCCAATCAGTAATGGGACTTTCACATGGAATAATAGGAGGAAGGATCTAAATGTTTTGAAAGTCCCAATATAGACTTGACAATATTCTAAATGTTCCATGATGCCCATTTAGAACATTGTCAAGGATCTAGAAGGACAAAATCCAGAAATTCCTCCTTTTTTGGAACATCTTAAACAATTATGAAGGATCAAGTAGAATAGCACAAGATAATCTTCTCAAAGTTATCCCTAAAATCGTCACTACCGAAGATAATAAGGCTCTAAATAAACCTATCACCTTAGAAGAAGTGAGGATGGTAGTCTTTGACATGAATCCGGATAAATCCCCTGGCCCAGATGGCTTTTAGACCTTCTTTTTTCAAAAATGTTGGGATATTATAGGTATAGATCTATAGAAAGCAATTGAAGCTTCAAGAAATGGAGGTGCTCTTCTATCGGAAATCAACCATTCCTTTCTCACCTTGATTCCCAAGAAATCAGAACCTGAGACTCCGAGAGACTTCAGACTGATCGCACTTTGTAACACTGTTTACAAAGTTTTTTCCAAGATATTAGCAAATAGACTTAAGGGTATTTTCTCTAAAATAATATTGGAGGAACAAACAAGATTTGTACCAGGCAGATTCATTCTTGATGGCATCATTACCATTGAAGAGACAATACATTTTTCTTGTACGAACAAAGAGGCATGCATGTTTATGAAATTGGACATTCAAAAAGCATACGACATGGTTGATTGGAGGTTTCTTTGTAAGGTTCTTGAAGCCTTCGGGTTCTCTAATCAATGGATCAATCTCATTTACAAATTCATATCCACCCCCAAAATCTCAATTCTCGTTAGTAGAATGCCAGAAGGTTTCTTTGATATATCAAGGGGTATCAGACAAGGAGACACATTATCTCCCTCACTTTACATCATCATGGCAAAAGCATTTGGGAGAGTAGTGGCTGATGCGCATAGAAATCAAAAAAATTTAGGCATCATGGTTACTAGAAATATGCCCAACATTACTCATCAACAATATGCAGATGATACAATCTTGCCTGGCAAAAGCACAGTTGAAGAGGCTCTTGGCCTAAAAACCATCATTAAAGCTTATATGGAAGCCTCAGGACAGAAAGTAATTGAGCTCAAATCTGAGATTTAATTTATAAATACAAGATCTAATATAGAACAGAAAATATGCAAGATCATGGGTTACAAAAAAGGCTTGTTCCCCTGTAAGTATTTGGGAATTGCCTTAGAAAAAGGGTCGAGATCAAGTAAGGTATGGTGCAATACCTTGGAAAAAATGGATGCAAAGCTTAGTTGTTGGAAGGATAAATCACAGACAAAGGCAAGAAAAAGTAGTAAGATCAGATCAGTCCTATCTGCCATTCCAACCTTCCCTCTATCTTGTCTCCCTTTATCTAAGCGGAACCTACTTAAATTTGAATCTAAACTTCGGAATTTTCTTTGGAAGGATTGTGAAGAAGATAAAAAATTGGCGCTCATCAAATGGGAGAACATTTGTAAACCTAAGGATTTGGGTGGGCTAGGAATCAAGAATTTACAATGGCAAAATGAAGCCCTAGGTGCAAAACTTATCTGGCGTCTCTATAAGGAAAGAGAGCACAAATGGGCCAAGATCCTATACAATAAATATCTTAATGTGGAGGACCCCCTATCAATTTTTAGGATGAAAAACCCGCCAAGAGGTTCTAAGAGCTGGAACTTCATGATAATGTGTCGTCATTTGGTTTGTAAGTATTTGACATGGGATGTAGGCAAGGGCGATGAGGCCCTCTTCTGGGAGGATTCTTGGGATGGACACCCACCTTTACTACATAGCTCTATCCCTAAGGATTTCAAAGACAAATTAATCAATGTATGGGGAAATAAAGTCCATGACTACAAGGCTATGGTTCATGTAGAAGGTGAATCTAAATCAGTGTGGAAATCTCCGGTTGGTTCGGATGTGGATGCTGAGACGATTAAAAATTATGATAAATTATTAGTAGATAGGAGGATTAAGCAATTAGAGAAGAAAGATGAACTTATTTGGGCAGCCTCAAATGATGGGAAGTATAGCGTAAAAAATGGATATAGGGCACTTTTAGATTCTAAAAAATGGGATAAAGTGGATATTTTGCTTAAGCACTGCTGGGATTCTACTAGCCTTCCAAAAGCGAGATTATTTCTATGGTTGGCTTACCAAAATAGAATTCTAACCATGGACAGGCTACATAAACTTGGTTTTCATGGTCCATCTAGATGTGTTTTATGTAAACAAAATAGTGAAGACACTAATCATATTTTATTTAACTATTCCTATTCCCAAACATGTTGGGAATGGCTCAGGCTCTGTTGGGGTGGTCAACGCCTTTCCCGAAATCCTTTTCTGAACTCCTCAAGGGATGGCCTACCAACCTGACCAAGGGCGTTTATAATAAATTATGGAACATCTGCCCTTCCATCTTGGCATGGGAAATCTGGAAGGAAAGGAATCGATGTATTTTTCGTAACTTAGAATTGAAACCTGAAGAGTTATTAATAAAAATGGAAGCTAGCATAGTGGAAACAACCAATTCACATCTTAGGAATACTTGAAAAGAAGAAGGCTCCTTCTCTATTTGGGATGGGCAAATGAAGAAGAATTGGTCTAGCTTGATTAATCCTCCTTTGTTCTATGTAAAGACTAGTAAGGAGGCAAGGGAAAATTGTAGATGGGGTCCTCCGCCGAAAGGATGGGCCAAACTCAACTTTGACGGTGCGGCTAGAGGTAACCCAAGTACAGCAAGTATTGGGTGCATCATTAATGATGATTTAGGTCACTGGGTAGCCAAAAAAGCCATGTCTATTCAACCAACTTCCAACAATTTGGCAAAATTAGAGGCTTTGAACCAAGGACTTCAGTTGTGCCATAAGTTAAGTTTATCTAAAGTTATCATAGAAGGAGACTCACAGATAATCTTAAATGCGATTAGAAAACGAACAACCCCTAATTGGTTACTTAATTCTAAGTTAGAAGAAGTTCTTGCTCTTCTAGATAAGTTTGCATATAGTAGGATCTGTCATATTTTTCGGGAAAGTAATCTGAAAGTAGATTACTTAGCAAATTTGGGGGCGGATGGGGTCAATTCCTTGATCATCAAAGATATATCAACTATTCTAGGTTAATTATGGCTATTTGTGTCCCTCAACATCCACCTTTATTTGTATTAATAAATATTTAGATTTTCTAATTCAATCTTATATATATATAACATATATCCTCCTATATTAATATTTAATACCTTTTTTATTGATTTTCAATTTACTTACGATGGCTTTTGCTGAAGTTTCTAATCATTAGATCTCATTCTATCTTTAGTGGTGACATTTTAATCGATCCTCAATCTGATTGTTTCTCATCATGAAGTAGTGAGGGATAGTTATTCGCACCTATCTACTCTGTTGGTTTTAGCCTTTTTCGTGATCATATCATGATGTAACAGTTAAGGCTAGCTCATGTTTAGATAGTGAGGGTGACATCATTTGATGTCGTCACGGCAGAATAGGTTTCTAGGACCTTCTTTTGCCTTTGTTTTTTCTTGGGTGTCGCCTTCCATCACTGTCATTTGGTTATCTCGTCCCCTGAATATGGAGTCGAATATTAGTGTTTATCATGCTACCAAAAACCGAACAATGGCATTCTATGGAAATGTTAAACCGGAGAGATGGAATAGGATTCTCTATCTGATGGATGATATGTCTAGGATTGCCATTAGCAGAGCCATCGGGGAAAGGGTTTTTGACTACCAGTATACATGGAGGACTAACAGTGATATCATCGGCTCTTTCACCGGTTGCATGGCAAGAGCAAAGGTTGAGGCGGGGGACATTATCAGACGCTACCGCAACATATTTGATCCAGTATGGAGGAAGGGTCTGGAGCAAGCAGTTAATAGCATAGATGACAAGCTTTGAATCCGTCTGTTAGAGAAATATATGAATCTTCCTCTGAGGTCCCCTAAATTAGAAACAGCTTATCAATGTCCTTCATTGGTAATTCGCAAGAACTATGCCTTTTACCGTGAATGGCCCAAGATGGAGGCAAGCATTCGATTTCTACTTCACTGGAGAGGAATTATTGCGAACGAAAGCAGAGCTTAGTTAACTAATTACCTCAATCTGTTCAATGCATATATCCAATCGAGAGTGGTCTTTGACAATCTTGATGCCCTAAATTTCTACATTCTGAACTCGGAGAAAACCAACAGGGCTAAATCTGACTTTGAATTCCCTCCGAACTTCTATGTGGAGAACCGTAATGATATTCCTAAAGTTATCATGGTGTACTGGAAGTAAGTTGCTATCGCTGGTGTCCTCTCAGGAATTTTGCTCTGTTTTTGTGATAGGATTAGTAATATGGCAATAGATAGATCTCATAGAAATCGTTGTTTATTTGACGGGTATATGTAATGAGTAATAGGTTATGACATCCCCTATATGAACTTTAATCTCAGATGTAAGAAGATTATAGATTTAGACGAATGGAAAATGAACTCAGTTATATCATGTATATATACTATATGGAATACAAAAGTCTGGTTATTAATTTTGCCTCTTTGAAGTGATTTGGATTCAGACATCTGCGGGGATTAAGATATTTTAGGCATTTTATGCATATCTTCTGATTTTTAGGGTTTGTATGCTCTATTTATGGCAAGATCCACAACTATATTAGATTTCAAGGATTTTCAGTGGATGTCAAAAAGTTCCTTTTTTCTTGTCCTCAAATCAGATATTATACTCCACGCTTGTTAAATGGCTTTATTTCCTTTAATCTCTCAAATGAATGAGATAGATCAAACACGCTAGCTACAATATAGGTCATTTTTGTATCTAGGGCAACTAATGGTAATGCAATAACAAGAATAAGCACAATGACAGCAAGTAATAAATTCTAAATGATGCATGTTGTTTAGCAGGAATTCATCTTTGTTCTAAGTTCGTTCGAGCTCATCCAGGGTGATATTTGATTCACTTATTAGTATTACTTAAACAGATATTTATCATGATGGATAATTGTTTGAGTATTGTTTAATTGATATTGGTAAGGGCTTATTTTATGCTTGGTTGTTAAAGTATTTGTTGACATGTTTTAGTATGACAGAATAGACATTTGGATATCATAAAACCCCCCTGGTTGGGCTTTATCAAAGGATGGTTTGTAACAGCTAAGGGGCCTAATTTTGATGGCCTGATATCAAAAGTGAGAATGGGTGGTAGGAGCGTTCCCATACCGCCTAGTATCCCTTTGATACAGGATAGATCTTGACAATATGTAGATAGGTGATTTTGGCATGATCGCCTCTTTCTTTCAGTTGGTTTTTATCTGCGGATATGCAGAGATGGTAATTTTAATTTTAGTTCAGTTCTTGATTTGTACTCATAGTGGAGGCTTTTATAAAAAGTTCATTTTTGGCTTTCAGTTTGGTTTAGGGCTGGTTTTATTATGGTATATATCTTGACAAGTTTAAGGAAGTATTTTAGTTTATTCTTGTTATAGTGTAGAGCTTCGGTATTTTAGATGATTTTTATATAAATATAGAGTTAATAGTGTAGGTGTTTTAGATACTTTGCAAGTTGTATGATTAACCAGGTTGATTGGCAAGATGATTAGACAAGAAAGCTCGAATCTGGCAACTATGCAAGAATGTAAAGAATATGATTGATCTTCGTTAAGTAAACATGTAATGTTTCAAAGAGCTTACGCTCCAAGAATTGTTTGTAAATTTGAATTTACAATAGATGAGATAGGAATAATTTGACTGGGGTATGCCCTTTTTATGGTGTAATAATATAGGACCATGGTCTTGGGCTACACTGGAGGTTTTCTTTCCCCGTTCTTTCCTACCAGTGCCTGTTTGAACGATGGAACGCTATTGTATATATTTATTTTAGTAATAATCAATTATCATGGCCATTAGCCGTATACTAATAAAATAAAAAAACATTAAATAGATATAAATGATTAACTATAATATATATTAAGTGACATGGAATCCCTTGTCATAGACTAGTTAAGAAATAAGAATAGTTTGATATAATTCTGACTATATGAAAAAGACACATATAATATTATATAATATATATCATATAGAAGATCTAGAATCTCTTTTATATATATATAGTTATGATCTATACCTTAATTATATCCTAATTGATAAGAATAATATATAAGTTTATATTAATATAAGAAAATGGTTAATGAAAAGTGGCAACCAACAAACACGACTTATCCCTCCATGGCATATATAGTTTGAAGGATGATGGAGGACAAAGATATAAAAAAAGACAAATATTTTGTAGTAGACAAAATTCAAAGAAGGATATCGATGGAAACCTATCTAACACAGACAACCAGATATCAAAGGAATTTGACTGGTATAAGGAGCCTCCATGCTGTAGACAAATCTTTGCATAATGACAACACAATTGCCTCTAAAGCGGACGTAACCAGAACAATGATTATGACAAATACTATGCCAATATTGAGGACTAATGATGTACATGTAGCCAAAGGAACAAGAACATAAGAACGTGGGAGAAAGAAAGGACAAGAACTTATAGATGCAGGGATTAAAATTATAATAATATATCAACGACAGAAGAGATATGCGATAGAGTGCATCAAAATGAGTAAATTTAGATTTCTCACGAGAGAATAATATCAATATTGGAAAATAAACGAGAGAAATAGTAGGGATGGAGCAATTGGTAAGTAATAGCTATCATCTGAGGCATTGACAAAGAAATTGTTCATCCAGTTCCAATTATGAGGATCCAAGATAGACATGTCAATATAGTTTCAATTCATTGGCACCAAATAGAGAAGCTATGTTCCATGCAAGTTGTGGCAGCACCAAGGATTGAAGACTTATCCATCATCCAGCCTTTGTGTTTTGAAGATGTCAATAACAAGAGTGATTAGTAATAACCATTGGAAGCAGACGTGAATTCATGACTTGTTAGGAGAATAGAACTCACAACTAATGAGAAATAATAGAGGGAAGTAATATTAGAAAAGGAATATCAAACTCACGTGCAATCTGAAATAAGGGAAACATATTATCCATTGTCATCATAGTGAAGAATTATAATTAGAGGGACAGTTACATGAAACACCATCTTTTGAAATAATTAATACATGTATTGGGTGTTGAAGGTTTAAAACAGAGAATCCAATGAAATAGGACCCATATAGTCATTGAATATTAGGATCACAAGCTAAGTAACAGTGAGAATTGAATCACAACCATGAAATAGAGTCAACAATGATTGTGATAGCCTATGCAACATACATACACATAAAACTAAGAGTAATTGATACAAGATAGATAAGAAGTATCTAAAGACAAAGATTCAAATATACCAAAGAAATATATATAATTATCAGTTGCAAAGAACTCTAAGTGTTTGTTTGGCTGCCGGAATAAGAATATGGGAATAGGAATACACATCTTGGAATTGTTATTCTAGAATAGAAAATACGAATACGTATTCCTATTCTTGTTTGGTTCAATTGGAATTTGATGGAGAATTCACGGACCCATAAATTTATATTTTCTAAAATAAATAAAACTAGAATAGAAATATGTATTCCTATTCCACCTATTTAGATGGAATTGCAAATGTTCATTTTGAGCCAAAATTGGAATACGTATTTCTATTCACAATTCCGATCTGGTGCACCCAAATGGAGAATTTAAAATTTTAAGAATTTACATATGCCTATTCCACTCATACTCCCGCTGCCAAACAGACCCTAAAGGTATGTCATATTGAAATGTTGACATACCTCTTATTGGGAGAATTTATCAATCATATATGTAAGAGAACTCCATAGTTCTCAAAGAGACCAAGTAGAATCTTGGTAGAGAACACTCCAATTGAACATCGAGTTTTTATTAGAATGAAGCTTAGAATCTAGAGGGCATTCAAATGAATGTTAAGGTTCCAAATAGGAACCCATGGAAGGATTTGTTATGAATCCTTAGAGGCAATATATATATTGTTGTGGTCAAACATGTGCATATGTCAGAGACTAGAGACTTGGTAGAGGCGGGATCTCTACAAAGTAATTAATCAGAGATCCCGAAAGAGGCCTTACAAAGATGCTCTTATATGACGATTGCCTAATCGGGAAGCAATTCTCACTAGAGGGTTAAGTGATTTGAGAAGAGTGTCAGCTGACTAGATGGTTCCGGCGGTGTTTTTGTAGTCGACGGATTGACTGTCGTCGGTGTTTTGTATTTTGTAGCCGACGAGTAAATAGTTTGTAGCAGATGTAATGTTGTGGCCGACGGACTCCTTTGGGAAGGTTCGGCGGTAGTATTTATATCCCGTCTGGGATCATTGTAAATCATCATCTACTATTACAGATGTTATGAAGCATAATGTATGTCTGGCATATGCGAATATAATTCTGCTATTCTGTTCCATTGTCTATATGCGTTGATTTCTTTACCAGTACGGTAAAAATTTGGCGTCGTTGCCTTATGAATCTGGAAGGTGGGAGGAATGAAGATTAATGCCAATCAGCTTAACAAAGATCGGAATAAGGTCAAGGAAAAAGATGGAACCCGTACTGCGCAAGAGAATTTAATTCTGGCACAGCAAGCCGAACGCCGACGGAGATTTCAGAAGATTGCCGACGGAAACCGGAGCGCCGAAGAATTGTTGGAGGAGACTCGGCAGCGGGTGGAATTGGTGGAAGAAGCACGAGAGGAGTTCTTGAATTTGTGTTCGCCAAGGGAGGAAAATTCAGACGGAAGAGCATCAACTCGCATGGCTCGCAGTGCCGAGGGAGCACAAGTGTGGAGTGACCTCTTCGTCTAGGATAGACTTCCACAGGAAACAACTTTAGCAGATCCTTCTTCTTCACCAAGGTTCGCAACTGTCGACACCTCCGGTGTGGGAGTGCAAACCGCCGGTGTGGGAGTTCAAATTGCCGGTGTGGGAGTGCACACCGCCGGTGTGGGAGTTCAAACTGTCGGTGTGGGAGTGCCGACCGCCGGTGTGGGAGTGCAAACCTCCAGTGTTGTGATGGAGGGACCCAAAGAAAAGTTGCTGAAGTTTGAGGGCAATGGTACAACCGACCCCATCCGACATTGTAAGACATGTGAGACGATCTGGCAGGCAAATGGAATCACAGATGCCAACGAATGGGTCAGGCAATTTCCGACAACCCTATGGGATGTGGCGATTGATTGGTTTTCGGATACGGATCCACAAAAGCTGAATACCTGGGATAACATTAAAAAGGAGTTCCTGGCGGAATTTAAACTCTTGCGGGATGATAAAAAAATCGTAGCAGAGATTTTCAATACCAAACAGGGGAAGCACGAAACTGTCCGCGTCTACGCCAGGAGATTAAAAGACTTAATAAACAAAATGGAAAGCAAGCCAACAGACGGATTGCAGAAAAGATGGTTCGTGGATGGCCTACGCTCGAAGTTGCGAAGGAAAATGAAAATTGTGCCACCGTCGTCATATGTGGACGCGTATAACAGAGTACTGGACCTTGAAAATGAACTAAAGACAAAGAAGAAGAAAACTAGCTCCTCTGATTCTAATGACGACGAGCCTGCCGGAGATGATAGTAGCGATGATGAAGGCAGCAGCAAGAAGGTTCGTGCCCTACAGAAGGATATGGTTCACATGATGAAGGAGTTTAAAAACATGCAAAAGGAGTCAAAAGGCAGTGAACTATGGTGCACGGAGTGTAAGACCGACGGTCATACTAAAGGATCGTGTCCAAAGAACCAATTTTGTGACATTTGTCAGATCATGGGCCATTCGACAAAAGACTGCCCCTTTAACATGAAGACAAGAGGATCTCCGCAGGTGCTTCTCACACAGGAGGCTTCCCCGTCAGGTAGTAGCGGAAACACGAATACCGCCGGTGCTACATCCGGAGGATACAGGAATAATCGGCGTGGACAAAATAATAACAACAACAATAACAATACCAATACGAGCAGAAGTTGGATCCCGTATGATGCAAACGGACGGCCGATTATTCAGTGCCGCAAATGTAACTTGTGGGGGCATTTTGCGCGGGAGTGTTCAACAGCGAATACACCCAACTATTGTGCCAATGGTGTGGACCCGACGATCACGACGACTCAAAGTGTCCAAAATCCAGAGTGAACTTGATCACTGTCGAGGCGGATGAGGAAGAAGTTCTGGCAATTATGCGGCAACAAGCAAAAAAATACCCAGACCCCACCGAAGAAAAGAGGAAATTTGCAGAAGCACGGGCGGAGGTTGGAAAAGTATCCCAAGCAGCAACACCTTTGGACACTGCCGGCACTTCAGCGAGGAATTCCACAAAACAAAACATAGTACAACAAATTTTGCAAACGGAGGTGCGAGTAAAGGTAAATGATTTGCTTCTCACCATGCCTCAACTTCGATCTGCTCTTTCAAATATTGCAGGAGAACCAGGTTGAGGGAAGGAAAAGGAAATTGCTATAGGAGGAGAAGATCAGATGTTGCTAGCACTGACATCTGAACGGCACCCTGCAGTCGTCGAGATGGGGATACTTGGACATGTTCTCACAGACACCATAGTTGACGGAGGGTCCGGTGTAAATGTATTGCCAGAAGAAACCTGGAGGAAACTTGGACAGCCAACATTGTGGCCTCCGAGATTTCAGCTACTGACCGCCAATCAACATGGCATTAAACCACTGGGCATTCTCATGGCACAACCGGTAACCATTGGCACTCAGTCGTTCCTAATGGATTTCCTGGTGATTCCATTGAAGAGGAAAGGCTATGATGCCATCCTGGACCGTGGGTGGCTTATCGAAGCAAGAGCCCGACACAACTGGAAGAAGAACACCTTATCACTGGAAAGTAAAGGCCACCGATTCGTCATTGATCTGCATACCCAAATGGTAGGGGAAGAGGCCCTGTCGTCAGATTCTGAGGTAGAGGAGTATGAAGGTAGACAATGGATGGAACTGGATCAGGAGGGCGTCCTTCGATTGGACGGGGGATCAACGGATGACGACTTGGATTCCATCAACAGTCTCTACCACTGGCAAATGGAGGACTATGAATTATTTCACAGCTGCAATGTTCTGTCGATTGAGAACGAATATCCAAAGGAGTTTAGTGAAGTAAAGGAGGGGGAGGCACCGTTGGATGTTACACCCGCCCCTGCATTCAGTGAAGGAGAGACAATCAAGTATAATGAAGCTACGCTGCAAACGATGAATTTGGGGGACGAGGCAGAGCCGAAGTACATACTAGTCGGAGATAATTGGGATCCAGTACTCAAGACCGCAGCATTCAAGATATTTATGGGCTGCAAGGATGTGTTTGCATAGACATACAAGGACCTCAAGGGAGTACCGCCAGAATTGTGTGTGCACTACATCCCGCTGGTGGAAGGAGTTGTACCTGTACGAAAGCAACCCTACGGGATGAACAAGAACTATGCGGCACGGGTTACGGAGGAAATCAACCGGATGCTGGAAGCTGGCATTATCTTCAAGGTACAGACTAGCGAATGGGTGTTGCCGATAGTCATCTCATTGAAGAAGGATACTACTCAGATCCAGATATGCGTCGATTTCAGATATAATCAGATTTCTATAGCGGAGGAGGATAAGTTGAAGACAACGTTTGTCGTTGAAGATGGGGTCTACGCATACAACCGGATGCCATTTGGGTTGTGTAACACGCTGGCCACATTCCAGCAGATTATACTGCATATCTTCGACAGGATGTCCGTAGGAAACTTCAAAGCCTTCCTCGACGATTGGTCAATATTTAGCACGGAGGACGGACACCTGGCAGCACTTGGTCAATGCATGGAGAGATGTCGCAGAGCCCGGCTACCGTTAAATCCCAAGAAGTGCAGATTCATGGTTTCGCACGGAAGATTGCTCGGACACATTGTCTGTAAGGGAGGGTTAAAGACGGATCCCGACAAGGTGAGAGCCATTCTTGAAATGCAGCCATCTACTAATGCGACGGAGGTAAAATCTTTTCTCGGGCATATAGGTTATTACAGGAGATTTATTAAAAATTTTGCCAAGCTGTCCCAACCGTTAGATAAGTTAACCTGCAAGGAAGAATCATTTAGATGGGATAAAGAGCAGGACGAGGCATTTGAAGGGCTAAAGGTACGATTGGCTACGGCACCCATCCTGGCATATCCGAACTGGAATAAAGAGTTTCATGTTCATGTGGATGCCTCCAACTATGCGATCGGCGTGACCCTAGCACAGACAGGTAATCACGGACTGGATCATTCAATATACTTTGCCAACCGTTTGCTATCCAAGGCTGAGCAAAACTACAGCACGACTGAAAGAGAAGCGTTGGGAATGGTCTATGCTGTGCAAAAATTCTGTCATTATTTGCTTGCTACACCGTTTGTGTTCAATGTTGATCACTAGGCCCTGTTATACTTGATTAATAAACCTGTCATCCAAGGGAGGATCAATAGTTGGCTACTCCTGTTGCAAGAATTTACCTTCAAAATCATTGTCCGGCCAGGAAAGAAACATGTCAGTGTCGACCACTTGTCGCGGATCAAAATAGGGGAACCAGCGAAGGGTGTGAATGACGACTTCCCTGACGCGCAGCTGTTTCAGATTGGGGTACTGCTGAAATGGTACAGGAGTATTGGGGCGTACCTGTCAACAGGACAGTTTCCCACTGAGATGTCACCAAATGATAGGCGCAAGTTGATAATCAGGAGTCGCATGTTTCAATTGATCAATGGATTGCTCTACAAAATGGGGCCGGATCATATTCTTCGGCGGTGTGTGTTGGAAGAGGAGATACCGCAGGTGTTAAAAGAAGCACATGAGGGTCCCGCAAGAGGACACATGGGGCCCGACACCACTACACGAAAGATATTGCTCGCAAGTCTTTGGTGGCCGACGATGTACAATGATGTGCGGGAATGGGTCGTCAGATGTGACACTTGCCAATGGGTCGGGAAGCCGCTGAAGAGAGATTTCATGCCACTTCACCCCTCACACATGCAGGAACTTTTTGAGAGATGGGGATTAGATTTCATTGGACCACTGAAGGTGAGCAAGACTCGACGGTGCCGATACATCATTGTTGCAACGAAGTACCTGACCAAGTGGGTGGAGGCACGTGCGCTACCAGATAACTCGGCGGTCAGCACTGCAAAATTTATTTATGAACAAATCATTACCAGGTATGGAATCCCGTTACAATTAACAAGTGATAGGGGAGGTCATTTTGTTAATCATGTTATTCGACTGCTCACCACTCAATTTAAGATTTATCATTCATTGTCGAGTCCGTACTATCCAAGAGCAAACGGACAGGCGGAGGCCACCAATAAAATCCTAGTATCCATCATCTACAAATTCAGCACAGTTGAAGGTGCTGATTGGGAGGAAAACTTACCTGCTGCCCTATGGGCTTACCGCACGGCATACAAGGTGACGACAGCGCACACACCATTACAGTTAATGTTTGGATAGGAAGCAATAGTCCAGCGGAATTCATGATCCCGAGTCTCCGAATAGCATTGGAAAGCAAGTTGGATGACAACGGAAGCTTACAAGAGCGGTTAAATAATTTGAATAAGCTGGAGAAGAAACGGTTGTTGGCACAGTGGGCGACGGAAGTGGCACAGAACAGACGCAAGGTCTGGCATGATAAGCATCTGAAACATAGCAGATTCCAGCCGGGACAGTTAGTATTGAAGTACGATGGCTGCAATGAAATCAAGCCGGAAAAATTCAAGGTGCGGTGGGTTGGACCATACCAGATCCGGGAGGTTGGCGACAATGTAGCAATCAAATTGGCGACCTTGGACGGACAGGAGATGGCTCAGTCAGTTAACGGATCTAAATTGAAAATATACCACGCAAGAAGGATGTCGTCGTCGCCCAGTACTCACATGAATCCTCCGTCGTCATCAGTAAAGGACTGTGAGGTGACGACGCCAACTGGAGGTACCTCTGTTATCTAATTTGTTGAAAAAAAATATAAAAAATAAAAAACAAATAAATAAATAAAATAAAATAATTTTAAAAAAATAGGGGGGGGCCCGCGGGCAGTCTGTCCGCGGGTGTAAAAAGAAGCAAAGGTCCGCGGACAGTCTGTCCATGGGTAAATAAAAAGCCCCACGGGCAGCCTGTCCGCGGGCTCCAATTTTTTAAAAAACTCCTCCGTCGGATTCCTGCTGGTCAATTCCCTCCTCCAGCCGGTCGTGCCGCGGAAGACTTCTCTACGGGGAGGTTATCGAAACAGAACCAAATAAAACAAGCGGTGTTATTACATGATAGTTACCGAGTTGTATATGTCTGTAACAAGAGTTGCGATAATGAGAACTTGTGACAATAAAGGAAGTGAGGACCAAGAATTGGAATGATACAGTGTTAAGCGTCCACATTAAAGCAACGACCACGGTTCCATTGTACCATGCTCGAGTTGGAACCCGACCCACGTTGCAATAAACGAAGTGAGTGCAAATGACAGGCTCGCGGAAAGGGATGATCCATGAGGGACCAAAGCTGCGATCATTTGTATTAGAACCAGAATGTGGAGGACCCGGATGAACATGTAATTACTGCACTGTGGGAATTCGACTGTGACATTCGAGTTGTTCATACGGAGAAACTGTTGCTTGTTCGAAGGCGCCATTTGACTAGCAGCAATTGCCAAGAGTTTCGAGAAGCACACTAATTTCGTCAGGGAGGAGAAATTGCAAAGAAAAAGCTCTACTTGGTTCAATTCGGGTTGATATTTCTGGCGGTTATCGTCATGATTGACGGTAGAGAAGTTTCAGTGAAAGATTGATTGGGTTTTGTGTTTCTTTAAGGAGGAGGGATTGAGATTTTTCTGGAAGTTACTAGCTACCTTATAGGAGTGCTGGTGTCGTCGGATTGGCTACGACACGTTCTTTTACCTCCTCCAAGGGGTGAGATTGCATTTGTAACAGACGGAGAAAACCTATATAAGGAGAAATAAGCCATTTTTGCATGGAGTCAGCGGGCAAGCTGAAGCCGTGGAAGAGTCAGTTGGCAGCTAATATGGAAAAGAATTCAAGAGTTTTGGCATCGGGGATTCGAGTTGCAGGCCCCTCCGGTTCCAGTAGCAAGAAACAGAAGACCAAGGAGGAACTCACTTATCTCACCGTCCAGTTTGAGAGTCTTAGTGGGAGCGAATGCCGAAAGTGGTGGTAGGAGACCCCGGAGGCAGACCAGATTAAACAGATTTTGATGCGGGCACAGGTGCATTGGGCCATCTAGCTTCCCATCTTTTCCATCTGGTTGTTCGAATCAGTATTGCGCACCATGATAAAGACATATAGCGCCCGGAGCAAAACAAGTACATTCCTATACAAGCAGCAACAGATGACGGTGTCCTTTAAACCTAGGGATTTCACTAGGGTTTTCGGCATCCCTGGCCCCGATGGGAGGAAAGTGGAAATCAAGAACCATAAACTCTCACAGGAACGGAAGGAGCATTGGATAGATCTAGTGTGCCGGGATCTTACACCCATCGAGAGGGAGGCAGCAGTTCAGGGGACAAAGTGCAGAGGGCTTCGCAGGGACTTTATTCGGGAGGGTCACTGGCGGTGTATCATGGACGTCATCAAGAGCAAGATGACAGGCGCCACTCGAGCTTCAGATATAGCATTGTCACAAATTGTGTTTATGAATGGTATCATGCAGGGATTGGTAAATGATTGGACCTCAATGCTTGCCGACAAGATGGAGGAATTCATGACGCTTCAGCACCGAACATTTTTTATGCCGCACCATGCTATCGGGCTGTTTCTGGAGGCTGCAGCTAGCCAGATTCCACTGGATGATTTTGAGGCTCCTCCAAGGGGCAAGTTGGCAAACGAGGAGCCTCCCATATTCTATTGGCGACACTTGGATACAGGAGGATCAGCAGCAGACCACAAGAAAGTACTCCGTGGACTGGCTGCTTCCAAAGAGACAGATAGCAGACGGGAGGGCACTTCGGTGAGTGACGGGGCTGAGTCCGTGGAAGAAGAGGTGAGCACATCGGCGGAAGTTGACGGTGAGGCAGCGGGTAGTGGGCCCACATTCTTTACCCCTCCTCAACTGTCAACTTCGGCGCACTTGACTACCTTTCCGACAGTCATTCCGCCATTTGGTCAGCGCCATGCCCTGATCCTTATGACTCCTCCAGCGGAGACAAATGTCCCACGGACAATGACGGAGATAGTCCCACAGACAGCGATAGATGTTGCCCCACGGATAGTCGCCAAGATATTGCCAATGGCTGTAGCAGAGGTGATTCCAGTTGTACCAGCAGATGTCACCATCGCAATCTCACAGAGGGCACAGTTGCCACTACCGGAGCCTGAGCCGCAGGTTCAGTTGGAGGTCATTGATTGTGACGCAATTGTCACTGTTTCATCATCTTTTTTAGCAGAGGCCGAGTCAGCCCAGCCAGTACCGGAGGAGAACATGGAGCTCGCGCAGTCGGACCAACCGGAGGTGATGTATAGAACTAGTATGTTTTTGAGGCAGCAGTTCCGACTCACTCTGGCCAAGTGAGGTCCATCCATTCAGTCTCCTACGCATTCAGGAACATCATCGGCGGTACCAAAGCCTCAGCTTCAGGAGGAGGGAATGCCACATGCCGTGGTTGCGCCAACAGTAGAGAAGGCGGCACCAAATGTGGGCATGGCTCCCGCTGATGAGGAGGAGAACAGTGATGTGGAATGGTCATTGGAGGACTTCGCGAAAGAGGATTACGGGTCAGATGAGGATAGGTGCCGGGATTACATCAGGACTATGAAGTCTGCGTTGAAGAAGGGACACGATGTGGCAATTTAGGCCCTGACTCGGCGGAGGGAGTGGCATTTGATCAGAGCATATATTCGTGGGATCTGTCCTCGACGATTTCAAACTTGTTTTGTAGACAGCGGCTGGCCGGCGGTGGAGACAGCTGAGATGTTGGCAGGTTGGGCTACTGAGCCGGAGTTGGGACCTAGTGACACTCCTCTGATGAAGCTGGCACATGAGATTGTGGGATTGTACAAGGATGTTTACTATGGTCGTCAGCGTGCGGAGGCGGACAAGGTTGCAGCAGAGAGATCATTGGCAGCTGAGAGTGAGGCTAAAAAGAAGCTAGCCGCTGACTTGGCCGACCAACAGGCAGCATGGGCCACAGAGCGGGCAGCACTACTGGCAGATATGGCAGCAGCAGTGCAGGAGAGGGACGTGGCTAGGCAAGGTACAGAGGCGACAATCCAAGATAAGGATGCGGCTAAGCACTAGATGCAGTTAGCTAGGAGGCAGGCTATGGATGCGGCGCTTCTTCTAAAGGAGGCCGTCGAGGTTAATTCTCAGATTCAGACAGATCTCCGCATTAGGACAGAGCAGGTGTATGAGTTACGTCGCCAGTAGCACACTTCTGCGACGCCCCCTTCTCTCTAGTATTTCTTCTGTTGTCTATAAGTTGTCTCCTAATTTTGTTAGTCATCAGGAGACGACTGTTTCTTTGGGGGGATGGTGTCAGCTGATTGGATGGTTCCAGCGGTGTTTTTGTAGCCAACAGATTGACTGTCGTCAATGTTTTGTATTTTGTAGCCAACAGGTAAATAGTTTGTAGCGGATGTAATGTTGTGGCCGACGGACTCCTTCAGGAAGGTTCGGCGGTAGTATTTATATCTCGTCTGGGATCATTGTAAATCATCATCTACTATTACGGATGTTATGAAGCATAATATATGTCTGGCATATGCGAATATAATTCTGCTATTCTATTCCATTGTCTGTATGCGTTGATTTCTTTACCAGTACGGTAAACAAAGAGTTTCTTCCGAAGGATTAGAAAGGGTTAGACGAGGTAGCATTTATACTATTAGTTCAATATTTCTAACATAATTTTTATACATTTTCTATTGTACTAACGATTTGTTATAGGTTTCAACATTCAATTCAGGATCCAAATGAAGGGATATTTCAATGGTATCCAAGCCAAGTTCTTGACATCCTGTAGGGTGAATATGATCATAAGTATTTGAATCAATAAAAAAATCAAACTATAAATATAGCAAAGAGACATGGTTATATAAATGATGAATATGTAATGGCCCTTACCAATAGGCCACTAAAAACCACTAATACTGAACTATGGAATTTCGTCAAACACTTGGTGTGCAAACTAAATACACCGCTGAAAGTAAAATGTTGAATAAAGGAAATTGTTGTGCAACAAATCTACTCAAATAACTGATGCAAAAATAGTGCCAATATATTCATTCATTGATAACCAAATGCTTTTACATATGAATATGCGATTTTCATCTCAAGGCATTACAACATGGCACATTACAAATAAACCCTTACTGGCTGAATACAACTGAGAATTTCTTGCAATTACAAACTGAAATGAAAGAACCTGGATTGTGCAAATGCTGGAGACTGAATGCTGAAGGCGAATTAATGAAAATGCAACTCCCAATTGCCCTCCGATTTGCTGACCGTACGGCTTGCAGGTACAGGCGTACATGTACGGACTGATACAGCAGCCACCAAAAATAAATGTTGGGATGAAGGATGCCGAAATTGGTATTGAAATAATCGCCAGGCTCCAAGGAAAATTCTCCCAGAAAATAAAAATCAAACTCCCAGCCAACAATGAGATATGAGCAAAAATGTATGTCCTGGCTAATAATCGAACCCTGCTGGAAATGTCCAAATAAGCCCAACTTGAAGTAGCTGAATACCACTTCCAAAGTGCAACCCTTTAAAGGATATTTCACCTCCTCAGTTATGCAAATCCTTAGGAGACTCCGTTCCCAAAGATCAAATGACAATCTGCAGACCAAGATGGTGCCACAAATGCTCAAAGAGGAAAATAGTGTAAACTCAAAACTTCAGATGTCCAAATGAGAGGCCAAGCACCCTATTTATTCACTTTCCTAAGAAGCCTCTAAGAACTTCTAAAAGTACCCATAAAATATTCTTATGAAATCCCTTTATAATGCACTTTTATAAAAAGTAACTTTATAAAATAAAAGTGCAACTCAACTCAAAATTATAATATTTTGGCCCTGCATAACACGTAAAATAAAAATATAATAAACTCCATCTCTCCAAGAGCAAATAAGACCATCCAATCCCCAAATAATCATCAGAATGACTCTCACCAAAAACATCTGCCTACGAGAGTCCATGATAGGCAAATTCACTAAAAAATAACATGTCACTAAAAAGGGGACATGACAGAATATAAGTTCATGAATAAAACTAATTTCTCATTAAAATGGGAAAAGTAGAGTAAATCCTCATGAGATAGCTAGGTTTCAAGATAGGGACATGGGTTCCAATACCTTGAGGAAATGTACCAAGAGAGTTGCAGACATGCAATCCTAATGCATTCAAGGAACCTACCCATAGACTTGGTGATATTCAGATTTCCATGTAAGAAGAAAGAGGACTTGAGTTCAATATGCTAACTATTAACCTATTAAGGGTTATTAATCATCACCTTATAACTATTTCATTTTAGAAGCATATTAATGTATATCAACCTTTGAAGTAAACGGTTTTCATATAGGAGACAATCTTCAAAGAGATCATTAAGGAAATTATCAACTACAACAAAAGATATTCAAACCATGAAGATCTACTAGAGAACATCTTTTAATTATGAAGTTATCAATTAAATTATGTTTGGTATCATTGAGATAAATCTCCAACTTCGATATATGAGATCTACTAATCAACCTACGAATTGTTATGGGGTGTCATCCAATCATCAAACCTAATAAAGTGATCACCAATCACTATATATATATATATCAAAGCTAAATTACTCGTAGCATGTATTCATAGATCCACCCTAACTCTTGATTATCACTCAACTCAAACAAAGGAAACTGATGAAGTTGTTTATCAAAGGCTAGGGGTTCATTGAGGAAGTTGTAATTCTTGCATAGGTCAATATGCAAGAATTTGCTCAAAAAAGTTCTTCTAGCCGAATTTGACATCGTCTTGGACAATATTGATGACAATCTATGCATTCCAAAGAGGAGTGAATATGGGGTAAGAAATTGCTATGTGTCAGTGTATCCCATTCTAGTTATTAATGACTATCCAGCCTTTGCAAAGAGAATCCTAACTATCTAAAGGAACTGCCATTTTCTTTTGACCATTATGCATATTCACTCTAGGAAGGATTGGAAGGGACTGGCATAGTTCTTGGAGGTGGATAAAGTAGAGCACAGCGATGAAGACTTTGAGGTAGATACCACCAAAGGGGAAATGCCCAAGGCCTTAAGCAAAGACAAGGCCCATGTTTGAACTAGACTTATAGGCTAGATCTTAAGTATAGACAACTTGCGATAAATAATTTCTTTTATCTAGACTCTATTCACCCTTTCTGTATGGGCAGATGAAATGTTTATAACATATTTAGCTTAAGATTGTGGCTTTCTACATAATACTAGTATTGTATAAAGTTCAAACTCTTAATAGAAACTTCCCTTAAATATTAGTATAGGCTCTTTTATGCATTTCTTATCATGGATTTCCACACTGATGGTCTCATTACTGAAGCAAGAGAAGCTTTTATTAACATTGTGCTTAACTAGTTAAGGTGGATGGCTAGTTTGCTTCGAAGGATGGTTCAATTTGTTCTTTACGTATGTGGGCCCAATTTCAAGTATGGGGTTGGATCAAGTGGTTGCTTTTCGGATTCATTATCTTTGGTTGTGGGTAATCTCTCTATGTTTTTTTTAGTGTGTATATATGTATATATATACACATGTTTTTAATTTTATTTTGTTTTAGTTTTTTCTCTACAACTATGCTTACTATCATATGTTTGGTCACCTTTTCTTTCTTCCCCCCTTTTTGTTAAAACCCGTGTTTTAGTCTAGGCAGATTTTTGAGCCATTGATTGGCTTGGTTTTTTGGGGTGTTATTGTTTATGATCCTTGGTAGCCCTTTTTCTAAGCGAGGCTGCTCCCGTACTTAATTGATTTGGTGGTCTTTTTGCTCTTTTAGGTAATCTTTCATTATGTGCTTTATTGGTGTTTTGTCTTGTTTTCGGGGTTGTGGGCTTGTCTCCTTTAGGATCCATGTTGACCTTGTCTTCTTCGGAATTTGTTCGTTGTTCATTATGTGGTTGGTTGTTCTTAGCCTTTCATTCTCCAAAGGCTAAGAGGAGAAACAAGGGAGAAATCGATTTATTATTTGTACGGTTATCAATTATATGAATATTAATAGATAAACTTATATTTAATCAATGTTATAAAGAAACAAAATAAAATGTCTCTAGACGGATCCACCTCCTCATGTTCCTAGAAGCTTCTCCTCATGGTTCTAGAAGCTTCTTAGAAGAGCCACCTCCTTGTGTCTCTAGAAGCTTCTTTAAAGATCCACCTCCTCATGTTCCTAGAAGCTGCCCCTTATGTTTCTAGAAGTTTCTTGAAGGACCCACCTTCTCATGTCTCTAGAAGATTCTTGAAATAACCACCTCATCATGTTCCTAGAAGCTTCTTGAAGGATCCACCTCCTCTTGGAGAAAAAGTATAAATAAGGGGACAATTAAGATTTTGACCATCGAGTTCTTGAGAATTGCTTTGATATGTTCTTTTGTGGACACAAGTGTGGTTAATAGATATTGTGTAGCCGATAGGTTGACGTCGTCAGTAGATATTGTGTAGCCAACGGGTTGACGCCGTCGGTAGATATTGTGTAGCCAATGGGTTGATGTCGTCGGTAAGTGTTATGTAGCCGACAGACCCCTTCGGAAAGGTTCTTCGGAATGGTATATGTACACCATGGGAAATCATTGTAATCATGATCATAAGCTTTATGTAATCTCTTGGCATATGCGAATAATAAAGGAGTTCTGCTATTCTTGTTCATTGTCTGTATGCATTAATCTATTTACCCATGTGGTAAACATTTGGCATCGTTGCCTAATGGACCTGGAACAAAGGTAGAGGAATGCAAACTAATGCCAAATCAGCTTAACAAGGATAGAAATAAGCGAACGGGAAAAGATGGAATACACACCGCACAAGAAAATTTAATTTTGGCACAATAGGCTGAACGCAGATGGAGATTTCAGCAACTTACCGACGGATACCGAAGCACTAAGGAATTGTTGGAGGAGACTCGACAGCAGGTGGAATTGGTGGAAGAAGCAAGGGAGGAATTTTTGAACCCATATTCACCGAGGGAAGAGAATCTAGACGGAAGGGAATTAACTCGCACGACTCGGAGTGCCGAAGGAGCACGAGCGTGGAGTGAACTCTTCGTCTGTGATATACTTCCGGAACGAGAAGACCCTTCTCCACCAAAGGACACAATTGTTGGAAATAAGACAACTGTCAAAGAGAGCGCCAATGTGGGAGTGCAGAGCGCCGTTGTAGGAGTGCAAAGCACCGATGAGGAGTGCAGAGCGCCGATGTGGGAGTGTAAAGCGCCGGCGTGGGAGTGCAAAATAGCACCGGTGTGGGAGTGCTGAACAATGCCCGTACATCCAATCAAGTAATAATGGTTGGACCGAAGGAAAAGTTGCCAAAGTTTGATGGTGATGGAATAGCCGATCCAATCCGACACTGTAAAACATGCAAAACAGGGCAAATGGCATAACAGATACAAATGAATGGGTCCAACAATTTTCAGCAACCCTAAGGGGGGTAGCAATTGATTAGTTCACCGATACAGATCCCCAAAAATCAACCAATTGAGACAACATTAAAAAGAAGTTTATCAGCGAATTTCAACTGTTGCACGACAACAATGAGATTGTAGCAGAGATATACAACACGAAGGAAGGAAAAAACAAAACAATTCGAGTGTATGCCATAAAATTAAAAGACTTAATAAACAAGATGGAGAGTAAGTCGGCAGATGGGTTGCAAAAGAGATGGTCCATTGAAGGACTACACCTGAAGTTGAAGAAAAAAATGAAGATTGTGCCGCCATCGTCATACACTGAAGCATGCAATCGGGCGATGAACTTGGAAAGTGAGCAGAAAACAAAGAAGAAGAAGAAGAGTAGCTCATCCGAGTCAAACGACAATGTGTCTTCAGAAGAAGAGAGCAGCGATAACGAAAAAGGTAGCAAGAAGGTCTGAGCTCTCCACAAAGATATGATCCGAATGATGAAAGAATTTAAGAACATGCAGAAAGAGACGAAGGGAAACGACCTCTAGTGCACAGGATGCAAGACGTAAGGACACACGAAAGGATCCTATCCGAAGACCCAGTTCTATGAGATTTGCTAAATTATGGGACATTCCTTAAAAGAATGCCCGTTCAACATGAAAGCAAGAGGACCTCAGCAAGTACTTCTCACACAGGAGGCTTCTGTGGCAGGAGGGAGCAGAAACACCAGCAACAAGGGTGCCACGTCGAGAGGGTACAAAAATAATAGGCGAGGTCAAAACAACAACAATGCTAACAATAATAATGGAAGCCACAGCCGAATTCAATATGACGCGAATGGGTGCCTGATGGTACAATGCCGCGCATTCAATTTGTGAGGCCACTTTGTCCGAGACTGTACAATGGAAAATGCACCGAAGTTGTTATGCAAATGATGCGGTCCTGGAGATCATGAGGATGCCAAGTGCCCGAAGTCAAGAGTGAGTTTAATCACCATCGGGACAGACGAAGAGGAGGTTCTGGCAATCACACGGAAGCAAGCAAAACTATACCCCGACCCAACGGAAGAAAAGAAGAGGCTGGAGGAAGTGCGAACGAAAATTGAGAAAGCAACGCAAGCGAAGAAAGCACACTTGAAGGACACTGCCGATACCTCAGCAAGGAATTGCGCGGAACAGAACATCATACGACAGATATTACAAACTGAAGTACCAGTCAAAATAAACGATCTATTACTCAGAATGCCTCAACTCCGATCGACACACAAACATCGCTCCGGCTACTAATTACCAGGAGAATGTGGAAGGGAGAAGGAAAGTGGAGCAAGTATGGCAAACGGAAGGGAGAAGGAAAGCGGAGCAAGTGTAGTGGACCCAATGCTGCTAGCCCTCACATCTGGACGGCATCCGACGGTCATCAAAATGGGAATTCTAGGAACTATTCTGACAGACACAATTGTGGACGGAGGGTCCAGCGTGAATGTGTTACCCGAGGATACCTGGAAGAGGTTGGGACAACCGACGTTGTGGCCACCTACATTCCAATTGCTAACAACGGACCAAGACGACATTAAACCTCTTGGCGTCCTGATGGCACAACCAGTGACTATTGGAACACAGCCATTCCTACTCGACTTCATCGTCATCCCACTAAAAAGGAGAGGATACGACACCATTCTGGGTCATGGATGGCTCATGCAAGCAAAGGTCAAACATGACTAGAAGAAGAACACACTATCAATGGAAAGCAGGGGACGACGATTCATTATTGATTTACACACACAAATGGTGGGCAAAAAAGTCATATCATCTAATTCCGAAGAAGAGGATGAAGGAAAGTAGCGATTGGAACCCAATAAAGAGGGAGTCCTACGGTTGGAAGGTGGGTCGACGAATGATTATTTGGATTCGGTGAATGGCCTTTTCCATTGGCAAATGGAGGATTACGAGCTCTTTCCGAGCTGTAATATGTTAAGGGTCAACGAATGTGAGAAAGAAGAGGAAAATGAATGTTCGAAGGAATATAGAGAAGTGGAAGAAGGAAAGGCAGTTACGGCTGAAGCTGTGGGAAAAAACATACAGTACGAACTCAGAAAAAGGAAAGATCCCACCATCTGATACACGGTGAACGAACTGCGCAAAAAGAAAAGAATACACCACGCCACGAAATTAGTAGAAAGGTGCCAACAACAAGGAAATAAACTAGATGAGCGATGACTGCAGGCACAATGGGCCATGAAAGTTACACAAAACAGGCGTAAGACTTCTTTTCTAAGAAGTACAAACCAAGTTGGAGGCAAGAGTTCTTCTCAAAAAAGTTGTACCACAGGTATGGGATCCGGATCAAAAGATAAATATGTTGGGATGTGCTCCACAGGGGGGGAGAGTAGGCATAATTTTAGTAAATTTGGGTACACATCAGCATCTAATGCCATCTCTTCAAATGGTTCATCTAGTTCTCGGTTCTCTAAGCATTTGGCCAATGAGGACGGATTCAGGTAGGAGAGTCCCTAATGGTCGTGATTCAGTAAGGACTCAACATAAGGGGAAGGTGTCGATGGCAAGCAATACAGTTACTCCAGTTTCGCAAAGAAGTTCCGTGGACGGGGTGTTTGGCGAACTGTTCCATGGACACTAAGTGTCCTGCGGAAGCATGGTCGCGGACACAGTGTCCCACAAATGCGTGTTCGCAGACACCTACACCCCGCGAGAAGATTTTTGCGGACTATGTTAGATCTTCGTGGGCTATGCTTTACTTTTCCACGGACGATGTTTTCAATATCCACGGGAGGTGCTTTAGTCTTCCGTGGGCTGTGATTTAATCTTCGTGGGGTGTTTCCGTGACTTATGCATTAAACTTCCATGGCTGGTGTTTTGAAGTCCCATGGGTGGGCTTTCAACCTTCCGTGGTTATATTTTAAACTCGAGCAGACATCCTTTCCTCCACGGACTTCTATTTGGCTTCTGCAACTTCCCTTCTCCTCCGCAGGTGGTTCCTTGTCTCCCGTGGATTGTTTTTTTTGTCTTCCGTGGCTCTACATTCCACATCAAACAAATGCAAGGGGTGTTTTCTGTGAAGTTTTAGCGAAAAGAGGCATAGCAACGGACGAGCAAAGGAAGGAGCAACAAAAAAAAAAACTCAAAGATGTTTGGAATGAATAATGTATGATGTCGAGGGGAAGGGAAAGATATAAACAGGTAGGAAACATAAGCAATTGCCAGAAAGAGTGTGGGATTAGAAGAAAATCACAAAAATGGTGTATTCCAGAGTTTTGTGTGGCCCCCTAGACCACTAGTCAGTTCAGTTATCAGTCGTGGGAAGTGTGACCAGTTGATGAGACCTGGAGTTGCTGCAGGCATGGAGTGGTTGCATACTAGAGGTGGAGAGAGCACTGGAGCAAGCCCTTCGAGAGGGATGTTACGCTTTGAGGCACTTGGAGTAGGTGTTGGACGTGAAGCTGTCTTGGTGGATACATAGAGAGCTCGGGAGGAGCTGATCATCTAGTTGAAGGCAATATAGGGACACTTGGCTCAGGGTACCTGGGAGTTGGAAGCAGAGAAAGCAGCACGGGTGGCTATCAAGGTCAACTTGATTAAGGAAATAGTATTGTGTTAGCAGAGGCTATAGATGCAACGTGGGTTAGAGACCAGTTTGGTGCAGGCATGGGACGAATGTGAAAATGGTGCGACAGAAACAGATCTATCTTGTTGTAATTAGTGAGTTAATGTATTCTGTTTGTTAATTTGTCTCGGATATTTTGTAATTGTCGTCCAGAGAGGACTTTTTCTTTGGGGGGGATAATGTCATCAGTAGATATTGTATAGCCGGCGGGTTGACGTCATTGGTAGATATTGTGTAGCCGACGGGTTGACATCGTCGGTAGATATTGTGTAGCCGACGGGTTGATGTCGTCGGTAAGTGTTATGTAGCTAACGAACCCCTTTGGGAAGGTTCTTCGGAACGGTATATGTACATCATGAGAAATCATTGTAATCATGATCATAAACTTTATGTAATCTCTTGGTATATGCGAATAATAAAAGGAGTTCTGTTGTTCTTGTTCATTGTCTGTATGCATTAATCTATTTATCCATGCGGTAAACACCAAGGTTTTCTACAAAGTTACATCATTATTCATTGGGAACGATCACTCCCCTTGATAAGCATAACTGAGGTGGTGAAACATCCTCTGAAGTGTTGCAGCTGTTTGGGCGAGAGATATTCAATCTTTCACATTGGTATAATTATGTTCAGACTTCATGGAGCTCTACTTGGTATGAGAGAGCTTCTAAAGAACATTCCTTTTTAAGCCAAGAGTCTTGGCCATCACTCAATGATTGTAATCAGTCATTTGCATTTTCATTCTAATACAATGATTAGATGTTTTTTAAGACTTTTGCAAGCATTTCTATTGTTACCAATTGAAGTGAAGCATATTAGAAGCAATTCGCGAGATATCCCTATGTGTAAAGTGTTTGATAAAGTCAAAAATCATAAAATTGGAATCAGAATTAGTAAAAGATATTGCAGTGGTATTAGAGAAAAGTTCCTGCCATCCTGTGATCCAGCTGATCGATGAGTGAGAGAGAAAATCAGATACTATAGTTGAGAACCAAGAAGGCAGCAGTACAACATTCCACTAGTACCAAAGAAAAGCACACTTTCAGGGGCAATTAGGGGAAAGAACATGGCAGAAGAACAAAGACTTTCAACTGAGGACAAAGATGCAAAGGCTGAAAGGAAATTTGATACAATGCTTGACATGAGGTCGCGCTTATTGGCAAAAATGGTCCAACAAACAACTCAGTATCAGCAGCCACCACATCACAACAATGGAAGGGAAAGAACTGTTCAAAGTGCTACAATCACTAGAGGATCAGCCTCTTGACCCCTCTTTCCTAGCTTTACACCAAGAGAAGAACAACACATTGCAACTGCTGTACCTTTTGATGATGAAGGTAGGCAAGCCTATTTAGAGTATAGCACATTACCTTCTGATTTGAGAGAGCAATGGACCTTTGATCAGTTCATGAATCCAAGGGATGGGAAAAATAATGGAAGAAATGGGCAACATGCTCCGGCAAGAACGGATTATCAGCAAGCTCTTGGGTAAGATTACATTAGCCCCTTTTAATGGGAGTAACAAGAGTACAGCTAGGTCGTGGGTACAAAAACTTGATAACTACCTTTCATTGAGACCAATGCCTGAAGAAAATGCCATCAAATTTGCGACACTACACTCGGAGGGAGCTACTCATGAATGGTGGTACCATGGTTTGGTCACTCTTGGTCATATTCTCATTATGACTTATGATGAATACACTAATAGATTGATTGAGAGATCTGATGTTAAGGATCCTAAAGTGAGTTTTCGAGAGTTGGCACAATTGAAACAACATGGAACTCTTGAAACATATGTTGCTGATTTTCAGAGGTTATCAGCCATGGTTCCTGATATGAGTGAGAGGCGATTAGTGGCCTGTTCACTAAGGGGTTGATGGAGCCCTTGAAGGGATGGCTATGTTGGTGTTTTGTCTTGTTTTCAGGGTTGTGGGATTGTCTCCTTTAGGATCCATGTTGACCTTGTCTTCTTCGGATGTTTGTTGCCCTACATCAGTGGTGGTTGTTCGTTATGCGGTCAATTGTTCTTAGACTTTCATGCTCCAAAGGCTAAGAGGAGAAACAAGGGAGAAATCAATTAATTATTTGTAAAGTTATCAATTATATGAATATTAAAAGATTACCTTATACTTAATTAATGTTATAAAGAAACAAAATAAAATGTCTCTAGAAGGATCCACCCCCTCATGTTCCTAGAAGTTTCTTAAAAGAGCCACCTCCTCATGTCTCTAGAAGCTTCTTGAAGGATCCACCTCCTCATGTTCCTAGAAGCTTCTCCTTATGTTTATAATAGCTTCTTGAAGGACACACCTCCTCGTGTCTTTAGAAGCTCCTTGAAAGAACCACCTCCTCATGTTCCTAGAAGCTTCTTTAAAGATCCGCCTCCTCTTGCAGAAAAAGTATAAATAGGGGGTCAATCAAGATTTTGACCATCGAGTTCTTGACAATTGCTTTGATATGTTCTTTTGTGGAGCCAAAGGTTTCTACAAAGTTACATCATTAGTCATTGGGAACGATCACTTCCATTGATAAGAATAACTGAGGAGGTGAAAGATCCTCTAAAGGGTTGCAGCTGTTTGGTGAGAGATATTCAATCTTTCACATTGGTACAATTATGTTCAGATTTCATGGAGGTCAACTTGGTATGAGAGAGCTTCAAAAGAACACTTCTTTGTAAGCCAAGAGTCTTGGCTCACTAAATGATTCTAATCACTCATTTGCATTTTCATTCTAATACGATGATCAGATGTTTTTGAAGACTTTTGCAAGCATTTCTATTGTTACCAATTGAAGTAAGCATATTAGAAGCAATCCACAAGATATCCCTTTGTGTAAAGTGTTTGATAAGGTCAAAAATCATAAAATTCGAATCAGAATTAGTAAATTACAAACCAGGAATGGCAGTTGTATGATATTAGTTTTAGGTAGTTATGTGTGTATATTGTTATTCTGTGACATTTTGGGTTTGAATGCATTGGCCTAATTGTATTGAAAATAGTTTTCGAACCTACATATTGAAGGTGGGTGATGTAATTGATGAAATTATTTTCGAGATGTTATAAAGGACTTTGGGTTCTCTTGTCAAGACCCACAATTTATAAAGCGGGTTTTATATGTTGATCTGGACTGTATAAGTCTCAGGCTAAACTAAAAATTTCCTTAATTCTGCTCTTTCCTACCAGTGCCTGCACCAAATGGAGTTGTACTTTTAAAAAAATACCAGCATCAACCTCTTACTTATATAAAAAAACATAAAATAAAGGCCATGGCACTTTTTCCTTGGCAAATTAAGTTATAAGTTACTAAAAAAGAGGGCCATTTATAATCATGGGAAAAAGGCCTTGAGGTTTGAACTTAGGAGAAGAAATAAAAATTTATTAAATAAAACATTGAAACCTTAATAAAGTTCGAAACATTTGGAAGAAGAATAGAAAAAGTTAAAAAGGAAAGTTGGGCTTCATTTTGGGGAACTCCAGATTATTATTTTCATCAACTATTTGATATTCTAGGTAGAGTTTGAGCAGTATTTTGGCTTCCAAGAACAAAAAAACTTTGAAGTAGAGGGGGCTGAATAAAACTGCAGCCTTCCAAGTATCGATTTTCATCACAAATCAGATCTATTCTCAGAGACAAATTGAATTATTGAGAAGTATTGAATCAGAACTGCAGAAATCAAATTGTTTGTGTTCAAAAGAGCAGATTTGAAAATTGGCAGCAAATTTATATTATTCCTTCATCTCCTAGCCTAGCCATACACTTCTAGGCAAGGCTGACATCATTTATGGTGGAGAATCACATTGAATCATGTTGTCTTTCATTTTGTCATCAAAAAATAGAGGCAACACTACAAAACTTTGCTAATTAAGTTTCATATTTCTCTAACTCACTATATGGTTGGCGAACATTGGTCAATTTATCCTTCCCGATTCATATTATGAGTCTTTTTATTGAAGGTTCTCGTCAAATCGCTTTTGTTTTTGGAAGCTTGTTTGGAATTGTCAAATCTAGTAACATATACTTGATTTTTAAGGCCTTCAAAGTCCTTTTTTGCATTTTTATGAGTTTGTTTGGATTGTTTTAATCTTTTTGTTTCCTTCAATCTCTTGCTTGCAGTCACGCCCTCGTTTCGAGCTATTTTGGGACTTAATAGGAGTTATTAATCAAAAGTTATAAATATTTAAGTGCATGTGTAACCACACTTCAGAATCCCAATTGCACATTTTGAATATTGATGTTATTTTGCACTTTTTGAAATTTATAACTTAAAATCACTTTACCATATGTTTTTAAGTTATATACTTGCACTTTTTGATCTTTTAAGTTACAACTTAGGTCACTTAAGTTATAAAGTGCACCTTTTAATCTAATTTGATGTTATGCTTGCACTTTATTGTTATTACTTAAATCACTTAAGTGAAAAATCTCACTTTTTCAACCCATTTACACATGACACACAAAAATGTTGTGTAATTTGTAATGGACCCCAAAATTCACTTAAGTGAATCAATTAGACATGTGCAAATTAGATATAACAAATTCCTATAAGTCATTTACATATGTAGTTGGGGAAATATGTAATTGCACCCAAAAAGTCAGATTTTGCTTGTTTTTCCTCATTCCAAGAAGGAAATCACACCTTTTTAGGCCAAATGCATAGTGCATATGACATCTTAAAATATGCAATGTGTATTTCTTCTCCAAAACCACAATTGGCTTATAAAAACCACCTGTTTTCTACCAAAACCACTTAGTTGGGTGATTTGTATAAGCATTTTAAATATGCTTTTCATTGTGAAAACATCGATTTTCTTACTTACATGTAAATGCACTATGCAATCTCCTCCAAGAAGTGTGACTAACTCCATACTTGGCATTTTATGCAATAGGGCAACATGCAAATGAGTTTAAAAAGTTTGATCATGCATTTAAGAGTAATATACTAATATGCAATGTGTAAAATGGCTGGAAAAGCCCAACTTGCCTTTCTATTGCCATTTACTCAACAATTTTAAATATGCAAGTCACTTGGAAAAGTGCGATTTGCATATTGCCTCCAACTCCAATGTGTATTTGCAAGGGAAAAGTGTGATTTGCACTCAAATGGCCAAAATGGAATGTCTAAATGATCTCAAAAAGTGTGATCTGCACTTTGCATTTGTATAGTGTCATTCCTGATCTATGACTTCGTATGACTTTATTCCTTCTATAGGAGTGCATTCATAGGGTTCGTACGGATGTGACAAGTCAAATGTGCCAAGGGCGTACGACCTGAGCATGGAATGGTGTCGTATGATGGTCTTTATGAACAATACGGTGGTAGGAGTGTGTGTATGGGCTTATATGTCCGTATAGTGAAACCATGATAGACTACGATTATGTTTGTATGGTGAGGCAATGCAGCTTGTGGGTCATACAGTGGTACGATGGAGGGAAGAGTGGATGTGTTGTGCGAAGGAGGATGACATACAGAGGTATGGAGTAGGATTGTCGTACTATGATTTGGTGTGACGATGAGAAATGAGGGAGTCGATGTAATGCCTTCGAGGTAGGCAAGCCATACGGCTAGATGTCAGAACAAATGTGCACTATTAATTGGATGCCAAATATAAACAAGATATTCACCAACAACAATATCCACCAAGGAAAAGAAATATATGCAAATTGTCACCGAACATAGAATTTATATTAGCAAACAAAGATGGCGCTCCAAATGTGCCAAATCCGAAGCAAAGTAGTATAGAGACGAAATAGGATGAGGGCTGAATCCCACTGAAAAAACGAATAGCCAAGTAGGGAAGATCTTCCACTTCCAAAATAGCGAACAATACTGAACTCCAACAAGATTTTGCAATACAATAAAATAATCCCTCTCACATACCTACAACAACTAACCCGGTGGAAATATATACCCCATCGGAGGAAAACTCTCAAGAGAAAAACAACGTGCTGACACATGACATAACAAACACCTACACCTATGGAAAATTAAAGGTAATCCTAAGATATACATAAATCAATCGGGCCCCCAAATAAAAGTTATTATTTTATTTTTATTTAATGACGGGGATATTACAGCATTAAAATGCAATATGCATTTCAATGCCAAAACTGCAATTTCACATGGAAAGGGCATATGTGTAATGTGCAATAAGGCTAGAAAAGCCCAATTTACATAAGATATCTTTTTCCAATGTGCAAGGCATCTTAAAAGGAGTGATTTGCTTGAGCATTTAACCTACATGCTCTTGGTCATTGCATTTCAACTATGTAAATGCTGATGTAAACCACAATTTGCATCAAGAAGAGGAGAACAAAATATGCAATGAGGCTAGAAAAGCCCAAGTTGAACTAAGACTCTCATTTCACATATGCAAAGCACTCCAAAAAGTGTGTTTTATTTGGGCATTTGAGTTTGCATGCCATTAGTGTCTTCATTTACCTCATTTTTTAAATATGCAAATGCTTTCAAAAACCATGATTTACATTGAAAGGCCATTTCCAACATACAAACAAGATGGAAAAATGTGATTTGCACTTAGGGAGCACATTTGCATCATTTAAAATATGCAATAGCACATGAAAAGTGTGATTTAGGGCTGGGAGAGTATTTCCAAAGGCATTGATCATCATATGCAAACATATTCAAAAATCTCGATTTTAGAGAAGAGAGTTTTATACCACCTTCTTCTTGCTCCAAGTTTTTCTCTTTGCTCTCCGAGTAAGTGTAAGATTTGGGTTTTGTTGCATTTATTGTTCTTGTTGCTTATTTGATGCATTCTTTTGTTCTTTGCTTTCCATTTGTTTAGTTGCAGCCCTGGATTTTTTATCTAATTTGATAGATAAGTTCAAAACTCGCATTCTTTGTAATGCAAAAAGCTTCATCTTCCAAAAATGAAATTGCTTACAAAGATTGAAGTATTATAAGTTATCAAGTTCTATCAAAGCAAGAGGTATGATTTCTTTTCATTTCTTTGTTTTGTGTATACTTTGTGTGCTTCTTGTTGTTTGTTTTTGGTTTGCTTATGAAGAAAAAGTTGAAATTTCTCCCAAAGATTGCATGTATCTTTCCATATTTCCAGCCTTCGTATTCATTCCATTTCCAATTTTTGCCCAACTCCACACTTCCCAAATATGTAATTGGATTTCTAAAACCCGATTACACATTTGTATATATTGAAAATAGCTATGTTCCCCCAAGTTTCCAAAACGGGGACGATGAGGGACAGCAGGACGGGTTTCCAGGACAGCAAACTTTTTTGCCAATTTTGGGGAAGAGGGGGGACGGCAAACGAGGACAGCAAAAGTGACATTTTTGCTTCTTCTTCTTTTTTAAAAAATTTTGTGTTAAAAAATTGGGGACAGATGCAAGTCCCCAATGAAGTCCCCGAGACGGGGATGTCCCCGTCCCCAAAACGCTGGCTTTTTTGGGGAGGACGCGTCCTCGAGGAACATAGGAAAATAGTGATGCAAGTCCCCAATGAAGTCCCCGAGACGGGGATGTCCCCATCCCCAAAACGCTGGCTTTTTTGGGGAGGACGCGTCCTCGAGGAACATAGGAAAATAGTGAGTTTTTCATCACATGTAAATGCATTCCTATAACCTGATTTTGGGGAAAGCTCACATTTTAAAAACACAAAACTCTTATCCATATTCACCCACTTGCATTCTCATCCACTCAGCCAAGAGGCCATATTTTGTCCATATGCAATCCACCTTCAAAACCCCGATTTTGGCCATTCTTGCCCAAAATACAAGTTGTTTGAAGTTCGAACCATTATCAGACTTCCTAAGTGTTCCAAAAGTATCTAAATCATACTTTGAATACTTATCCCTCATAGATCCGTCTTCGTTATTCAAATCTCAAATTCCCTCATGGATCCAATCTCATTAGAATATGTTTTCACCCTTTGGAACTTTTGTGTTGCGGAAAATTCTCCAAGTCACGACATGCCTAAGGAATCCACACATTCAAAAGGAAAAAGGCAAGATGAAGTATCAATTTGATAAAGAGTTGGCACATACTTCTCTGTCTCAAGTTTCATCTTCATACAATGGAATCACAGATGTAGAAATCGGTCATGTTGATATGACAGCTTTTATACAGAGAATTGATACATCCAATTAGGAAAATATGTTGTGAATCAAAAGAAGTAACATTCACTTAGATTCTACCTTTCCAATGGCAGCCCTAGAACCTGAATTTGTGTGGGAATGTGCCACGCATTTTGACACAAAAACAAAGTCAATCAAGGATGCAGATGAGAAAGTCATCCTTAGTTTACACCTAGATATTACAAGAAAGTTTTTCAAAGTACTAGAGACTTCGGAATGTGTAGACTTGACAAAGGAGAACTCTCAGCAAATGTGGAATGAAAACAAGCTTGATTACATAAAGTATTCTAATGAGAGTTGGCTAATTAACAAGAGAATAAACTTCTCTCGATGGCCAAAGGTGATGCATACAACTAATTTCTCTCAAGAAGTGATTACTCTTCTTAGCCGAGTTCGTGATCTCGAAGAATCCAACCATTTCGGACCATAGATGTACAAGTTCATTTATCAAATCCTTGAAAGAGCACATCTATTGGGGAGAAATCTTAAGTATGGCAATATGTGAGCAGTTAGTTTATGTAAAGAGCTCCCTCTCTTTCCACATGAATTCCTACCTTGTCTACATTGCTGCAACTATAGGGACTTTCTCAAGGCTCTCTACCAAGGGAGATAGGGCCTTAGGTCTAGTCTGGAGCTATTATGAACAGCTCACTCTTACACAAAGCAAGAACCATCATATAAGAGTACCAAATGCCTTCCATCGACATTTCAAGTGTCACTTTCATTAAGAGTTGGCAAAAAATAGAGTATCTGATGAGGCATGGAAAAAGGTGAGTCGGTATGTGTGCTTGTTTCTAGAATTCCCAGTTTTCACATACATGAGAGTTGGTTGCTTCAAAGGAGAACCCTACACTCTACCAAGGCATCCCACTGACAGAATCATTCTAATGGACTTGGCTAGACAGCTCATGATTGTGCAAGCACATAAGACCACTCAGCGCAAGCCAAGTTTTGGGATCTCTTCTATAAATCCTTTGCAAATTGGCAAGTATGCGATCACCATAGTACACAAGGCCAAGTTTATGGAATTTGAACTACAGATAATCACATTGAAAAAGTTCAAATCAAGAGAAGATTTTGACTACAAAGGGATGAACTCTAAGATGAAGGGAACATTCACCCATATTCATCGCGTGGAAGATGTCTAGAAAGATCTTTGGACAGAAACAAATGGACTATTGTTGACTCTCATTGCAGCTGATCATAGATCTTAAATTAGCTCTTATTCCAATAGGAGTTGAGGATGATGATATGATTTTAGATCCAGAATACCATAGCAGTCAAACTACCAAGCTTCCTCCTGCTCCTATTCAATGGCAACAAAAGAAATATACTTCCATATTTGACCGATTTCAGGCCATCCTCATGAATACCAATTCATGGCTGAAAGGTAAGGGTCTAAAAAGGATAAAACTAAAAGCCGACATTGATTGCAACCATTTTGGTCCTATGGGCTGAAAATCACAAGTTAAGGGTAAGAAGAAAGATGGTTCCTCTACTTCAAAACCAAAGAAGGGCTCTAAACTGAAGACTAAGCAAGGAAAGGGTATTTTTCAAGCATCTCATTCTTCTCCAACTTCACCAGAAGCACAGGATTAAGATAAAGAATAAGAGGTAGTCATCCTTTCACCTCCACAGCGGTCAAAAGCCAAAGAATCACCTATCCCAAATGAGCCTTTCTTGTCTACATTGGACACTGATGTGGGTTCCTTTTCTAGAGTCTTTGTACCCATCATTCCTATCTCAAAGGTGAATGTTTCAACAGTACCTATCTCTTCTGCAGCTCCTCATGCCCTCATAGCAAAACAATGAGAGAATTTGAAAAATGTCTTTGAGACCTCTACTTTCCTACTCTCACAGAAGGTCAAATTTCCCAACTTGATACTTCAGCCACCGGGTTCGAACTATTCATGTCAAAATCATCTCAACAAGCACCCATGATACCAGCTATGTAGACGGATGCATACATCACAACGACAAAGATACAATTAGGATCAATGTCTATAGTAGCGACTATCCCAATCTCTACTGAGGAAGATCTCAGCTTACCAGCATGGCTAAGTAGTGTTACTGTGAAAAGGAGGAATATAGAATTGGCGCCTGATAATCTTTTTCCTAAAAAGAATAAATCCAAGCTGCTAGTACATAGAGCTAAGACTATCTCACGAATCTTTGTTGACTCTAAGAAAACCAAATATGTTAAGATCGCAAAACCCTTGCTAGACAAACTGTCTGAAGAGCTTCTTGCTACAAATTACAAGTTCGCCAAAATTGAACTTGGAAAGCAGTTGCAGTTGGGATGCCAGAAGATGCTCAGGGCATAGTTTCTACCTTGTCCAGACACAATGATGAACTCTAGGAAAGAAATAATCAGCTCAAGCTAGAGAATACTCACCTTCATGAGAATATTCTTTAGAATTCTTCAAAATCCATTGCCACCACACCTCATTCTGAATAGCTGAAGCGGGAAAGAGTTGGTTTGAGCAAATTGTCACAAAGGGCGTTCAGGCCATAATGGACGCACATAAGGTTCTTGGATGCCTTAAAGATATTATAACGAAGCTCAAAAGTACATACTCTTCCTTCAACCAAGAACTAAAAGCCTTGGACGAAGATTTGAGCATCTGGGACAAAATGCCAGAGGAGGCAAACTTGGATGTCTTGACCACATATGAGATCCTCCCATCTTCAAAAATGTTCTATGAATATCAGGGGCTCATGGTCAACAAAGTGAGGCTAATGGAAGGGTTGGTAACAGAAGTGCAAGAAGTACTTAGAAGTTACAGTGTTGTGGAGACTGACATAATAGATTATCTTGAGCAAATGGGATGCAAAGTGTTCACTAAAGATAATAACTTGCCAACAAAGGAAACCATAACCTCATAGTAGACCAAGAGGATCACCCCAGAATTTGAAGCGGATGATTTTGGGGTTCATATGAATAAATTCTCAGCCTATAAGTCCTAAGCAAAGCACCTATGGCAGTTTATTGAAGAGAAATATCAAGCTGTTAAGAAATGCAGTGCTATAGGTATCAAGGAGAATATGGTAGCGTGGAACACAAGAACTCCTAATCTTTCAGTCATCCATGGTTGCATCATTAAGTACAAGGCCTTCGCTGATAATCTACAAGATTAATTCACCATTTTCAACTTTTTCTTCAAGTTCCCTTAAGTGTGTTTTTAGCTTTGTATTCAGAAGATGTGTGTAATCCATTTGCATGCGACCCAATTACACATACTTTCAGTTATGTAATCCAATAAGTCTTCTTTCTTTCTTTGACTTAGTCAAGGAGGTTGAATTTCTCCCACCTTTTTCTTCTTTTTTCTCTCACTCCTTGGCCTATATAAGGGAGTGACCTTCATTGCAAATAATCATATTTTTATATGCAAGAAAGCTCTACAAAATTTGTACAAGCATAACTGTGATTTGTTTTACAAGTTTGAACAAGAGTGAATAGAAGAAACAATTTGTTTTGAAGATGTGTCTGGAAATTGTTGTGGTAGTACAAATTGGAAGCTATGACTGCTATTTGTATTGCTATCTTTAGTTTATGTTAATCTTGTTTGTATTCAGAGCAAAGTGAGTAGAAGAATCAATATGTTTTCAAATTGTGTCTAGAAACGATTGTGGTGATACAAGTTGGAAGTTGTGACTACAATTTGTGTTGCTTTCTTTAGTTCACAAATTTAATTAGAATCAGTTACTTTCATGTTTGTGTGCCAAAATAACTTATAGGTTTAGAATTTAAAAATCAACTACTTCTAGAAGTTTCTGTGCCCCAATAGTAGAGATTTATCTTTAAAGAATTGCATAATAAATTCAAATTCATAGATTGTGTATCAGGCATTGCATGATTAATTCAAATTGATAGATGTTCTTGTTTCATCTTCTCGGCCAATGCCCTGGTACAGTTTTGACAGAAATTATATGGGTGAAATTAAATCAGATTCTAGTCTTAATTTGGAGTTACCCATTGCCATTAATTTCTTTCATGTATTTCTTTATGTCTTCAAGTATTGTATTTTCTATTATCAAAAAATTAGAAATATTGAAAAAGAAACAGAAAAAACCACAGTTCAAAAATCCAAAAACAATAGATAATTGCTGGTCAAAGACAAGGAAACAAACAAAATTCAGAGATTTGCCTTAGAAATCCGGTAGGGGATCTTTCAGTATAAGAATAAGGCATGAGTCATAGACATGAATACATGAAGAGCATGAAGTATGCACACAAATACACATAGGACATAAAGCACATGAATACTCATAAGGCATGAAGCATATACAAAAAATTATGCAGCGTATAACTATGAATTCACTTCAGTCACAAAGCATGCACATCAACACATGTAGTGCATAAAGCATGAAGTATACACATGAATTCACTTAAGTCATGAAGCAAACATGTAAATACACAGTGCACAAAGCATAAAGTATACAAGTGAATGATACACAGAAAAACATGTAACGCATGAATCACACACATGAATACATCCAAGGCACAAATCTCACACATGAATGCATGTAAAGAGTGAATCATACACAAGAATACACTTTAAGGCATGAATCATACATAAGGCATGAAGTCATATAAATGCACATAAGGCGTGAAGTATACATGTTAGTTATGAAGCAATAATTATTTCAAACACGTAAAGCATGATAATATATACTTAATTGCATGCCAATGTAAAGCATGAGAAGTACATAAATACACGTTAGACATCTAAGGCACGAAGCAATACATAAATACACGTCTGACATGTAAGCCATGAAGCAAAACATAAATACACATCAAACATGTGAGGCATGAAGCAATAGATAAATACACATCATACTTGTAAGGCATGAAGCAATGCATAAATACATGTCAGACATATAAGTATGAGGCAAACTAGACATTAGACATGTTAGAAAGTAAAGTCCACCAATATAACTAAGAGGGGAAGGGGGTGAATCAGTTATCCAACTATTATAACAATTTTCAACCTTATTAATCCTTAACCATATAAGCAATATAATCAGCAACCATAACAAGATACTCATACGCAATAACACCAGATATGTTAACTAGGGAAACCCTTAACCAAAGAGAAAACCCCGGTGGGGATGGTACCCACAAAATGTACTAATATAAATGTTCCTTGTTAGAGGATGGACCCTATTAGGAGTCAATAAGATACATTCAGTACATATCAATCCCTGTTAGGAGACTTTGAATCCTATTAGGAGTTGTAGAAGGCAAATGGACCCATTGTCCAAACAGCTTCAGGGGCAAGATCACTGAACTCACTGTTCAACAAATCTTCGTATTATTTCTTGCAGAATAATAGAAATGAACTGTACTTGTACTTCCTCTTCCTCTACCCTGTTAATTGGACTCCCTCTTCTTCTAATCTCGATACTAGATCACCAATTTCACATCCAATAATCCCTTGGATCACTTTCTTGCATTTACTAAATACTCTGCTCGCTTGATCTCAATTACAATGCATACTAATCACAATACATACTTACAATCAAGGAAAATATCCTTCCTTTATACCATGTCCTCAAAACAATTCCTTGAGTTGGCCTTAAGGCTTTCCCAATTAATTATAATAGGACCACATTAATATAATTAATTATATTACAATTACACAACACTATTGGCTCATGGTCTTTACAACTTCTCACACGTGCGACTCCAGACCTTGCGCACTCACTGGCGTCATCATCTGACTATCCACTGTCACTACCTAACCTCACATATCACGATTCTATCATTGTTAGGAGATACAATCCATTCATCAAAAATGCTTCTCAAGAACTTTGTTTGTATATTGTTTGTTGTAAATCAAGCATATCTTTGACTTACTTCATGCACACTTAACCTCGTCATCACAACACAATGCAAAACACGTCCTTAACCATGCTTGACCTGACCATCAATTTTGTCTGTACGACCTCGTTCTTTGTCTATTACTCTGTCAGTCTTCACAGAATTACTGCTATGTTGACATCAATAACAAACACAGTCATGAATGCAACATGTCAATCATGCTAGCAATCTCCACATGCTCTAGCAATGCTTAGGATGCTCCCCCAACCAAATACCATCAACATTCATGCTAACAATCTCCCCCTTTGGCATTGATGGCAACATAGATGAAAAACATCTAAGTTCCAAGAATACCAGAACAACACTCTGTTGTTGCAGCTACTATTCTCTTCTTTTCAAATCCTCTTCATCAATCAAAACTGAAATCCTCTATGACACTGCTTTGTTCTGCATCTCTTTCTGTAGGATCGGCATCAGTTGTTCACACTTTGCTTCTCAGGAACAACTCTCAACTTCTCCCTCATTCAATGTTTCTCCCCATTGACATCAACAACTCAATCTTTCCCTTATTCATACATAGGAGATCTCAATCTCTCCCCCATTAGTCAATCTCTCTTCCATTAGAGGATCTTTTCCCCCATTCATGGTACTACTCTATGCAATCTCTCCCCCATTCACACAATTTCTCCCCCATACAGACATAGGAGATGTTTTTCATGCATACTCTCCCCCATTGACATCAATGACAAAGGCTTCATTATGTCAATCATCTACTTCAAATCTTCAATCAGCTCAAGTGTCCAAAGACACTGCTTTAAATCAACTATCAAGAGTTCTAGACAACTCTGCTCATCTCAGATACTCCCCCATACAGGAAGCATCAGCATTCAATCCAATCAAACAATAGTGCTCTGTTCCACTGGACTGATGCAATCTCTGCATCATCTACTCATAAGTAGGCAGGGGCATAACCCCAAGCATACCTCGCAAATACTCAAATGTATCTTAGGCAAAGGCTTCGTAAAGATATCTAAAATTTGATCTCTTGTACTCACATATTCCAATCTGATTTCTTTCTCTGCAACTTTCTCTCTCAAAACATGATACTTAATGGATATATGCTTAGACTTATAATGCAATACAGGATTCTTAGACATGCTCACTGTACTTGTGTTATCACAATGTATAGTAATAGGATCTGAAAATTCTATCCCAATGCCCTTCAACATCTACTTCATCCACATGATCTGACTACAATTGTTTGTTGCTGCCACATTCTCTACTTCAACTGTACTCTGTGAAATACAATCTTGTTTCTTGCTCAATTAAGAAACCAATCTTCCTCCAAGGAGAAATGCTCTACCACTAGTGTTTTTTCTGTCTTCCATACCGCCTGCCCAATCCACATCAGTATAAGCCATAAAGCGAAATCACTTGATCTATCATACCATAATCCATAATCAGGTGTACCCTTCAAATATTTGAATATCCTCTTTACTGCTGCATAATAAGATTCCTTAGGATCAACTTGAAATCTTGCTACTATCCCAACTGCATTTGCTATATCTGATCTAGTGTGAGTCAAATATTGCAAACCTCCAATCATAGATCTATACTTCTTTTGCTCAATTGTAGGTGTCTCATCTTTGCTAGATAATTTGTGACCAGTTACTATTGGTGTAGCAACAAGCTTACAACTTTCCAAGCCAAATCTTTTCAACAAATCTTTTAAATATTTAGCTGGTGATATGAAAATACCATCACTGTTTTACACAATCTGTAAATCCAAGAAAAACTCTATCTCACCAATCATGTTCATCTCAAACTCATTCTTCATCTCTTCAGCAAACTTATCACTTGCTTCATCATTACCTCTAAAAATTATGTCATCAACAAATATCACAATGATCAACAAACCATTTTCAATTTCTTTCAAATACAAGTTGCTATCTGACGTACCTTTAGCAAATCTAAGTTTTACCAAATACTTATCCAATCTCGCATACTAGGTTCTAGGCGTTTGCTTTAGACCATATAGTACTTTCTTCAATCTACATACCATGTCTTTTTCTTATATTAAAGGAAATCCTTCAAGCTACTCAATATAGACTTCTTCAAAATCTCCATTCAAAAAGGTTGACTTGACATCCCTCTAATACAGTTTAAACTTCCTATTTGTTGCATAAGCCAAGAACATTCTTACTGCTTCCATTCTGGCTACAAGGGCAAATGTTTCTTCATAGTCTATACCTTCTTGCTGTGAATATTCTTTGCATACCAATCTAGCTTTGTTCCTCACAACTTCACCTTGATCATTCATCTTATTTCTGAATACCCATTTAATTCCTATAACATTCTTGTCTTTAGGTTTGGAAACCAATTTCCATGTATCATTCTTCACAATTTGATCTAGTTCTTCCTTCATTGCTTGAATCCAATGATCATCCTTGCATGCCTCATCTGCACTCTTAAGTTCAACTTGAGAAATCAAACATAGTTCCTCATGTACTATGTTTCTTGTTGTCACTCCTTTGTCTTTACTTCCAATAATTTGTCTGTAGGGTAATTCTTTGTCAAATTCCTGTTAGGTGTAGGACTTGCTATCTCAACTCTTATTTCTTCTTTAGGTTTAGTTCTCTGTTGTCCTCTTTGCTCAACAATTTGTCCATCATTCTGCAAATCATTGTTAGTCTCAAAGCAAACTTCTACATTTTCTTTAACATATTTAGGATTATCTTCTTCGTCATCAGAATTATAATCCATCATTCTTTCTTTAACTCCAAACTTTTCATCCACTTTCGCATTTGCACACTCAACAATTGTCTCAATTCTATGATTAAAACATATGTAAGCTTTGATTTTCAATGGGTAACCAAGGAACATACCTTCATTGCTTCTTGGATCGAACTTACCAATATCATCATCTCTCTTTATGTAACACTTCCAAAAATTCTCAAATACTTCACTAAAGGTATATGACCAAACATAATTCATAAGGGGTCTTGTTTGTACCTTTTCTAATCTGCACTATTTTCATGGTGTATATTGTTGTATGGACTGCTTCCCTCCAAAATGTCTTGGATACATTATTCTCAAACATCATTGCTCTTGATGCCTTCGATACAGATCTATTCCTCCTTTTTGCTATCCCATTTTGCTCAGGAGTCTTGGGTGATGATAATTGTCTCTTAATTCCATTTTCTTCACAAAACATGTTAAACTCTCTACAAATAAACTCTCCACCTCTATTTGATCCCAAACACTTAATCTTTACACTAGATTTATTTTCAACTCTTTTCTTAAATATCTTAAACTTCTCAAACGCCTTAGATTTTTCTTTAAGAAATGCTACCCACATCATTCTAGTGAAATCATCAACAAAAATCATAAAGTACCTTTCTCCATAGAATCTTCTTGTTTTAGTAGGGTCACTCAAGTCTATATGAACAATCTCCAACTTCTTTGTAATAGTGAACTTTTTGCTAGGAAATGAAACCTTCTTCTGTTTAGCCATTATACATTCCTTGCAAACAACATTAGTAGGCCTCATGATCTTAGGCAAATCTCTGACTGCAAATGTACTGCTAGCCCTCACAATATTATCAAAGTTTATATTACGAAACCTTCTATGCCACAACCAACTATTATCCACTTTTGCAACCAAACAAGTCATCTCAATAGGATTCAATTGAAACACATTACTTATGGATATTGTACCTATTCCAATCAGCTTACCATCCTTATCTTTGATAATGCAGGTCTTTTCTATAAACTGCAACTGATAACCTTCATCAACCAACTGTCCAACACTCAACAAGTTATGCTTCAAACCATCAATAAAATAAACATCACCAGTGTTAGTCTTTCCATCAAGAATAATAGATCCTATCCCTGTGATGTGACAAATTACATTGTTACCAACTCCAACAATTCCTCCATCATGATTTCTAAATTTAACAAACTTGTTCATATCACCAGTCATATGATGTGAACAACCACTCTCTATAATCCAATCAGATTTCTTTTCAACTTGAGAAACTAGGGTTTTTTCTTCTCTAATTTCAATTTCAGAACTCTCTTCTTTATAGACACGAATCCTAACTCATCATCACTTTCACTCTGAACTCTTTCCTCAGAGTCATCATCTTCATTTGCATACAAACAATCTCTAGGTCTTCTAGACTTGAAGTTTCTCTTATACTTTTTCTCTCTTTTAGGACACTTAGAAGCATAATGACCAAATTCATTACAAGTCCAACATTTGAAAAGTTTTTTACCATCTAGTTCTCTTCTAAAAAGCAAGGCTATCCCTTCTTCAACCTTTTTGTCTTCTTCATATCTGGATCTGTTGTTGCTAGCATAGTCTCCATGGGTGCTTGCACTTCTGGATAAACAAGGACGAACACTTAATGCACTAAAAGTCATCTCCACTCTTGTCAATTCTCCAAACTGCCTCAAACTTGATTCTGCTACTTCCAATCTTCCAAGCAAAGTTTCTCTAGTGAACTTCTTAGTACAGGGTATCAAAAGTTCAATCATCTGTGCTACTTGTTTGAATGGTGGTGTCAAAGTTTTCAAAATCTTCCATACAATCTCATCTTCCTCTTTAGATCCTTCACAAGACTTAATTCCTACAACAATCTCAAATATTCTACCAATATAGCTTCTCACAGATTCATCTTCCATCAATTTAGCATCTTGAAACAAACATATCCAATTCTATAATCTTACTCTTTTAGCATTCTTATCTCCTTCAAAAGTATTTTCCAAAGCCTTCAAAATTTTATAAGATGTTTCCAAATATCTTATCTAACTATATTCATTTTTAAGAAGAGTTGTCAATAATGCTTCTTTGGCTCGCATATTGCACATAAACAGATCTCTTTCTGCTTCACCGCATTTCTCAAGCTTGCTTTCTTCCACAATTGCTTTGTCATTCTTTATCAAAAGCCAATATCCTAGACCCATACATCGCAAATGAGTCTTCATCTTTTCCTTCCAACTGTCATAGTTAACTCCATCAAACTTAGGATTTTCTTTTCTGAAGTGACTCGCCATTGATCTCCCAAAGTTGTTAAGCTTTCTCTTCAACAATCTGATGCTCTGAATCATATATCCAACTATTATAACAATTTTCAACCTTATTAATCCTTAACCATATGAGCAATATAATCAACAACCATAACAAGATACTCATACACAATAACAACAGATATGTTAACTAGGGAAACCCTTGATCAGAGGGAAAACCCCAGTGGGGATAGTACCCACAAAATGATGTACTAATATAGATGTTCCTTGTTAGAGGATGGACCCTATTAGGAGTCAATGAAATACATTCAGTACATATTAGTCCCTGTTAGGAGACTTTGAATCCCTATTAGGAGATTCCAACCCTGTTAGGAGTTGTAGAAGGCAGATGGACCCACTGTCCAAACAGCTTCAGCGGCAAGATCATTGAACTCACTATCCAACAGATCTTCGTATTATTCCTTGTAGAATAATAGAAATGAAATGTACTTGTACTTCCTCTTCCTCTGTCCTGTCAACCGAACTCCCTCTTCTTCTGATCTCAATACCAGATCACCAACTTCGCATACAATAATCTCGTGGATCGCTTACTCACATTTACCAAATACTCTACTCCTTCTCACTTGATCTCAATCACAGTGCATACTTACAATCAAGGAAAATATCCTTCCTTTATACCATGTCCTCAAAACAATTCCTTGAGTTGGCCTTGAAGCTTTCCCACTTAATTTTAATAGGGCCACATTAAGATATTAATTATATTACAATTACACAACACTGTCGGCTCACAGCCTTTACAACTTCTCACATGTGTGACTCCAGACCTTGTGCATTCGCTGACGTCATCATCTGACTGTCCACTGTCACTGTCTAACCTTGCATATCACGATTTTCTCTGTTAGGAGATACAATCCATTCATCAAAAACTGCTTCTCAAGAACTCTATCTATATATTGTTCTGTGTAAATCAAGCATATCTTCGACTTACTTCATGCACACTCAACCTCGTCATCACGACACAATGTAGAACATGTCCTTAACCATGCTTGACCTGATCATCAATTCTTTGTCCGTACAACCTTGTCTTTGTTTACTACTCTGCCAGTCTTCATAGAATTACTGCTATGTTAACATCAATGAAAAACACAGTCATAAATGCAACATGTCAATCATGCGAGCAATCCCCACATGCTCTGGCAATGCTTAGGATACTCCCCCAAAGGAATACCATCAGCATTCATGCTAACAAGACATGTTAAGGCATGAAGCAATACCCAAACGTACAAACAAACATGAGGAATGTTCTCATAAAGTAAATATGTTGTAGTCCATCAATCGTGAAGCAAACCAAGGCATGCATAAAAAAATACACATGGAGTAAGAATGCTTATATTGACATGTAGTTAATAGCACATACATATAGAAATACAATGTTGAAATATTTGATTTGATTTATGACCTACTTAAGAAAACTAGCTAAATAGTTAACCTTGAAGTAGATAACTATTAAAACAGGTTTGTCCCACATGCTAGTAGGATTATTGGTCTAATACCATTTGTAATGTCCCCTTCCTAATTTTCCCTAAAATCACAATTGCAACAAATTGGGGTGGGGGTTATATCTTATCAATTAAATATCTCAGTAATAATATGCCCAAGGCCTGAACCTTGCATTACAAATACACACACACACACACACAGAAAAATGACATCATATCGTAGAATAATGATTCACAAACATGTAAGGGTTTGGAGGAAGAGACATGATGAGTTCACCCAAAGCCATTTCTACATCAAGTCCAAGCGAGATGTTTACCCCAGCTTTGGTGGTTTGTACTCGCTTTTTTCATCTGGCCTTGTCTTTCAAAAAACACATAACCATCTTGTGGAGTTGGGTGAAGGTCGTAAGTGGATTCCTCATGAAGGAGCATCCAAGGTGTAAGAGCAATCTTGAATCATTCATTGTCTAGTTTTCCAATAAGGACTATCTTTGTGCAGAGTTACTATTCTAGAAAATTACTATTTTTAGTAAGTTGTTCATTTAAACACTAAATGTTCAAATTTCTTCCCTAGAGGTTCACTTTGGTTATATAAGTTTGTCACTGAAGTTTCATTGCAAGATTAATTCTAGTTTTTAAGATATTGAGAAAATTTGGTTTTGGTTGGGGGTAAAAAAACTTTGAACGCAATTTTGAAGGTTTTAAAAGCTCCAAAAAGGGGTCAAACCTTGGCTGACCAATTCTTCGCTTGCCAAGTGCTATAGAGCACTTCGAGAGGTTTCTGACAAGTGGTTATAATAGCCAATTGACTCAGCAAGTCAACAGTTATGGCTTCTAGAAATTGCACTATCATGGACAGAAAAAGAAAATTCCTTCTAAGAAACCGGATTCGTCCCCTATTGCCCGAATTCAGGTCCGGGTCCACACAGGTCCGGATTCACCCTTGGGTTTGCTACAGGTCCGGGTAGGGTCCTTAGTTTAGATTATGGGTTCGTCCGGGTCCTCGCTGGAGCAAACCTGGACGAACCCGGGGCTAAAACAACTTTAAAGAGTGTGTTTTTTTAATTGTTTTCTTATGTAACTCTAAAAGGAACTTAATAAAAAACATTTTACTCATCTAATCTCTTATGTTGAGGAGGAGAATGATGATATAGCAGCATATGGGACTAGTGGAATCAGTTTGGGTTCCAATGATGAGGATCTAGATATAGTTGCAGTTGAGGATGAAGCCATTGATCCCTCATTTTATGATGATCCAGTTGACCCTTGAAGGGCATTTGATACTATGATTATTGATAAGCTGCTAAACACTTGTCATCTATCATCATGTTTCAAACTTTATTATTTCATGAACTAGTCTTTGTTTTGCAGTTTCATTTTGCAATTTAGTAATTCAATGTATTATTTGATGAACTAGTCTATGTTTTGCAATTTAGTAATTCAATGTATAATTTTCTTTACAATCATGAAGATAGATTAATGAGCGAGTATTTAATGTTTATCGTTGACATTTGGCATTGATCAATGATCAAGCAACAATTGTTCATATTGTGAAATGACTTTGTTTTGCAACTATGCATGTTTCTCTTGTGTGTGTGTGTGTATTATATATAGATATACTCACGAACCCACCCACAAACCCAAATGGGGAAAAAAAAATTTGCTCGAGCCCATGAACCCGAATCTGTCCCTGAACCTGAATTGGCAACTTCAAATTCCTTCAAACACTCATTTGAGTTCCAAAAACCATTGGGGTGTATTCTTTTCATTTTCCAATGTGAAGAAAAATAATTTAAGGATGGTCGGAGTAGGCTAAGCTAGTCATCTTAATTATGGTTTTGTAGTTCAAGGTCAAAAGGTGACCCAGAAAAACTAGGGTCAAAATGGGGTATAGAAAATAGCTCGAGCCAATGTTAGAGTTCCAACATGGCGTAAAAAGACAAACAACACACTAAGCAGGACCAAGGTCGAGGAGCAATGGAGCTTCAATATTCCTAGTTCATCTCTGGGCGCCTTTTTTTACCTTCTTCACCATAGTAGACATCTATTAAGCAGGGCAAATGGGGATTATAGGCAGGGAGGACCCCTACTATTCCATGACAGAGGACAAACTATCATTTTTTGAAGCAATGGAGGCAAGCGAGATTCTATACGTAACATGTCAATTATATTATACTTAAGCATTATCTATGATTAATACAGCAGATTGATGTTACATCATGTTACATTCCAAATTTTGCCTAATTTAAAAATAATCTTATAGCCATTGAGATTTCATGTGAAGTCAGTTGACTGGTAAAATTAGTTAAACAATATGATCATGTGAAATAAAAATATGGTCATTTGATATAATTTCATATGAAGTTGACATGTTAGTTAATCGTTATGATACTATTATGATTATTTGATATCTTGAAAAGTTGGCTACTCGTTATAAATTCATGGCAAGTGAAATGGTGGTTAGCCGTTATAGTGTTTTATAAAGATGATAACTTGTTAAAGTAACTTTGATTTATATTGAGGAATATGTTATTATCGTGGAAAATTCTCTTTTGCAGGAGCACATCAAAGGGGGGAAGCATTGCCAAAGAGGGAATTGGGTAAGGGACACCAATCCGCTTATGGGTCGACAAGTATGAATTCTAACCACTAGGGCTAAGGGGTGATGTTTTATAAAGATGATAACTTATTAAAGTAACTTTGATTTATATTGAGGAATATGTTATTATCATGGATAATTCTCTTTTGTAGGAGCACATCAAGTGGGGAAGCATTGCCAAAGAGGGAATTGGGTAAGGGACACCAATCCGCCTATAGATCAACGGGTATGAATTCTAACCACTAGGGCCAAGGGGTAAATTGCTAGGCAAGCAAGAGTATACTATAGATTACCATGAGCTAACAGGTCAATAAATATGTATTATTAAAGCGAAGATCACTAAGCAATAAATTAAAACCTAAGAACTAATGTGTTACCTTATAAATTGGATGATCTTAGAGCTTCATGCGATCTTGTCATATCTTAATATAACAATACCATAGTATCTACATATGCTTGCATATGTATACGTACATATATGTATGTGTAAATTCGAATGAGACGTACGTATATGCCCACTTGATATAAGACATATATGTTAGATACATGGTTGGAATATCATGGATATATTTACATGTGTACATGCATACACAAGTATAGATAGGTATAGTATGATATTTTTTAATTTGAGATATTAGCATGAATTATTAAATTATTATTACTCCTTGGCAATAGTTTTATTATTTCATGTTGAGCAGCCATATTTCTCTATTATTTCATTGGGCCTTATAATGTTTGGTGGCCATTTTAATATTATTGCCACACTTGTGTTGAAGGATTTTGTTTGTAACTCCCTGCCACCTTCACACTTCTTGCTTGTAACTAGGCATGCAGCCAAGGTGGTAAAGATCTATTTGTGCGATGGTTCATATTGAGCAACCGACATCATCGGCAAAGTGATTACCATCTCATATGGCCTACATTATTTCTTTTCACATTGCTTCACATATTCTCTGCAAGTCCTACACATTTCTTGTAGTCGCATACTAGCTGCTATTACCATATTGTCATGGATAGTTCTTCCGCCTTAATCGGGCATCACTAATTCATATGTGAAATACGGCGCAGACTTCCTACACCAAGCATCAGAAATTAATTGCAATACTTTTTGCACTATGACAACCTTGGTCCTGTGTTACCAGCATTGCTCAAAGACCAACCGAGCACTTCAAGAGGCGACATTACAATCAGGTCATGAAAATATCTCTACTAAATTATGCTCTGTAAATTTGATATAATGAGGCTCGTAGTTTTAGCTTGGAATTAGAAGGAAACATTAACATTGTTAGACCCTTGATCTCAAATGATTTAATGTTTCTTTCATTTGTATAAAAATTGTAAATATGCTCCAGATTGAGCAAAATTGTGGCACTTTGCATACATGCATTTTTCTATTCAGAACTATAATTAACTAAAGTAATATCTGAAAGTGCAAGCATATATAGACGTATATGATATATGCTCTCTGAGATAAGAGACATCACCATTATGAAGTCAAGAATAAATCGCAAGAATTATAAATCTTTTGTAAAGTCATAGGCCTAGGTCGGGTAGAATTCAATGGCTGTGATTATATAATGCTTATACAACCACCCCAGAAATTCATCAAGGAAGACCAACATGGTCAAGATGAAGGGTGTGAATTGATAACCACTAAACTACGAGATATCCCTACATGATAAGAGAAAGAACAATCAGTAACAAAAAGCAAGTCATAAAATATGTTTTAAATTGTGTCAACTCATGGTAGTCCATTGTATAGGTCTTGTTGTCAAGTCGAGCAGTGGGTGATCGGGTAAATAGTGCCCACACAAATCCCTGGCCAAGGTAGGTTAGTGGCATGCTTGTTGATGTGATCACTAGATATCAAGGTTACTAGCAATTGGCAGATAGGTGCATGGAAGGTATCCTAAGCCTAGTTGGTTGTCTAGCTGACACTTTAACACCAGGATGCTCAGTGGCTGGATAGTGGTGTCTCAAGCCTAATCCCAGGGTAGGGAGGGCCTTTCTCTGTAGAGATTGTGTGGGAATACTTAAGGTTCTGCAGTTGAGAGGTTAAGCCCTTGGCAATGCTTCTCCTATTTTCTGGATGTCAAGGCTTGCACAACTCAAAGATAAGATTTGCATGCAAGATAACTACATTGCGAGTATTTTACTTTTATGTTTCTCTGCATTCTAATTTATGTATTGTAGATGGTTATATAGTTAAGTTTGTTTCTCTTTCATGGGATTAGGAATAAGTTAAATTTGTTATTTGTTTTTCTTGAATATATAAATTGAGATGAAACAGTATTTCATGTGTAAATGATGGTATGATTGTTATAAATGTCTGTGTGAATCTGAAAGTTAGTGTTATTTTGTTATTTTAATCCATTTAAATAGGTTGGAAAATTTAACATGTAACACATCAGATCTTTAAAGACAATTTCTTTACTAGATTAATCTTGGATGTCTTTAAACAACTTAAACAAAATTGAACTTAACCAATGTTTACGAGGTCTCTTGTATGCATCTGTAACTTTATTCAATTTTTTTCTCACCATAACCATTATAAATAAAATGTCACTCTATTAAGGCAAGAGCCTACAACACAACAGTAAATTGTGAGCCCCTTATCTAGAAGGTCTTGGGTTCGAGTCTATTTAAGCTTAACAAATAATAATAATAATTAACCACAACACATAATAATTAAATGGACTTAATATGGATAAGATAGGCTTACAGCCGAAACTAAGTAAATTTGAACATTGCTTGAAATTTGCAATTTTATCAGGTTTTAGAACATAAATAAACAGTTGAACAAAAATAATTCAAAGTTTTATACTGTGATGTTAATGGATATAGTACCCAGAGAAACAAAGACGGATCCAAGCGACCGAGAGAGCATCTCACGCATACGAACTATCAAATTATGGATAATACGTGTGTCAGGTATACAGCATTTATAATTTAACATTGAATGTTAAATATACAGAGCTGTTTAAGTGATTAGGTACTTATTGTGGAGATCAAGAAATCTCTGAAGTCACATAAGTTCGAATTCTAAAATGAATTTTTTAGTAATTAACATTGATCTTCTAGTGATTAACTTCCTGTTACAATTTCTAAATTATTGTGTTTTACCCTATTACTCATGGGAAATTGTGCATCGGTATCAATTGAATCGAATACTGCTTCCAACCATATTGGCTGACTCAAATACTCTGTCTAAATTACATTCTTTGAGAGTTTTAAAAATGCAGAAAACAATAGAGAGCTATTTTATATAATATTGATAAACAAAACAGACGCTTACCGCATTTTAATCAGGTTCTCTTAACCTCGTAAGCCTTCTTCGCACTACAAAATGCAAATGGGGACCTTACGAAAACTTTCATGGATCAAACAAAAATTCTCAAAAATCAAATTGATGCAACGAGCTAAACTATTTAACGTTCTGAACTTTGTATTTACGAAGTCCCGGCGCTTGCCTTAATAAATAAATTATGTGGGCCTACGATACCAGTGACGGTTGATTTTATTTCTTGGCGTGGGAGTTCTATTATTAATTTTCTAAGAAAATTGAAATTTATTTTTTACTCGATCGGGGAAAAAAAATTGGAAAATTGTCCGTCATTAATTTTATTTTCATTTCATTTTAACTCTTGTTTGTAACATATTTACTTAGTTTAATTAGTTGTTTCACTTTTTATTTAGCTCACTCCACTTTTAACTCTTTCATTTTTTCCTATTTATTTTGCTTAATATCATCTATGATGTTTTTAATTTTAGTTTGATTTTTTAAATTGCTTTAAGTTTTACTTGTTAAATTATTTTAATTCATTTTTTAAATTAGTTTAGTTTTTAACTTTAAATTTTATTTTTTAAATAAAAGGTCGAAGGTATATATAGGAAAGAATTTTACGTTTGACAATACAAAATGATGTTATATATAGCTGACCATAATAGACTACTAAAAACTAGCCATAAACTAAAAGACTATAATTAAAGCATATTATGAAGCATGGCCAACAACAAATTGAAAATCCAACTGTGAATCATCAAAAAACTTGACTTTTGCAGAGATTACAACATAATGTGAACCCAAATCTAAAATTCAAAATTCTCACAAAACCCGACAACAAGCAGATGACAGCCCTAAGACCATGCACATAAAATAACCCAAAAAAACTTACCAAGGCAGTCGATTACCAGGTCAAAACAACCAAAAGCAAAAAGAAGCAAAGCATTTTCATACCTAATTAGTCCTCCAACATGCTGAAGTAGTCATCCACAGGTGTTATATATAGCCAACCATAATAGACTACTAAGTTGAAAATCAAATTAAATCAACCAACTGCCTTATACACTAAAACTAACCATAAACTAAAAGACTATAATCAAAGCATATTATGAAGGTTGGCTAGCAACAAACTGAAAATCCACCTGTGAATCATCCAAAAACTTGACTTTTGCAAAGATTACAACATAGTGTGAGCCCAAATTTGAAACCCAAATTTCTCACAAAATCCGACAATAAGGAGATGTGATGCAGGAGTATCCTAGGGTTGTTTGCAATCCTGCATGTTGGAGGTATTTGGTTTAGAAGTTGTGGACTCTGTCACCAAAGGAGTGGTGCTTGGTCGCTATTGGGCACGGTTTATGCATGGGAGCTCGGCATACACTATGATGCTCGGCGGTGCTTGGGAGCTCAACATGATCTTGGAGCTTGGCAAGGTCTTGGAACTTGGTAATGTCTATAGAGCTCAGTAGTGCTTGTGAATTTACCGATGCTTGGCTTGGTCTTTTTGACACTCAGCTTGATCTTGGTTCCTATGGTGTCAAGTTGTCTATGAGCCAACTTTTGGCATTTAATTTATATATGGGTATTTAATTTTTGTTGTAGCCGACTTATAGCTCAACATATATTTAATGTGAGGGATATAATTTAGTTTGTAAAGAATTGGGCCGACTTGTGGTTTAGTTGGGTATAAGTAGGGGGTTTTGAGGAATCTTTAGGCATGGTTAGGAGGATCTGTCTTAGAGAAGAGGATGCAAAATTTGAAGAGCTAGTAGTTGTGGCTTGAGAACCAGAAGATTGCTTGGTGGACCTGAGGGTACAAGTGTGGATTCTTCTTGGTGTTCTTGTCCAGTTGTGAATCTAGACTAGTTGGGATTGATATTGTGAGTTGGATCTTGTGGGATCTTGCAGGACTGATATTGTAATTGTTGTTTTTATTTGGCCCTAATCTGAAAGGCCTTACAATCGGGCATATTGCATGTAATTAGTTATTTATGAATAAAGAGTTGTGATTTGGTATCAGATCTTGCATTATGGTTGCTTTGTTATTGTGTGATTATTTGCTGGGGGTTAGGACATCTCCTTTGGGGATTCTCTTGCCTTGCTCTACGTCAAGTGGTATCAAAGCAAAGGTTTTTCTGAGTGTGTAGACAGATCACTGAAGCTATGGTAGTTTGCACTAGGATCTTGGGTTGGAGAATTAGGTTAGTCTCGTGGAGCTAATTGATCTTCTGGATTGGTAGATCTATTGCTTCTGATTTGCAAAATTTTGGAAGATGCCTTCAAGAAGATTGGACCCTAGGGAAATTGATGATATTAGTGATTTTGTGGAAGAAAGGATCTCAGAGAATATTAGAGCAAAATTTAGATCTGAGATTGCATTAATGAAGAGTGACATGTTTGCTTAAATTGTGAGTGCTTTAGGTGGTGTACCTAGGCATGTGGGTACTAAAGATTGCTATGAGGAAGTTGTTGAAGACTTTGAAGTTGTTGGATCTAGTGGTGAGGACAGAACTGATCGTGTGGAGAGACCTATTGGAACTAGGGCTGGTCAGTTTGCTAGACCTAGATCTCAGTTGAAGCTGAAGCATAAGATGGAGGTTTCTAATTTCTCAGATACTTTGACTCCCAAAGACCTGATTGATTGGATTGGTGAATTGGAAGACTACTTTGAGCTTGAGGATTGGTGAATTGGAAGACTAAGTTGAAAGGACATGCTTCTCTTTGGTGGAAGGAATTGCAGAGAGACAGAGAAGAAGAAGGTGAAAGGAAGATCACTAGATGGAGATTGATGGTGATTAAGTTGAAGGCTAAGTTCATTCTTGCTGATTATGAACTTGAGTTGTTTAAGAGATTGCAAAATTTGAAATAGAAAGATATGACTGTGAAAGATTATACTGAGGAATTCTACAAGTTGATTATTTGGTCTTATCATAGAGAATTGTCAAAGGAAAAGGTAGCTTAGTACATTAATGGTTTGAGATTCAATAAAAAGGATGAGGTTGGTATGTTGAATATTTCTTCAGTTGAGGATTATTATTAGTATGCTCTGAAGGAAGAAGATAAGTTGAAGAGGAAATGTCAAGGTAATGCTAGAGGGAAGGAGAAACGAGATAGCTCAGCACAAGCTAAACTAAGTGCAAAAGGTGAACCAAAACTTGTTGATCAAAAGAAAAGGACAAGTAGAGGTGAGTTTAAAGGTAATTGTTTTAGATGTGGGAAAGAAGGGCACGGATATTTTGAATGCTTGCATGGTAGGACAATTGTTGTTGTGAATGAGGTTGTAGTCCAAGATAGTCAACCTGAGCAAGGGGAGAATTTACTGGCTCAGTGAGTACTGGTTGGTTAGAGGACACCAGATTCTTTTCAAAGGACTAATTTGTTTAGGACTTGTTGCAAGTATGGTGGTAAAGTCTACAAGGTGATTGTGGATGGTGGTAGTATTGATAACCTTGTTGCTGAGGAGATGGTTCAAAAACTTGGTTTGAAGAGAGTGAGACATCCTTATCCTTATAGGATTGGTTGGTTGCAAGGTGAGCGTGCTTTGGAAGTGAGGGAGCAATGCCTTGTTGACTTCTAGATTGGGTTGTATAAGGATCAAGTGTTGTGTGACATTGTGGACATGAACAGTTGCCATGTGTTGCTTGGTAGACCTTGGCAGTATGATTGCAGGGTTGTGCATGATTGTGTCAAGAATGTGTTTATTGCTAAGAAAGGTGGTAGAAATTTTTCCCTGATTCCTTTACATAATGAAGAGCTTGATAGGAGGAACCTAAGTATTGGTAGTCGAGTTGAGTTGGCAGATTCTGAGAAGGTTGGAGACCAGTATGGAAAGCAAACCTATAGCACATCGAGGATGGATATGAAGAAGCAGAAGAAGAACAAGGGAAGGCAAGCACGACTTGGAGGATATGTATGTGAAGAACCAATTTGGGATTTATGTGCTAAATCCCAGAATATGTTCTTCTAGCTACTAAGAACATCTTTTCAAACTTGGGGTGTCTAATGTAGGAGCATCCTAGGGTTGTTTGCAATCCTACATGTTGGAGTTATTTGGTTTAGAAGTTGTGGACTCGGTCACCAAAGGAGTGGTGTTTGGTCATTATTGGGCACGGTTTATGTGTAGGAGCTCAATATACTTTGGGAGCTTGGCATACACTATGATGCTCGGCGATGCTTGGGAGCTTGGCATGGTCTTGGAGCTTGGCATGGTCTTGGAGCTCAGCAAGGTCTTGGATCTCGGTAATGTTTGTGGAGCTTAATAGTGCTTGTGAATTTATTGGTGCTCGACTTGGTCTTTCTGACACTTAGCTTTGTCTTGATTCATGTTGGTGTCGATTTGTCTGTGAGCCAACTTTTGGCATATAATTTATGTATGGGTATTTAATTTGTATTGTAGTTGACTTGTGGCTCAACATATATTTAATGTGAGGGATTTAATTTAGTTTGTAAAGAACTGGGCCAACTTGTGGCTTAGTTGGGTATAAGCAGGGGGTTTTGAGGAGTCTTTAGGCATGGTTAGGAGGATCTACCTTGGAGAAGAGGATGCAAATTTTGAAGAGCTAGTAGTTGTGGCTTGAGAACTATAAGATTGCTTAATGGAGCTAAGGGTACAAGTGTGGATTTTTATTGGTGTTCTTATCTAGTTGTGAATCTATACTAGCTAAAATTGAGATTGTGAGTTGGATCTTATGGGATCTTGTAGGACTGATATTGTAATTATTGTTTGTATTTGGCCCTAACTTGGAAGGCCTTACAACTGGACATATTGCATGTAATCAATTATTTATGAATAAAGAGTTGTGATTTGGTATCAGATATTGCATTGTGGTTGCTTTGTTGTTGTGTTTCCATTGTGTGGTTATTTGTTGGAGGCTAGGAAATATCCTTTGGGAATTCTCTTGCCTTGCACTGCATCAAGATGACAGGCCTAAGACCATATACATGAGATAATCCAAAAAATATTGCCAAGGCAATCGCTTAACATGTCAAAACAACTAGAAGAAAAAAGAAGCAAAGGATTTTCAAGCCCAATTAGGCCTCTGACATGTTGATGTAGTTGTCCATAAGATGGTCAAGCTCTTGAAGACCTTATAAGAAAGGTTGAGGGACACAAGCACCATCATCATTGCCATCAAAGAAAATTTCCTAAGCAGGAGTCATCATGTTAAGAGGAACTTCAAGATGAATGAGAACCACCACCATGTCCACACCAAAACCACCACCCAGAGGAGGAATCATGTTTAAATTTGGCACATGAATAGGTGGAATAAGAGGAACCACATGGTTGTCCTAATGTTAAAAGAGAAGGGGGAAAATAGCAATAGCCTATCACACACCTGATTAGTAAAGGAGAAGCTAAAAGTACCACATTGTCAAATCAGGAAATTGGTGGTATAACAAAAATTGTTGAACTTAAAAGATAGCTTGATGTTGTTAAAAGTTGACCCATAAATAGACTAGTGAAGAAGAAGATGATGAGAAAATAACCCCCCCACAAAACCATCACCTAGGTATAGGTTATATTTCAGTAAAGCTTCTCTCATAACATTCGTCGAGACAAGACCAAGAAAAAAACATTAGAACAACACGACACAATATTTACATGATTCTGGGTTAGGTCATAAACATTAGAAGCAAAAATGGATGTTAAATAATAATAACAATGTTAGTATTTCAATGATATCAACTCTCAAATTACTCTCTTTCATAATAATTCATGTTGAAATCCTATGAGAAATCTTGCTGGGAAATATTATAGTGATGAGGTGCTTGGATGTGTTTTCAATTCATCTGCACTTGCCTTCATATCATCACTCACCTTTTGCAATTTTTTCTAAACTTCACTTGTAAGAAGGGGAATATTACACAATTTATGAAACAATATTAAAGCATTCTGCACAATGCTCTCCAACTTGCTAATATGAGTTGACAATGCCACTTATTGTTTCTAAATTTCACAAGAATTTTTCTCCAAAACTCTTTGTTCAAATTTCTTCTTTTCTCTCTCCAAAAGCTTTGATTGGGTATCAATTTCTTGTGCATTAAGCTTGTCAACAATGTGTACTATTTACTTTAAAATCAATGTCTTCTCATTCAATACAATATTTGTTATAGCATCCAAAAATATGTCCTTTACATTATGTCATACTAAATTTTTCTTATGCTCCTTCTTTAGTCTTTCTTGCACAGTCTTCTAGTTACATAGAGAAGTATAGATTTTAATAGCATCAAAATCTAGATTATCCAGATCCCAGTTGGGTATGATTATGACTTCATCTAGTGTCACCAGATTTGACTTTGTAGTTGGTGCACTCTCCTTTTTCTTCTTTGATTTCTTTCCCGTGGAATCTATAACATTGGTGATCGGTGATACATTTTGCGGCACGAGAACATGTACTTCCATATTTCTCGATTTGGTTTCAACTTCTTTCTTTGTTCAATCTCTCTTATTTTGTGGATCAACAGTAGAGATTGTCATGTGTTGTACAAAGGAAACTAGAGCCATGTTTGGTAAAGTACTAACAACCTCATCTTTCTTAAGTTCTTCACTTGGTTTCTCCTCTTTCTTCAATTCTAGTAGCCCTAGGATAGTAGAATATAGCAACATGGGATTGAATATGTAATTTTGTGTACAACCTCATAGTGGCAAGTCCTCAAACTTCTTCTTCTTTGCAATTACTAGTTGGTCTTGCCCAATAATTCCCTCACTCGGATGTCTATGAGTTGGTGCTTCTTCACGTATAACAAAATCATTTTCTTTGTGCTTCGTGGAGTCTCCAACAATTTGAGCATGTCTAGCATCAACATTTTTATTTACTTGTTTAACGTTTGTAGTTCTAGTAGTTTTTCCCCATTGCGTTTCTTGATCATGTCACTCAATATCTATTGTTTAGGGGGAAATAGGAGACACTTAAACAAGGTTGTAGATCTCCCAATTCTGAGATCTACCAAGCCATTCAAATATGTGTGTGAGGGAAAGAGAGGAATTTTCAAATATGATTCCATCTATGATCCCAATTAGATTAGCTAGAACCCAAAGGAAGAATGGTGTTAACTCTATATTTGAATTATAAAGAAGAATGAAATATAAGGAAATATACTCCCTTTGGCCCTTGATAGGATAATGTGAATGTGAAATTGAACTAATTTCTTAAATAATGTAAATCTAGATGATGTGTGAAGACACTTAACCCAATTAAGATATAAATCTAGGGTAAATATATGAAAGAAAATAAAATATAAATGAATCACCCTGAAATGCATAGAGGAAGATGTAATTTCTCTCCAAAACTTGTAGATCTAAATTGTATATGAATATTCATTCATGGATCTTGGAATAAAATGGCAAAAGGAACAAACCCTAGAAATCTTCTTGAAAATGGGGACTAAAGAACTAGGTCAACTTGGAAAGATTTCCTACAACCAAGTTGACATAGTTTGATGATCTAAAACTAACTTCTCAAGAAAGATCCCAAAAAGTAGGTTCCAAATCCACAATCCTTTCATCAATAACCTGGAAATCGACACATAAAAGAAAGGTTTTGGGGTTGGAGTTTGATGAGGGATTGCCTTGGTCAAGCCCTAGGTTAATGAATTAATTGTAATTGAGAAGTGTAAATTTAAATGACTAGAAGATAAGATAAATGTTAGGATTCACCTTGCTTGAAACCCTTTTTTGTAAGGATTTTGTATCTAAATGCATTATAGATCTTGAATTAGTAATATAAGGTATCTCCAATCTTTGCAATGGAGCTACCATAATCCTATCATGGGTCCATGAATTTAAAAGTGTATCAATAAAGAAGATGATAAATGCATCAATGTAGATCTCCTCCATTAATGGCTAACAATAAGATATATCTTGAAGATTAAATGCTCACAAAGTGTCCTTCAATGCTAGATAGAAATCCCCTTGCTTAAATTCTTGAAATTCTTGAATACTTGAACTTCTTGAATGCAAAAGATAGAAATTTTCACTTGAGAGAAAGAGCTTGAGTACTTGAATGAATGAGATGTTTGAGATATGAAAATTATGTCTCCAAGTCTCCTTATATATGAGTTTTCATATGGGAAAACAATATAGGCCGACTGGATAATGGTAAAAACTAGGCGAACCCTCGAGGCCATTAGGGCCTCGAGCCCCAAAACCTTTAGGGACTAGGTCGACCTGGGTTGACCTAGTTCAAAACAAGTTAACCTGAGTCAATCTGGTCTTAGAGATTAGGTCAAAGAAGCCATAGAGAGAAGGGGTAGATACCATAAGGAATAAGGTGGAAATAGAAAGAAAAGGAGGGAAAAGGAGATTGAGCAAAAACATATCCATGGTTCGAAGAGGGTATTATGAAGAGGGAGATAAAAGGTCTTAAAATGCAAGTGTGTACACTTTAAAATGATACATTTAGTCCCCACTTTAGAGGAAGTATGAGTTTCCTCAAACTTAGGGTAAAGTATATCAAGAGCAAAAGAGAAAATCTTATCATGATTTAGGAGGAAAAGAAATCATCAAGCCCCCAATAGACTTGAGTCTTTGTCACATCCATAATCATAATAAGAGGGATAAGCACTATAAAAAAGGGGTGTAGTTACTTTCTCGATAAGGTTTGTGTGCATTATTGTGAACTGCTTAGGAAAAAAGGAAAAAGAGGGGGAAATGTCTCCACAAAAGAAAAAAGGGGATAGTGTTGAATGGTTTAGCAAGTGTGTGTGGCATGCTAGTCAACCCATCAAAGATGAACCAAATGGTCTAGCAAGTGTGTATGACATGCTAGTTCTCCAATCGAGGGATTCAACTTCAAGGGGTCCCCATGTCCCAAAATGAATAATCAAAAAGTGACCCAAGCATAAAGATGTGTGTGTCCTTAAGGGATTAGAACAAGACCGAGCTTCCCAAACTATTAGTATTCAAAAGAAGGACCAGAGCAAGGATCAAGCCTCCCAAATTGTCAATATTTTAGAGAGAGAGATCCAAAAGGAAAAGAGACCAAGCCCCTAGGAATGATTCCTAGAAATTAGAAGGGAAAAGCGAGATAGGGGATAAACATGAAATAACAATGCATAAATTTGGGCATACCTTAGAAATCATACCAAGCACCAAAGGCTGAAGTACTTCAAGTGATACACATAATTTGTATTTGTATTCCATGGAAAAACCATGAGTGGAGTGTATGCCCCCACATTAAAGCGATTGCAAACACCTTAATAGGAGAAATTGCTTTAATGAAAGTGTACATGCATTTATTGAGTAATGTTTCCACTATGACATGCCCCCAAGAAGATAAACATATCAAGTGAATATAGCACATAACAAAAAAGAGCACAAAAGTGATCTACTAATTTTGAGGTCAATAAGATCATATGATAGCATGCAATATTATATCAAGTATGAAAATATCATAATGACAAAATGGAGGAAAAACAGAGAAGAACTATGAAGAAGAGTCTTTTTGGGCTAATAACATGAAGATCAAAAAGAATCAGTGCTACCATATCATAAGAAACCAAGAATACTATAAAAGATCATTGGTATGAATAATATTACAAGCATGACATAACACATAACAACATATAGAAGAAGAGAGATACAAATAAAAGAATGTATATGAAAGGGTGATTACTTTATCCTCTTAAGCTCAATGAAGCAACAAGGATCATCTAAAGCAATCAAAACACAAAACATAAAACACAACACAAGACCACAAAGAATACTATGATGAATGAATTCCATTTCAACCATTTTATGTGCCCCCCTCCCCCAATCACAAATATTAGGGGAAGGATGGTGACTCGTGAGAGGAACAATATCCAGTATAGTAGGAATCACATTGAATTATAAGAAAGTACTTTGAGAGTCACTATGATAATTACTAGGAGAGATTGTATATTGCATAGAAAGCATGTTAGGAAAATCACTATCCATATCAATTAATTCATCATCACTACTATTTAGAGTATCTTCCATATCTAGATTAATAGAATCTAAAATATGAACATAATCATCATGTTTATCCAAATGCATAATATTGCATTATTTAACCTCCTCCAAAGATGCACACATGGTTTGATCAAAAGAAGATAAAATTTGAATGAAGATGTAGGTTGAGAAGCAAGAGAATGAGTTGTAGCCTTAGCTTTAGCTTGATGATTCTTGCAATGCCGATGAGCACGTTCATTATGAATAGTCTTATGGGATATCATAGAAGGATTAGGATCAACTACCATAGGTTCCAAAAAAGGAACATCAATGGGTTCAATAGATGTAGATGGAAGAATAGGTTTAAATGTAGAAGGAGAAGTAGGCAATATAGGTTTAGATGAACAACCCTTAGGAAGACTCAACTCCATGATCATGGATACTTTCTATCTTTGACAGTTTCTATAGAGATGATTAAGATAGATAGGTGGTTTTTTAGGATAAGATGGTCAATAGGAATCAATCTCAGCATAATCTCTAGGATGCAATGGTTTATAAAGAGAATGATTAATAGTAATAATGTTTGCATCACGAGGAAATTTAAGGTATTTATGAATAGGAGAAGCTATGGATTGCATGGAAAAAAGCCATGGAATACCAAGGTTAACTTGAAATTGATCAGAAGTAGGAATAACAATGAAGTTAGTTAAAAAAGGTTTCCCTGAGAAAGTAACATGTAAAGTGATAGAACCTTGAGGATGATAGAGAAAACCATTACAAGTTTGAATCCATGTAGGAGTATTATCGTAAGTATCTCTATATATACCTTTAATAAAAAAAATTTCTTCAATGATAGCATTCACAAAAGAGGAAGGATCAACCCAAGTACCACGAGGAGTATGAGGAACTCTAGCACTGATGTAAAGAGGACCATTAGGTACCTTAAACATATCAAACTAACTAAAGCTAATAATAGGTGTCTATTGAGGTTCAAGTGGAGGAGAAATTGAAGGTTGAGGTGCTAACTCAACATGATTAACCACATGACTTTATTCTTGTATCTTCTCACCATAATCAATATGGTGATCAGAAGAAGGAGGTTGATTACTAACATTCATTGAGTGAGAAGGTAGAGGACTAGTGTAAATCTAAAAATTCTAATTAGGTGGCACAAAATACTTATTCATGTTATTAAGTTGAGTATCAACATATATAACCTTAGAATCAATAAGGTCATAAATATTACTCTTCAAACCATAACACTTTTGAGTATCACGACTTGGTTGACAGTGATATTAACATAAATCATTTGAATCAAACAACTTAGGCAATGGTTTACCAGTATTAGTAGGATGAATATGAGGAAGATTAAGGACACAAAAATGAATCAAATTAGTCATGACCTCAAACAAAGGCTCAGATAAAGGAGTGTACTGATGATTTGGATGAAATACATAGGAAAAAGTAGCCATACCTTGGGATATAGTAGCCATTTGATCATCAACTATATTTATAGACTTGATTTTGATTAATTGTTTTGTTTAGAGAACTTATTTGAACTTTTGATAGCATTACTCTTATCACTAGAAACATGAGCCATTAGAGTAAAGCTCTCGAGTTGACTCACTTGTAACTGATAATGGTGAAGCACTGCACATAGATGTGAAAAGAAGGTATACTTAGTAAGGAGAATATTATCCCTAATGTATTTTTGTAAATTAAAAGTAAAGATAAATTGAATATCATGATCATGCATGGCATAAGAAATATGAGTATACAAATGTTTAAATCTACCAATAAATTTAGTAACTTTCTCTTTAACATTCTTCTTACAATGCATTAAATTAGTTAAAGAAATTTGAGGACCAATATTATTTTGAAATTGTTGAATGAAAGCATTAGCAAAAATTTGAAAAGAATTAATATAATAAGGTGGTAGAGAGAATTACCATTGCAAGGCTCTATCCATAAAAGTACACGGTAACAAATTAGCCATAAGCCTATAGTAGTGAGAAAAATCACTACATGTAGTTTGGAAAGTTTTAACATGAATTACATTATCTCCCTTACCATTATGAGACTCAACACGAGGTACCTCAACATGTTGTAGAATAACAACATGAAGTATATCTAAGGAAAAGGGGATAACAACATCACATATAGGAATATTGTACTTAGATTGAGTTAATTGAGCAAGTTTTTGTTGTAAAGTGATAATTGTTTGAGCCAATTTACTAACGGTAGGATCGAAATAAATGCTAGTAGGCATACATATGCTAGATGGATTAATAAAATTATAAGAAGCGGAAGGAATATGTAAAGATTTTAACAGAGGGTTAGAAGGAATGGGTAAAGGGTTTGAATAAGTAAAAGGAATCACACTATATGAAGGTAATGAAGAAGGAATGGAAGTAGGAGGAACACTCATGGGAAGTGAAAGGCTAGGAAGACTAACACTGAAAGGAGTAGACACTTAGGTAGAAGTAGTCTGACACAGGCAAGAGGGTGAATAACAAGGGCCAAAGGTTCACCCAGCTATCCAAACCACCCTACAATAGTTAACACAATGGAAGAAAACACAAGGAACAACAACCAAAGGAGAGAGGAGAAAATACTTTTATTGATTTGTCAAATATTCAGCATACATGCCCAACTATAAGGCCTTCTGGGTTACGACCAGATATAAAATACAACTTCCAGATCCATGATCCAGCTTTAAATTCGCATTTCCAAACACATGCATTCCCTTTCTCCACTCTCTCAGTTCTACCTTTAATCTAAGCCTAAGCACTCTATTTATACTTTCCAAAATGGCTTACAGAAGATTCTAGATCATTACACAATAGAAAGGCCAACATAAGATCCTATCATTAAATTCACGATCAAAATTAAATACAAAAGTTAGCTCTCACTAAGAACCAAAACACATACAACTCGGCAGCCACTAGGAAATTGGCACTCGAAATCAACTAGAAACTAGCACTCGGCATCACTCAACATCAACTAGAAACTGGCGCTCGACATCAACTAGAAGCTAGCAACTCGGCATCAACTAGAAACTAGCACTTGGCATCAACTGGAAATTGGTAACTCGACATCAATTGGAAACTACTCACTCAGCATCAACTGGAAACTGGTCACTCAACACCAACTAGAAACTGGTCACTCAACATCAACTAGAAACTGGTCACTCGACATCAACTGGAAACTGGTCACTCGACATCAACTGGCAGAATGAACAAAAGAATGAGCAAGATAACAAGGCAACCCAGGATGCTCCTACATCAGACAACCAAGGTTGAAAGAAATGATTCTCCTAAATCATTGAGATGTCACAATCTGAGTGGAATCCAACTCAGATTGCGAAATCCATGAAGCATCTTCAATAGGCCTGTTCTTCCACTTTACCAAATATTCATAGTAATCTTTTTCTCTTGTTCTTCTGCCAACTCTCTAATCCAATATCTATTCAACTTCTTCAATCTGCTTCTTAGGATAATCATCTAGTATAACAACTTCATCCTCTGACTCATGATACTTATACAAATCAGCAATATTAAATATAGGAGATATATCCATATCATCGGGTAACTCAACTTCATAAGCATTACCACTGTCAAACTTCTTTAGGATCTTACAAGGTCCAAATTTCTTCATCTTCAACTTACTATATGTTCTAACTGGGAATCTTCCTTTCTTTAGATGAACCATCACCTCATCACCAACTTGAAAATTATTGTGTCTTCTAGACTAATCAGCATTCCCCTTATACTTATGATTGCTTTGTTCCAAACTCAACTTCACTTCTTTATGCAAAGACTCCATAAAATCTACAAATTCTTCTCCTGCAGTGCTTTTCTTTCCTTCACTAGCAACATCTCTCAAATCTGATATACCTCTAGGATGCATTCCACTAACAATCTCAAAAGGTGTCTTCCCTGTACTCCTATTCACAAAATTGTTATATGCAAATTCAGCTTGTGCCAATACCATCTCCCAATTACTTGACTTATTCCCAACTAAACATCTCAGCAAATTACCCAAGCTTCTATTCACAACCTCTGTCTATCCATCTGTTTGTGGATGGAATGTAGAACTAAACTTCAATTCAGTACCCATCTTCTTCCACAAAGTCTTCCAAAAATAACCAACAAACTTACTGTCTCTATCTGAAATAATGCTTCTTGGTAATCCATGCAATCTCACAATCTCTTTAAAGAAAAGTTCAGCAACATGCTCAGCATCTAATGTCTTCTTACATGGTATAAAATGAGCCATCTTAGAAAATCTATCCACTACAACAAATATAGAATCATACCCCTTCATTGTTTTAGGCAATCCAAGAACAAAATCCATACTAATGTCAGTCCAAGGTTTCTTGGTGTATACAATCCAATATTTTGACTCACTCCTTTTGCAACTTGACAAACTCCACATCTCTTTACAAATTTCTAAACATCCTTATACATTTATGGCCAATAATATTTCTCCTTTAGCAAACTCAATGTCTTATCAATTCCAAAATGTCCAGCTAATCCACCACTATGCTTTTCCTTAATCAAATTCAACCTCATAGAACTTCTAGGAATACACAACTGAATGCCTTTGAACAATATACCTTCTTGAATGAAATACTCATCATACTTACTTATGTGATCTATCAGATTTGGTGCTCTGCACTCTCTCCATGCCTCAGAAAAATTAGGATCAACATCATACAATTCTTTCATCTCATCAAAACCAAGAACTTCAACCTTCATTTCAGTCAGCAAAGAACGTCTTCTACTCAATGCATCAACAACTTTGTTAGTAACCCCACTCTTATGCTTGATCACAAATGTAAAATTCTACAAATACTCAACCCACTTCATATGTCTTTGATTCAATTTATGTTGACTTCCCAAGTATTGTAAAGCTTTATGATCAGTATACAACACAAACTCCTTAGGCATCAAATAATGTCTCCATTTCTTCAATGCTTGAACAATGGCATAAAATTCTTGATCATACACAAAATATTTCCTTTTAGCATCATTCAACTTTTCACTAAAGAAAGCAATAGGCTTACCTTCTTGACTTAATATAGCTCCTATTGCATTACCACTTGCATCACATTCAACTTGAAATACTTTGCTGAAATCAGGTAAAGCCAATACAGGTAATTCAACAACCTTTTGTTTCAAAGTCTCAAAACTCTTATCAGCTCCATGTGTCCACTTGAATTCTTTTTTATCTCCCCTCATTGTTTCAATCATAGCATTACAAAAAACAATGAAATTCTTTATAAACTTTTTGTAAAAACTAGCCAAACCATGAAATGATCTTATCTCACTCACATTCTCAGGTGTAGGCCATTCCAAATTTTCTTTAACCTTCTCATGATCCATCTTCAAACCATCAGCTGAAATCACAAATCCCAAATACACAATCTCCTTTTGCATAAAAGAACACTTTTTCAGATTAATCAGCAACTTTTCCTCTTTCAACCTCTGCAATACTTGTCTAATATGCTCAAGATGTTCTTCCTTAGTCTTTCTGAATATTAGAATATCATTCAAATAAATAATCACAAATTTACCCAAGAACCTTTTCAGAACTTCATTCATCAACCTCATGAAAGTACTAGGTGCATTAGTCAAACCAAAAGGCATAACCAACCATTCATACAAACCATCTTTTGTCTTGAAAGAAATATTCCATTCATCACCTTCTCTAATTCTAATCTAATGATAGCCACTCTTCAAATAAATCTTGGTAAAATACTTTGCTCCACTCAAACAATCCATTATGTCATCCATCCTCGGCATAGGAAACCTATATTTCACTGTTATGTTGTTAATGGCTCTAGAATCAATACACATTCTCCATTCTCCATTCTTTTTAGGCACTAATGCAGTAGGTACAACACATGGACTCAAGCTTTCTCTTATCAAACCTTTCTACAACAACTCATGCACTTGTCTGTTAAGTTCTTCATTCTCTGTAGGTGTCAATCTATATGGTTCTTTGTTTGGCTACCTAGCTCTAGGGATCATATCCATACAATGACTTATGCTTCTTATTGAAGGTAAACCATTAGGAATATCATCAGCAATAATTTCTTTATATTCATTCAACAACTCTGCAATTTCTTCTGGCACTCGGTCAATACTACCATCTATCATTTAGTCACCACTGACTGGCACTCGGTTAACACTATTTTCTTGTAGTTGGTCTCCATTGACAAAACTCGATTTTCTTGGAATTATAGCAAAACAGACTTGATTCTTTTTCATTTCCTTTTCAAATTGTTTCCCATTAACCATGCAAATTTTTATAGCAGTACAATTAACCTCATTTGGACTTTCGATCAAAGGCAACAATGTTTGTTTCTTCCCATTTACCCAAAGAGTATATTGATTCAATCTTCCATCATGTACAACATATCTATCATATTTCCAAGGTCTACCAAACAAAATATGACAACAATCCATGGGGATAATATCACACAAAACTTCATCAAAATAATGTCCAATTTTGAACTTCACAAGGCATTACTCACTTACCAATATCTTATGCTCATCTTTGATCCATGAAACATGATAAGGTTTGGGATGTTTCAGCCTCTGCAACTAGAACTTTGTAACTAGCTCTTCTAATGCCAGATTTGTAGAACTTCTACTGTCAATGATCACTTTACAGCATTTTCCAGCCATCTTACATCTTGTCTTGAAAAGACTTCTCCTTAAAACAAGTTCCTCATCACCTCCCTTATTACATAAGGTTCTTCTCACCATCAAATTTTCTCCAGCCTTAGGTCCACTTGGTGAACTCTCAATGTCTTCTTGAATTATAGCATTTCTATTATTTTTCCCACCTTCAGAAGATCTACATTCAAAGGATCTATGCCCTTCTTTGCCACATCTAAAATAATTACCATGAAATCCACCTCTAGAATAAGAATTACCTCTTCCTTGGTAAGAATTAGTGCCTCCTCAGTAAGAATTACCACTTTTCCATTTGGTCTTGCCTTTGTCATCATTCTTCCATTCAGATTTGCCTTTATCCTACATAGAACTGTCAAATCTGCCACTTTCTACATAAGATCTACCTCTACCTCTCTGGAATCTACCACCTCTACCTCTCTATCTTTGTTCATGATTCTTTGTCAAGATCTCCTCAGCTTTCAAGGCATATTGATATGCTTCTTCCACACTTTCCAACTTCACAAAACTTTTTTCATCTTGTATTCCAGATCTCAATCCATTAATGTACCTTGCAATTTTCTCAACATCATCATCCACATGTCCAAATCTGATGTCTAGTCTATAGAATTCCTCTGTATATTCTTTTACAGTCATGTCTTTTTGCTTCAAATTTTGCATCTTTCTCAACAAGCTAACTTGGTAATTAGTAGGAAGGAATTTGTTCTTTACCTTGTTCACCATCTTTAGCCAAGTTCTGATCTTCTCCTTTCCTCTCCTTTGTTTATCAGTTTGCAAGTGCTCCCACCATAGTGATGCATGACCTTTCAACCTAGTGACTACAATCTTCACCTTTCTATTATCAGGAGTGTTTTCATACTCTAATAACTTCTCCATATCAGAGATCCAATCCAACATAGCATTGGTGTCCAATTTTCCATCATAAGTAACAATCTCTACAGTAGGTTTTGAATTCGCTCTAGATGATACTCTCAAAAATCTTTCCTCATCTTGATCTTCTTCAGGTTCTGGATTATGGTTTGGTGTTGCTGCTTCATCATCACTTACATCATCAAGATGTGCTCCTCTCCTCTAGGCTATCTCCACAGCATCTAATTTGGCTGCAATTTGTCTTAATTGATCCAATATAGCATTATCAACATTATTTCCTCTACCACAAACCATCTTTACAAATTAGGTTCCTACAAGATCGTAACCCTCTGCAAGTTATAGGTCAAATTCGCAGATGTGCCACCCTACAACCAAATCCAAATTAAGGTTCTACATGATCCAATCTCCACAAGGATGAACCTCAAGCTCTAATACCAATTCACATAGGCAAGAGGGTGAATAACTAGGGCCAAAGGCTCACCCAACTATCCAAACCACCCTAAAATAGTTAACACAATGAAGGAAAACACAAGGAACAACAACCAAAAGAGAGAGAAGAGCAAATAATTTTATTGATTTGTCAAATATTCAACATACATGCCCAGCTATAAGGCCTTCTAGGTTACGGCCAGATATAAAATACAACTTCTTGATCCACGATCGAGCTTTAAATTCGCATTTCTAGACACATATGCATTCCCTTTCTCCACTCTCTAAGTTCTACCTTTAATCTAAGCCTAAGCACTCTATTTATACTTGGCAAAATGGCTTACAAAAGATTCTAGATCATTACATAATAGAAAGGACGACACAAGATCCTATCATTAAATTCATGATTGAAATTAAATATGCAAGTCAACTCTCACTAAGAACCAAAACATAGACAACTCGACACCCAGTGGATAACTCAACACCCACTAGGAAACTGGCACTCGGTATCACTTGGCATCAACTGGAAACTGGTGTTGGGTATCAACTAGAAACTAGCAACTCAACATCACTCGACATCAACTAGAAACTAGTGCTTGGCATCAACTAGAAACTGGTAACTCGACATCAACTGGGAACTGGTCACTCGGCATCAACTGGAAATTGGTCACTCGGCATCAACTAGAAACAGGTCACTCGGCGTCAACTAGAAACTGGTCACTCGACATCAACTAACAGAATGAACAAAAGAATGAGCATGATAACAAGGCAACCCAGGATGCTCTTGCATCATAGTCATAAGAGGTAGAACGTATGTAGGTATGCTGGAAAGAGTGGTAGAAATTGGGTTGGAAGGTTTAACAATTGTGGAGGGAGGAGGATATCGTATCTCTTGAGAACATTTCATCAAAGACTTAGCATGAGTATTAATAAGGTGAGATATGTGACATGAAAGATTATTATCATCATTATTAATAAGATTCATAAGAGCTTCAATAGCAACAACACTATCGAGATTTTTATTTTCTTGAGCAAGCCAAGTTTTCAATTTATCAAATTCACTAGAAAGCATATCAATTTGTGAAGGAGGAACTCTTAACACATCATCTTCATCATGGGATGAGAGATAAGAGTTATGCTCCATTATAGGATTAAGATCATGAGTAAAAATGTGAGTATCATCATGAGTCCTAGGAAGAAAAGAGGAATCATGATCAAAGGAGCCCATAAGTCTATGACTTTGCCTAACAAGAATTCTATAGGTTGGACTTTGTGTAATTAAGTTCATAAAAGATGAGATCACAAAAGGAAACCCTAATGAGATCTAACCATTCAAATGTAACAAAGAGCATAAAAGAAATATCTAGCCACACACAAGATAGTTAAATATAACTAAAGCAACTCAAAATAAATGATCTAACTCTGAAAAGAAAAGGGCACAAGTCAGGTTCACCAAAAGAAGGCAAACACCCAATAAAATGAAAATGAGTGATCTAACACCAAAAAAGACACAGTTAATGGAATCAAGTTTACCAAAATGTTTTAGGGGGAAATGAGAGACACTTTAAATAGAATTGTAGATCTCCCAAATATGAGGTTCACTAAGCCATTCAAATATGTGTGTGAGGGAAAGAGGGCAATTTCCAAATATGATTCAACTTATGATCCCAATTAGACTAGCTAGAACCTAAAGGAAGAAGGGTGCTAATACTAAATTCAAATTATAAAGAGGAACGAAAAATAAGGAAATTTACTCTCTTTGGCCCTTGATATAATAATGTGAATGTAAATTGAAGTAATTGCTTAAATAATGTAAATCTAGATGTTATGTGAAGACAAATAGCCCAGTTAAGATATAAATCTAGGTAAAGATATGAAAAGAAATAAAATATAAATGACTCACCTTAAAATGTGTAGAGGAAGATGTACTTTATCTCCAAAACTCATAGATCTTAACTTTATTTGAGTATCCATCCGTGAATCTTGGAATAAAATGACAAAAGGAACGAAACCCATAAATCTCCCTAAAAACTAAGAATGGAGGACTAGGTTGACTTGGGAAGATATCCTACAACTAGATTGAAATAGTCCAATGATCTAAAATTGAATTCTCTAGAAAACTCCTAAAAATTAGGTTCCAAATTCATAATCATTTTGCTGATAACCTACAAATCAATACATAAAAGAAAGGTTTTGGGGTTGAGATTTGATGAGAGCTTGCCTTGGTCAAACCCTAGGTTAAGGAATTAACCATAATTAAGAAATGTAAATGTAAATGTAAATGAATGAAAGATAAGATAAATATTAGGACTCATCTTTCTTGAAACCCTTATTTGTAAGGATTTTGTATTTAAATGTATTGTAGATCTTGAATTAGGAATGTAGAGTATGTGCAATCTTTGCAACAAATCTACTATCATCCCATCATGGTGCCATGGATATAAAAGTGCATCAATGAAGAAGATGATGAATGATTTGATGTAGATCTCCCCCCTTGGTGGCCAACAATAAGGTAGATCTTGATGAGGAAATGCTCACAAAGGATCCTTCAATGCTAGATAGAAATATCCTTGCTTAAATGCTTGAAAATATTGAATACTTGAACTTCTTGAATGCAAAAGATAGAAATGTTCACTTGAGAGCAAGAGCTCGAGTGCTTGAATGAATTAGATGCTTAAGATATGAAAATGAAGCCTCCAAGTCTCCTTATATATGAGTTTTTGGGAAAGAAAATAATACAAGCTGACTAGATAACACTAAAAAACTAATTAAACCCTAAGGACTTTTGAGCCTCGAGCCCCAAAACATCTAAGGACTAGGTTGATCTGAGTTGACCTAGTCTTGGACTAGGTCAACCCAATTAGACCTAGTCTAGAACAAGTCACTTGAGTTGACCTGGTCTTTGAGATCAGGTCTGGGAAGCCATAAAGAGAAAGGGTAGATACCTAAAGGAATAAGGTGTAAAGAGGAAGAAAATGAGGGAAAAGGAGATCAATCACATGCATATCCATGGTCCAAGAAGGGTATTATCAAGAGGGAGTTAAAAATTCTTAAAAGGAAAGTGCATCCATTTTAAGATGGTACATCTATATCCTTATTTTTTCCTTTAGTTTCCAAAGGAATAATATATGCTAAAATAAAGAGTCAATAGGAATATCAATTTTAGTTTGTTCTTGTAGCTTGGAAAATTATTTGATCTATTCAATTATAGGTGCAAATCTTGATATGTGCACATGAGTTGGCTTGATAAGTGTTGAACCTTTGGTGATTAGCTCAGTTACTACTATAACACCTTCATCTTTTTGTAGCTCCTTGGCTAGATCAACTTCTATCAAATCTTCAATAATGACATTCTCATTTCTCCTTATTATATCTTCAACCATTTTGTGTATAGAATTTGCCATCTCTTGTAGGGAAATACTAATATACTCTTCCTCTTTGTTGTCAAGTTCAATGTTTTGATCGATCTTAGTGTTGTAAACTTGAATGATTTCTTTCAGATATTTATGTTAAATATTTATTTCTAGATCATATGAGAGTCTTCATCCATGTATTCCAAGTGTCCTGACAAATCATAGAGTGCTCTCCTCTTTTGTATAAACCTATTTTTGTGTTTCTTCACTACCTCATGTATTTCATCCTTTGTGAATTCACACATTAATCTTGCAAGCAAGCTTCCTGTCATTTCTTTCTTGGTCTATCATGTATACTTCCATCTATAATCAATTCTTTGATGCATCTCTTCTACTATTAAGTCTCCAATCCCAAGTGATGTATATTTGATTTTCATCATCATGACTATTGTGGTATCTTCAAATTTCTTCTTGTTCTCATCATTCATATTATCATACTTGAAATATTTGAAAGTAGATAGACCTTTGCTCTCTCTAATAGATTCAACAATTTCATCAATAGTTTCTGGTTTCTTGTGCACATCAATTCTAAAGTGATCTCATTCATCTAATTTGTTAGGAATGAGGTGTCTCAACCTTGGATAATTCTTATTCTTATTATTATTTTTTTAAATGTATTTTTTTGCAAATAATATAATTAAGTGTGAGTGTACATGTCTAGTTGGCATATTGATGTGTCACTCCACTTGTATGTGTCAGCATCTTGAATTATGTGTAAGGAGATCATGGCTAAAACAATTATGACAGATTCCTATAATGCGTAAGAGCTATCTCTAGAAGATTTGATGATGGGTGAAGATGTAAAGACATGTGGCAATTGTTCATTGAGTACTGTACACTCGAATCTCCATCTAATTTTTTTTGGGTTCCTACTTTTTTGGAGAATGGTAAAACCTTATTATGGTTTTTCTTTTGAAGTTACCCTAAAATGGAAAGCGTGTGATATAAGCATTTTTAGGATTGCAGATAGGAGAGTGTGAAAAGTGTATTTGTTGGTTGCTACTAGATTTGTCTTTTGTGTCCTAAAAGAACTTGCATTGCAAGTGTGTTGTAACCTTTTTTGTTGAAGATAACACATTGTGCAGGTTTTGGAGGGGTGGGGTTGTTTTACCAAAAGGTTTTTCCCCACTGGCATAGCTTTGTGTTTATGTATTTTCTTTATCTTTCTATTTTTTGTATTCATGGTTGACCATAATATTATTGTTTACATAATATCAAATCTAAAATTATAAGGATTTAATAGGAATTTGCACAATACTTTCCTTAAGGGATTAGTGTTGGAAGTTGTTTTCACACCTAAGTTTCCTTACATAATTTAGTTCTTTCATTGTCCTTAACCTCTTTATCATCTTCTTTGATAACTACCCTTCTTTTCTTTTTTTTTAGGTTTCTTGGTTGGATTACTTGATGATGCAAATGCATCCTTCCTCTTTTGATATGTTTTCACTTGTGATGGCTTTACCATTCTCACTATTAGTTTGTGGTGATTGATCAGGGAAGTAATATACATACTTCATAAATTCTTCTCAAATTTTTTTTGGTACTATTCACCAATTTTCCACTAAAGTTTGGGCTAGTATTCACCAATTTATGGTTGACATGTTGTAACCCTAAATCAAAAAAATACTTGTATAAAAGGGCTTAGGGTTAGGGATTGTTTCATTGTGAGTGATGCAAAAATTGGTTCTTGCAATGGTATTGAAATATAAGGGATTACAGATTGTAATCAGGTTGTAATCATTGGATCATAAAATATTGGACTTGTTGTTTGGTGGACATAGCCCGAGGATTGGGTGAACCATGTTAAATCTTGGTGTCTTGTGTTCTTTTATGCGATCTATTATTTTTTGATATTGTTTATATTTGCATGTAATTGTTATTTTTATTTGAGGTTTACTCCTAACAAGTGGTATCAAAGCATAGTTTTTTTTTTTCAATTACCCTCTATAGGAAAGTCTCACAGTTGAGTGGGAGCAATGGTAGATGAGGGTAAGCTAAAGGTGGAGAAGTTTAATGGGCAGAACTTTCAATTATGGAAGATGCAAATGCAGGACTATCTTTATTAGAAGGACTTATGGAAGCTGTTGGAAGGAAAATCCAAAAAATAAGGAACTATGTCAGATGAGGTCTGAGAGATTTTAGATAGAAAGGCACTTGGAAGCATTCAATTATGCTTGGCACCATTAGTGACATTTAACATTACAAAAGAAAAGATGATGGAAGAGTCGATGGAAACCCCAACAAAATTGTATGAAAAGCCCTCCGATTCAAACAAGGTATTTCTTATGAAGTGTTTATTTAATATGAAAATGGCAAAAGGTAGATCTATTGCAAATCATTTAAATGAGTTTAATACTATTACTAGTCAGTTATCTTTCATGGGTATTAATTTTGATGAAGAAATTAGGGCTCTCTTGATTTTGTGTTCTTTGCCTGAAAGTTGGAATGGCTTGGTAATGGTTGTGAGTAATTCTATTTCTAGATCTATTACCCTAAAATTTGATGATGTGATCAGTGTTATTTTGAGTGAGGAAACTCATAGGAAATCATTAGGTGGATCTACATCAGGAAGTGCTTTGAATGCACAAAGTAGAGGTAGAACGATTGAGAGAGCAAGTAATTCTAGAAATTGTGGGAAATCAAGAGAAAAGTCAAAGGGGAGGAGGTCTCAATCAAGACGACCAAATGATTATTGGTATTGTGGGAAACCAGGGCATAAAAAAAAGATTGTTGGAGTCAAAAGAAAAATGAAGGAGATAGACAAGATGGAGACAAGGAGGCAAATATGGTAAGTAACAAATCCAAAGAGGATGCTTTGCTTCTGTCTTTAGAAAGTGTTGATGATTAATGAGTTTTAGATTTTGGTGCTTCATTTCATGCTACACTTGATAGAGGTTATTTCATTGATTATGTCCAAGGGGATTTTGGACTTGTTTATTTGGGGGATAATGAACCCTATTAGATTGTTGGAAAGGGAAAAGTTAAGATTAAGTTGTAGGATGGGAATCATTTCCTAATACATGAGGTAAGACATGTTCCAAGGCTGAGTAGGAATTTAATTTTAGTAGGGAAACTCGATGATGAGGGTTGTGTAGTTACTTTTAATGATAAAAATTGGAAGGTTTCAAAAGGTTCCCTTGTAGTAGCAAAATGTGTGAAAATAGGCACCTTATATCTTTATATAGGTCATATTGTTGCTTTTGCTTTTATTGTTTCAAAGAAAAATGAATGTTCAGGAATAGGTGCTATAGTTGAGTAGGGAGAACAAAGAGCTATTGTAGATTCTGATACAACATTGTGGCAGAACAGACTTGGGCACATGAGTGAGAAAGGTATGAAAGTACTTCATTCAAAAAAAATTTTACTAGGTCTGAAATGTGTTAATATGGATTTTTGTGAAAGTTGTGTGTATGGAAAGCAAAAGAGAGTGAGTTTTGTGAAGACTAGGAAGGAAAATAAAAAGGAGAAATTAGAGCTTGTGCATACAAATGTATGGTGACCAGCTTATGTATCTTCCATCGGTGGCTCTCATTATTATGTTACATTTATTGATGATACAACTAGAAAAGTATGGATTTATTTCCTTAGGCATAAATTTGATGTATTTCAAACTTTTAAGAAATGGAAATGCTTGGTTGAAAATGAGACTAGTAAAAAATTAAAATGTCTCAGATTTGATAATGGTGGTGAGTATTGCAGTCATGAATTTGAAGATTATTGCTCCACTAATGGTATTCATAGATAGAAAAATATTCCAAGGACTCCATAGGAAAATAGAGTGGCTGAATGCATGAACAAGACTATAATGGAGTGTGCAAGGAGCATGAGGTTGCATGTTGGGTTTCCCTTACACATGTGGGCAGAGGTTGTCAATACTATTATATATTTGATTAATAGAGGTCCCTCTACTCCTTTAGGTTATGGTATTCCAGAGGAAGCATGGACTGGTAAGAACGTGAGTTATTCTTTTCTCAAAACCTTCCGTTCTGAAGCATTTTCTCACATAGATTCTAAAAATAGAACCAAGCTAGAAGCTAAGTCAAAAAAATGTGTATTTTTTGGATATGGAATTAATGAATTTGGTTATAGGCTTTGGGATTTTGAAAACTGTAAAATTGTAAGAAGCAGGGATGTCATATTCAATGAGAAAGTGTTGTACAAAGATCTGTTGCAGCAACATGAGAAGAGAGAAGATGATTATGTAGTGTTGGATGATACTCCAAAAGATAAAGTTCCAACCATTCCTCATGATGTGCAACAATCGCAACAACAAATACCACACACACCAGTGAATGTTAGACGGTCAACAAGGTAAATTAGACCTCTAGAAAAAATTTCTCCCTCTTTGTATTCTATTTTACTAATGGATGCTAGTGAACCTGAATGTTATGATGAAGCTGTGTAGGTGGATACAATGATTCAGTGGGAGTCTACAATGAAAGATGAAATGGACTCTTTGCTAAAGAATAAGACATGGGATTTATGCAAGTTGCCTATAGGTAAAAGAGCTTTACAGAATAAGTGGGTTTATAGGTTAAAAGAAGAGGATGGAGGTAAGAAAAGATTTAAAGTCAGGTTAGTTGTAAAAGGATTTGCATAGAAAAAGGGCATTGATTTTGATGAGATATTTTCTCTTGTTGTTAAAATGACTTTTATCCATACTGTTTTAAGTATTGTGGCTATTGAAGATTTGCATTTAGAGTAGCTTGATGTTAAAACAACCTTCCTTCATGGTGATTTGGATGAAAAGATATATATGGCTTAGCCATGGGGATTTGAGGTCAAAGGTAAGGAGAACTTAGTGTGCAGATTGAAGAAAAGTTTATATGGCTTGAAACAAGCACCTCAACAATGGTATCCAAAATTTGACAGTTTTATACATGAGCATGGATATAGTAGGTGTCATTCAAATCATTGTGTTTACTTTAAGAGGTCGGATGATGATAGCTACATTATTTTATGTTTATATGTTTATGATATGCTTGTAGCTGTGTCTAACATGGATCATATTAAGGGGCTGAAATGCAGTTAGCACATGCATTTACTATGAAGGATTTGGGGGCAACAAAAAAAATCCTTGGTATGAATATTTGAAGAGATAGGAAGAACAAGAAATTGACGCTATCTTGGGCTTATTACGTTGAGAAGGGGTTGCAACATTTCTCTATGGAGAATGCTAAAGATGTCAGCACAACTTTACCTAGTCATTTGAAGTTGACTAAGGAGATGTGTCCTAAGACACAAGAAGAGGTGGATAAGATGTCCAAGGTACCCTATGCTTTAGCTGTAGGAAGCTTGATGTATGGTATTGTATGTAAATGACCAGATATTGCACATGTAGTGGGAGTCGTTAGCAGGTATATGAGTCATACAAGAATTAAGCATTGGAATGCAATAAAATGGATTCTCAGATATTTGAGAGGAACATCCAATAAGTGTTTACATTTTGGGGGCTCTACTACTAATTTACAAGGCTATGTTGACTCAGATTTGGCAGGGGATATTGATACCAGGTGAAGTACTATAGTTTATGTATTTACTATTGGTGGGGTAGTCATGAGCTAGGTTTCTAGGTTATAGAAGGCTAATGTTTTATCCACTATAGAGGTAGAGTATGTTGCTACTACAGAGGTAGCCAAGGAGATGATATGGCTTCAGTTCTTCTTGGAAGAATTGGGACACCCTTAGAGGGATAATTATTTGTTTACAGATAGTCAGAGTGCTATTCATCTTGCAAAGAATTCAATTCTACATTCAAAGACAAAACACATTTAGTTGATGTACCATTTCATTGAGTTAGTTTTGGATGATGGATAGTTAAAGCTCGATAAGATACATACAGATGACAATCTAATGGATATGTTTACAAAGGTAGTGACAAGGGAGAAGCTGAATTCCTCTTTAGCTTTGGTTGGTCTTCTAGACTGAATAGGAATAAAAGAACAACAGAGTCTAGTGTGGTTTGATCTAGTGGGAGCCTCATGGACTAGCGGCATAGCTATAAGATTAGTCTCCAAGTGGGAGATTGTTGTATCGTGTGGAGTCTGATCAGTTCCCAAGTGGGAGATTGTTAGTTTGTGGTGACTAATTAGGGAAGTACTATTCATACTTTATAAATTCTTCTCAAATTTTGTTTGGTACTATTAGCCAATTCACCACTAAAGTTCGAGCTAGTATTTGCCAATTTATGGCCAAAATGTTGTATCCCTAAAGTGGAAAAAAATACTTGTATAAAAGGGCTTAGGGTTAGGGATTTTTTCATTGTGAGTGATGCAAAAATTTGTCCTTGTGGCGATAATGAGCTGTATGGGATTACAGATTGTAATCAGGTTGTAATCACTGGATCTTAATAATATTAGACTTGCTATTTGGTGGATGTAGCCTAGGGATTGGGTAAACCATGTTAAATCTTGGTGTCTTGTGTTCTTTTCTGTGATCTATTATATTCTGATATTGTTTATATTTTCTTGTAATTGTTATTTCTGTCTGAGGTTTAATCCTAGCACTTATTGTGCCCTTTCTCAATGGTGATGCAATCTCTTGTGCAACTCAAGTTCTTGATCTAGTATTGTTTGGGATTATTGGGGTGGTAAAAGGTCTTTTCTTTCCTTTATTTTTGTGTGTTTTTACAACAAAAATTGCTTTACCCTTATCTTCTTCTCTAGCAACATCTTCTCCCCTACCTTCTATAATCATTAAGGATTGATTTTCTTCTCTTGCACTGAGTGCACTTTCCAAAGTGTCAACCATTTTCTTGGATTTCTTCTTAATCTTGTGGGCAATAATGTCCATTCTTATTTTCTCTTTATCATGTTCATATGTTTCAAATGGTTGAGCTTCCTTATCAACCAACTCATTTAGTTGAGCTTCAATAGCATTGGTGGCCTAATCTATGTTTATTTCTTAATCTATGGTTTCAATCCATGCAACCCTGAGATTCATCACTTTCACAAGTGTATTTTCAGTATCAATAAGAAAAAATGTCATCATGATATTTCTCAACTAACTATGTGGGAATTTGTACCTTTGATTCATTATCTCCTTGAAATTTTCAAAGTATTCATTCATAACACTTTCAAATTTGTTACCTAACTATTGAATAAACTCATTGGTTTGATTAATAATAGGAATATTTTTCCTCCAATTTACTTGACCAATTGATGGGAAATAATTTATCATATAAAAGAAAATGCATATTAGTAATGAACCAAATTTGCATGTATTTGTTCTAGCAATCTTGATTGTTCTCATGTTCTCAGTTAGTTGCCTTAGCTGTAGGTCAACTAGGTCATATTTGTAACCTTTCTTAACAATCTTATACCCCATTTGTCAATTTCTATACATGATACACTATTGGTTCTTGACTGAAAAAATTTGTAGGCAATGTCATAAACTCCAAATTCTTCTTCCAAATATCCTATCATAGAAATCCTCAAAATCACGTCCATCCCATCAAACTTGGGTGTTAGCTTCAATTTTTTTCTTTGAGGTCATACAAATGGATTTTTCCTTCTCTATAATCAGATAACCTATGACCATGTGAATTAAATCCTTCACAATTTTGATTAGTTCATCTAGCCACGTGTGCATGTTGTCTACTCTTCTTAACACCATGCAAATCCAATTTTCTTTTAATTATTTTTGAAAATTTAGGGCGTGGATGAGACCTTTCCTCTCTAAATGTTTAGGTTCCTCTTTTAGTTTTCCATCAACACAACTTTTCATAAACCTCATGTAATTTGCGCTCTCCAACTTCTACAATTTGGCAATCATAGAATGAACAAATATCATTTACTAGTAAAACCCTAAGTGGTGTCAATGATAATACACCCACCTTGTTAGTTTTCACTTTGACTTCATGATATAACATGTACTTTAGCTCTTAACATACTTCATTTCAAATCAATTTCATAGAATTTACCTTTGTCTTTTTTTTTGGTTGCAGAACTGGAAGCCATTGTTGTATATTAGGGTTTCAATAAACACTCACACTTTGCTTAGTTAGCTTTAAATTCACCTTTTCAATTGAAAAATCTCAATATATTTGCACTCACAAGCTCTCAAATTCAATTTCATTCATAGAAAGCTCAAATTTTCTTTTACACTCTAAAAATAGATGCAGGTGTTGGTGAACATATTTGTCTTTAATATTGTTTCCCTTTGGACTACTCTATTTCCCCTTTCGAAAGAAAAAAAGATTCACAAAAGTTGGGTAGGTCTAGAAAATGGCCTCCCTCTGAATTTTAAGGTACAATTCCCTTATAAACATTTACAATGAATCTCCTAGATTACCACACAAATTGCTTTTTACCAGAAAGCACTAAGGCAACCCTCACTACACTTAGGCAAGGGGCTAGGAGATAACTTTAGATTAAATTTATGAAATGAGAATGGATTCCAAATAAATACACAACTTTCATGAATCCAAAAGGAAAAGAATTTGAAATTGTATGTGCACTTATCAAAGAGATATATCATGAAAAAATCAATCATTTGTCATAAAGCATATTCACTAAGTAATGTGACTCCTAGGTAATTCAACATACAATTTGAACTACTATAAAATGATTAACCATAAACATTAACACAATCAACACCATACTATAATTGTCAGAAACTTGACTCAAAATTTAGAAATGCCTTATATGAAATGATTGTTATCATCTTTCATTCGCAGTTGCTAGATGTAAAATCAATATCATATACTATAAGTTCAAAATATGATAAGTTTAGAATGCCATTTTCGAAAAAAAGTAATCAACACAACTATTCTAGATCTTCCTACTTGTTCTAACCACTAAATCATCATCAAGTTCCAAATATATAGTTTGTCAACTCAAGGATCTCCCTAAAAACTCAACCCTCGAGTAATTTCAACGAAACAATTAATAAAACTAAATGTGTCAAAACAATACATTTTTGCACAAATTTTGAAAATATGCAAAGAAATAAAATAAGGAAATTTGAGCTCAAGTGGAAGCTCCAAGCTCGAAATCCTCAATAGGTTCTTCTTTTCTGGTGGACAATCCCACAATTCTCCATGGATTGAAGGCGTTTGAGAATTCCTTCATGGCATTGAAATTTGGGTTCTTTAAGCTCAACAATCTTACATGCCAAACCTCTTTATCTCACTTCATTCTTTCAAGCTATGTTACATATCCCAAGAAGTGATCAAAGAAAAAGAGAGAGCATTAGTTCAACATGGGCAACTATGGTGAAATCCTATGCCAAATGGGTTTCTAGTTCTTTAATTGCCTGCAGATTATCCTTGAACCCCTTTAACATCTGCTCAAAATCTAGGCTTGGTTCTTCAACCTGTTGCACATAGGTCGAGCATATGATCTTCATATCTTTTAGAATCCCACTATACATTTCCTTTATTTCTCCTTTCATAGACTAAGCTTTAAGTACAATAGACTTGGTGATAAGGACTCTCCAGTTCAACTTCTTTTTAAGGACATAAATTGCACAAGCATCCACTAATTTTAGCAAATTTTCAAATAAGAACTTAGTGGTGCCATACTTCTCAAGTTAACTAATCTGCATTATAATGGCAGACCACTTTCCTTCTTCTGCTTCCCAAGCAAGCAATTGTGTCTAAACCTTGCTCAATAGGGTTTTAGCCTTGTTGAATATCCCACTTGACTAAGAGATGAACTTCCTTCCCTTTTCAATAATTCCATCAACCCATTTATTCATTGCTAGTCACATTGACTTGCCCTTTTGAAGTTGGTTCATCAAGTTTTCACTATTAGGAGAAGTGGGATCAAAGTTTTGTGAAGACTGAACTAAATGTAAGGTTTCTTTACTAGCTAGGGATTTAATGTATTTGATCATCATAGAAATAATTTGCTTCAATTCTCTCTTTTCCTTTCCATCTTTTTGATATTGCATGAGCATATGTTTGGTGGAATGTTCCAACATGAGTACCTTGGACTCATGGTTCAATATATGCAAATCTACTTCAGTGACCTAAAAAATCACCAATGCTCAAATCACTTGATTCTTCCTTTTGTTTGAACAGAGCTAGTTTAGCTGTTACTTCCTCTATTTTTGGGTTGGTGGTCAGGCGAGAAACATTCTTACCCTTCTGATGCATAATTCTCCCTTATACCAAAAAAAATGATGCGGTGTGGCCTTGAACTAATTCAAACACCCCAAAATGGAGTCAAGAGAGGGGCTCTACACCTTCAAAACAAACTTACTCAAAAACATGGCCTAGGCACCCAAAAGAGCACCAGGTCTTAAAGCACAAAATCTCCAGATATTTGGTTTATGCTTGAAGTGGAAACCTATGAGTTTATAGGGGAGTGGATATATTCCTTAACTTTCAATAAACTCAAACTAGTGGGTTTTTTTAGCCTATCTTGCTCCCAAAGATCATAGATAACAAAATTGCCTTTTAGACCTAGGAGCCCCAATTAGTCCTATCAACAAGGTAATTAGGTTTTAGTTTGACATTGCTCCAAAGGATCCAAAGAAAAAACTTCATATATGGATACCCTTTTGGAAGAAGCTTTTGGTTCCAAACTTTCAAACTCCCAACTTGTCAAATGACCCCCTTACCAAAAATATAACAATTACCCTTGTTAGGCCTAATTGCTAAGAATTGAGAAGGAAGACCAAAATAGGTGATTGACCAGGTTAGGATATTAATTGGGAAACATGTAGAGATATATAATAGATCATTATCCACCTTTAGATTGGTTTCATCCATCCCCAAAGTGTTTGCAACACTTTAATACCTCTTGTCTTGCACCGAACACATTGAGATATTTGGCCTAGGGCTTGCTAGCAAAATTTGTAGCCTTGCTTTCCATCTCTCGTCCTTTAGGGAACTTATTTTATATCTTACTAACTTGAATTTTACCAAGTGGCATGAAGTTTCAATAGTGGAAATGCAAGATAGGCCATTTTTACTAAAACTAGTCACCAAATGGAGGGTTTTGGTGCACCCAAGAAAGAAGTTTAGATAAATTTAGTTATAGGGAACTTCAAACCATTAAACCACTTGCATTATTCTACTAATATGTTCAAGATTTCAAATCAATAATTCATTCACATGTGTTGATCCATACCAATCTGTACACTATGAAAATGCATTACTTTACAAGGAAAAATGAGATCTTTTATTGATTCAAATGGAAAATTCACATTCTCTCTATCTATGTGTCTTCCACCTACTTGAAAGGTCTATTTGAAAACCTTTCCCAACTAATCCAACCAATTTTCAAAGGTTGTGACCATTGGGAGTGATTAAGTGAAAGTTTGTTAACTATAACGAGAAACTATCAACCTTTATCGAGTAGTCGGTGTTAACCGAGCTCACTCGGACATTGAAGGAAGTTACCCAATATGTGTTGAGCGTCCAATGTTAACCAAGTTTAGAGATAGTGTTACCATAAACTTTATACTAACCGAGTTGGGTCAATTAACAAAGGAATTCCCTATGTTAACCGAGTACATAGTTTAGAAACTTAAGCACACACCTACCCTATCTTAAAGCTAAGATGTGCCTAATAACCATAGTAAAAAAAACCCATGGTTTATAGATCATGAAATGGGGACTAGGTATTACAAATAGGCTTAATTTATTAGATAACTATTTATACCCATTACAAATGTCTCTTAAGCATAGATGCCCTTAAGTACAACTCATGAAGAGTTAGAAATGATAGGTGCTCTGGAGAGTGGAGGGTTAGATGCTCTCCCACCGTACTTCTTTGCTTGAAAATCAAGTCCCACTTGAGGATGGTTGTTGAATAGAGGTGCCATTCTTGGCAATGCATTCTTCACTCATCCATGTAGCATCTATGTCTGAAAGACCCTTCTACTTGACCAAGTAGTTTTTATAGGTCTTCTTTCTTGTCTTCTTGACCACCTTAGAATCCAAAATCTTCTCCAACTAAAGTGGTTGGCTAGGTGGTAGATCCTTGATCCATTCTTCTTGTTCATCAATATCCTACATTACATCATTAGTACCTACATCACCTTTTAAAAGGGTGAGATTAGAAACATTAAAGATAGGAGAAATTGATATGGTAGGAGGAAATGAAATTTCATATGCATTTTCTCCAAATTTGTGCAATATCTGACAGGGTCCAATCTTCCTCATCTGTAATTTTGTGTTTCCCCTTGGTAGTCTTGCTTTGTTAAGATAATCCCATACTTGATCTCCTTCCTTGAATGAAACATGTCTCTTTTTCTTTTTTGCCTATTGTTTGTATCTTGCAATGTATAGATTCAGAGTGTCTCTAACCTGATCATGAATTTTTTTGATACATGCTGAGAATTCTTCACCTTTTACACTAGTTTTGAACTCACTTGGTAAGTCTATTAGTTTCATGACTCCTCTAGGATGGAATCCATTGTTTACTTGGAATGATGTCTTCCCTATTGACCCATTGATTGAGTCATTGAAGGAAAACTCTGCTTGAGGGAGGATCACATCCCATGTCTACTCATATTACTTTTTTAGAAACCTTAAAAGGTATCCTAATGATCTATTGGCTACTTTAGTCTGCCCATCTATTTGTGGATGTTAGGCACAACTGAAGGATAGATTTATGCCCAACTTTTTCCATAAGGTCCTCCAAAAGTGACCTCAGAATTTCACATCTCTATCTAAGATAATGAATGTTGGTAATCCATGAATCTTGACTACTTCCTTAAAAAATAGGTTAGCAATGTGTGAAGCACCATTAGAGCTTTTACAAGGAACAAAATGAGCCATTTACTAAATTTTTCTACAATAACAAAAATGCTATCAAAACCTTGTCTTGTCGTTGGAAGACCTCAGAAAAATTTCATGCTCACACTGTCCCATGGCTTGGTTGGAATAGGTAAGGGATGATAAATACCTTGATTTTTCCTTACTCCCTTGGCTCTTTGGTATATTGTGCAAGTCTCAACAAATCTTCTAACATCAGTAGGTAACTTGGGCCAATGATAGTTTCTCCTAAGGAGCTCTAGAGTTTTGTCGATCCTGAGGTGACCTCCTAATGTGCCACAATGCTTCTCTGTGATCAAGTTTTCCCTCATGGATCATCTAGGAATGCAAAGTTTTCCTCCTTTGAACAATAGACCATTTTGCAACAAATATTCAGAATATATTGTGTTATATGCATAAGATAATGTAGAGAAAACCTTATGAATTTCCCCAAAATTTGGATCATCTTTATATAACTGCTTAAGGGCATCAATCCCCATGCTTTGAACTTGGACTTCTTCCACCAAGGTGAGTCTCCCATTGAGAGCATTTGCTACTTCATATGTAGTACCTTTCTTATGTTTGATTGAAAATGTGAAGGCTTGGAGTTGCTCTACCCACTTCATGTGTTTGCAAGTCAACTTGTGTTGGCTATTTAGGAAGCTTAGTGCATGATTGTTTGTATAAACAATAAATTCCTTAGGAAGAAAGTAGTGCCTCTATTTCTTTAGGGCTTAAACTATAACTTATAGTTCTAGGTCATATGTGTTGGTGTTTTAAAACTACTGAACCACAAAACCCTCAATACCAAATTGATATTACACACACAATCTAAGGATTAGCCAATTCCTATTAACAATTACATGTGCAAACCATTTGGAGCCAACTTCAACAAAATGAAAGATGGTTTTCTACTCTTTAGGCTTTGTAAAACCAAGGTGGGTATACCTAGGGGATGATTCAAGCTGGAAGATACTATATGAGAATTATTTTAGTTTCATTCTGATTCTCATCTTATATCCTCAGAAACATGCATAATTTGACATTTTTTAGATAAAATAAATCCCACATAGTAGATTTGGTCACAATTCTTCTATAGATTTGCAAGTATCCCCAGCAATAGTGGCTAACTAAGGCTAAAACATTCCATGCAAACAAGTGCTGACCATCTTTGAAAATATTCAAGAAAAGTAAAATGAAATTGATTGTGATTTTATACTTGATGCTTACTTATGATCTATCTATCTTCAGACTGAATTAAGGTGATCAGTGCCTATTCCATTGGGACTTAGAGTCTACTGCAATTTTATGGATTTGATTTGTTGGCTTACAACAAATATTATCAGCAATTCTTATTGGAATTCATCCTTACAGACATCCTTTCTATCACCACAAAAATCTCATCAAATTCATCAGCGCTTTTACTTAATTCATTGAATTAATAGCAGTAATGAATTGACATACAACCTAAATAAACAACATTCAATTGAGCAAGCTTTACTCACATAATCTCAAAATAACCAGGTAACAGTAAGGAGACAAAATTCAATAAGAACTGATATGGGGATAGCTAAAAATTTTCATTAATTTTCCTTGAAAATTGTATACAATTGTAGTAAACTCAGAATGACCCTAGAAAGAAACACAAAGATCACTCCATATTAATGTATTCTTAGAAAATTTGCAGAGAAGATACATCATAAAGTTTGCTCAAAGACTGGACCGAAAACATCCTAAGTGTAATACTAGAATGCATTAGAAATCATACCCTTCTCTAGCCCTAGAATCTCACTTATATACAACAAGCTTCAGGCATAGAGAACTGACAACTATCCTAAATAAAAGATATTTACAAGCAACTATCACAAAAAGACAAAAATGTGTGTAACAAAAAAACTTATACATCAAACATTCTTTTGGTAGGTCCCTTTTCTATTAAAACTCTTGGAACGATAAAAGCACTATGATTTGATTCTTCTATCATTCTAATTCCTCAGAGTAAGTGGCTATCAAGCTTTAAAGTGATGAATCATCTTCAATTACCTACAAATTCACTTTAACCTAGGGATTCTCTTTGTCTTCATCATTGACTATAAAGGTAACAATTACTTTAGCATCTTCTATCTTGTTATCTGCTACCATTTTCTCTATAGACATGAATTTTTCCTTCCATTCATTGTAGGTAGTGTCATCAGGCCAATCAAAAATTAGGACTTCCCTTTTTATAGTTATTAAAGAATTTCTAATTGCCTCTATATCAACAAAATCTTTTCTGATGGCACTATAGAATAGCTGTACTTTAACTAACTCCTCATTAGTCATTGCCCATAATAAATGCCTAGTTTCATTTATGACATTATTCATCCTTTGACTAAATATCTCATCCAACTCTTTTTTCCAATCTTTCTTTTCCTTTATTTTATCAATAGTTTTTAGAGCACTAGGAAATAAATCAAACCTTTCAACTATATACTTGGAAAAGAAAATTTTCACTCTTTTCTGAAAAGAATCCTATTTGTCATCAAAACCTTCCAATTTAGTCAAAAAATAAAAAATCTTCTCTATTTGATGATAAGGCAACTGGATGATAGATATGCACATAGCTGTGATATCATTATTTCTTTCTATCCACTTCTGTGCAAGAGGTCTTAAGTTAACTTCATCTCTTTTTAATTCATCCCTGATGGCTGTAATCCTTGCCAACTAATCAGAAAATGTTGGCCATTCTATCCTATCTGTTAAATACATTACACCCTGCCTTATTTTCTCTTCATACTGATTGTTCAACTCTACATGCAATGCATACAATTTATTCTTTTCTTCTTCAAAATCCTCTGTAGTGTAGAATTGAGGCCTTTCTGGGGTGTTTGGTATCTCAATAATGGGAGTTGATTTGAATGGTTCAACAAGTGGCTCGGGAGGGTATACAATCATGGGTCTGCTAGATTCTCCCACTTTACTTTTCCCAAGTTGCTTCTCCATTTGAGATACTTGGTTTTCCAATGATTGTATTTGTTTACCCCTATCTTCATATGCTTTCAAAACTTCCTCAAATCTAGCATTGAGTTGCACAAAACTATCATCTTCTTATCTAGACACCACAGTGCCAAATTTCATCATTTTTGAAGCCATTCCAAAAATTTGTGTGCTACCAACCTCACCAGTCTTGAATACTGTTAGTGCACCAGTATGCTCTGCAGTGGAGATTTCCTGCATTTTGATTTTGTCTCTCTTTTCAATTGACCATATCACTAGGGCTTGGTGGTCATCACTAAATTTGACTCCCTTGTGGGCCTATAATACTTCTTCCTCTATTTTTTATTGTACATCTTTTTCCTTTCTTATTGAATAAAAAATCATAGCATTAGCTATGTCCCACTCTGGAAAAATTAAGACCCCTAAATGTTTAACTATTTGCCTTCTAGCCTCAGGTGTAAATTGGGAAAAATCATTCAAAAACTTAGATTTCACCTCCTCCCTGATAACAAAGTTTGGTTTATCAGGTTTCTTTTCTTTTATCTTCTCACATGTTCTCTCAAAATTTCCTATGTTTTTCCTCCAAAAAAATTGTGCAAAGGCCCTAGATTTAACAAAATTTTCATCATTTATAAACTTCTTAGAAGCTTGGGCAACTATTGGATCTATCTCCTTACCTTGATAATCAGCAACTATAAGATCCAAAGAGGGTGCAGGAAGCTCCTGTGGTTCTCCACTTTCCAGGTCTGTGGTAGTAACAATAACATCCCCTTCTCCACCAATTTTTCTCAATTGCTCCCTTAAAGATGCTTCATCATCTATTTGGATTGGAGTTTGGCTTAGGGAGTATTGTTTTACATGAGAGGAAGATCCTTGCTCCAACTTCTGCACTACAGATGGACTCTCTGGCATTGGTCTTTAATGAGGGGGAGCTTGTTGTACATGCTACGCCATCACATATCTTGCCCTCTTTTGTAAAGCATATTGAGCAGGAGCTACTATGTTTCTGTTGTTTATTGTTCTTTGTACTTCTTCAACTCTATCTGGATAGGTTTTAACATAAGTATCTTTTTTATCATTCATTAATGGCTCTGGGGTGCTAACAATAATCCCAGATAATGTACCAATTTTGGTAGAATATTCTTGCAGTGGCCCTATCCTTAAATATATTCTCTGTGCATCATACCTTGCCTGAAGGTCATCCATATCAATTGTCTCATGCACAACATGGTTAGGGTTTAAATTGAAAAGTATCACTAATCAATTTAGGGCAAACCTTAAAAATATTTACTCCAGCGTGGTTCTTTACCCACCCCGTAATAGGATCATACTTCTTAGCCATATCAATTAGAAGATCACTATCAAAGAAAACTGCAGGGACTTTTAATTTCCCAATTTCAAATTCCAAAACATTGCTCATAGGGGTATCTAGTTTTCATTCTGAAAAATAGTTCTAAAATAATTCTAATCCTCCTATAGAGACCTGGGCATCTCTTACCTAGTTGGCCCTACCATAGAAACCCTCAGCTACAACTACCCTAGGGTTCTTAGGAATAAGCTCTCTCCCCTTAGTGATTTCATTCACAGACAGTGGGAATTTTTCAAGGAAATCATCATGCATAGCCCTCTTTAGGTAATCATTTTTCCTATAGAATTCCTTTAATGGAGGCATTTTTAAAGATTTTAAAATTTCACAACACCAAATTCTTGATTTTTAGAAGTTGCAGAGTACTTGCTAAATTTGTGCTTCTCTTCTATATAATTTTTGCTGCAATTTATTAAATCACCTATAATAGAATTTCTATGCCCTAGGTCCAAAAATTCTTTATGCTCTAATAACTTTTTTCACTTTTGTGGTTCAATAATGGTGAAATCGTGAATTTTATTCATGCATTAAGATCACACGAATGAACTCTGAGCAATATTAATTTCCATTAGCCATTATTTGCATATTGCACTTAGATTTGAATCTTACTTGTTGATTTCAATAGATCAGATAGTCCTAATTGAAAAAAGAAAACTTTCTTTATTGCTTTAATAATTTTGCCACATTTCAAACATTCACTTGCTTGCAATGCTTAAATTTCTTGCATTTTGAAATTGCAGGCAAGTGCTAACCCTTGATCATGATTGAATCGACGATCATGGAATTTGATACTTTGATGATACCCAATTAGCTGCATTGACCAATAAGAACTCTCCATGTGAATCTGTGCCTTCTAACAAACTTCCACACAAGCAAGTCCCATTTTATCTTCTAGGAAAGTGGGTCCTTGACATCACCTTTGCCATGCATCAGGCTAGTGCTTCCTCGCTTTGTTTAACCACTGAGCATTTTCATGATGTGGGCAAGTGCCAGCCATCGATCTCTGTAAGATCAACAATGGCACAACTTAAACCATTTTTACAGTCTGAGATAGTGAAGCTAGCATTACCATGGACATGTGTCTTCATGGCGCTTACTTTCTTTGCTTAAAATTCTTGCAGGTTCTTAATGCGGGCAAGCGCCCTTCGTTGATCTGACCAAGATCGACGGTGGGTCAAAACCCTTGTCTTTTATGGTCCAATCACCCAATTTGACCAATAAAATAATGCCTTTTAAACATCGTGCTTTGACAAATCCAATTGTCATATTAACTGTTAAAGTATCTGTGCCCATGACATCATCACTTCTAGCTTGGCATACACGTCACATTTGACCAATGAGTGTGTTTGATATATTACAGTTTTACAACATAGCATGACTCAGTGATCTTTCCAAAACTTGGTCCCACCTGGTCACATGGAACAAGGGTGCTTTCCTGCATTATTTAAAAGTATAATAATTTCTTATTATGGGTAAGCATTGGCCACTCAGTTTTAATAGATCCATGATCATGAATGTTCAATGCATCTTTGGCAAACAATCCTTTTGAATGGCCCAACTAGTAGTACACATCAACAAATTTTTTTATAGCTTGGCACAATTGAATACAATACCCTATGCAGCTGGTTCCACTTTTGCCATGTGTCAAATTTTCACTTTCCCACATTGCTTAATATTCATGCAACTTCATAATGCGAGCATGTGCTAACCATAGATCTTACATAGATCAACAATCAAAAATCTTGAACCTTGAGTAATACCTTCACTTAAAAGATCAATCAATGACATTGTGGGATTTTTAGAACGTGCACTAATGGTACTGACAGGTTTGCAAAAAGGTTCTGACAACTCTGACAAGTCATAATCTTTGTGGCACACTATTATTCTAACACAAGCAAGGGCTACGTGGTGCAAAGGCGCTTGCCTGCAATAGTTAAAAACCTTGTATTTCAATGATGCAAGGAAGTGCCCTTTGTCGATTTGACCAAGATCGAAGGTGGGTTGTAAAGGTGCTATAGTATAGTCTTTCAAGTGGAATATTCATAATGACTATAATCAAAACAAAGATATAAAAGGTTTAACCAAAATTTATGAAGTGATCCTTGCACAATTTTAAAACTTAGGGTAAAATGTCCCACCTAAAGTCATTTTGAAATTTTTTTCAATTTTTTTTGAAAAGCTAGGTTAAAACAAGATAAAGCACTAGGGATTTTTAATGAATTTTACCTGGGATTTGACCTAATTTTAAATTTTCAACTCACATAGTCAGGGTTTTTCATTGCTGAATACACAAAATAGGAATGGTGAAAAACCAGACCAACAATATGTATTATATTTTTTCTTGGCATCATTTAGCTTTTCAGAGAAGAAAGCCGCTAGTCTTCCCTCTTGACTGAGAACTGCTCCTATGACAAGGTTGTTTGCATTAGTTTCTACTATGAATAGTTTTTTGAAGGTAGGTAGTGCTAAGATTGGATATTGTGCCACCCTACCTTTCAAGTATTCAAATGATTCATCTACTTGAGTAGTCCATTGAAACTTTTTCTTCTTACCTCCCCTTATGGTATCCAAAAGAGATGCACATACGTGACTGAAGTTTTTGACAAATCTCCTATAGAATGTTGCCAATCCATGGAAACTTTTGACTTCCCCTACTATCTTAGGTGTTGGCCAATTAAGGATAGCCTCAACCTTTTTAGTATCTATGTTCAAAGTACTCTTTGAGATGATAAAATCCAAGAAGGTCAATTCTATTTGCATGAATGCACACTTTTCAAAGTTGTTTTACAACTTGTTTTCATGTAGCCTCTGAAGGAATAGCTCCAAATTTTTCATGTATTCTTCCTTGGACCTATTGAAGATCAATATGTCATCAAGATAGACCACTACAAACTTACCTATGAATTCATGAAGCACTTCATTCATCAGCCTCATTAAGGTGCTAGGGGCATTTCTTAGACCAAATGGCATGACAAGTCATTCATATAACCCTTTAGTGGTTTTAGATGTTGTTTTCCACTCATATCCAACTCTAATCCTTATCTGATGGTAGCCTGACTTAAGGTTTATTTTAGAAAAGTAGCATCCTCCTCCAAGTTGGTTTAGAAGATCTTTAATCCTATGTATAGGGAACCTATATCTTATGGTTATTTTGTTGATTTCCCTAGAGTTAGCACAAAGTTTCCATTTTCCAGCCTTTTTAGGGGCCAAAACACTAGGGACTACATAAGGGATGAGACTCTTCTGAATGAGTCCTTTGGCCAACAAATTACTGATCTATTTGGATACATCTGCATTCTGATTAGGGGTGATTTTATATGCAGCCTTGTTGGTTACAAAAGCACCTAGTATGAAGTCAATCTGGTGCGAGATGTCCCTCAATGGTGGGAGTTCATTTGGAGTATCTCCTCCAAGTATCCTTTTGTACTTCTGTAGTAGATCCTTTACTTCTTTAGGCACTTCTTGGGTGATTGCTTTTATCTTAGGTTTGAGGAATAGGGCATACCCTATTTGAGATTCTTTGATGGTATTCAACATCTCTTATTCACCTGCCATGCAACTAACTATTCTTTGGGTTTCTCTTGGTGAGGGTCAGGGTTGGGAAGAAGATATTATATTTATGTCTATCTTTGGTGATTTGGTATTTGTTGGTCACACCATCATGTTTGGCTTTAAGGTTATACTACCATGGACAACCTAGTAAAAGGTGACAAATGTCCATGTCTACAATGTCACAAAGGATTCTATCCTTATAATCTTTTATTTAAAAATCTACCCAAGCCTATTCATTTATCAATGTTTGTTGCCTTTTGGTTAACCAAGATACATGGGTGGGATTAGGGTGGGGTATTCTTTCTAGATTCAACTTATCTACCATTTCTTTAGAGACAATATTTTTAGTAGAACCAGAATCAATAACTACCTTACATACCTTTCCATGGCTTTTGTAGTTGGTCCTAAAGAGAGTCTTCTTTTGTGGAGGCTTCACTAGTATAGGTGCTTGGATCAATGTCCTCTTCATCATAAGAGTAGCCCCTTCTTCACTAGTACAATCTTTAACACTTCTGAGAACAAGGTTAGTTATTCTTTCTCCTCGGTTTTTTTTCTTCTTAGGACATTTTTTTGTATAGTGGCCCATATGGTTACAATTGTAGCATTTGATCTACCCATTATTTCTTCCACCATTTTTGCCTCTGTCATTTCCTCTCCTTCCTCTATAGCCACCTCTTGAACTGTTCTCACCTTGGGAATTCCCCTTATTAGAATCTCCTTGAGGTTTGTTGCCTTGAGTTCCTTTACCCCCAAAGTTTCCTTTTCCTCTATCATTATTTCCCTTGTTTCTACCACTTTGTTTATTCCTCCTCTTGAACTTTTTTTCAACTTTGAGTGCCAATTGATAATACTGGTAGGGCTTGTCAAACTTAATTAATCTTGAATGGCAAGCCTTAGTACTTGCATATACTTGGAAATTTTCACACTTTTAGGTTCAACAAGTTTGGGTTTCATCACCAACTTCTGAAATTCCTCAATGTAGGTAGGGATGTCCATCTCTTTCTACCTCAAATTCATTCTCTTCTTGTGAAGTTGAACTTCATAATTCTCAGGGACTTAGGTCTCTTTGAGTAGAGCCACCATATTCTTCCATGTGAATTGGATTATTTTCATTCTTCACCCTATCATCTTGAGTGAAGTTTCACCATTTGAGTGCAAAAACCTTGAGTTTAGACTTGGCAATCTTCACTCTCTAGTTCTCAAGGATGTCTTCACAATCAAAGAAACTGGTTAGGGCATCTACCCAATCCATTGCATCCTTTGGGTCCATCTTCCTATTATATGTGGGCAAGTCAAGATTAGCATCCACAGTTCTCCTCTCCATAGATTTCAAAGTCCTCACAAGTAGCCTCTAGTCGGCAGGACATTCTTCTTCCTCCTACTAAAGGGGTTCTTCATCACTCCCTTGTTTGAATTATTTAGAGTTTTCACTACTTCTATTATGAAGCTCTTCTTTAAGCTTATCCATCTTTTTCCTTATTAATTGCATCTCCTTATCTCTTTGTTCATCTTGCCATATTTTTTGGTCTATGAAGTATTTCACAATCTCTACATTGGTCATCCTTAAGATAACCCTCCTTCATCTTATCCTTCCATGGTATTGTCAAATTTCTTATCCTAAGGGATCTCAGGTTGCTCTGATACCTATTGATGTAGAGCTCTCCCTTAAACTAGAAACAATGATGTGGTGTGGCCTTGAAATAATTCAAACACCCCAAAATGGAGTCAAGAGAGGGCTCTACACCTTCAAAATAAACTTACTCAAAAACATGGTCTAGGCACCCAAAAGAGAACAACTAGGTCTTAAAGAACAAAATCTCCAGATATTTGGTTTATGCTTTAAGTGAGAACCTATGATTTTATAGGGGAGTGGATAGGTTCCTTAACTTTCAAAAAACTCAAACTGGTGGGTTTGGTTAGCCTATCTTGCTCCCAAAGATCATAGATAGCAAAATGCCCTTTTAGGCCTAGGAGCCCCAATTAGTCCTATCAATGAGGTAATTAGGTTTTAGTTTTAAATATCTCCAAATGATCTAGAGAAAAAACTTTATATATGGATACCCTTTTGGAATAATCTTCTAGTTCCAAAATTTTAGACTCCCAACTGGTCAAATGACCCCCTTACCAAAAATACAACAATTACCCTTGTTAGGCCTAATTGCTAGGGTTTGAGAAGGAAGAACAAAATAGGTGATTGACCAGGTTAGGATATCAATTGGGAAACATGTAGGGATCTATAAGTGATCATTAATCACCTTTATATTGGTTTCATCCATCCCCCAAGTGTTTGCATCACTTTAATACCCATTGTGATGGGGACACAACCCAGGCACAGAATGGGCACAACAAGAAAGGGAAATTTTATTAAGTTTTTAGATAAGCTAATACATTCAGTACAGAGAAAATAGACTTCAAAACATGCCCTAAGGGCTTACAATAACATAAATTTGGAGATAATTTCTCCTTTCAGTACCTCCTCTCAAACTCCAATCCGAATTGCCTTTTACAATGCCAGAAATGTCCTTAAATAAACCCTGGAGGGTTAAGGACTAGGAATACATTCTAGAAAGTGCTATTAGGCATCCACCGACCAAATAGAAGGCTCCAAAAGCTGCGTTAGAAGTCGACACAAATCTAGAAGAATCCAAAAATGGTAACCGAACTTTCGAGAGGCATAATTTTTGAGCCGTAGCTTCGATTGACGAACTATTTACATTTCCGAAAAGCTCTCGAAGTTCTCTGTAGCCATATGGACCAGCTTCACTCGTCCCCCATTTTTTGACGCTTTTTGAGGTCATTTAATGCCCCTAACCTGAATTTGAAGCATTCTTAGGAGGTCTCCAAAAATTGAAAAACTGCGATAACTTTCAAACCGTGGGGCCTTTTGACCTGATTCTTTTTCTGGAATGTTCTAAATTACAATTTCATTCATCTGGCCAATTTACACCTCCTAGTTCACCAAAATGATGGGTCAATTACATACTCTTATTTTTTTGGCATTTACACGTATCCCAAGGTGTTCAAATACTCTATCCTAGAACACTGATAGTGGAACTGTGAGAGTTGGAACCTTTATTTGACCCAAATGGGTATCCAAAAATGAAAACACATGAAACAAAAACTAAGTCTAAGTACATTTTTTTTAAGGTGACACAGGATTGCCCTTATACCTCTGGATGCTCCTGCATCACATTGTCCTGCACCAAACACATTGAAATGTTTGGCCTAGGGATTGCTAGCAAAATTGGTAGCCTCACTTTCCATATCCCATCTTTTAGGGACCTTATTTTACATCTTCCTAACTTTCATTTTACCAAGTGGCATGAAGTTTCCACACTGGAAATGCAAGATAGGCCATTTTTACTAAAACTAGTCACCGAATGGAGGGTTTTGGTGCACCCGAGAAAGAAGTTTAAATAAATTTACTTATAGGGAACTTCAAAACCTTAAACCACTTGCATTATTCTACAAATATTTTTAAGATTCCAAATCAATTATTCATTCGCATGTTCCAATCTGTACCAATTTGTATACTATAAAAATGCAATGTTTTAGAAGGAAAAATGGGATATTTTATTGATTCAAATGGAGAAATTACATTCTCTCTATCTATGTTTCTTCCACCCACTTGAAAGGAGTTTTTGAAGACCTTTCCCAACTAATCCAACTAATTTTCAAAGGTTGTGACCATTGGGAGTGATTAAGTGAAAGTTTGTTAAATTAACAATAAACTATCAACCTTTATCGAGCAGTCAGTGTTAACCAAGCTCACTTGGACATTGAAGACAATTCCCCTATATGTTTCAAGTGCCCAATGTTAACCAAATTTAGAGATAGTGTTAACTGAGTTGGGTTGGTTAACAAAGGAATGCCAACTTAAACTTTATACTAATTGAGTTGGGGTGGTTAACAAAGGGATTCCCTATATTAACCGAGTACACAATTTAGAAACTTAAGCACACACCTACCCTATTCTAGGACTAAGATTTTTCTAATGACCATAGTAAAAAATAGATGGTTTTTAGATCACCAAATGGGGACTAGGTCTTACAAATAGGCTTGATTTATTAGATAACTATTTCTACCCATTACAAATGTCTCTTAGGCACAGATGCCTTTGAGTACAATACATGAAGAGTTAGAAATGAGATATGCTCTTGAGAGTGAAGGGTTAGGTGCTCTTACACCACCTTCCTTTTTAAATGATTCTTAGCTGTGTATCTACTAATCACATCTTTGGTTGGCATAAAAAATGGTGTGAAGTTCCTTTTCTTACTCATTGAGTTTGTAAGCTAATTAGGTACAACCAGTGAAGAACTCACTATTTTCCCTTCTCTCACATGAGTCTCAAAAGCCTAAACCACTTGTGGAACACTATCCAGGACCCCTTGAATCTAAGGTTCCTCAACATTGGATTCTGCTTCTTTCTCTTTATCCTTTTGAAAGTCCACCTCAACCACTTCCTGTGATGCCATTTCCTCATGCCTTTTGTGTGGATCCTCAACCTTGTTCTTAGAATCTTTGGCTGAATATCTACTATGAATGAGATGAATTTCTCTCCAAACTTACTTGAATAACCAATAGGAAGAATAGTGTCAACAGGGAAGGATGATGTGTACAAGGTGTAGACTTTGATATCTATACTTGATCTATTCCTTCTAGTTTCTTTCTCAAGACCCAAGATTCGATTCATTCAATAACAATATTATTCCTTTGAATTATGTCATCTTCCTCCTCTTTTGACTAGTTAAGGACATGCAACTCTCATATCTCTTGTTCTAGAAACAATGATTCAATCAGTTCTAAACTATCATATTGTATTCCCTTTACATTGATCTTCAACTAAAAAGAGGTGATATGAGATATTGACATTCAAGAGTGTTCTCTCTTTTGAATTTCCTTTTCATTCGAACAATCCTCCCAAAAATCTTGAAGGTGAGGAGAAGGGTTAATTACATCTTCTAATTCTAACATCTTTCTCATTAAATCTTTATTGTCAAAGTCCTTCCTTGCTATATGGAATTGGAAATTAAAATTGCATAAATCACAACCCACACTCACCGCATGAGCCAAATTTTTCCAAGACAACTTTCCTAGCTTGAGTTGAAATACATTGTTCTATTTTTCTTCTAAAGATGCCTTTAAACTACCATGTCTAGTTGTTTACAAATTTTAGCTAGCACAAAATAATCAAAGGCATACCTGGGAAACTTTACTGACTCTTCTTAAAAACATCCTACCCTAATATATGAAAACTTAGGGAATTGAATAAAAGCATTGTCAAAGGACTAAACTAACTAAAGGGTTTCTTGGGACATATGGAAATCAGGCATCTTTCTGAGTTCAAACATAATCTTCTTGAAAACACATCATGAACCTTCCTATACTCTTCAAGGACTTAACTTCTTTGTAAAAGAGGGCAATAGTTATAAATGACCACTTGATCATCTCAAGGTTCAAGAGGCAAAGGACTAAGAGATTGAACACGAGTAAATGCTATGTAATAGATAATATGTGGTGACATTTATAAATCCTTCTTGAGAGTTTGGATTAGTTTTAACTAATGCTTTAAGGAACTCACAACTAATTCAACCCAATAAAAATGTTGCTCTCTTAATGCCATCTTAATATAGTAGAACATCAAGTCTTCAAATAGAAAGGCATCTAGAGCACCCAAAATTCAATGTAACATCATAACCAAGTTGTGAATGAAAGGCTTCATGTGGTCTTTTTTTAGATTGATTGAAAGATGATACTCTCCCTTGTAAAAAAAAAAAAGTCCAACTACGCACAATAACATTACGACATCTATCAAGAGCTTCTTTGAACTTAGCTAAATAATAGATGGGGGAGAACTCAATGAATGTTTTCTCTAGAGTCCTAAATATGGAAGCCATATTTTATTTGCTAATTGGTAACAAAACTTTTCCTTCATGATCTCTTATGCACTAACTCTTCAATTCATAATGGTTGACACATTCAATTATCAACTTAGGACAAATAGTGATAGGAGGGAAGGAAACAACCACTACCATCCCACTATTTAATATTTCAGACACAAATGTTTCCTCTACCTTATCCATGTACTAGGAATGGAAAGAAGCAACATGTACACCTCTTAGATTAGTATTTTTTTATTATAAGTACCTTACACTCCATACTAGTATAGTTGCCAAAAAAGTGCATAGATGACTTCGTGTTTTCCATAGCTCCCCATAGAAATTTCACAACACCAAATCTCATAGCACATAATAGGAATTGAATAGAAGATAAGAAATTACCTTAGATATTCAAGAACAGGAAAATAAAGTAAATCCTTGAACCTCAAAACTCCATATTTCTCACTTTGTATTTTAAAACAAATTTACCTTTCCATGCAATGATGTCCATTTAAAAAAAAAGATGTTTAAAACCAAAACTCAAGGAAAGATTTACTTGTTACAAAGTCCATTTGATTGGACATCTTGTGACAATTTGAAATGAGTGCCTTTTCTCATCGTCACCTTGCTTAATCATCATAACTATCTCATGTGGGATATTGATTAGTCACCTTATGTCATCCTACTCATGAGTTCACCAATTCACATAAATGATATAGCATCCTTTGATTAATTGCATGATGTAACAACATTTTACTTCTCAGTACATTGTGAACAAATTGACATCATCACTATATTATATTATCATCCACTTGGGTGACAATTCCATATCTTGCCAAGGATCCATTATAGAGGAGGGCTCCACCAAGGACTTGCTGGATGAGAAAAGCATGTTAACCAAGTTCAATGTGGTTCAACTGGTACAAAGAAGTTCAAAAGTTCAAATCTTTTGAAAAAAATAGAGTGAGTTCAAGGTTCAATTGTACAAAGAAATGAAACTCTAAAACTTTGAACTATGACAAAAGTGTTTACATCAAAAATATTGAGTGTGGCACAAAGAAGAATTGAACCATGAACTCAACATTTAAAGAAAACCTATGGACTAGTGATGTCCAATTAATGACAAATTGAATAAAAAATTCTAGGTGGACCAAATGGTGAATCTAAAACAAAAATGGGGACTAACACTAGCTCTAACTAGGGACTAGGTTTCATTGAAAGATTGAGAACATAGGGTCTCTGGTTACACAACATTGGATTAGGAGCAGAAAGACACTAAATAGGAAACAACACCTAAAAACACACACACAAAAATGACACTATGTACAAGCAGGAAACGAAAAGAACTCAGAACTTAAAAAGCTTTAGGTCCTTCCCATTACAAGTAAAGGGTAAGACCATTCCATCAGGATATTCCAACTTGAAAGTGTTTACACAAACTACTTCTTAAATTTTGAAAAGACCCTTCCATAGCAATTCAAACTTACTATGAACTCCTTTCAACTCTTGACACTTATCCAATAAAAGTACTTCATCCCTACATAGTAACTTTCTTGGTCTTGCCTTCATATCAAAGATCTTCTTCACCTATTCCTGATGTTCAGTAATGTGGTAAACCAAATTTTCTCTTTCTTCTTCTAATTTATTGAGAGACAACACTCTTTTCTCCAAAGAGCTCTAGAAATGCTCATCTTCAATCACAAACTGCAACTTCTTTCAAATATTGACGCTTATCCAATAAAAGTACTTCATCCCCACATAGGAAATTTCTTGGTCTAGCCTTCATATAAAATTTTCTTCACCAATTTCTGACATTCAGTAATGTGGTAAACCAAATTTTCTCTTTCCTCTTCTAATTTATTGAGATACAACACTCTTTTCTCCAAAGAGCTCTTGAAATCCTCATCTTCAATCATAAACTATAGCTTTGTTGATGACAATTCCAAAGATAGGGAGAATTGAGCATTAATTCCATCATCAATTCAAATGTTTTCATATCAATTTCCCTCTTAGGATTAGTTATGTCTACCCAAAGTGTGTCATACAATCTTTTGTGCCAATCCCCTCTGTTTTCACTTACCAAATTTTTCATGATTGCTACCATGTTCTTATTACTCGATTCAGCTTGACCATTCCCTTAAGGGAAATAGTTAGAAAAATGAGACAAGGAAATTCCATTGCCATAACAAAAGGTTATCAATTCATTTGAAGAAAAAAAGAGTATCATTGTCAGCAACTATCTTTTGTCGAACCCTGAATCAAACTAAAATGTACCCCTTGAGGAAATTACATACAACCTGTGAATTGCTTCTTTTTGTAGGGATAGCTTCAACCCACTTCATGAAATAGTCTATGGTAGTGAGTATATAGATATGTCTTGTACTAGATGAGGGATTGATAGGTCCTATCAAGTCTAAACCCCATTGTTTAAAAATGCTCCTCTATAACAACGAGTTTTAGTGCTAATGCAACTAACTAAAGTTTTCCTGAAAACATCTTGCACTTCTCACAATTTCTTACATATGCATAGGCATCTCTAAACATACTAGGCTAATAAAAGAAATTCCTCAATATTTTAAAATATTTCATAGTTGACGAATAATGTCCTCTATAAGATTGATCATGATAGGCCTTCAAAAGCTCCTTTTGTTGGTTCTTATCTATACACCTCAGGAAATTCCCATAAATTCCTTTCTTGTACAATGTTCCATGGACCATCACATATTTTTCATCCTTCAATGATATTTCTCTTATTTCTTAGGTTGGCAAGTTCTTTGGGAATTCCCCATAGGTTACTAAAAAGCTATATTAGAGAACCAAGAATTAGTAAGACTCACTAGGAGTGCCATAGGAAATTCTTTAGTGTCTTCTTCTAGTGACCCACCACTTTCAACAATCAGTTTACAAAGTCCATGCCTTTGTACCAACTTGGTAGGTTTGATTGTTATGTAGTACTTTTGTATTTTGGCAACCCAAGACCCCTTTTGTTCACTCCTACTTCTTGTTGACTCAAAATGTTTTTTACTGCAACATTAGGAACATATACAATAGAATGAGAATTAAGTATGTAATAGTGGAAGTGCTTGAGTGCTTTTACAACAACAAAGGCCTGTTTGTCCAAGAGAGAATAATTCAATTCATGTTTCTTCAAAGGAATACTCATGAAGAAAATTGGAGCTTCTATTTATTCTTCACTTTTTTGAGTAAGTATTTTTGACAAAGTGTGTTATGATGAGTTGCAATAAATGATAAAATCCTTTTTAAAATTAGGGTTGATTTGCATGGTTGCATTGTCTATAGCTTTCTTAATGTCATCAAAAGCTCTCTTACCTTACTTGCGCCATTAAAAGTGCTCCCTTCTCTTCATCATGTCAATTTTATGTTTGGTGATATTTGAGAATTTAGGAACAAAGGCCCTCAAAATTTGACTTGGCCAAAGAAAAATTTGACTCCACTTTGGTTTATGGGCAATTGAATTTTTTGAATTGCTATAATTCTTTTTGGGTTAATCTTTATGCCTTCCTTGGAAACAATGTATCCTAGAAGTTTACCTTCTTCCACAAAGAAGATTAATTTCTTGGGGTTTAAAGAAACATTGTGTTCTCTACACCTCTGCAAAACTATCCTTAGATTTCTAAGTTGATGTTTTCTCCATTTCAAAAAAAATGTGAGGTCATCTAGATAGATCACAATTATCTTATTCCTTAGATCTCTAAAAGAGGAACTCATGGCTTGCTAAAAGGTATCTCCTATATTTATGAACCCAAAAGGCATTCTCTTGTATGCATACCTACACCAAGGCTCTATAAATGAAGTCTAATGTTGATCTTCTTATGCCATGCTTGTTTGATTATATAATGAAAAACCATCAAGCATAGAGATCATGTCAGATCCAACCACTACATATAGTACATGTTTCATCAATGATAGAGCATAATTGTCTTTGAGACTGGCTTGATTCAGGTTTCTAAAATCAACACAACTATGTATTTCTCCATTTTTCTTCCTCATAGGAACTATATTGGCTATGCAGGTAGAGTGATGAATTGGATAGATTATTTGAGATTTCAATATCTTTCCTACTTCCTACATTATTGCTTCAAAAAATATTTGGATTGTAATTCCTCAATTTCTATCTGAATGGAATTACATTGGGTTCAATAGGTATGTGATGTCTGAAATGACTTTGTTCTTGAAATTTTGAAGGTCTTCGTAACCCTAGGAAAAAACATCCTTATAGTCAAGTATAAATTGATTGAGGCAACATCTTTCATGAATGAAGCAAGTTCTACTTATTTATAGATCGTCTTGAATCTATATTCACTAGTTTGAAATCAGGATGGGGTAAAAGGAGGAAAGTTGAGACGACTATTGAATTAGCCTGAGTGTTCTCACTTCTTAGAGTTTCCATGATAGAGAATGATTCAAAGGCTTTGAGTTCATCTCTCACCTGATTTTTATAATGCTTAAGCCTTTGATTCTTCATAGTATATACCTTCCTCACCTGCTTCACTATGAGTTCTACATATCCCTTTACAACTAGTGATTTTATACCTCTCTGTTTAGCCTCTTGAAGTCCCAACAGGAGAGCTACATAATCTACAATATTGTTAGTATTTTTGAATTCATGTTTGAAAGAAAAAGGATAGTACTCCTTTGAAGGTGAAATCCCCCTACTCTTGATCTTGAATTAGAGCAACTACCATTGAATTCTAGAGTCCATGATCCCATTGTCTCTTCCTTCATTTGAACCTGAGAATCATGATCCTCTCTAGGAAAGATAAATTAATTTCCAAATTGGCATTCTCCAAAAAAAATTTAAGCATTAGGTTCATTTGAAGGAAACACTGTATATTTATTCTTGGATTGTGGTTATAATTTGACCTTCTCTTTCCCAATAGGAATGACTACTTTAGACTAGTCCATATTTATCTCACCCCACAATGTCCTTACAAAATGTTATTCTCAAGAGCATTCTGTAGCTAGCTGGAATGTCATAAACTAAGACAGTTAATTGGATTTTCTTTTAGGATAGGTGACAAGTACTGCTTGTGCATGTTTAACTTGCCCTATTAGTGGAACTTGTTTCCCATCCATCGAGTAACATCTACCAAAAGTTTTAGTTAGGGTGAGACCTAATGCTTTGGATACAAAGGTAGGTATTATGTTATCTGAGGCTTCTAAATCAATAATAAAGTTACTCAATTTATTACCATTCATTAACATAGAGATGTAGAAAGGGTTTGGTTTGACACTAACCATCTATTTCAAATACAAAAGACACTTCTTTACTTTCAAGTGAATCAGAGTTGGATTCAAAGACAAAAATATAGGCATTAGGGGGAACTAGTTTCTCTTCCAATAAGGGTTCATCTTGCATTGAAGCATTCAGATCACCTTTGACATATTTTACCAACCAATCCAGTTAATGATGGTTTGACTTCAAATACTTAGTAGAAGACATTATTACAGTGAAATTCTTACAAAACTCAACTATGTCAAAAGTAGAGGGTGGAAGAGAATTAATCATAATATTCCTTTGCATGATCTTGACTTTGGGTGTTCTAGAGTGCACATGGGTCTTGATACCAATTTGGTTTTCCCTTTGAGCGCACTACTAGATGGGTTAGTGCCTGGTGACAATTTGGGAGTTCTCTGGCTTCTTGTCAACACTATACATGAGGGATCTTTTAAGGTGGCAAAATCATCTCCCCTATTACTTATATTAGGTTCATATTCCATAAAATAAGTAACATAGTCAACACTAGTCAGCTTCTCACTTAATTCCCTTTTAACCTATTCTCCAACTTCATCTTTGACTGTGTTCATTTGCAAATGTCTGATAGTATTAGAATAGTTTCCCCCAACATGATCAGTTGTCAAATGAAAGGAGCAAATTTCCTCCTTTCTTGGTGCATCTTCAATTTGTATTGGGGTTTGCACACCTGGCAAGGGTGGTGCTCTGTTACAGGGTTGACCATATTACCTATGGCTTATATCTTAGTATGGGGTTGGATAAATGGGACCAAGATGTTTTTATCTTTTAAGGTTGGCTACATAATTCACCAATATTTGGATGATGGGATTTATTACATTTGAAGAGGTTTCAGATTAAAATTGAACATATCTTTTCCATTTACTAGTTGAAATGAAGATATCTTTAAGTTTAATTTTTGTTCTTCTAGTAGCCACTAAGTTTAAAAATCCATCTTTTAAAAGTTGAACACATATATTTGGAGGCATGACTTTGATGAAAAATCCCTTCTTTTATTCATCACTTAGCTAGGAGGCTATGGGTATTCTTTGCACAATTCTTTTATATTTAGAAATTAACTCTCTTGTAGGTTCATGCATTTCTTTCTTCATTTGAGTTAATTGTGACAATAGATTATGTTCATCTCCTAGAGTCTTGAATCTTGACTCAAAGGCAACCACCATTTGATTCTAATTATGAATAGAAGCTCGAGGGAGGTGGTGAAACCAATCAGTAGCAGAATCAACCAAAGTTTGAACAAAAATCCTTACAACCACATCTTCTGTTGGGACAACAAGGATACCACAAGTTGAATGAAAAGAACTCAGGTGATCATCTATGCTAATATTTAGATCACCATTGAACTTTGGTAAAATTTCATGCACTCCTTTGGGTAGGGATCCAAGGTTAGCTCCTAGATCAAGGGGACCGACAAATTGACCCCATGGTTGGTTCACAACCATAGGTGGAAAGATGGTATTTAGAGGTTTTATATTCACACATTGAGGAGTTAGGGTTCTAGGTAAATTAAGAACTTGAAAAGCAAGGGATGGTGATGGAGTAGAAGTTGGAGTTGGTGAAGAAGGATGAATCACTAACTAAGTTTTCTTCTTTCTTCTCAAGGTATGATCAAGAAATTTTTTTCATCTTCTTAAGGAATTCAAACTCTTGATTGAGAATTCCCTTTTCTTTATCAATTCTTGTATATCTCCTATTTACTAGTTCTAGAAAAAGAATTAAGTTTCTAGTTTTCCTTATTGAATTTTGGTGATTCTTTTAACAATGAAAACCTCTTGAATAATTGGGATGCCCCTCACTATTTCCCCAATCCCTTCCTCTTATTCAAGTATCCTCGTAACTTGATGATATTGTTGATTACTACTTAACACTGTTAGGCCAAAGCATTGAGGTCAGAAATTATATTCTCCTAAGTGTTAGAGAAATTGAGATTGGGTTGTAAAACTAGGAAAACATCATTATGAGGTAAAACCATAGTTAAACATGACATCAATCACATTTTAAGCATTGGTTTATGTTCTATTCAGACTCCCTAGAAGAGTCACAAAAATTATGTTGGTGAACAAAATTTGTCTTTAATCTTGTTTCCCTTTGGACTACTCTATTGCCCCTTTTGAAAGACAAAAAGATGCACAATAGTTGGGTAGGTCTAGAAAATGATGTCCCTCTAAATTTTAAGTTACAAATCCCTTTTAAAGATTTACAATGAATCTCCTAGATTACCACACAAATTGAATTTTACCAGAAAGCACCAAGGCAACCATCACTACACTTAAGCAAGGGGCTGGGAGACAACTTTAGATTAAATTTATGAATTGAGAATGGATTCAAAATAAATACACATCTTCAATGAATCCATAAGAAAAAATAATTTCAAATTGCACACGAACTTATCAAAGAGATATATCATGAACAAATCAATCATTTATCAGAAAGCATATTCACTGAGTAATGTGATTCCTAGGTAATTCAACATACAATTTGAATGACTATAATATGATCAACCATAAACATTAACACAATCAACACAATACTAAAATTATCAATAAATTGATACTGAGTTCATAAATGCCTTATATGAAACGACTATTATCACCTTTCATTCACAATTGCTAGACATAAAAGCAATATCATATAAGTTCAAAATAAGATAATTTCATAATGCCACATTTGAAAAAAAGAAATTAGCTCAAAAATTCTAGTTCTTCCTACTTTTTCTAACCCTTAAATCATCATCAAGCTCCAAATATTTAGTTTGTTAGCTTGAGGATCCCCCTGAAAACTCAATCCTCAAGTAGTTTAAATTAAACAATTAATAAAACTAAACATGTCAGAACAATACACTTGTCCATAAAGTTAAAAAAATATGCAAAGAAAGTAAATAAGGAAATCCGAGCTCAAGTAGAAGCTCCATGCCTAGGATCCTTGGTAGGTTCTTCATTGCTGGTGGACAATCCTGCAATCTTCCATGGCTTGAAGGCATTTGTGAAGTCCTACATGGCATTTGAACTTGGGTTCCTTAGGCTCAAAAATTTTACACACAAAACCTCTTTATCCCATTTCATTCTTTCAAGTTGTGTCACATATCCCAGGAAGTGATCAATATAAAGAGCAAGCTTTGATTCAATCTGGGTGACTATAGTGGAGTCCTCTACTAAAGGGGTTTCTAGTTCTTTAATAGCCTAAATATTCTCCTTGAACTCCTTTAACAACAACTCAAAATCTAGGCTTGGCTTTTCACCCTTCTCAAAATTGGTTGGGCATATGATCTTCATATCTTTCAAAATCCCACTATACATTTCCTTTATTTATTAGTCAATGGACTAAGCTAAATAAGTTTATCAGACTTTGTGACAAAGATTCTTTACTTCAGGTTCTTTTTAAGGACATAGGTGTTGTGGTTTCATAACACATGCCCTATTTCTCCTTGAAATGGGACCCCCTAGTAAATTTTTTCTTTCGTAGACCCCTAGTCTGGGGTTTGAGTCTTTTTTGGGACTCTACCTAGAGTCCATGTCTTGCTTGAAACCCTACCTAAAAAACCCAGTTGTTAGATTTGAGTAATTTGGACTAGAAATGTGTTTAAAAGGTTAAGGTGCACACTAGCACACCTAACACACATGCGCACCTATCATGGATGCACAAGTGCACTAGATGTGCACCTGCATAATTGCACAAATCTATAGAGGTGTGCATGGTACCAAGTCTATAAATACCTAGGACTGCCCCTCTCCTTGTTCACTTTTCTCCATAGAGCATTTGTGAGCGCACCTCCGCACCTATAGAGGTGTACTAAATTCCTCCTCTTCTACACACACCATGGTCGAAACCTAAGGGAAAGGTGCACACCTATGCACCTATCCAAGGTGCACAGGTGCACACCTTTATTTGCATCTTAAAAAAATTTAAAAATTCTAACTCCTAAGGGGAAGGTGCATACCTATGCACCTATCAAAGGTGCATAGGTGCACACCTTTCACACTAAACTAAGAACCTAGGTAATGGTGCATACATGTGCACTATTTTTTGACCTTTCAACTTGATTACAGGTAAGGATGTGCACATGTACACCCCATTAATGTGTGTAGGTGCGCACCCTTAAACCTTGTAAAGCCGTTCAAATCCCATTGCACATGAAATGTGCACACCCTATCTGGGTGCACACCTGTGTAGGTAAATAGGTGCCCTTAATGACTACTCTTAGTCATTTTAGCACACCTAGTGCACCTCTCAAGGTGTGCTAGTGTGCTAAATTACATAAATAAAGTTAAAAGGGGGATTTAACTGGTTTTGTGAGGGTTTTGGGGTTTTAGGTTTGGTTTTTTAGCAATTAAGGTTTTGTTAGTGTTTAATTTTCACCTCTTTGAACTAATGTATTTACATTTTTTGTAGATAAAATGGCTTCCTCATCATCCTCACTTGTAAAGAAGATGGCTCCAAAACCAATTGTTTTCAAATTTCAAGGTGCACCTAATAAATCATACTTCTAAGATGCACATTCAGAGATTAGAGATATAGAATGGGAACATATTGACTGGAACATATTCCTGGTACTTTGCAAAAAGCCTAAGAGGTCCTTGATGGTCTTAGCACTTATTAGACTAGGCTTGGTTAATGTGACCTCACATCCTATAGTAGTGAAATCTTTAGAGCTTGTCATGGAATTGGAAGAGAACTATGTTTCAGAAGGAGTTGTAAAGAGTATAACAGGGGAGATAGTCTTGGATTTAAGACCAAGGAACATTGAGAAAGTCTTCCATCTTCTAAGAGTAGATGAATAGGTGAAAATTACTTATCATCAAGCAGAAAGATGGTATAGGGAACATGAAAAGGAAGCTAAAGAGATCATATAATCATCATTCTTGATTGATATAACACTGGTGGGATGAAGACCAAACAAGGTAGATATGACTAGAAGATACATGAAAGATGATATTGGATACTCCATTGTGCTTCTGAGCAGGATTATGGGTTTATCGGTAGTTGGGCACCTGAATATTTGGATGGTACATTTCATCGAGGCCATCATAGAAACTAAAATGCCAATTGATTGGGCCACAATACTAAGTGAAAATTTAGATGATCAATTGGTAGGAGTTAAAGCCTACCCCAAGTTTTACATGACATTATACTTGGTGTATTTATTGGCAGCAAGGACAACTGACTATCTAGGATTGTATAAGAAGGGAAGCATGGAAGATGCTAATGCTTGGCCTTATGTGGTATATCCATAATTGGTGAAGAAGAAGCTCTTGGATCATAGCAAGGAGTATAAAATAGTCAATGATGCTTTCATTTTTGAAATCATTCAATTCATTGAGGGTGATTATGCCAAGAGGATGCCAATAGAGGCATCGACAAAAATTGTGGAGATGGGTGTCTATTACATCTAGTTTAAGACATTCACCTAACTAAGGGTAGTGGGCATAATGGTGAATCCGAAGAAACTCCTAAGATATCCATCATATAGGCTCATTTTACTAGAGATATCCATCAAAATAGCTAAAATGCCAATTGATAATTATATCAGAATAGCTAAAATTCCAATTGATTGGGCTACAATACTAAGTGAAAACTTAGATGAGTAGTTGGTAGGAGTTAAGGATGACCCAAAGTTTTACATTACATCATACTTGGTGCATTTAATAGTGGCAAGGACAACTGACTATCTAGGATTGTATAAGAAGGGAAGAATGCAAGATGCTAATGCTTGGCCTTATGTGGTATATCCCCAATTGGTGAAGAAGAACCTCTTAGATTAGAGCAAGGAGTAGATAATAGTAATGATTCTTTCATTTTTACAATCATTCAATTCATTGAGGGTGATCATGCCAAGAGGATGTTAGTAGAGGTAGCAGCAAGGATTGTGGAGATGGGTGCCTATTACATCCAACTCAAGACATTCACCTACCTAACGATAGTGGACACAATGGTGAATTTGAAGAAACTCCTAAGATATCCATAAAACAAGATTATTTTACTGGAGATTGTGAGACAACTCACATCTGCATAACACAAAGTGAGGAAGCAACACAAGAAGACTTGGGTATGGCCCATCACTATAGGTCCATTTGAAGTAGAAAGGAAATAAGATATCATGAATTTTGATGTAGAATGGGATCAATATCCCTTGGAAGATTACAACTCTCCTCGTCTATTTTTTGACAATATCGACAGAGTTCAACTTTTGGTAGGAAAATAATTTGTTCATGAAAAAGCAGTAGAGGATCATTAGATGAATGGAATAGATGACTATGATATCTAAATGAGCAATTATTGTAGGATGAATCTATATCTGGTAGGAAATTCTTTGAAGATAAATATCCCACTAAAGGCCATCCAACGAGACACTCAAGAGGTCTTACATCCTTTGTACAACAGGGATAGGATATTTGATAGACCAATTATGAATAAAGAGATGGACAGGGAAGAAAATGCAGATATCAATCATAGGGAGAGACATATAATAAAATTGACAAAGGACTAGTTCAAGAAGCCCTTTAAGTTGGACCCAATTCCTCAGACAATCACCTTCCAAGCTACAACACACCTAGTTAAGGGTAAAGGTGCAATAGTAATAGTACCAACTTTCCCTACATAGTCTCTAGTCAGGCTGGAAATGGTATATAAGTATGAAAGAGATGTTGGATACTTCAGAGATGAAAAAGGGAAGAATAAGAAGAAAAGAGCTTCTCTAAAGCAAGTTGAGAAAGAAGTTAAAGAACCTAAGAAAGAAGAGGTGACTCAAGCCTAAGAGGTAGCTCAGGCACTTGAGAACCAAGAACCTCAAAATGAAGGATTAGCTCAAGTTTAGGATATTCCACTAGTGCCTCTGAAAAAAGAGGAACAAGAACAAGTGCCAAGACAAGAAGAATAGGAGGTGTCACCACCTGTACAAGAGGAACAAGCCTCTCCTTCACCTACTAAGAAAGCTAGAGTTGGACCTACAGTCAAAAAAACTAGGAGGCAATAGATACAAAGAAGGGGTATACCTATCCCTCTAGTCCCAAGAACCATCCTTGAAGAGGATGAAGAAGATGAAGAAGACAACCTCCTGTTAAGTCAAAGGACATGCTTGGCAAGGGATGCCCAAGAAGAGAAGAAGAGGAGCTCTACCATTATGCCACCATCTATTCCCAGGCAACCTATTGAGGTTTCAACTTTAGAGGATGAGATGCAATAGTGGATAGATGAGCAAGAGGGGAAAGGAACATATATCTTCAAAATATCTAATTTTGATTTCATGTAGGTAGGGACTAAAATGGTGGGTGATAAAATATGAGATACAACCATGAAACAACCTTTGGGAGAGGGTTGGAATCAAATGCCACCTCTACCACAAGGATCTCTAGGTACCTCACCACCACTATTTTAGGATTTATCATATTTGGACAAAGGAGCAGCCACTCCTATCCATCCTGTCACTAAAGAAGAGAGAGTGGTGCATGAAGAAGAGCTTGAACAAAGACCAATTGATGAAGTATCTAAGGAAGGACATATATTTGAAGAACGTCAAAAAATTTCTTAAGATAAAGGTTAGGACTTTGGATACAATAGATATAGGGACACAAAATTTAGATCTTTCATAGAAGGAGAAGACTCTAGAAAGGAGTGATAAGGGCAAAGGGCATGCTAGGAAAACCTCCTCTTCAACCAAGTACTTGTCTCATATGGGCACTTCACTAGCCTAGTTGAAGAGAGAAATTATGGTCTGATAAAAGTGTCAACTGAACCTGAACGAAGAGGAGAGTATGGATGTGCTAGTAGAAGCCATCAAGAGGCCTGAGCCACCTATGGATGATGCACAATAATTGACCTTCATAATGAATAATAGAGATCAATACTTGCTTGCTCACATAGCCATTTTTCCACATTCTAAGACCAAAGATTTGACTCCTAAGGACTATTAGATTACAAAAGTCCTATTAGGAAAGCCCACATTAGATACAACCAAAGTAGTGATCACAACAGGCATCGGGGAGGTGTTCAAACATTTTGATGATAATAAGAGTGAATTAATAAAGTTGTGCAAAGAAAATGAGCTACTAACAAGATATCTACATGGAATTGTAGGTCCATTAGATAAAGACCACTCAGAAGTTACTCTCATTACAATACTAGAAAGGAGAGATACTGGGAGTGTTCAAGTTGATTCATTTTTGTTAGCATGCCAACAATGACGTGACAATTTTGAGCAAAAGGGTTTAGAGATAATACATGCAATTTTGATCCTATTACATAATGTTCATTCTAGAGCGAAGTAATTGGTATCTATAGTAGACTAGGATTTTGGTCTTATGGATGTGGTACATACCTAGGGAAAAGACCTTCAAGCACTCCAAACAATAAAAGGTCAAAGGTATTGTACACTCACAGAAGTGTATACGGTAGATGAGATTGATAAACTTGAGGATTGGATTGAGAAGATACCTGCAAGAAATAAGGTCATGGAAGGACTTCATCAAGATATTCAGAAGTTAAAAGGCCAGTCTCAAGACAAAATTTTGGATGCAAAGATGTATTATGACGCCATTTCACTTTAGATTTTTGAAGACGAGTTAAAGATAAAGCTCAAGTCAGCACAAGAAGTAGTTGAAATTTTTTGAAGAACTTTCAAGGATGCTTTATCTAATAAAGATATCAAGCAAGCATTCAAGACTAAAGAGGTATTATTGAGACTTGATGGTAGACTTGACAATTTTGTGGAAACTCGAATGGTTACCAGGAACTATCAGCAAATAGTTAGGCATAAATATAAGGCTATAGATTTTTTGGAAGCTTCTCAAATGATGGAGATTATAGAGCAATTCAAGAGAAAACATCTAGACATCACTCTGGTATAAAGTGGAAGAAAACCTAGAAGCTAGAAATTTAGTTTTAAAACTTCAGAAAATTTTTCAAATTTTTGAACCTGCTTTCTAGGTGCACAGGTGCATTACTTCTGAGGTGCGCTATTTCAAAGGTGCACCAATTTTTTTAAAGAAGTCAGAGATGCAATGATAATTAATTGCCAATTCCAATTTTAGAGCTTTCCATGCACTAGAAACGCATTCTAACAACAATTTAACTCATAGTAATATTTAGAGAAGGCCAAGCTTCCATTTTTAGAGCTTCTAATGACTCCTAGATCCTCTTACAACTTCCTTCTTCTTATCTACTGCTTCTTTCTTTGTTTTAAGAAATGTTAAGGCTCATGCACCCATTAATTGATATAAACAAGGGTGGAGTCCTATTTTACCACCATTTAGAGAGTCAATTTGTATATCATTAGATTTTTTTAATTATCTTTAAGCATATATTTACATGAAGAGATCTACTCTCAACACAAATTGAGGAGTTGATTTCTTATGAATTAAGGAATATAACATGTATCTGAGCTGTTATTTTGATGCAATAATATATACTTTTGGTGCTCTCATTTCAAGTGTAGTTATTCTTGCTGGAGTGTGTTATTTTTGTGGATTCTTGTTCATGACAATAATGGAGCCAATAGTTTTGTTGTGTTAATTTGATGGTGCGATATTTTAGTTCTAGTGTTTGTCGCGTGTTGATGAATTTCATTGACATAAATAGTTGGAGAAGAGATCACCCCATTGTTCCTACATAACTTTTCATCTCACATGAGTGCACTTTCTATGGTCTTGCATTTTGTTAAGATGTGAAATATCTTTTAGTTTTACTATTGTTTCGATTGATGATTGCATCAATGGATTTGAGGAATCGTTACTCCTACTTTCATTGGTTTCCTACCCAATCTTTTCAATGATTTAACACACAGATGTGTTGTGACTGTGGTTTATGTCCATTAGGAATTTCCCTTTCATGTTATTTACTTTCATCTCTTGTTACCTTATCTTTTTTATTTGCTTTGCTAACCCTTGGTTAAATTAGGAATTCATATAGTTGCATTGTTAGATTGCATTCATTAAAAAAATAGGAAATACCAAAAACATATATATTTTTTTCAGTTAATTTTGAAAACAACAAGAAGATTGATCATCTTATCCAAAATTGGTATGAACTAGAAAAGGCCTCTTTGTGGAAAAATACATTTTCTTCAATTGAGTAGATTCTAGTAGGTTGCAAGATTGTCTAGAACCTTGGAGTTGGTCCCAGAGAAACTTTTAAAGAGAGGAGTTCAAAAGGATTCCTACTATTAAGCATCATGCAAAATGATAGATCAACATAAGTGGCACTAGAAGGAGGGCCTCTTACCATTCAAAATAGAAAAAAACAACTTGAAAGTTCAAAATTCTGCATTTTTTGCAAGTTCAAAAAATTCTCTATCCGTCACAATCAATAGGTGCACCATATTTTTGAGAAAGAGTGCTTTTGTAGAGGTGCACTTTTTCTAAAATTGACACAAGCTAGAAAATCCCGATCTAACGTCCCCATTTTAGTGAGCTTTAAGATCTTTAAATAGTGAGCCAGAGTTCTTAGAACTCAGTCATTTTCACAAGCCTCGTAATGATAAAGGATTTCTAGAATTCTCTCACTTCCATTCAATATTTCATCATCTTCCTTAGTTCCACCTCCAAACCAACCACTGGTCATTCCACAAAATCCTTCACCAATGGCCTTTTTGGAAAATTCTATAGACTCACCAATCAATTTGACAAGATTAATCAACAACCTTCCTAAGAATCCCAAGAAAATTTTCCCAAGGTTCATCTATGAAGAGACAAGAATAGTTGAAGATCACATCAAGGTATTCAAAGAAATTTTAAATCGAAAGAAAATCGCTAATGAGAATGTGGTTCTTCTCTTATTCCCATACTCATTGGGAGAGGTTGCCTTTAATTGGTATTCCAATTTAACAATAGGATGCATCAGAGATTGGGACACTTTCAAAAAATTGTTCTTGGAACAATTCAAAACTTTCATCCACCCAGCTGTGATACATCATCAATTCATATCAATCAAAAGGGGACCAGTTGAAATGGTTTCACAGTTTAATCACCACTTTCATATGGCATACCATAAGCTAAAAATGCCATACACTATACTAGTTGAAGCCATGATTTAGATTTACCTAAATTCTATGGACCATCTTATGACTATTTTCCTAAGAAGACTTCCTGCTATAGATATCAACACATTGGACAAAGTCTTTTTGGAAGCAATTACTTTCCCAAAATAAGCCAGTCCTAATGGAGGAGGATTAATACCCCCAACATAAGCTATTATCATGATACTAACATATCCTATTGGAGCACCATCAATTCCTAGCCAATTCATACCAATCAATCCAACTCCATTACAATAGGTACCTGCTCCACAAGTTCCAGCTTTAACATACCCAGGATATGAACCTCCAAAAGTTGCTTTCTTTGAGAAAAGGGCAACAACATCCACTAAAATAGAGAGCAATGTTACATTTGAGCTTGGCCAAATGAAGAAGACCATGTGTCAAATTACTAAAGAGTTGAACTGTTTGAGGTTGTCACAAGGATTGAACAATGACTTTCAGAGAATAAATCCTGGTCCCTACAACAACAACAACAATTGCAGTCAGAACTATAATAGGAATTTTAGTGGAAACAATAATGTAGGAAACAACAATACAAGAAACAATAATGGAGGAAATAACTCCAATCCTCTTGATCACAACAATGGTTTCCAAAGATAAAATCAACAATGGAATGCCTACTTCAACAATGGAAGTATTCCTGTAGATAATAACAACAATGGCCAGTATGTGGATACAATTAGTATGATAACAATAAGAATGTACCAAACAATGGTGGCTCATATTATAATAGAAATCAACAAGTAAATCAAAATCTAATGGGCAATAGTAATGAGTTCCCTATGCAGTTCAATGCCATGATGCTAGAATCCTATGATTCTTCATAGAACATGGGAATAGAACAAGCAACTAACAAATAATTCTCTTTTCCATTCAGTTAGGAACTAGATCCTCAACCTAAAGAAATGTTAACCTTCCAGAATGATAATCAAAATACCTACAATTTGCAAAGTCAGAATGTTTGAGGTTGTCACAAGGATTGAACAATGACTTTCAGAGAATAAATCCTGGTCCCTACAACAACAACAACAATTGCAGTCAGAACTATAATAGGAATTTTAGTGGAAACAATAATGTAGGAAACAACAATACAAGAAACAATAATGGAGGAAATAACTCCAATCCTCTTGATCACAACAATGGTTTCCAAAGATAAAATCAACAATGGAATGCCTACTTCAACAATGGAAGTATTCCTGTAGATAATAACAACAATGGCCAGTATGTGGATACAATTAGTATGATAACAATAAGAATGTACCAAACAATGGTGGCTCATATTATAATAGAAATCAACAAGTAAATCAAAATCTAATGGGCAATAGTAATGAGTTCCCTATGCAGTTCAATGCCATGATGCTAGAATCCTATGATTCTTTATAGAACATGGGAATAGAACAAGCAACTAACAAATAATTCTCTTTTTCATTCAGTTAGGAACTAGATCCTCAACCTAAAGAAATGTTAACCTTCCAGAATGATAATCAAAATACCTACAATTTGCAAAGTCAGAAGGAACCTATGACCAATGGTATTCCTCCTGCATTATAACCAACTCCTCTTGATCTGAGTGAAACTAACAATCCAATACCTATCAGAGCCCTGTATGGAGGACAACAAAATTAGAATAAGGAAATGTACCTACAATCTTGAAAAATCTTGCATGGTCTACTGAAAAGTATAGTGCAATGAAAGATTTGAAATGAACAAAGGCCAACATGTCCATGGTTGACATGCTACAACTATCCTAATCAGCAGGAAGCACTAATGAAAGCCCTTTATCATACAGAGACACCCATATTACGAATACTATTCCTCAAAAGATAGTATCTCAATAGGTCAATGCTTCAAAGGCCATGCCAACTATGTGTAAAGATAAGGTTGAGGTGCCTCCCTTTTTGCTTAGCATCAGAATATATGGGAAGAATCTTCACAATTGCCTAATTAATTCAGGAGCTTCTTGTAATGTTATGCCACTTTTGATAACACAAAGGTTGGGAGTCACTCCTTAGCGATCTAATCGAATAGTGATACAATTTGAAAAAATAAAAAGTAAAGGTTATCAGTGTGCTGAAAGATGTTCAGATACAGTTGACAGTCAACCCTTGAATTCAAGACATCATAGATATACATATGATTGAAATTTGGAAAACATATGGATTGCTACTAAGTAGAGAGTGGACAAAATGTTTAAGAGGATGGTTTTCAATGGATTTTACCTAGCTGTGGTTACCTTGGAAAGGGTTGAGTAATCAGATCAAGATTAATGCAGAGCCAAAACTGAAAATGATGATTACAGAATCGAATGCACCAAATGAGGTGACATTCCTATAATTTGATTTAGGCTCTTACAAAGTAGTGGCTTTTGATACAACTTCACCTAAAACATCAAATGATCAAAATGGAAGATCCATGATTTTGATCCTAAAAGAAGAGATCATAATGTAGTTCATAAATAGCACAGTGGACAACTTACAATGTTTAGGTGAAGAAGTAGACCTAAATGTGTTTCTCCTTCCCAAGTTTTGCAGATTGCATAAAGTTAGTCATTCAAAGTTTGAATGTTCACATTGCCAAGAAGTGGTTGCTTTGGTATTAACTCAGATAATGGAAATAAGAGTAGCCACATTCCAAAAGAAGTACTTACAAAAAATCTAAATTCCACATACGTATCTAAAACTATGGGGAAGGATCAAGAAGAGGTAGAAGATCTCAATGCATCATACAGTGATACCTCTTTAGATGGTGGAAGTTTTTCTTCTCTTCCACCAAGAATGATTAAGATCCAAAGAAGGAGACATTTTATAAAAGGTTAAGGTTGGACTTTGGTAGTTGTTCATCCTAAGCCTAAAGTGGACCAAATTATAGAATTGATTGGGGACTTTCAAGATATTAAAAAAAAACATATATTCTCCATATCAAAGATAAACAATGGAAAATCATCAAGCCCGCTTTGGGAGAGATTACAATGGATTCCAAACAAGCAATCTTTTAAGGTTTAAGTTAAATAAAAGCTACTAACAAGTAAGCATTAGTCAACCCAAAAGGTAGGCCTTTTAATGTAGCATATTGATTATAGTTTAGATGTACTAATAATGTTGCAAAATACAAAGATTTGATTTGTAAACTTCTCTTTGCATTAGAGAAGGGAGTCAAAGCTCTCATAATCAAAGGAGACTCCTAGTTGGTGACTATACAAGTGAAATCAATTTATTCTTGCAATGATAAGAGATTACTCACTGGAAAAGAGTATGGGATCTAATGGATGACTTTGAAGCTTTGAATATAAGGTTTGTCCCTAGAAGGAGAAACATGGTATCAGATGCCCTCACAATCTCAAAAAGTGCATTATAACATGTCGAGAGAATGAAATTGAAAAGATTTTTAGTAGAATTGGTTGCTGCCCCATCCCTCTTGGACAACATTATGAACTTCCAAGTATTCTAGGATGACCAACACATACTTGAGTTTATCATGTGAAATGACCACTTTAAGGGACAAGAGATTGATGAAAAACCAGATGACAAACCTGATGAAGAAGAACTTGAAGATGAAGATGAGATTCTCAATTTAAAAACTAATACTATTCTTAAGGGAATGGTTGAGTTGGAGCACATTTTTGATCATGATGAATCAACACTTAATAGGAGAATGGTCAAAGAAAAAGGGACAAAAGAATGTGATTCATATAATTTGGGTACTAATGAAGATCCTAGAATGGTAAGGGTTAGAAGGCGTGCAATGCTCAAGAAAGGGAAGATATGCTCCAATTACTAAGAGAATACAAAGATGTCATTGCTTGGAGTTACAAAGAATTCAAAGTACAACCTTGATATCATCACACATGATATTCCGTTGAAACTAGATGCCAAACCTTTCCAACAAAGGTAAAGACCTATTAATCCCATTATTGAACCATTGATAATGAAAGAAGCTAGGAAGTTGCTTGATGCCAAGATTATCTCCCCCATATGCCATTATACATGAGTGGCTAATTTAGTTCTAGTAAGGAAAAAGATTGGGGAGATCTACCTTTGCATGGATTTTTGCAATTTGAACCTAGCATCTCAAAAGGATAACTACCCTCTAGATTCACTTGATCAAGTATTATAAATAATGGATAAAAAATGATGTATTTCTTTGATGGACATTTTGGGTATAATTAGGTGATGATTGATGAAGAAGATAGGCTGAAGACTACTTTCACAATGAAATGGGGGACTTTTTCTTATAGAAGAATGCCCTTTGGGTTGATCAACACAGGGGCTACTTTCCAACGAGTCATCGATGAAGCTTTCAAAGGAATGATAAATAAATGTATAGTTATCTACATGGATGACTTAACTATCTTTTCAAAGGATCAAAGCACTCACATTGCTAATTTATGACAAGTTTTCAATAGATGTCTAAAATATGGCATATCACTTAATCCCAAGAAGTGTTCATTTGGGGTCACTAAAGGAGAGCTCCTAGTTCATATTATCATTGAAGAGAGAATATCCATTGATCCTAAGAGGATTGAAGCTATTCTAAAGTTGTCACCTCCATACAGTCATAAAGAACTCAAATCTTTCTTTGACAAGATAAATTTTGTGTGAAATTTTATAAGTGGATTTGTTGAGATAGTCCATCCTCTTAATGATTTGCTAAAGAAAGGAGTGAAAATAGAATGGGTTTGAGAAATCAAGAAATCATTTAAGGACATCAAAATGGCTATTTCTATAGCTCTAGTGCTTGTCAATTTGGAATATGAGCTACCATTTAAAATATACTCCTTTTCTTTAGAACATTCATGTGTTGGAATTCTTACGTAAAGAGGGTGAAAGGCCTATTGATTTAATAAGTTTTCCTTTAAAGAACATACTATTCTAATCTTGATAAACAATATTTTTCTCTAATAAAGGCAATCAATAAATTTCATCATTATATACTAAGGAGTAAGGTGTATGTAATTGTGCCTGATCTTGTAGTTAAGACATTACAGATGCAAAATGAATTGGGTGAAAGATGAGGAAAATGGATGGCAATACTACAAGAGTTTGATCTAGAGATTTAACCAATAAGGTTATTAAGAGAACATGGATTGACAAAAGATGATGGCTAATAATGAGATAGAGAATGAGCATCAATTCAGGTTCAATGAAAATGTCAACATAGAAGATCAACAAAAGAAGATTATAGTATCTCAAGTTGATATGATCAAGGTATAATAACAAACATTTGGTATTAGGATATTTTTTACTATCTTTTACAAAATCAATACCCCAATTGGATCAATAGTTCCTAGCACAAAGGTCTTAAGATGAAGTCTGAATCTTACATGTTGCAAAATAGGAAACTATATATAAAAAGGAACTATGGAGGAATTTACCTAAATTGTTTGGGACAAGAAGAAGTAAAAGAGGTTTTGGAGCAATTTCATGATAAGTATGGTACAAGATATGGATCAATAGAGGCCACGAAAAATATGATCCTAAGATTTGACTATTTTTGGCCCACAATATTTAAAGATACTTTTGAACATGTATGTACTTGCCACATTTGTCAAACTAGTGCTAATAGAGAGAGACATTTGGTGATGCCATTATAGCCAGTGTTTGAGGTACACCCTTTTTCAAATTGGGGGCTAGACTTTATTGTTCTAGTAAACCCACCGTCATTGACAGAACATATGTCCATTCTTACAGCTATGGATTATTGTACCCGTCGAACAAAAGTTAAGACTTTTAGAAATTGTACAGAAAAGGTGGTTATAGATTTATTGGGAGAACATATTGTTACTAGATTTGGGATGCCATTCTTTCTATTTTTTGATAATGGATCAACCTTTGCATCAATATTCCTTACCTAGTGGGTGCTGGATAATTAGGTTATAATCAAATTCTCTTCAAATTACAAATAAGAACTTGATCACGATAATAAGACATCTATTGAAGGAAAATCCTTAAGATTGGCATACTCAACTTGAATATGCATTATGGATAGACCAAGTTAGGGTCAAGAATGCTTTGGGAACATCCCCATACCTACTTGTATACAGACAAGAGCTAGTATTCCTACTTAACCTTATGATTCCTGTTTTGAAATTCATGAGTGGGTACGCTAAAGATGCTGACAGTGTTCAGATTATACTAATGAATCTCTTAGAGATGGATGAGAAATGAACAATTACTTTAGAGAATGCAAAAAAATTAGGCTTCTATTAAAAGGTGGTTCGACAAGCGGGCCAGAATAAAATCTTTTAGAATATTTGATCTTGTTCTTTTGTGGGACAAGGAAAAAGAAAAGCCGGACAACCACACTAAGTTTCAACACTTGTGGATTGGTCCTTATCAAATTGCAAAAATTATAGGAGAAAATACTTTTAGGTTGAGTTCCTTACAAGGGGAATTAGTTCCATTGCTAGTCAATGGGTAGTTCTTGAAATATTACTTTGAGGCCTAAGAGCGGAAAACCTTTTTTTAAAAATAATATATTTTTTCCCTTTTCTCACGTGTATCTATTCCTGCAAGTGTGTTTTCTTTCAATTATGTGTTTATTTCTATAAGTGTGTTTGCTTTTAGTTGTGTGTTTTCTTTCAAAGTTGTTCCAGTCCTGGGGTTAGGTGCAATCAAGATTTTATCTTGATGCATTTCATGAAATACATTCTTTTCGAGTTCAACTTTTGGGAAGAGGTATTTCTTTGTCAAAATATTTATATGACTTTTTTTCTTATACCAATTGAAGAATGGATGTTACTTGTAGTAACAGAGGACTTTCAGTCTTGAATTTAGAATTGTAGATCAACAGTTCTTAACACTTTGCAAATTTAAAGATCAACTATTTTAGTGTTTTTTAACCAAGGTTGATGGCAACAAGGGATAGTCCAAACCCTATCGATTTACACAAAAGTCTTTTCAAACGAATTGCTAAGGTCATTGTTTGGCGTGAGAGTTTTTTATAAAGTTCTTAAAAGAGGAACACAAGGGATATCAACTAAAGAATGAATCTGAGAAATGACACCAATGCCTTGGCTACATAGTCTAAGCATGGTCAAGGTACATAAAGAAAATAAAAAGAAAAGAAAAGGTGGTGCTAAGAATGAAAGATTCCACAATGGTCTGAGAAAGGTAGTCTAAAAATAGGGATATGCACTCCAAAATAGCTATCTAGTATTGAAAACAATTACTTCATGAAAGATTCAAATAGTGACATATGAGCTACATGAAAAAATTCAAAAGATTACCTAGGACCTCAAATGACAAAAAGATAACCCATTAAGAACCCTTAGAACAGATTCTCTCATCTAGTTAGATAAGTGATTGATAAACATATTTTGCAAGAATTCTTGATGAATGGATCGACAAGGTGGAAGGTTGTTTTCAAGTTGTTAGAAGCCCATGATAGATTACATTCTAAGATGTCAAAGGAAATGAATACACTTAACACACACTAAACTTGAAGATTCAAGCTTATGAGGTTTTGACTATGAAACAACTTGAAATATGCTCAGGGTATTCAGGATTTAGTTGGTAGTTGACACATGTTAGAAAAATATTTGTTGATGAAGCAATGCCTTTGTCATTTCTTCCCTTTTTTGGGGGCTATTTTTTGTGGTTTCACAATGCATGCCTACTCCCTAGTAAAATATTTTCTTTTGCAAACCCCTAGTCTAGGGTCTAAGTCTTTTTTGGGACTCTACATAGAGTCTATGCCTTGTCTGGAACGTTGCCTAAAAAACCCAATTGTTGGATTTGAATAATTTGGACTAGAAATGTGTTTAAAAGGTTAAGGTGTGCACTAGCACACATGTTGATGTAGGGAGAGATGAAGAAAGGGCCAAAGGCACACCCAACTATTCAAAACACATGCATAGAGTCAATAAGTGGAAATAATAACAAATACAAACAACTTGGGGGATAGAGGAAGTAAAAGTCTTCATTCATATATTCATCCAAACATCAATTACATGCCTAACTATAAGGCCTTTTGGGTTATGGACACATATCAATTTCAATTACAATCTTTGATGATCCAATTTTGCATTCTACTTTTTCTCTCTTTAATCCTCTATCCTAAGACTCTAACCAAGGCCTCTTAAATACATGCATGACCACAAGTCAGCTTGTTACAAATTACAACTAATAAAATCTCATATTAAATGCTAGGCTAAGCCACAAGTCGGCTTGTAGTAGATATCTAACACTAAATTAAATGCAAGGTTGGCCTCAATGGGAAGCTACACACATAAAACTAAACAAATGAAGACTCCATGAAATACTAACACTTACATCCAAACAAACTCGACAACCACATGAACTTGGCATCTAAATGAACTCGAAAACCACATGAACTTGACATCCAAAGGATGACTAGAAAACCAAAGAACACTAAGACACCAAAGATACTCAGCAACAACTGATAACTTGACATCAAATAGGAATCTTGACATCCACTAAACACTTAGAAACCACTAAGAACTCAACAATGCAAGACATTGTAACTCGACAAAAAACTAAGAAAACTAAAAACATGTAGGATAATAGTGCAACCTAGGATGCTCCTACATTAGACAACCAGGGTAGAAAGAAATGATTCTCCTAAATCATTGAGATGTAACCACCTAAGCTGAATCCAATTTAGATTGAGAAATCCATGTAGCATCTTCACTAGGTTTGTTTTTCCATTTTACCAAATACTCATAGTAGTCTTTCCCTCTCATGCTCTTACCAAATCTCTGCTCCAATTTGTATTCAATTTCTTCAATCTTCTTCTTAGGATAATCATCTGATGCATCCATTTCATCTTTTGACTCATGATATTTGTATAAATCAGCAACATTGAATATAGGAGATACATCCATGTCATTAGGTAATTCATAAGCATTACCACTGTCAAACTTCCTCAGGATCTTACAAGGTCCAAAATTCTTCATCCTCAGCTTACTATATGTTCCAACATGAAATCTTCCTTTCTTCAAATGAACCATCACCTCATCACCAATGTCAAAAAATTGATGTTTTCTAGACTTGTTAGCATTCTCCTTATACTTCTAATTACGTTGTTCTATCCTCAATTTTACTTCCTTATGCAAAGATTCTATAAAATCAGCAAATTCTTCCAAATTCCAACACTTCTCTTTTCTTCACTAGCAACATCCCTCATATCTAATACTCCTCTAAGCTGCATTCCTGTAACAATCTCAAAAGGTGTTTTCCTTGTACTCCTATTCACAAAATTATTATATGCAAACTCAGCTTGTGCTAATACTATCTCCCAATTACTTGGATTATCCCCAACTAAACATCTTAATAAGTTACCCAAGATTCTATTCACAACCTCTATCTGTCCATCTATTTGTGGATGGAATGTAGAACTAAAATTCAACTTAGTACTCATCTTCTTCCCTTCCAAAAAAACAACAAACTTATTATTTCTATTAGAAATAATACTTCTTGGTAATCCACGCAATATCACAATCTCTTTGAAGAAAAGTTTAGCAACATGCTTAGCATCTATTGTCTTCTTACATGGTATAAAATGAGTCATTTAAAAAAATCTATCCCCAACAAAAAATATAGAATCATACCCCTTCACTATTTTAGGTAATCCAAGAACAAAATCCATACTAATGTCACTCTAAGGTATCTTAGAAATAGTAATAGGTGTACACAAGCCAGTATTTTGACATATTCCTTTTGCAACTTGACAAACTCCACAACTATTCACAAATTTATGAATATCCTTATACATTTGTGGCCAATAATACTTATCCTTCATCAAACTCAATGTCTTATCAATTCCAAAATGTCTAGCCAATCCACCACTATGTTTCTCCTTCATCAAATTAACTCTTATAGAACTTCTAGGGATACATAACTAAATTCCTTTGAATAACATAACTTTTTGAATAAAATAATTGTCATACTTACTTATATGATTTGTTAGATTTGGTGCTCTACACTCTCTCCATGCCTCAAAAAAATTAGGATCAGTATCATACAACTCTTTCATTTTATCAAAACCAAGAATTTCAACCTTCATTTCAATCAATAAAGAATGCCTTCTACTCAATGCATCAACAACTTTGTTAGTAACTCCACTTTTATTCTTGATTACAAATGTAAAACTCTGCAAATACTCAACCCACTTCATATTTCTTTGTTTCAATTTATGTTGACTTCCCAAGTACTGTAAAGCTTTATGATCCTGGTATACAACACAAAATCCTTAGGAATCAAATAATGTCTCCACTTCTTCAAGGCTTGAACAATAGCATAAAACTCTTGATCATACAAAAAATATTTTCTTTTAGCATCATTCAACTTCTCACCAAAGAAAGCAATAGGTTTACCTTTTTGACTCAAGACAACCCCTATTGCACTACCACTTGTATCACATTCAACTTGAAATACCTTATTGAAATCAAGTAAAACTAATACAATAAAATCAACAACCTTTTGTTTCAAAGTCTCAAAAATCTTATCAGCTCCATGTGTCCACTTGAATTCTTTTTTATCTCCTCTCATTGTCTCCGTCATAGCATTACAAATAGAACTGAAATTCTTTATAAACTTCCTGTAAAAAACTAGCCAAACCATGAAATGATCTCACCTCACCCACATTCTTAGGTGTAGGCCATTCAAAAATTTCTTTTACCTTCTTTGGATCCATCTTCAAACCATCATTTGAAATCAAAATTCCCAAATACACAATCTCCTCTTGCACAAAAGAACACTTTTTTAGATTAATCATCATTTTCTCCTTTTTCAATCTTTGCAATACTTGTCTAACATGCTCTAGATGTATGTTCTTCCTTAGTCTTACTAAGTATCAAAATTTCATCCAAATAAAAAATCACAAACTTACCCAAGAATATCTTCAGAACTTCATTCATTAACCTCATGAAAGTACTAAGTGCATTAATCAAACAAAAAGGCATAACCAACAATTCATACAAACCATATTTTTTCTTAAAAGTAGTCTTCTACTCATCACATTCTCTAATTCTGATATGATGATAGCCACTCTTTAAATCAATTTTGATAAAATACTTTGCTCTACTCATATAATCCATTATGTCATCCACCGTCAGCATAAGAAACCTATATTTTACTATAATCTTGTTAATAGCTCTAGAATCAGTACACATTCTCCATTCTCCATTCTTTTTAGGTGCTAATACAATAGGTACAACACATTGACTCAAGCTTTCTCTGATCAAACCTTTTTGTAAAAACTCATGTACTTATCTACTAAGTTCTTCATTCTTTGTAGGTGTTAATCTAGTCAACAAACTAGCTCTAGGAATTAGATCCATACAATGACTTATACTCCTTACTGGTGGTAAACCATCAGCTATATCCTCTACAATAATATCTTTATACTCATTCAACAAATTTTCAATTTCAATTGGTACTCAGTCAATACTACTAGTTTCTGTCGTCACTCAGTCACCATTGACTGGCCCTCAATTAACACTATTTTATAGCACTCGATTTTTATTGACACAACTCGGTCTCCTTGGAATTACAAAAAAACACACTTGGTTCTTTTTCATTTCCTTTTCAAATTGTTTCCCATTAACCATGAAAATTCTCATAGTAGTACAATTAACCTGATTTTGACTTTCAATCAAAGGCAACGATATTTTCTTTTTCCCATTCACCCAAAGAGTATATTGATTCAATCTTCCACCATTTATAACATATCTCAAGGTCTACACAACAAGATATGACATAAATCCATAAGCATAATATCACACAAGACTTCATCAAAATAATGTCCAATACAACTTTGTAACCAACTCTTCTGATGCTAAATTTGTAGAACTCCCATTGCCAATGATTACCTTGCAACATTTTCTAGCCATCTTACATCTGGTTTTGAAAAGACTTCTTCTTATGACAGGTTCCTCATCACTTCCCTTATTACATAAGGTTCTTCTCACCATCAAATTTTCTCTAGCCTTAGGTCCACTAGGTGAATGCTTAGTGTCTCCTTGAATCACAACATTTTTGTTACCTAGCCCACTTTCATAGGATCTACACTCAAAGGATCTATGCCCTTCTTTACCACATCTAAAATAATTACCATGAAAATCACCTCTAGAATAAGAATTGCCTCTTCCTTGGTAAGAACCAGTACCTCCTTGGTAAGAATCACCACATTTCCACTCGATCTTTCCTTTGTTATCATTCTTCCATTCAGATTTGCCCTCATCTTGCACATATTTGTCTTCATTCATGCTTCTTTGTCAAAATATCCTCAACTTTCAAGGTATATTGGTATGCTTCTTCCACACTTTTGAATTTCACAAAACTTATCTCATCTTGAATTCTAGATCTCAGTCTATTTATGTATCTTTCAATTTTCTCAACATCATCATCCACATGTCTAGATCTAATGTCCAATCTATAGAATTCCTCAGTATACTCCTTCACAATCATATCTCTTTGTCTCAAATTTTTCATCTTTGTCAACAAGCTAACTTGGTAATCAACAGGAAGGAATTTTTTCTTTACCTTGTTCACCATTTTCACCCAAGTTCTAATATTTTCCTTTCCTCTCCTTTGTTTATTAGTTTAAAAATGCTCCCACCATAGTAATGCATGTCCTTTCAACCTAATAACTGCAATCTTCACCTTCCTATTATTAGGAGTGTTTTCATACTCAAAGAAAATTTTCATTTTAGAGATCCAATCCAACACAACATTGGCATCCAATTTCCCATCATAAGGAACAACTTCTATAATAGGTTTTGAATTTTCCCTAGATAATGCTCTCAACAACCTCGCCCCATCTTGATCTTCTTCAAGTTTTGGATTAGGGTTTAGTGCTACTACTTCATCATCACTTACATCATCAATACATGATCCTCTCCTCTAGGCTATCTCCATAGCATCTAGTCTGGCTGCAATCTACCTCAATGTATCCAATACTACATTATTAACATTTCCTCTACCCCAAACCATCTTTATAAATCAAGTTCTTACAAGATTGTAACTCTATGAAAGTTGTAGATCAAATCCCCAAATCTACTACCCCATAGCCAATTTCACTTAGGGTTCTACAAAATCCAATCTCCATTCGATGAACCTCAACTCTAATACCACTTGACATAGGGAGAGATTAAGAACTAGGGCCAAAGGCATACCCAGCTATTCAAACCACATGCATAGAGTCAACAAAAAAGAAAGAACAACAAATATAAACAACTCAGGGGATAGAGGAAGTAAAAGTATTCATTCATATATTCATCCAAAGATAAATTACATGCCTAGCTATAAGGCCTTCTGGGTTACAACCACATATCAATTTCAATTACAATCTTTGATAATCCAATTTTGCATTCTACTTTTTCTCTCTTTAAGCCATTATCCTAAGACTCTAACCAAGGTCTCTTAAATACATGGACAACTACAAGTCAGCCTATTGCAAATTACAACTAACAAAGTCTCATATTAAATGCTAGGCTAAGCCACAAGTTAGCTCACAAGAAATATCTAAAACTAAATAAAATGCAAGGTCAACCTCAACAGGAAACTGCACACAGAAAACTTGGCAAACAAAGACTCAATGAAATACTAACACCCAGTATCCAAATGAACTTTTCAATCACATGAACTCGGCAACCAAAGAACACTTGGAAACCAAAGATTCTTGATAGTACCTAAGGACTCAGCATCAACTAGGAAGGTAGACATCCATTAAATACTTGGAAACCACTGAGAAGTTGGTAATGCAAGACATTGCAACTTAGAAAAAAACCAAGACAACTAAAAATATGTTGGATAACAATGTAACCTAGGATGCTCTTGCATCAGATGCACACCTATCATGGGTGCGCAAGTACGTATGCACACCTGCACACTTGCACAGGTGTGCACATCCATAGAGGTGCACATGGTCTCGAGTCTATAAATACCTAGGACCACCCCTCCCCTTATTCACTTTTCTCCACAAAGAATTTGTGAATACACCTCCGCACCTATAGAGGTGCACTAAATTCCTCCTCTCCTACACACAACATGATCAAAACATAAGGGAAAGGTGTGCACCTACATACATATCCAAGGTGTGTAGGTGCACACCTTTATTTGCATCTTAAAAAACTTAAAAAATGCTAGCTCATAAGGGGAAGGTGTACACTTGCACACCTATCTAAGATGCACAGGTGCACACCTTTCACAAAACCTAAATTAAGAACCTAGGTAATGGTGCACATATGCACACCATTTTTTGACCTTTCAATGAAAACACAGGTAAGGATGTGCACATGTGCGCCCCATACAGGTGCACACTCTTAAAACTCACAAAGTTGAGCAAGTCCCATTACACATGCACATGTGTGCACCCAATTTGGGTGCACAACTATGTAGGTACACAACTACACTTAATGACTGCTCTTGAGTTATTTAGTGCACCTAGCACACCTATCAAGGTGCGCTGGTGTGCTAAATTGCATAAACAAAGTTAAAAGGGGGATTAAACTAGTTTTGCAAGGGTTTTGGGTTTGGTTTTTTAGCAATTAGGTTTTTGTTAGGGTTTAATTTTTAGCTCTTGAAACTAATGTATTTATGTTTTGTGCAGATAAAATGGCTTCCTCATTGTCCTCACTTGTAGAGAAGATGGCTCCAAAACTAGTTATTTTCAAATTTCAAGGTGCACCTAAGAAATCATGCTTCCAGAATGCACATTCAAAGATTAGAGATATAGAATAGGGAAATATTGATTGGAACACATTCATGGTACTTTTTAATAAGCCTAAGGAGAGGGCCTTGATGGTCTCAAAACTTATTAGATTAGGCTTGGCTAATACAGCCTCACATCCTACATCAGTGCAATCTTCAGAGCTTGTGAAGGTATTGGAAGAGAACTATGTTGCAGAAGAAAGAGTTGTGAAGAGTATAATAGGGGAGATAGTCTTGGATTTAAGACCAAGGAACATTGAGAAAGTCTTCCATCTTCTAAGAGTAGATCAATATGTGAAAATTAATTATCATCAAAAAGAAATATGGTATAGGGAACATGAAAAGGAAGCTAAAGAGATCATATAATCATCATTCTTGATTGATAGAACACTGCTGGGATGAAGAGCATGAAAGGTAGATATGCCCAGAGGATACATGAAGGATGATATTAGATACTCCATTGTGCTTCTAAGTAGGATTATGGGTTTACCGATAGCTAGGCACCTAAATATCTAGTTGGTATATTTCATCGAGACCATCAAAACAACTAAAATGCCAATTGATTGGGCTACAATACTAAGTGAAAACTTAGATGAGAAATTGGTAGGAGTTAAAGCCTACCCCAAGTTTTACATGACATTATACTTAGTGTATTTATTGATGGCAAGGACAACTGACCATCCAAGATTTTATAAGAAGGGAAGCATGCAACTTGCTAATGCTTGGCCTTATGTGGTATATCCACAACTGGTGAAGAAGATGCTCTCATATTAGAGTAAGGAGTACATAATAGTCAATGATGCTTTCATTTTTGAAATCATCCAATTCATTGAGGGTGATTATGCCAAGAGGATGCCAGTATAGGCATCAACACAGATTGTGGAGATGGGTGCCTATTACATCTAGTTTAAGACATACACCTAAGGGTAGTGGGCATAATGGTGAATCTGAAGAAACTCCTCATATATCCATTAGATAGGCTCATTTTACTAGAGATTGCAAGACAATTCACATATGTATATGATAGAGTGTGGAAGCAACACAAGACAACCTGGGTATGGCCCATCACTATAGGTCCATTGGAGGTGGAAATGAAACAAGATATCATGACTTTTGATGTAGAATGGGATCAATATCCCTTGGAAGATTTACAACTCTCCTCATCCATTTTTTGACAATATTGACAGAGTTGAACTTTTGTAGGAAAACAATTTATTCATGAAGATGTAGTAGAGGATCATTGGATGAATGTGATAGATGACTATGATATCCAAATTAGGGATTATTGTAGGATGACTCTATATCTAGTAGGAAGTGCCTTGAAGATAAAGATCCCACTAAAGGTCATCCAACAAGACACTCAAAAGGCTTTAGATCCTTTGTACAATCTAGATAAGATATTTGATAGATCAATTATGAATGCAGAGGTGGATAGGGAAGAAAATGCAGATATCAATCATAGGGTAAGATATATAATCAAATTGACAAAGAACTAGATCAAGAAGCCCTTTAAGTTGGACATAGTTCCTCAGATAATCACCTTTCAAGCTAGAACACACCTAGTTAAGGGTAAAGGTGCAAAAGTAATAGTTCCAACTTTCCCTGCTCAGTCCTCAGTCAGGCTAGAAATGGTATATAAGCATGATAGAGTTGTTGGATACACTAGATATGACCAAGGGAAGAATAAGAGAAAAAGTGCTTCTCCAAAGAAATATGAGCAAGAAGTTGAAGAACCTCAACAAGAAGAGGCAACATAGGCCCAAGAGGTAGATCGGGCACCTAAGAACCAAGAACCTCAAAATGAAGGAGAAACTCAAGTTCAGGATATTCCATAGGTGCCTCCACCAGAAGAGGAACAAGAACAAGTTCCATAACATGAAGATAGGAGGTGTCACCACCTACATAAGAGGAAAAAGCCTCTCCTTCACCTTTTAAGAAAGATAAAGTTGGACCTACGGTCATAAAGCTTAATAGGAAATAGATACAAAGAAAGGTTATACCTATCCCTCTAGTCCTAGAAATCATCCCTGAGGAGGATGAAGAAGATGAAGAAGATGAAGAAGATGAAGAAGACAACCTCCCATTAAGTCAAAGGACACATTTGGAAAGGGCTACCCAGGAAGAGAAGAGGAGGAGCTCCACCATCACACTACCATCTATTCCAAGAAACCTATTGAGGTTACAACAATGGATAGATAAACAAGAGGGGCAAGGAATAAATATCTTCAAAATATTTGATTTCAATTTCATGCTAGTAGGTATTGAAATGGTGGGTGATAAAATATGAGATGTAACCATGAAAAAAGGATTAGCTAGTCCCCTCTCTCCTATCACTAAAAAAGAGAGAGCGGTGTGTGAAGAAGAGCCTAAACAAAGACTAGTTGATGAAGTATCTGAGGAAGGACATATATTTGAAGAACCTCAACAAATTTCTCAAGATACAAAAGTTGGGAATTTGCATACAAAAGATGTAGGGACACCAAATTTAGATCTCTCATAGAAGGAGAAGACTCCCAAAAGGAGTGATAAGGGAAAAGGGCCTACTAGGAAAACCTCCTCTTCAACCAAGTACTTGTCTCCAATGGGCACTTCACCAGCTTGGTTGAAGAGAGAAATTATGGTCTGACAAAAGTGATAGCCGAACTTGAATGAAGAGGAGAGTATAGATGCACTAGTAGAAGCCATCAAGAGGCTTGAGTTACCTACAGGTGATGCACAACAATTGACCTTCATAATGAAGAATAGAGATCATGACCTACTTTCTCACATAGCCATTCCTCCCCCACATGCTAAGACCAAAGATTTGACTCCTAAGGATTGCTATATTATAGAAGTCCTATTAGGAAAGCCCATAATAGATATAACCAAAGTAATGATCACTACGGGTGTTAGGGAGGTGTTCAAACATTTTGATGATAATGAGAGTGAATTAATAAAGCTATGCAAGGAAAATGAGATACTAAGAGGATATCTATGTGGAATTGTAGGTCCATTAGATCAAGACCACCTAGAGGTTACTATCACTATGACACTAGAAAGGAGAGATAAGAGGAGTGTTTGTTTGAAATATTATGATAGGCTAAGTTAATAAGAGGGGAGGGGTGAATCAGTAACCAATAAAACTTAATCCTTAATTAGCAATTAATCCTTCATGTGTATTCTAATCTAATTGGATGCATGAGAAACTAAAAATATTAAAGCATTCATAACACTTTGACACAAAATTTGGTGACCCAAAAACCTTCCAAATAGAAAGTAAAACTAGGGTGGGGATGATACCCACAAGCTTTAGTACTGCATTATAAAGTTGGATTGTTAAGGCTTACAATGATCACTTCTGATGATCTATCCTATTAGGAGCAATAAGGATTGCTTGGTCCACCTTGCAAAAGGATTTATAAACATACAATAAAGTATGTACTTGGTAAAGAGATTTACATAAGACTATTAAGTCCACCTTGTGAAAGGATTTGATTGATCCACCTATTAGGATGAAAAAATAGCTAATCTTTAATCTGCAACTTGGTTTGCTGAATGAGATTCCTTTGAATATAGTAATCACCTTGCTGTGATAGATAAATCTTTTCTACTTCTTATACTATTGTAGCCTTTGTAATTTTCTCTTTTTCTCTTTTGCTCTTTTCTCCTGATTACATTACTTCCATTTCATTCCATATATGAGATGTGATACAATATGTTACATATATACCAATCCAATTTAAAAATTACAAAGTTAGCCACAATACAAGTTTACACAAAACCACAAAGTCGGCCCAACTATAGGAACTCGAGTTTTAAAGACTGACTCAGTGAGGTTCTGATACTCAACATCCACTATCAATGCTTGGCATCATCATGTACTTGATAGATGTAGAAGCTTGATCCATACTGATCACTTCTAAGTAGTCTTGAACTTGGTCTGCATTAGTGACTCGGTGAATACTGTGAAACTTGACATATAAACTAAATCACTCAATTCACACTTCATAGCTCGGTCAATGCTATCACTACAAGCTCAGTATAAACTGAGTCACCTAGTTAACACTGAGTGGCTTAGTTGACACTAGAATCACATCACATCAACTTTGAACTTGGTAAGCATTGCACAACTTGGTTTGCACTAATAAACTTGACATACACTGAGATGCTTGGTTTATACTACTGATCAACACCTTGAGAGTAACTGCTTGACACAAACTGAATACCGTCCCTTGGACTTGGTAGTAACTGTAGAACTCAGTAAATGCTTGGTTAACACTATTATCTATACACTGTGCTTGATAGATACTTACAATCTAAATAAGTGTATGTCACTAATAACCAACATGAATGAAATGTCAACAGTGTTCAAATTGATTCATTGTTGGGAGTATCTCAACAATGATGCGACAATTTTGAGAAGAAGGGTGTAGAGATAATATAGGCCAATTTGAACCTATTACATAATGTTCATTCTAGCATAGAGAAATTGGTATCTATACTAGACTAGGATTTTGGGCTTATGGGTGAGGTACATACCTAGGAAAAAGACCTTCAAGAACTCCAAACAATAAAAGGTCAAATGTATCGTACACTCATGGAAGTGTATAAAATAGATGAGATTGATAATATTGAAGATTGGATTGAGAAGATAGCTTCTAGAAATAAGGTCATGGAAGGACTTCATGAAGATATTCAAAAGTTAAATGGCTAGTCTCAAGAGAAAATTTTGGATGCAGAGATGTATTATGATTCCATTTCCCTTTAGATTTTTGAAGATGAGTCAAAGAGGAAGCTCAAGTTAGCACAAGCAGTAGTTGAACAATTCTAAAGAACTTTTGAGGATGCTTTTTTTGATGAACATATTAGGCAAGCATTCAAGACTGAAGAGGTATTATTGAGACTTGATGGTAGACTTGATTATTTTGTGGAAACTCAAATGGATATTAATAACTATTGGAAAATAGTTAGGCATAAATATGAGGCTTTAGATTTTTTGGAAGCTTCCCAAGTGATGAAGATTATAGAGAAATTCAAGAGAAAACATCCAGACATCGCTCTAGACTAAAGGGGAAGAAAACCCAGAAGCTAGAAAATTAGTTTTGACACTTGGGGGGAAAATTTTGGATTTTTTGAACCTACTGCCAAGGTGCATAGGTGCGTTGCTTTTGTGGTACACTATTTAAGAGGTATGCCATAAATTTTGAAGAAGTCAGAGGTGCATTGATAGTTAATTGCTAGCTCCAAATTTAGAGCTTTCCATGCACCAAAAATGCATTCTAACGACAATTTAACTCATAAAAACATTTAGAGTAGGCCAAGCTTCCATTTTTAGAGCTTCCAGTGACTCTTAGATCCTCTTTCAACTTCCTTATTCTTATCTACTACTTTTTTTTTTTTTTAAGACATGTAAAGGCTCATGCACCCATTAATTGATATAAACAAGGGTGGAGTCCTATTTTAGCACCATTTAGAAAGTTAGTTTGTACATAATTAGATTTGTTTTATTAGTTTTAAGTATATATTTTCATGAAGAGATCTCTCACTCTCGACAAAAATTGAGGAGATGATTTCTTATAAATTTAGGAATGTAACATGTATTTTGGGCCGTTATTTTGATGCAATAATATATGCTTTTGGTGCTCTCATTAAAAGTGTAGTTTTTTTTTTCAGAGTGTGTTATTTTTGTGGATTCTTGTTAATGATAATAATGGAGCCAATATTTTTGTTGTGTTGATTTGATTGTGCAATATTTTAGTTCTGGTGTTTGCCACATGTTGACAAATTTTACTAACATACAGAGTTGGAGAAGAGATTACCCCATTGTTCCTACATAGCTTCTTGTCTTGCATAAGCACACTTTTCATGGCCTTTCAATTTGATAAGAAGTGAAACATCTTTTAGTTTTACTACGTTTCCATTGACGATTGCATCAGTGGATTTGAGGAAGCGCTGCTCCTACTTTCATTGGTTTCCTACCTGATCTTTTCAACAATTTAACTTGTAGACATGTTGTTACCTTATCTTTTTTATTTTCTTTGCTAACCCTTGGTTAAATTAGGAATACATATAGTTGCATTGTTAGATTGAATTCATTAAAAAAATAGAAAATACCAAAAACATATCTTTTTTTAAGGTTAATTTTGAAAATAGCAAGCATATTAATCATCTTATATGAAATTGGTATGAAACAGCAAAGGCCTCTTTGTAAAAAAATACATTTATCTTTAACTAAGTAGATTTTAGTAGGTCACAAGATCACCCATAACCTTGGAGTTGGTCCTAGATCAACTTTTCAAGAGAGGAGTTCAAAAAGATTCTTGCGATTAAGCATCATGCAAAATGACAACTCAACAATAGATTGAACAAGTGCCCACTAATTTCAATATATTTTTAGATAAGAACTTGGTGGTGCCATACTTCTCAACTTCACTTATCTATATTATAAAGGCAAACCAATTTCCTTCTTCCACTTTCCAAGTAGGCAACTACATCTAAACCTCAATCAATAGGGTTTTGGCCTCATTGAATATCACACTTGACTCAGAGATGGACTTCCTTCCCTTTTCAATAATTCCATCAACCCATTTATTCATTTTTAGTGACACTAAATTTCCCTTTTGAAGTTGGTTCATCAACTTCTTTTTATTAAGAGAAGTGGGATCAAATTTTTGAGAAGACTGAATAAAATGTAGGGTTTCTTTACCACCTAGGGATTCAATGTATTTGGCTATCACATCAATAATCTTCTTCAATTCTCTCTTTTACTTTCCATATTTTTGAGATTTCATGAGCATATGTTGGGTGGAATGTTCCAACATGTGCTCCTTGGACTCAGTTGAATATATGCAAATCTACTTTGGTGATCTAAAAATCACCAATGCTTAAACCACCTGATTCTTGCTTTTGTTTGAATAGAGCCACTTCGCTTGTTACTTCTCCTATTTTTGGGTTAGCGATCAGGCGAGCAATATTCTTAGCTGTATTTTTCTTAGGAGTCTTAACTATGTATTTACTAATCACATCTTTGGTTGGCATAACAAGTGGTGTGAAGCTCATTTTCTTAATCACTGAGTTCATAAGACAATTAGGTACAGTCAGTGAAGAACTCACCATTTATTCTTCTCTCACAAGAGTCTAAAAAGCCTGAACCAATTATATAATATTATCTAGTACCTCTTTAAGATGAGGTTCCTCACCACTAGATTCTACATCTTTCTCTTTATCATTTTGAGAGTCCACCTCAACCACTTCCTGTGATGCCATTTCCTCATGCCTTTTGTGTTGAGTTCTCAACCTGGTTCTCGGGCATCTTTGGCTGAATATTTACAATGACTAAGATGGATTTCTCTGTAAACTTTCTTATGTAAGGAGGAGAAAGAATAGTGTTAGTAGGGGAAGAATGATGTGTACAAGGTGTAGATTCTCATGTGTGAACTTGATCTTTTCCTTCCTATTTCTTTCTCAAGACCCAAGATTTGGTTCATTCAATAACATGATTAGTCCTTTGAATTATGTCATCTTCCTCCTCTTTTTCCTAGTCAAAGACAGACAACTTTGGTATCTCTTATGCTAGAAATAATGGTTCAATCAGTTCTAGACCATCGTCTTGGATTTCCTTTACATTGATCTTCAACTAAAAAGAGCTGATCTAAGATATTGACATTCAGGAGTGTTCTCTCTTTTGAACTTCCTTTTCATTCAAGCAATCCTCCCAAAAATATTCAAGGTGAGGAGAAGGGTTAATTATATCTTCTAATTGTCTAGAAGATTTCTTTGAAATACAATGACTAGTTGTCTACAAATTTTAGCTAGCACAAAATAATCAAAGGCATACCTGGGCAGCTTTACTGGTTCTTCTTCAAAACCTCCTACCCTAATATATGAAAACTTAGGTAACTAAATAAAAGCCCCTGCCAAAGGACTAAACTAATTGAATGGCTTGAAGGATATATAAAAATTAGGCATATTCTTGAGTTCAAAACATATTCTTCCTAGAAACACATCATGAACCTTCCTATACTCTTCAAGAAATTGACTTCTTTGTAAAAGAGGGAAATAGTTATAAATGACCACATGATCATCGTAAGGTTTGAGAGGTAGAGGACAAGGAGATTGAACATGAGTACAAGCCATGCAATACATAAGATAGGATGACATGTCAAAATCCTTCTTGAGAGTTTGAATTAGTTTTAACAGATGCTTTAAGGAACTCACAACCAATTCAGCCAAATCAAAATGCTTCTCTCCTTCTAATGCCATCTCAATATAGTAGAACATCAAGTCTTCAAATAGGAAGGCATCTAGAGAACCTCTAATTTTGTGTAACATCACAACCAAGTTGTGAACAAAAGGCTTTTAGACTAATTGAAAGATGAGACCCTCCCTTATAAAATGTTTTAGTCCAACAACACACAATAACATTACAAAGTTTTTCAGGAGCTTCTTTGAACTTAGCTAAAGTCTAGATCGAGAAGAACTCAAATTTTTTTTTCTTTGGAATCCTAAAGATGGAAGCCATATTTTAACTATTAATTGGTAACAACATTTTTCCTTCATTATCTCTTATGCATCAACTCTTCAAGTTGTAATGGTTGACACATTCCATAATCAACTCAAGACAAATATCAATAGGAGGGAAGGAAATGGCCATTATCAACCCATTATTTAATATTTTAGATGCAAATGTTCCCTCTACCTTATCCATGTACAGGGAGTGGAAAGACTTGACATGCACACCTCTCAAATTAGTATATGTTATTACAAGGCCCTTACACTCCATACTAATATAGTTGCCAAAAAAGTGCATAGACAACTTCATGTTTTCCATAGCTCCACAATGAAATTTTACAACACCAAATCTCACATCATAGAACAAAAATTGAACAAAATATTACAAATTACCTTTGATATTTAAGAAGCAAAAATAAAAGTAACTCCTTGGACCTCAACACTCCATGCTTGCTTCTCCATGTTTGAAAATAAATTTACCTTTCCATGCAATGATGTCCTTTTAAAAATAAAAATTGAGAAAGGATTTACTTGTTATGAAATCCATATAATTAGATATCTCACAACATTTTTAATAAATGAGTGCCTTTTCCCATCATCACCTTTCTTAATCATCATAAATTTCTTATGTGGGATATTGATTAGTCCCCTATGTCATCCTACTCATGAGTTCACCCATTCACATAAATGATCTAGTGTCCTTTGATTAATTGCATGAAATAAGAATATTTCACTTCTTAGTATGCTGCGAACAAACTAACATAATAATCATATTATACTATCATCTACTCAAGTGATGATTCTATATCTTACCAAGTGTCCATTATTTAGGAGGGCTCCACCACAGACTCACTAAATGAGAAAAGCACATTAGATTATTGAACCATGTTGAACCAGGTTGAACTAAGTTCAATGTGCATCAACCAGTACAAATAGGTTTAGAAGTTCAAAGCCTTTGAAAAAGATACAGTTGTTAGCATGAATGCTGATTATATTACTTTGGGGGAGTATCCTATGAATTGGAGAGATTGTTAGCATAATTAACATGTTGCATTCATGATTGTGTTTGTCATTGATGTCAATATAGAAATGTTTCTCTAAAGACTAGTAGAGTAGCAAACAATGAATGAGGTCGTACAAATGGAGTATTGAAGATCAAGTGAATCACGGTTAAGGACATGTTCTCCACTATGTCCTAATGAAGTGGTTAAATGAACACATAGAGAGTCAAAGATATGTAGAAGATATGGTTGATTTACAAAGAATAGTTTTGAGAAAGATTACCTTAGATGTAGTTTTTGATATTTGAATTGTATCTCCTAACATAGATAGAATCATTGTATTCAAGGTTAGATAGTGAAATTAGACAATTCGATGATGATGTTAGTGAGTGCACAAGGTCTGAGGTCACATGTATGAGAAGTTGTAAAGACTGTGAGTTGACATTGTTGTATAATTATAGAATAATTAATTATCTTAATGTGGTCCTATTATAATTAATTGGGAAACCCTCAAGGATGATTCAATAAATTATTTTAAGGATATGGTATAAAGGAAGGTTATTTTCCTTTTCATGAGGTATGTAGTAAAAGTGGAATATGTGAAGTATTTGGTAAATATGAGTAAGTGATCCAAGGGATTATTGGATGCAAAGTTGGTGATCTAGTATCAAGATCAAAAGAGGAAGTCTAGTTGATAGGATAGAGGAAGTGCATATATAATTTATTCTATTATTATGAAAGGAATAATATAGAGATTAGTTGGACATTGAGTTAAGTGATCCTACCCCTGGAGTTTTTTTGATAGTGGGTCCATCTGCCTTCTACAACTCCTAACAGGATTGGAATCTCCTAATAGGGATTCATAGTCTCCCAACAGGGGTTGATATGTACTGAATATATTTATTGACTCCTAACAGGGTCCATCCTCTAACAAGGAACATTAATATTAAAGTACATCATTTTATGAGTATCATCCCCACCAGGGTTTTCCCTCTGATCAAGGGTTTCCCTAGTAAACATATCTAGGGTTATTGTGTATGAGTATCTTGTTATGGTTGCTAGTTATATTGTTAACATGCATAAGAATTAATAAGGTTGATAATTATTACAATAGTTGTATAACTTATTCACCCCCTCTCTCACTTATATTGGTAGACTTTACCTTCTAACAATTCGTATTAGAGCATCAGGTCCTTGAAGAGAAAGCATAAAAACTTTGGGAGATCACTGTCGAGTCACTTTAGAAAAGAAAATCCTAAATTTAATGGAGCTAACTTTGACAACTAGAAGGAAAAGATGAAGAATAACTTGCTATGTATGGGTCCAGGATACTATCTTTTGAAAAAGAATAACAAAGCTATTGTGGAATAAAGTAAGCTTGAGGAATGTAGTGAAGTTGAAAGAGATCTATTTATGTGCAATATGCAAGCTAGAGACACATTATTGTTAGCTCTTCCTAAAATAAATCTAGCTAGGTAAAAGCACTAGAGATATCTCATAAAATTTGGAAAGCTTTAGAATCTACTTTTGAACAAGATAAACATGCAAAAAGAGTAAGTTTATAGAATTGGATATGTTTGTTTCAAGATGCCAAAATGATGGAAGATGAATTTGTAAGAAGCTATATTGGAAGAATATTTGACATTGTTGTAGGAATTAAGTCTTGTGAAGAATCTAAAGAGGAAGATGAGATTGTATGGAATATTTTGAGAACCTTAACACCACCATTCAAGCAAGTAACATAGATGATTGAAATTTTGATACCCTACATTGATAAGTTCACCAAGGAGACTTTGCTTGGAAGATTGGAAGCAGTAGAATCAAGTTTGAGGCAATCTAGATAATTGACCAGAGTGGAAACATCTTTTAGTGCATTGAGTGTTCGTTCTTGTTTCACAAGATGTGCAAGCACCAATGGAGACTATGCTAGTAGTAGAAAATCTAGATTTAAGGAAGCAATAGAGAATAGGAGAATATGCTCTTTGCTCTTGTGGAAAATTAGAGAGCTTAACCTCCTTGCTGTGGATCCACTTTGTTCAATCTCCTAGTGAGATTTTCTCCGTTAGAGAGAATGCTATTTGGTGCAAAAATATCAAATAGGAATGACCATAGCAGGGACACAAAAAACCTAGCATTCTGACCCACTATAATCTCAAGGCCCTTGACAAAGGTGAAAGCCTTGGAAGACATAAAACTTGACTTCATCTAGTGAGAGAAATTGTGGGATTGTGACCATGAGTAAATAATTAGGTGGGTATTCTTAAGGTACTCTTATGGTTGCAAGGCCTCTATCTTGTATCAAATGCAAGATGGGTGTAATGAACATAACCAAGTACTAAGAACCATAGGTTAGAAGCTACCCTATTTTTCTTCTCAATATCTTGGTACAAGGATCAATGCTAGTGGACTACCCAGATCACTCCAATATTGACACTCACCATATGTGTCCCTTTAAATGTGGGTAACCCATCTATGACAAATCAAATATCTACTATGGGCAACTACATTGTATGAGGAAAGGAAGCATCAAGTTGTGGGTCAAGCTATTGAGTATTGAGTCATGACCTCAATTAAATCTTGCTTCATGTTTTTTCAAATCTATAAGACCCATGTAAATCTTATTGAACATACACAATCAATAGTCTCATAGGGATTTACTTTTCAAGACCTCACAAGTGCTTGCATTGGAAAAGTTTCTTTTTCCCTTGTCTAATTGTTTGAATATGTGTGTTTGCATCATCATTTCTAACAAAACCTACTATTTTTTCTATCAAATTAAAAAAATTATTCAACAAAGGTCTTTTGAAGGTGAAAAAGTTACAAACTATCTTTTATTGGAAAACTGTCGCACTGCAACTGTGATGTAGGCGAATCCTAGGGTAGTTGGCAATCTTGTTTGTTGTAGTGGCTTTTGACCTTGGATTTATTGAACTTAGTTGAAGAAGGTAATATTTGATAATTATTGGGGTAGTTCTAGGTTGTAATTTAATCTTAGTAATGTGATGATGCTTATGGTACTCGATGATGCTTGTGAGAGTTTAGTGGGTGTGCTTGCTAGGTTCAGTGATACTTGTCTTGCTCAATGGTTACTGTTGATGCTCAATTTTTGCTACTAATTTCTTTGTGGTTTGGTTCACTAAATGAATGTTTTTGGAGATTTGATCAACCAACTTGGTTCATTTAATATGTTGGAAAATATCATGACATGGATCTATCATGGGAAGTGAGGACTTATTTTGTGTCTTTGTTCTTTCTCCTATGTGTGTTTAATGATTGTTGTAAGCTAGCTATGACATGTTATGTTTATTTGGGTTCTAGATGATTCTATTATTAATAGGCTAACTTATGGTCATGCAAGTATATAAGGATGGTTTAGGTAGTGCTATAGTATGCATGGAGAAGTGGAGATTCAAGGTAGGAATATGGAATTCCAAAGTTTAGCAGAGTTAGCAGTTGAGTTTGGACTTAAGAAATAATAAAATTGCATGGCGGCTTGCAAACAAAAGTTTAGATCTTGCTTGGTGTTTCCTCCATATTGTTATATTTTTATAGATCTAGGCTAGCTAGGGTTGAGAGTATTTGGATCTTGCAAGGTCTTGCATTAGTGTTACTTTAATTTATTTTGTATGTGTCCACAACTAGGAAGGCCTTCCAACATAGCACATTGCATGTAATTAGTTATTTGATGACTAAAGAGCTATATTTTCTATCAAATCTTGTGTTATGTGTGGTATTTTTGTTGTGTGATTGTTAGTTGGGGGCTTGGTCATCTCCTTTTGGGTATCATTGGCCTTGCATTACATCAAATGGTATCAAAGAAGAGGTTTGATCTGGTTGGTCATTTGTTGCTTTGGATTTTGAAGATCTTAGAAGATTGGACCCTAAAGTTCTTGTAGATCTCTATGATGCTATGGAGACTAATGATTCAGAGAAGGTTAGATCAAAATTTAGATCTAAAATAGAGTTTTTGTAGAATGATATGGTCACTAAGATCATGAGAGCTATAGCTGATGTACTAAGGAATATGGGTAACAAATATGTTTATGAGGAAGCTACTAAAGATTTTGAGGTTGCTAGATCTTGTGGTGAGGATAGAACTGATTAGATGGAGAGATATGTGGAAGGAAAAATTGGTTAGTTGGATAGATGTGGCACTCGATTGAAGCTGGAGCATGAGATGGATGTGTCTAATTTCTCAATTACTTTGAATCCTAAAGACTTGATTGGATTGGTGAGTTGAAAGAATAATCTGAGTTAGAGGATATTAGAGATCTTCTCAAAGTGAGGTTGGCATAGACTAAGTTAAAAGGACACACTTCTTTATAATGGAAATAATTGCAAAGATATCCAAAAGAGGAAGGTGAAGTAAAGATCACTAGGTTGAGATTTATGGTGAAAAATTTGAAGGCTAAGTTCATTCCTATTAATTCTAAACTTGAGTTGTTTAAGAGATTGCAAAATCTAAAACAAAAGGATATGTCTGTGGAGGATTATATTGAGGAGTTCTACAAGTTAACAATCCAGTCTAGACATACAAAAATTTCTAAGGAAAAGGTGGTTAGGTATATTAATCATTTGAGATTTAATATTGATGATGAGATTGGTATGTTAAAGATTGATTTAGTTGAGGATGTTTATCAGTATGTTCTAAAGGTAGAAGATAAGTTGAAGATAATACTTCAAGGTAATTCCTAAGGTAAGGAGAAGCATGATCACTAGGTGAAAGATAAAATGATTGCTGAAGATGAACCAAAACATATTGAGTAGAGGAAAATAATAGGTAGAGATGGATTTAAAGGTACTTGCTATAAATGTGGTGAAGAAGGACATAGATATTTTGAATGTCCCAATGTCGACAGGAAGGCTGGCTATGAAAGAGTTGTCATGGTAAATGAAAATGAGGACTTGGTGAATGAGCCCGAGGTGGAAGATAACTTGTTGGCTAAATGAGTATTATTTTGTAACAAGATACTAAAAGCTTATCAAAGAAGAAACTTATTTAGGACTTGATGCAAGTCTGGAGGTAATTGTTAAAATGCAATTATGGACACTGGTAGTACCAATAACCTAGTTTCTAAGACAATGATTCAAAAACTTGGTTTGAAGAGACTGAGGCATCCTTTTCCTTATAGGATCAATTGGTTTCAAGATGAATATGCTTTATAAGTGAGGCAACAATGTCTTGTTAATTTTAAAATTGGATAGTATGTAGATCAAGTGTTGTGTGATGTTGTGAACATGACTAGTTTTTCACATATTACTTGGTAGACCTTAATAGTATGATTATAGGGTAGTGCATGATTGTATCAAGAATGTTTTTACAATTGAGAAGGGTGGCAAGGAGTTTTCCTTGATTCCTTTGTAGAATGCAAAAATCAATTAAAGGAACTTGAGTTTTGGTAGGCAAATTGAGTTGAAGGATTCTCAAGGGATTAGAGATTAGCATAGAACAAACTTGTAGTACACTGAGGAAGGATGTGAAGAAGGAGAGTAAGAATTTTTCTATTGTAGGAAAGGATTTGTAGAAGTAGAATAAAGGGAAGAGTGTACAAGTTGAAGACTTGTAAGACATGTATGTGAAGGATCAGTTCAAGGTTTATGCATTGAGCCCCATAAGATGTTCTTCTAGAAACTAAGAACATCATTTTGTACTTAGGGTGTCTAATGTAGGAGAATTCTAGGGTAGTTGGAAATCTTGTATGTTGGAGTGACTTTTGACCTTGGAGTTGGAGAACTCAGTTGAAGAAGGTGATGCACAATCATTATTGGGGTACTTTTGGGCTATAGTCTCAATCAAGAAACTCAATGACTGAAGGAACTCAAGTATTCTTATGGTGCTCAGTAATTCTTGTGAGAGCTTAGTGAGTGTTCTTGATAGATATGCTTGGTGATACTTGGCTTACTTGGTGGTTTTTGCTGATGCTCTGTTGGAAATATAAGAGGAGTAACTGAGAGAGGAGGGTGTAAGGCCCACATTAATATCCTATCATAATCTTGATGAAATAAATATGATTAGTAGTTAATTAGGTTATGATGGAATTTTTGTTACTGATAATGATTTATGAGAACCTATTAGAGGCTAACGTAGATTTTGATTATTATACAATTGATACCCTATCTAATAACATTAGGTCAATAAGATAATACCACATGAAAATGAGATTCAAAGTGTTCAAGCTAAGAGCCTGGTCACGAGATACAAGGGATGATCTATCAGACAATTAGGAAAGATAAAATAACATTTATTCTACTAAGAACAATTATGAGCATAGGTTATGATGACAATAAGGCATAAGGATATGTTTGGAAATTGGTTCTAGATTATTATGACATAATTAGTGAAACATTCTAACAGTCTGAGGAGTTAACCCTGGAAAATCACACAAACCCCTCATAATGTGATAAAGGGATATTGCTAGGAACGTCACTATATGTAACTTGATTGAAAGGTACTAGTTAACTAGTTTGCACATTTGCGATTTTCACGTAGGACATATATGTTAAGATTCATTTTATATGTTTTCATGATTTAATAAAGAGGACTTAGAGTTTCATTGCTATGTTAGGAAGAGTTGTGATAATATTCTAAATGATAATGAGTTATATTTAGAGAGATTACTGTTGATACACATATTCAATATTTCAATGTTTTATGAGAATTATTAGATGAAAGTTAATTGTATATGTTATACAAATTATGTGATATTGGATTATTTTGTATTTATCTATATGTATTTTTATATTATTTCATTGAGATATTGATGTTTAAGTTGAGTGTGCAGGAAAGTGAACCATGGAGATTATTGGGGGAAACAAGGTTCAATCTTATGTGAACACGGTAGAGCCAAGGTGAATCTTTGGAAGATTCAAAACCTCATAGTATTGTGTTTATTTCGTAATGTGATTTTGCATGAGTGTTATAGTTAGAGATCATGATTAATTAGAGACATGTCATCATGATGTGTAAAGTGTTTTAATATGTGTGTGTGTCATTTGACACTTGTGTTGTCTATGTGTAAATGACATATCATATAGGGTTTTGTGGGCATGAAGTCACTTAACCGGAACTTAATCCCCACTATGAAATTTAGTTAACCCACCTTGAGAGTGTTAGGATGAGTCACCTTCTTGATGGAATTTGAATTAAATTTGATAGAAACTTTAGAGAGTCTAAAAGTGGTTCCCAGGTGTCATTTTAGTGAAAATAAGTTATCCACTTGGTAGTGGTATGGGTTGGGGGTCTAAGTATAACTATAAGTTGGACTAGGGGGCTTGGGAGACCCTCTAAACTAGTCATTTCCAAGCCAATTCGAAAGTCATTGAGTCACATGGCTTCTTTCCTCATCCCACCACTTGGTCAAGTTCCCATTGGCAGAAAGGTACAAGGGTGTAAGAGGGTTAGGTGAGGAGGGAAGTGGAGGTCTTTTAGAGAGCTTGTGCAAAACTTAGTGGGGGATCACCCACTCTCTAATGGAGAGACATATAGGTTATGGAAGAGAAGCTTGGGAGCCAAGGAAGAAAAGAGATCATCATCACCATCTCATAGCCATAGCTTGTAAGGAGGTTAGTGCTTCAAGCCATGTTTTCTTCATTTCATGAAGTTGAAATTTGAAATTGTAAGAGTGCTTCTTGTAGAATTCTTCCTATTACAAACCAATATAATAATCAAGGAATATGCTCAGGTATCTTCTCACTAAATAAATAATAATAATAATAAGATAATAACATAGAATGACATAGTATAATAAATACCTCAACAAATTTCCACTGAGTACAAATCATCATCTTCCAATTGGGTAATCAAAAAATTGACTATGAAGGCAAGTTTCAATTAAAAGTCAATAAAAAATAAAACAATAAAATAATAAACAAAAAAAAAGAGTACATTAATAAAAGATTAAAAAGGGGGTCATTGACCTATCAAGTCAGAACGACCATAATTTTGCAAGCGCATAGAGCATTGTATGGGGAGAGGGTAGGGAAGGGGGTCCCACTTTCCCATCACCCCCTCCCATGCCTATTCATGCACTCAAGTGCTTATAGCGCTGAAACAATCTGACATAAGTCAGAACTAAATCCTCCATTAATAATTCCATCTTGGCAAGAAATAAGTTATCTCTCACATTATGGTTGACCCAACCCTCTTCATTTGGGTACCATGGTAAATGATGTGACTACCTTGGAAGGAGGGATGGTGGGTTATATTTCATATTATATAGTTGGGTTATATTTCATATAGAATATTAATTTATGTGAGATTAGAATAGGAAATTTTGTTAATAGATTGGAAAAACATGTGTATGTGGTTCTATTGCATTAGATTGATAATTAATGGGTAATTTAGTAATAAGGTAGTTTAAAAAAATAAAAAAATAAAATTAGTCGAGTTGATTAGAACATAATATTAATTTATTTCTTTCTTGGTCTCACTAAAATATAACTAATGAGTTGATAAGATTAACATAGTTAGTTAGATATATGATAGCGTTAGATGTAATAGTTGATGAGGTTAAGGATGTGTAAACATTAATTTAGTTTTTTTCTTATATATATCTTTATTTCAATTATGATGTTATGCATAGCAAGTAAAGTATATATATATATTTTAAAAAAAAAGTTAAAAAAAGTAAAAAAATTTAGTGTGTTTTGCCTTGGTAAAATCAAGACATGACAGAGGGGTGAATTAGTTACCAAAAAAACAATCCCAGAGCCCTTAGATGTTAATAAAAATCAAAACATAAATATTGATTAAATTGTATTCTATTGTTACTCGACAAATACATAGGCACTTGGTTAACACTAGAAAATACTACAACTCGGCAAGCACTAGGAATCAATTGTAACTTAGTAATAAATGAATATACTGATCTTAGTGTGATTAACCTTAAAATTAACTTAGTGGCATACACATAAAAGAAATAGCATGAATACAAGTGACACCAAGATTTAACGTGGAAATCCAATTTGGAAAAAAACCACTTGCAACTACTTACTATTTTTCACTCTTCTGAAGTGAGCACTGTTAGGAGTCAACCCTATTAAAGGTTACAAAACACACAATTAGGTGTGACCTTGTTAGAGGATTTAATCACCCTATTAGGAGTGGCCTTGTTAGAGGTCTTAAAGATACTTCAAATAGAAATGCCACCTTGCTAGAGGATTTACAAATAGTTGTTAAGCCAACCTTGTTAAGTGATTTAGATCACTGCTACAATGGTTAGAAAGTAACAATAAGATGACCTGACTTCTAATGCAACTAAATTTCTAATTATAGATCTCAATTTTGGCTTGTATACTTGATCCTTTATGATCAAATGTATCTTTGTAGCTCCATAAGGATATACTACTTATCCTTCAAATTCACTTCCTCTTGGCATCTTTAAATCTTCTATTTTCTTCCATACATTCAATCCTCAACTTGACCTTATATTTGTATCTTACACATTGTCAAGTTAGCTTGAATACAACTTAGAATACTTAATATTAATCTCCTCAATTGGCTAGAACCAACAAACAAATCAATTGAACTTAATATGCCAAAACAAGAAAATACTTTGTTAGCCAACCCTGCTCGGTAGACACTAACCAAAATAGATTTTTCCGTGTTAACCAAGTGAACTTGGTTATTACTACATATTCACAAAATTCCTTTGGTAACCAAGTGAGCTCAGTTAACACTAGTTTTATCCAACATGACTTTTCTCCCAAGTGAACTTGGTAGACACTACCCTTTACAAATTCTCTTTGGTAATCGAGTGAGCTCAATTAACACTCATTATCTTCCAACTTTCCTTTGTCTCCCGAGTGAACATGCTAGACATAAACTTTTGAACTTGGCATACATAGGAATGCTTGGTAGACATAGAGAACTATTTTTATTTCCTGAGTGAGCTTGGTAGACAATATCTGGTGAATGTATGATATTTTTTGTAACATCAAAGATAATATACAATTGATCAGTTGTTTTCAAAAATCTCCCTCTTTGGCATTGATGGAAACACAATATGTCATAATAGAATGAAATTTTAGAGAAAGAATAAAATAAGAAACATATCCTTAGTTTCATTATGATTCTCATCCATGAGAACTCTCTCTATCAGTGTGGAATCCCTCTATCTTCAATTTTCTTTCTTTGTCAACAAAACTCTATCTTCAACATCTTATTCTGATAGCAAAATCTCCCTTTATGATATCAAACCAAGTTTGTCTCCTTTCTTTAAACAATTTTTTTGTGAAATGTGTACTCTCTCTATTTATAAAGTTTTTTGTTATATGACAAAAAACTCTCCCTCTTTGACATCTCATACCAAAGACAATATTCAGAGAAAATTAGTGTACCTTATGTACTGATTCATATGTAACGTGTCCTTTTCAATACTGCATCTAACTGATCTTCAACATGCTCTGGTTGATGCATCACTAAAATTCATTTAGTGAGCTTCAGATAGGGGAATGAACCCTAAATTACCTCTTAGATACAAAAATACATCCTTAGGTAATGAATAGTGAATATGTCTGCAATTTTTTCTTTAGTATTCACATATTTCAATCTTACCTCTTTATCTTGTACCAATTCTCTCAAAAAATGTTATTTTATAACAATGTTCTTGGTTTTGGTATGCATCATTGGATTCTTTGATATGTTGATTGCACTGGTGTTATCATAGAAGATAACCACTGGATCCTTGATTTCTATTTTCATACCTGTCGATAGTTGCTTGAACCAAACAATATTGAAAAAATTAACTACTGCTACCACATATTTTTCCTCTGCTATAGACTGAGAAATACAATTATACTTCTTACTTGTCCAAGACACTAGTCTTTTACTAGGAAAGAATGCCCCACCATTCGTGCTCTTTCTATCATCAATGCTTTCTACCCAATCAACATCTCTGAGGGCTTGTAACTCTAGTTGCCTCCTTTCTTGTACTATAAGCCATAATCTTTAGTACCTTTTAGATACCTCATAATTCTCTTGATTTCCATCATGTGATTTTCTTTGGGATTTTATGAGAATCTTTCCACCATACCAACTGCTAATACAATATCAGGCCTTGTGTGCACTACATATTACAAATTTCTAACCATGGATCTATATGTGGTTTGATTTACCTCTTTTGAATCATCATTTTTGGAAATATTATGTCCATTAGATGTAGGTGTTCCAACTATTCTTGAATCTTACATTCCAAATTTCTTTAGTATCTCCTTGATATATTTAGATTGAGTAATGTAGATACCATCTTTCTTTTGTTGAATCTGCAATCCAACAAATTTTTTTATCTCTCCAAACACAAAAACATCTCAAATTTTGTACTAATCTCTTTTGAAAATGCTTTGCACAATTCATCATTTACACTAAACAATGTGTCATCCACAAAGATTTATGCCAATACAATCTTCTTGTCTGGTCCTTCTTTGATATATAGGCTATTGTTTTCATTTTTCTTTGAAAACCAATCTTTATCAACTAGTTATGAAGTCTTTCATACCATGCTCTAGGAACTTTCTTGAGACCATATAGTTTTGCTAGGATCCACAAAGCCTTCTGGTTATTCTATGTAAATTTCTTCTTCAAGAATTCCATTCAAGAATGCAAATTTCACATCTATTTAATAAAATTTGAAACCTTTATCTACTACATATGTTATTAAAATCCTAACACCTTTCAATCTAGCAATAGAAGCAAAACTTTCACCATAATCAATGACTTCTTCTTGAGAATAACCTTTACAAACTAACCTTGCTTTGTTTCTGGAAACTTCTCCATCGTCATTCAACTCATTTTTGAAAACCCACTTTGTGCCAATTACATTTTTATCCTTGGATCTAGGAACAAGAGTCCAAGCCTTATTCCTCTTTGTCTGTTCTATTTCTTCATTCATAGCTTCAATCCAAATTTCATTATCCAAAGCATATTTTACTGATCTAGGTTCAAATTCAGCAAGCAAACATGTACCTTTCAATTTGTTTCTTTTTATTGTTCCATCTGACTTGTATCCAATGATATGAATAGGTGCATGGTGCCTTCTAACATATCTTATTAACACAAGTAATTTGGATTTAGAAAATTTTCCACTAAACTCACCATGATCTTCTATATCAAGCTTGTGTCCCATTGTCTATGACTCAAGTCCATTAGACTCAATTTGTTCTAGAAATAGCTTGGTAGCTTCTAAATATGACTTAGGTCCTTTAGATTGTGACTTGGGTTGCACTGGTTGTAACTTGGTAGCTTTTGGAAATTTTGGGGATTCGAGAGGTGAAGCTTCCTATCTTCCAATTAGATTTGGCAATGTATCAGGTTCATAACATACAAATCTTCTGTAATCCTTAGGTTCTTTGGTTCTTTCTTCTTCACTCTATTCTATAAACTCATTAATTCTCACATGTGCAGTTTCTATGATTTTATGAGTATTTAGATTTAAACACTTGTATGCTTTACTCTTGTAGGAGTATCCTAGGAATATGCCTTCATCACCTTTGACATCAAATTTATGTTTTCTAAATTCCTTCAAGACATAACATTTTCTACCATATACTTTCGAATAACTTACATCAGGTTTATAGCCATACCATAGTTCATAAGGAGTTTTATTTGAGTCTTTCTTCAATTGTACTCTGTTCAAGGTATGCACTACAATATTGATTACTTCCTTCCCATATTTGATTGCAACATTCTTTTCTATCATCAAGGTTCTTGCACAATCCATGATAGATTTTCTCCTTCTTTCAACTATACCATTCTATTATGGTGTACTAGGGGCTAATACGGGTCTCTTAATTTCCCTTTGAATGTAGAATTCATTGAACTCATTGGAGATGAATTCACCACCTTTGTCTGATCTCAAACACTTCATCTTCTTTCCAGTTTTTTCATGAACTATCTCCAAGACTTCTTCAAAATGATAGTCCTTTCTTTTAAAACTTGTCTTTCTCATCTTACCAATTTGACAATTTTTGCATAGACCCATATCAGGTTTTCTCAAACTAAGAATACCTCTTACTCTTTTCTTCTTGCTTATCTTAACCAGATTGTCAAAGTTCACATGACACAATCTTTTATGCCATAACCAAATTTCTTCTACTTGAGTAATAAAAGATGAAATTTCACCAAGATCTATGTAGAATAGGTTACCATTTGTTTTTTTTCCAAACCCAACCAGATTTCCTATTCCATCCAGAAATTTGGCTTTTTCATTCATGAATTCTACCTTGAATCCAATGTTATTCAATTGTGCCACACTCAGTAGATTATGCCTTAGTCTTTCAACCCAATAAGCATTATCACATCTAAGTTCATTGGTTAGTGAGATACAAGCTTTTCTTTTTATGCAACAAGGTTCATTATTTCCAAATCTAACACTTCCACCATTATAGTGTTCCATATGTTCAAACTTTGATTTGTCACCAATCATATGATGAGAGAAACCACTATCAATAATCCATGTATCATTCTTACTAACATGAGAAATAAGTGCCATTTTATTTGACTCATCATCTGATTCATCTTTTATAGATATATATACCATTTCATCATCTTCACTACTATAAGAATCTTTAGCCATAAAACAAGATTTCTTACCTTTGTCCTTGTAGTCCTTGTAGCACATGAATTCCTTCTTGCCTTTGAACTTACTACTTTTCTTTTTATCTTTGCCTTCTTTATTGGGACATCTTGCAGTGATGTGATCAACTTCTTCACGTGAAAAATAGATTAGAGGAATCTTACCTTTGTACTTTCCTCTACCTTTGGAATATTCTTTGCAAGTAGGGATTCAACAACTTCAAGATCACCGTTTGAACTTTCTTCCTCTTCTTTACTTTCTAATTGTTTGGCTTTTGATTTTCCACCTTTTTCCTTGAGTGAAAGCTTCACTTCAAATGTAGATTAAATACCTTTGGAACTAGGGACATAGTTATCATAGTTATTCAACTCAAAAGCTGTCAATATTCCCACTAAAGCATCTAGATTTATCTTATTATTTGGATCACATCTCATCTATTGAATTATAGAAACTCTAATTGCATAGATAGGAAGAAGGGTTCTACGTACCTTGCTTACAAGTTTTTTTTCATCAACGTCTCCTCCAGATTATTTCATTGCACTCACACTTGCTTTAATTCACTCAACATATTTTGCAATGTTTTCATCCTCTCTCATCTTCATTTGATCAAACTAGCCTCTAAGACTTTCTTCTTTGGCTCTCCTTACATTGTCATCACCTCCATAGATGTCTTTCAGTTTGGTCTACATTTCATAAGAAGTAGTACAATCTTTGACCTCATCAAATTCAACATGATTAAGTGCTAATGCAATGTAAATAATCATGATGTTATGATTTTTCTTTTCAGCAATTTGTTCCACAATCAATGTTCCAATAGGACCCCTGTAAGCATTTTCCAAGTATTTCAAACTTGAATCACTGGTGGTTGCTAGGTGCATCTTCATAAGTTCTTTCCATACTGAAAAGTTATCTCTATTCAAGTTGGGAATCTCTCTTATTTAAGACATCTTGATCTTTAGCTTAGGTCCTTGAAACCTTCTCTGGAAGCACCAAAAGCTCTGATACCAATTGTTGGAAATATAAGAGGAGTAACTAAGAGGGAAGGGGTGAATCCGTTACCACAAAAATAAATCCTAGATCCCTTAGATTTCAATACAAATTAAAACATAAACTTTGATTAAATTATATTCTACTGTCACTTGACAAACACATAGGCACTTGGTTAACACTAGAAAATACTGCAACTTGGCAAGCACTGAGAATCAACTGTAACTTAGCAATAACTGAATATATTGATCTTAATGTAATTAAATATGATTAACCTTAAAATTAACTTAGTTTCATACACATAAAATAAATAACATGAACACAAGTGACACCAAGATTTAATTTGGAAACCTAGTTTTGGAAAAACCACCAATTGCAACTAGTTACTATTTTCCACTCCTCTGAAGTGAGCCCTCTTAGGAGCCAAACCTATTAAAGGTTAAAAAACACACTATTAGAGGATTTAATCACCCTATTAGGAGTGTCCTTGTTAGAGGTCTTCAAGACACTTCAAATAGAAATGCCACCTTGTTAGAGGATTTACAAATAACTGTTAAGCCAACTATGTTAAGAGATTTAAATCACTGCTACAATGGTTAGAAAGTAAAAATTACATGGCTTGATTTCTGATGCAACTAAATTACCAATTACAAATCTTAATTTTGGCTTGTATACTTGATCCTTTCTGATTGAATGTATCTTTGCAGCTTCACAAGGATATACTACTTATCCTTCAAATTCTCTTCCTCTTGGCATCTTCAAATCTTCTATTTTCTTCCATACATTCAATCCTCTACTTGAACTTATATTTTTATCTTACACTTTGTCAAGTTAGCTTGAATATAACTTAGAATACTTAATATTTATCTCCTTAGTTGACTAGAACCAACAAACAAATCAATTAAACCCAATATGCCAAAATAAGAAAATCCTTCGTTAGCCAACCTTGCTTGGTAGACACTGACAAAAATTGATTTTCCCATGTTAACCAAGTGAACTTGATTAACACTAAATATTCACAAAATTCCTTTGGTAACTGAGTGAGTTTTATTAACATTAGTTCTATCCAACATGCTTTTTCTCTCGAGTGAACTTGTTAGACACTGCCCTCTACGAATTCTCTTTGGTAACTAAGTGAGCTTGGTTAACACTCGTTATCTTCCAAATTTCCTCTGTCTCCCGAGTGAACTTGATAGACACTGAATTGTGAACTTGGTATACACAAGAATGCTCAATAGACATAGGGAACTATCTTTATTGCCCAAATGAGCTTGGCAGACATTGTTTGGTGAATCTATGATATTTTGTGTAGCATCAAAGAAAATATACAATTGATCAATTATTTTCAACAACTCGATTGTCTTTGTTGATTGCTCGATGGTGTGGTTCACTGAATAAATTTTCTCAAATATTTGATTAGCTAACTTGGTTCATTTAATGTATTGTACATGATCTTTATGTGCATCAATCATTGGTTGTGATGACCTATTTGGGTCTTGGTTCTTTCTCCTATTCTACACTAAGAAAGTGTAGTTCTCTAAACCCTTCTATCCAAGGTATTCCATAAATTGGAAAGCTTGAATTGTAGCTTAGAGCTCCATAGTTGTGAAGTGCAAAGGCATGTGTATAAGCATGAAAATAACTCTCAACTGAGCTTTAGAAATTCAGTCCTTTATAGTAAACCATGAAATGAGAGATTCTTTAGACAAGAGCAAGAGTGCTAGTGCCAAAGAACTCTCAAAGAATGCAATACAAATGATACTATACTAAATGAAGTGAAAAGATGATACTAAGCTTAAGAATATGAGAGTATTAAAACCATGCTAATTAAGCTAAGTGAGCTATGCTATTGTAAGAAGGAAAACTAAGATAATACAAATAAACTAAGCTAGTATACAAATGTAAGAATGAGATGAGAGAGGATAGAAGTTCTCCACAAAGTATTGTAAGAAAACCTGTAAGTAAACTTGCAGCATAACAATAGCTCAAAATTAAGATCCTTAGACGAGGAGAGAGCTCTCCATTTTAAATATGTATAAATGTTTGAGATCAAGATCAAGAGATGAATGATCAAGGGTGGGGATTGGCTTTTGGCATGATCCATGTGCATATTTATCTCCTCCAATAGAAATGAGTTGAATTTTCATGTGACACAAACTATTTTCTTTTAATTTGTAAATAGGAAAAAGACTTTATGTGTGCACATTAGAGTGGGTTGGAAGAATGAGGTCTTTTATTTAATTAAAAGGGAACATGTTATTTTAATAAAATATAGACTTAGGATAATATAGTCAAACTATAGGTTAAAATCAAATAAATTAATTTTTTAGAGATTTGGTCTAGGAAAATATTTAAATAATAGTCTAAGTGACCATTTTTAGGTGATTACATTTTCCCCTCTTTGAATAATGTGTGATCAATCTATGAACGCATTACATCAAAGAATAAAGAAGCCAAGTAGGCAGCAACAAATAGATAGATATAATTTTGAAGAACAAAAGTGCAGTGTGAGATAGCGAGTCCTAAATGTATAGCTTGGTAGTGAAACTATTGAACACTAGGAGAAATAGAAAATATTAGGGCTAAAGAAAAGTATTGATATCAAGACAAGAAGATAGATCGAGAGAAAATGGAAAGGTCAAGCATATGCTCCTGAGAAATAGATAGCCATAGCAAGCAAGTAATGATAAAATAATCCTGCCCTCTCAGGATCAAATTTAGAATGAGGTACATGGGATCCAATAATGAGCGAGATATAATCAAATCACATAAAAGTGAGGTTCATAATGACAGATAAGAGATTAAAACCAAATAGTGCTCATGAGGATGAGATAGAATTCCCTAGTGTGACTAGAGTTGACCAAGAAGTATAAAGTATTAAAATTGGGTCAAATCAAGTAGAAATATGATATATAAGTGAAATGAAATGAATTGAAGTAGGTAAAAAGTACATAAATTATGAAGACATGAAGAAATGATGGTGCCCTAGTGAAGATTCGAAGATTGGACCTTAAAAGGTCAGCTAACTACATAGAAGAAGAAGAATTTTTAAAATGAAAATTTGACCATTAAGATGAAATCAAATTTCAATTTTGATCCTAAAAATGGATCCAGGATATCAAAATTAGCTAGGGGTGCAATTTTCATAGAATTTTGAGGAGTTTGAAAAAAATGGTAAAAAATGGGTCAAAGGACTATATATGGGGTCCAAGGGTCATTTTCAATTCATTTTATCTTTTGTGATTTTGAGAGTTTTGAGTGATTCAAGAGAGAGAGAGAGAGAGCAATGGATTTGGTAGGTATTTTGACTTACCAACATTGATTTGAGCCCAACCAGTTGCACAACTGGCCTTCGAAGTATGTGGCCTAGGTAAGTTATCAAAATTTTTGGGCTCTTTGGTCATGTATTGCATATTTTAACACATTTTTATGCATTTTTTAATAGTCTTGTGTGAAATATCATGTGATACTTCTAAAGTATAGCAAGCCTATTATGGAAAATATTGGATGATACTTTTGACAACGAAATTGTATTCCACAATTGTTATAGATTATATCGTATGGGGGGCACCCATTAGTCACACAATATTGTGCGAAGTATTGCATGACACAAAACTATTGAACACCTACTATAAGAAGTATCACATGATATATTATCAACAAAAGCATCACACCACTATTGTAAAAAGTGTCACACAGTTAATTTTTGAGCATTTTCACATGTTTAGGAGTAGAATTTGATCATGTTTCTTTTGTTTTCTTAGATGCTTAGTTGTTTGTAGATTTACTAGATCAAATATGAGTAATAATGACATGCTTCAGCTTCTTGTTTGGGTTATGTAGATGGTGTTTTTGACATTTCTTATTAGAGCCCTCAAGGTGGTGGAGTTACATGTCATATGACATCTAGATGATGATGAGATCATAGTATTAGAGACCATGGGCTTTGGTTAGTTACTGCATATGTACCATATCTGGGCATACCATGGCCTATTGACAACTTTGGCTGAGAGGTGGCACAGTGGGCATAACACCTTTCATTTTCCCACTAGCAAGGCCACTATCACTCTCGAGGATGTGTGTTGCATCCTTTGTGTACCATGCCACACTGATCCAGTGAGTATGATAGACATGTGTCAAGATTTGCTTTTGGTTCCTGATTTCCACATGAGGCATATTGACATGAGCATTTGCATGTCATAGGGATATTACAATCAGACCCTAATAGAGGGGAGAATAGTCATGCAAGAGGTGTTTGAGGATGTTACCATCCTAGATCGATATCTTAGTGGGAGCAACTAATAGATGAGTATAGAGATCAACATCCTATAGCTAGCCTTCCTTGTTGTTCTCTAGTAGCCAAGCCTTGGTCATAAACATAAGCCAAATGGGCTTCCCTTTAGGTTGGGGTAAATTAGTGGTAGATCTGACTAAGACACCTCAAAGGATGGTGTGGGGACCAACAATCCTCATGGACATGTACCATGAGCTCCATGAGATTGCATATTGGAGGGGAGGACATAGGTTTGGAACATAGTTTTGTCTTAGATTTGGGCATGGGATCACGTAGAAGTGGTGTGACTATGAGTACAACTTAGGGAGCGAAGACATCCCTATATCTATAGATATACTAGCTTCATCCCACAGTCCCATAGTGGAGACGTGACCTATTACAATATACTATTTAATGAGCTATCATCATTTGTATGGCAGCCCTATCATTAGTGTGCAAGGTGGTTAGATGCATGGGAGTTGGAGTACATGTGTTACATTAGACTGCTTGTTGGGAGATACTCATATATTGTTGAGAGTGTTTTCCATCAACAAAGTGTGGAAGTAGTTTGAGCATTGATAGGGTATTTCTACCGAGACAACTACATATGCATGCTTTAGAGGTGAGGAGAGTATGGGATGGTTGCCTATGTTCAAGTATCAAGAAGCTTTGAGAGTTAAAAAAACACTACAATGGGAGGAATGGGACCATCCTCTTGATGTCACAGATGTAGGGACTAAGCCAACTTATCTCTATGAGATGCAAAGGCACCTATTTCCCTAGTTCACTAGACCAGATGCACTACCTCAGGTAGGAGGACAAGGAGGAGATAGTGGTGATGATGGAGGTATCATAGGTAGAAGGGTTGAGTGGATGGAGGTTGGGAAATGCTCCCAAGGAGCTACAGGGAGGTAGACATGGTCACAGAGGTAGGATGCAAGGGAGGAGTAGGGTGAAGAGGAGGAGGAGGAGGCAAAGAGACTAGTTAGATAGAGAAGGGTAGAGATAGAAGAGCTTAGGAAGGAGTAGTCTATGGGGGGAGATGGAGAGGATCCAAGGGATACTTAGATTTAGATACTAGAGATGGAGCTACAATAGTTGTGGATTGTCATCACTATGTGAGATCAACAACTCGTTGACAAGTGTGTGCATAATGAGGAGTTTCAAAGGAAGATGGACACATCTAGTTGAGAGGAAGAGCATCATGGCATATGGGCAACTAACTATTATGCCATATACATGGGTGTAGTATCACTAGGGTAGGGGCTTCCTAATTATTCAGAGCAGGTAGGGAGATTAGGGGGTGTGGTACAACTACCACATAGGAGACATACGCCTCCACCATGACCACCACTGGCCTAGGAGGAAAAGAGTTAGTCCTAGGTCTAGGGCTAGGCCTAGATTGATGTCCTCATGACACATTTTGATGTATATATGTATTTTGAGATAGTAATTCAGATTTTTGGATCTAACATGTACATGTGCCATGATTCATATATATATATATATATGAGATACTAGATTCGATTGGTTTCATTGTGTGCTTGTCTCATTTCATGCTCATGTGATGGATTTGTATGGATGTTACAACACTTGTGTTTATATTTCTTTGTGATATTTATCAGATGTTTTAGCTCTCATGTTTTGAAAATGTGATACTTGGATAGATTAGATTTGATGATGAGATTAACGCCTTGTGATGATAGGTATAGAAGAAGCAAGAGAGTGAATGTGATTGAAAAGTAATGAAAGATATGATCAAGGGGAAGGATGAGAAGAAAGGAAGGTAGTTGGTTGATGTGTCCATGAAAGATTAAGAAAGAGCACTCTCCATATGCAAAAATGCAAGACTCAACTAGAATGATCCTACAATACAAATTGATATTCAAAGTGTTTACTTACAAGGGACACATAACTTTTAGACTCTAACTTCATCATTGAGCATTGTTTAGGGACATCAAAAGATCATTTAATACTCACTAGTATAACTATGAGGATATGAATATGATCTATATTAGATAAGTATGTTGGAATCCAACCTAAGCATCAAAGACATGTAGGTCAAGATTGCTAATGTAGTTAGATTCCCTAAGTTTAGTTTAGAAAGATTACACCTGTATCAAGGCATAAGTGCTAGGATAACCCCTAAGTGTAGTCTTGGAAAATAGACAAGGATGATACATTGTCAATCCAAAGTGTCAAGTAGGGAAAGAACTAAGGCTCTCAACACCTTAGACTAACAAAGTATATCCACAAGAAGAAAACAAGTAAAACATACCCCATGCCCCTATTCTTCTAGTCCATGACATCCATGAAAGACTATTAGGAGGGAAAACTCAGCAACTAAATCATCATATATGACACACAAAGAAGATAAAGTTCATCATGTCTCAACAAGTCTAATGTTTAAGTGTGTGTGTGTAAGTTACTTGGCCATTTCTTCAGAACTTAAATCTACTAGTGAGAAATGACACAACATCCTAGACTGTAGGCAAGACACCCAAAAAGTGTTGAGAAACACTCAATGTCAAGGAGGAAGTGTTGAGAAAAATTATTTTAGACAAGCTGCCAGAGAAACCCTAATGCACAAGAAGACCCCAATAAGCTAAGAAGTTGTTCCCCCTAGACAAGGACATGAGATGATTCCAAGCTAGGAAATGTACTATGAAATGAATACGCATGAAGTGACTATTGATAGACATAGGTGTGAGGGTCTCAAGTAGCCCTTATTTCCAAGTTTTCACCACTTGACATATTGTTTTCAAGACATTTTGTAATTTTTTTGGTGATACATCAAAGTACCCATCGCTAGGTTTTTACTAAGATGATCAATTTTTTAGGACATTTTATGCTTTTAAAGATTTTTTTCAGCATCATAAATGATGTTTTTGGGATATTTTTCATTATCATAAGGTATGTACAAATATTTGAGTTGTGAGAGCCTTAAACATAGAAATTCTTCAGATGTAGGATATTGATAGGCTTAGGGAGCTATTGTCCCTCCCAAGTAGGAAGTTGATAGGCCCCAGATCCAAACACTAGTGTGACAATGTAAGGGACCAACCAGTTAGGCTCAAATTTTCCCTTTTATTTCTTGTTCTATTGATTCCTAAGATTTTCTCGATAAACAAGTTCACCCACTTGGAACTCACAAGGATATACTTTTTTTTGTTATAGCTAGTGGAAATTCTCTTGTGATAGGCTCTCATATTATCAAAAGTGGCCCTATGGTGCTCATCTAGAGTTTCTAGCTCATGGATCCTCATGGTTGTATGGTCCTCATCAATAATTAAACCATGTAGAGAGACTCACAAAGATGGAATCTCAACTTCTAGAGGGAGAACAACTTCAAAACCACAGACCAATGAAAAGGGTCTAGGCTTCATAGGAGTATATATATTAGTTTTTTAAGCCCATAATGCTAGATTTATTGGCAAATTCCAATCCCTTCTTGATTTGTGAACTATTCTATGTAGGATTTTCAGTAGCTTTTTATTTGAGGCCTCAACTTGGCCATTCTCTTTAGGGTAGTATATAGAGGACCAATATTGTTTAATTTTGAATTTTTTGCATAATTTCTTGAGTAAATTATTTTTGAACTTCCCTTTATTATCAATGAAAATAGAGGATGAAATACCATAGCGACAAATGATATGATTGAGTATGAATAAGGTAACATGTTTTCATGTAGCAACAGATAGTAGAATAGCTTCAAACCATTCTTGAAGTACTTGATTGATGTGATGATAAACTTGTGTGCACTAGATGAGGTTGGGTTAATTTCACCAACTAGATCAAAGGCACATTGCTAAAATGGGCAATATGTGATAGAAGGAATAACTTCAAGTCTGGGAGCATGAATCAAGTTACTATGTAACTAACACTTCTTGCATGATTTGGCATACTAGATAGCATCAACTTGCATAGTCAGTGAATAGTAACCTGCCCTAAACAATTTTTGAGCAAGCATAAGGCTATTAGAGTGTGCCCCACAAATGCCATCGTGGGCTTCAACTAATGCCTTTTTAGATTCTTCTATTTATAGGCACCTAAGAAGTGTTCCATCTAGATCCTTCATATACAAGTCACTAGAGACAAGGGTGTAATGTGAGGCATTGCAAATGATGTAGTATTTTTGATTTTGCATGAGTTTTTCAAGAATAATTTGGTCACATAGGTAGGAAAATATGGAAAAATAGTAAGAGGAGTCATGGCTAACAACAGTGCATATTACATGATTTTTTGGGGAGTCATAGGTAGGGTGTCATAGTTCTTCCACCAAGAACTCAAAGTGAGACTCATGTTCTTGTGATTTTAATATGGATGCTAAAGTGGCCAAGCATCTCCAACCTCATTTTCAATCCTAGGAATTCGCTAGAATGTCACAAATGTGAAATAATTCCTTAGGGCATCAATCCACTTCTTATAAGTTACTAACTTGTCATCTTTAGTTTGGTAGTCATTATTGACTTGATTAATGAAAAGTTGGGAGTCTCCATAGATATGAAATTATGTGATTCTCCATTCAAGAGCCATTTTAATTCCATTAGTCAAAGCCTCATACTCAACTATGTTGTTAGTCCATGAAAATAATAGTTTGTAAGATTTTGAGATTGTGTAGCTATGGGGTGTGACAAAAAAAATCTTGAAACAAACTCCATTTTGAGTGTATGAACTATCAAAGAACATCTTCCATGTCCTCTTAGTGACTTACATAATAGAGGCATCTAGAAAATCAATCTGCATTGGAGCATTGTCTATAATTAGGAATTCAACCAATTGATCAAAAATTGGTTGTCCTTTAATATCCTTATATTCAACATACTGAATGTCAAATTCTGAAAGAATCATCACCCATTTTGCAAGTTGGCTCGTAAGTGCAACTATACTTAAGAGGTATTTTAAAGGATCTATACTTGCAACCAATTGTGTGGTATGTGGAAGCATATAAATGTCTACATTTTGGGACACAAAATTTACTTCTAGGAAAGTCTTTTAAGTATTGTTATAATTAAGCTTGTAGGCCACCAAGGTGCATTTGATATAATAAATGGATCTTTCTTTCCCATTTTTATCTTGTTATACCAACAAAGCTCCTAGTGAATTTTCTATAGCTGAGATATAGAGGATCAAAGGTTTCTATTGAATTAGAGGCATGCGAATAGGAGGATGTGCTAGATATTCCTTGATTTGAGTGAAGATATTCTCACATTCTTCATTCCATGTACATGCAAGGCCCTAATGTATATTCTTATTGAAATGTTGTGACCTATCAGCAAGTTGAGAGATGAACCTCTAGATTGACTAGAGGAGTCCTTGTAGACTCCTCAGTTGACTAATCTTTCTAGGAGGTAGCATGTCCATGATAGCTTGTACCTTTTTGGGATCTACCTCTATACCCTTAGCTGAGATGATATACCCTAGAAAATTTCCTGATGTGACCCCAAACACACATTTTTTTAGATTTGGCCAAAGTGTCATCAACATAATATTCCATATTTCTATGTATCATATCATGAAAGATAGTGATTATGGCCCTTTGATAGGTAGCACCAACATTTAAAAGCCCAAATGGCATTACATTCTAGTAGAAGGTTCCCCATGCACAAGTAAAAGTTGTTTTCTCTTGGTCTTCTAGAGCTATCTTAATTTGATTATACCCAGAGAAACCATCCATTAGGGAGTACATTTTGTAACACACAGTCATATCCACTATCATGTCAATGTTAGGAAGTGGAAAGTCATCCTTTGGGAATGCTTTATTGAGATCCCTAAAATTAGTGCATACACAAATGGATTTGTCATGTTTTGAAATAGGCACAATATTGGAGATCCACTCTGCATAGTCAATAGCTTTATGAAGTTGGAACTTAATAATTTCTTGAGCTCTTCTTTAACTAACAATACCACATGAGGGTGTATTTCTCTCAGCTTTTGTTTAACTAGTTTGATGCTAGGAGCTATGGAGAGATGATGCATGATGAGTTATGTATCTAGACTAGGCATATCAACATAAGTCCATGCAAAAATAATTTTCTTTTCCTTAAAGAACTCTATAAATTATTCCTTCTCTTTTGATGTAGGGATTGAACCGTATGTATTATCTTAAGAGACTCCTCATTACCTAGATTGATTGGCAGTTTTGGTTTTATCAAAATTGATGACCTATCTTGAAAATACCTTGGGAGACTACCAAGAACCGCATCCTTGAGTTCCTCTTCGAGGTTTTCACCCTTGGGTACATCTTTATTTTTACTATTTGAGGTTCAAATACTGCCACAAAGTGGTCTTCACCATATGAACACTTTTTTTTAATTTTCTCTTTATATTGTGAGTGAGGTGCTTGATATACATCTCTTTTGTATTGGTCATTAGTTTTATGGTGGAAGACACCATTGGTTCAATAACATTTAGATAACAGATGATCTCATAATTATTTTGAAAGGATGGTAGCTTCAATCTTTAATGTTGAACATACTAGTCTTTGAGATTGGGGTGTATAACTGAAAGGGAGGTGGAAGATTCAAGATTTTTGACTCAAAAGGAATCATCTTTGGTGATAAGAGAAGTTGAGCCTATAGAGAAAAATCCAAAAGAATCTAAATGAAGAGTAGGCCTGGAGAGGTCAACATGATCCACTAAAGAAAATTGTGAGCCAAACTCGTTAGACCCTATACTAGAATCATCAACTACATTGGGTTGAGTGACATAGGCATGTATTACATCCACTCCTAATTCAAAAGAGGCATCTAAAAGAGACTCCCATTCATATTCACCATAATCAATACTTCGATTCTAGGCTGGCAGTCAAGCAATATTTTCTCTTATTCTACCTCTATTAGGATCTTCATTATCAAATTTATTAGATTGGTGTTGTGTAGATGTAGAGGCTTAAACATCACTATTGGTAATCATTAGTTCTCTCCCTAAAGAAGAAAAATAAAAGGCATGAAGTCTTCTTCTTATGTAGTGTAGGTAACAAAGGGTTGATCTTCATCTACTAATTCACTAGCTATAGGGGCCTCTCTATCAAATCTTGGCAATTCATCATCTACCTTAAAGACTAGACCAACAATATCCTTTCTTTTTTGTCCCTTAGTGTGACTTAGGGGTTCTACAAGAGTATTTTTATCACCATTTAGAGAGCCTTGACAATGATAGCCCATTTTCTTTAAAAACTTATAGCCTTTTCCATATTATTTGGGAGAAATAGGAGTAGTAACTATGACTTTGTCAACATCCTCTTGTTCTTTATAGATCCAGTCTCTTATAGATTGGTCTTCCTTCTCTACTTCTAAATGAGTGGATGACTAGAAAAAGGTACCAAAGATAGTCATAGTAGAAGCTAATGGCTTCATTTTCTCAGAAGGTCTCCCATAAGATCATGGAGAAACTGGGAATGCATCAATAGAGTCTAAAGTGTACTCTCCCATACCAAGGCTCATCATTTTTAATTTTTGCTCACATTCTATAAGGGATGGATTGATCTCACAAGAGGAAAAATTATGTGGTACTAGCATTTCTATAGTAGTAAACATGCTAATGGACATGGAGTTGTCCTCTAGAATGACAATCTTGACACTATTGAACAAGAATTTTATGCATTGATGGTATGTTGATGGAACAACTTGCATTTCATGGATCCATGGTCTTCCTAGAAATGGGTTATATGCAAGTAGGATATATAGGACTCAAAAGACCACATCCTTCTCTACATGACCTACACAAATAGGTAGCACAATTAGGCCTTTAGAAGTCCATTCAACTTCATCATATACCTTGATAGTGATTTCAATAGGATCAATGAAAAATTCAAATATTCCAAGTTGTTGGATTACATTAAAAGAAATAATGTTTATCCTAGCACCATTGTATATCAAGACTCAATGAACTCAAGTGCAAAAGATTTGGACTTCAATATGGAGGGATAGATTGTGTGGATGACTAAGAGATTTCTTATCTTCTTTGGAGAAAGTGAGATAATGAGGTGAGGAGATGTGGTTGACCATAGCTTGGAACCTCTCATTATCAATATCTATGGGAACATTGGTTTTCATAAATCCTTTTCAAGGATCTCCCTGTGCAAAGGAGACAACTCTAGCAACTCAACGATAGAAATCTATGCAGGGGTTTGTTAACTCACTAACAAGATCATAACTAGATATGGTAGGTTGAGTCACTTGTTTAGAGGAAGAGGCATTCTTAGGATCATTTTCTACTTTGAGGATAACCTTAAAATTTTACCTAGTGACAACATTAAGCATCTCACCATGTAAAGAGGAAGATTTCACCACCTTAAGAGTCACCTTTGGCCTAGTGTCGCCATAGTTTTTCTAAGAGGTGCATGTTCTTAAGACTACTTTAGGCTTTTTATCATCAATATCATAGTTTGGTTACTTGTCAAATTTAGGACCCATCATGTAGATGCGTTCAATGGGTTCTAACATGTTGATGACATTGTCTATATTAGTATAAGTATATTTGATTTTAGCTTCATGATTCTTCTTGTTAGCATGAGATGACTGTCCTTTTTCGTACTCAAGTAATGGTTTCTTAAAGGCTTTGTGATTGGAATTCTTGACTAAGCCATCTATAACAACCTTTCCTCCATCAATGAGGTCTTGGATAACATCCTTAAGCTTGAAACAATTATCAATGTTGTGTCCCTTACTCCTATGATAGTTGAAAAAGTGATCATCTCTCCACCAAGTAGGCTTGATGAGTGGGTCATAGGGTTAGTAGTTATGAGGTAGAGTGATAATCTTATTAGCAAGCAAAGTCTTTAGGACTACTTTGTATGACTCAACCATCAATGTGCAGATATATTTTGGCTTGGAAGACTTCTTAGTCCTGTCAAAGGATTGAGACTTTAAAGTCTCTTGTTGTTTAACATAATAAATAGCATTATACAAGTGGAAGGCTAGCTCTTTTGTCTTAGGAGAATCTACAAATCCATAATTGACTACCTATTTATTCTTGTTCCAATGTTTTCCTTTATCCTTTCCATTTCCATTGCCATTATTGTCTTTGTTGAGCATGATGTTAACCTTCTTGATGGAAACATCCTTGATATGGTAAGCACTCTCAATCATGTCATTGGAGGAGGTAAACAATTATTTTCTAAGATCATAATATAGCTCAGGCACAAGCATGTTGATAAAGATGTCAAATTTCTTGGTTTTAGGAATCGATTGAGGGTACCTAGAGTGCAATGATCTCCAACATTGTAGGTATGTAGAAAAAGATTCACCCAATTTTTGTTTGATATTACACAAGTCCAATATGGTGATAGGATGTTGAATATTTTAGGAATATTTTTGAATAAAGCATTGTGTGAGTTCATCAAATGACTTGAGGGGGGGTGAAAACTTAGTGAACCATTCCATAGCTTGTCCCCTCAAGCTCCTAGGAAACAATCTCATAAGATAAGTGTCTTTGTGCATAAAATCCATTCTAAGAGCATAAAAGTGTCATACATGATCACAGGGATCGCCATTTCCATCATATTTATCATATTTGGGAACCTCTACGTCCCTAGGAAATGGGACCATGTACAAACTCCTATCAAATGAAAGAATGCATATAGATTTGACAAAAGAAGTCTTAGGTTGATCTTGGGTAGTTGTAGTTGAGTAAGTTGGTTTTTGAGTTCTTGCATCTCTTTCCTCAAGATTTTGGCCTTAGTGGGTTCTCTCTTTTGGATGATCCTTTGGACATAAAATTCATGAGGGAGTTTCCATCCCCAAGAAGTCATATATTGGAAATATTAGTCACCATTTTGTTTGAAGGCTTTTAGCATCAGCCTTTGGGAAACCTCATCTTGTTGGAATCACATAAGGTCCTCATTATTGATTTTATCATTTACCTCACTTTCATGATGTGATTGTAAGGGTCTAGGTGGTGATGGACATGCTTCTATGTTTATTCTTGGAGACCTTGGCAACATGATATTTCCATCATTGCTACCAACAGAGTTTCTCTCAAAAGGATTACTGTAGTAACCATGTGCATGTCTATTCTAATAGTTATGTGAATGCACATTAGTCTTATCTTAATGGTAAGACCTTTCTCTAGTGGCCATGTGTATAGCCTCTTGTAGTCTTTCTATATCTAAGTGTTTTTCTTCTTCTTTTTGTGTAAAGAGCTACTCTAGGTGGCGATTCCTCTCTTTAGGATGCATGGTGAGTGAAAAACTATCTACAGCCCTAGAGGTGTCAAAGGGAGTATTAAATGGGTTCTCAAAGCTATAGAGTAAATTGTGCCAAGTGTTAGCCTCTTTTTGTTTGTTAGAAATGGGTTCTTCCTGATAGGTTTTCCTATAAGGATGCTTAGTTGGAGTTATCAATTGTTCAAAAGTGAATGAGGGATGACTTCCCTTGACCAACTTGGAGCCTAGTTTAAACTAACATGTAAGGATATGTCTTTGTTTAATCAGATGAGATAAATATTTTTGGATTTAGAGTTTATACAGTCAAAATGATCACTTGTCAAAGAAAAAATGAGTGAGTGACTTGTCAAGATTACTCAAGAACTTACAACACTAGTGACTTGTGCCAAGAAGTTGAGCAAGAATCTCAATAGAAAGTAGATAGAATAGTAAGGTAATAAAATTTTGACAAGTGATCATTAGTGATGTTTTAGCTCACATCTAACAAACTAGATCCATCTTTTCAACTTAGGACAACACCAAACATGAAGATTTCAAACCAAACTTGGATAGGACGAAGTGACAACACCCCTAAATCAACTAGGACACAACTTAGACACAATTTTGTGAGCAATAGAGGTTGGGAAATAGTTCTCAATAAACTAGGTGATATAAGATCAACACCAATTATCATATGATAATCCTTTCTATAGTTAGGTGATACTTTTTGTTCATGCAATAGTTTTCACTAAGCAGTGTGATAGTTCTTATAACCAGAGTGTGATAGAGTTTTGTACTAGTAGGCGATACCTTCTTAGGTGTGAAGTATCACATGATATTTCTCAAGAGGTCATGCAATAAAGGGCTAATGAACTATGTAAAATACAACTTAATACCTAAAATTCCTATGTTTTAGTTCAACCTTTTGAATGATTTAGACTAGAACATAGTACTAACAAAATATAACTTCAATTTGTAGTAATAAACACCATAGTTTGAAAATAGTAGGGGAAATGAACATGTCTCAAATAATTTAATAAGAGATGTCCTACAAATACGAACACCATGTTTGATGTTTGAGAATGTTTATAGAAGTCTTGTCACATTCAAAAATATATTCCAAGAAGAACTACCTAAGGTCACAGTTCATTACTCAACACCTTGACCCACAGTTGATGCTCCCTTGCCTCACATAAAGTGGTTTCCCACAATAGATGTTGGCTTTTTCATGGAGGTACCATTGAAATAACCAAAGGGACACAATGATGAGTGTAAAATCTTGGGGTGATCCAAGTAGTTCACTAGAATCGATCCTTACATCAAGATGTTAAGTGGATAAATAAGGTAGCTTCCTTTTCTATGGTGTTAAAAAAGGGTCTTGTTCACAACACTCTTGTACCTATGAATATAACACCCTACCTTGTGGTAGCTAACAAAACTCATGGCCATAAGAGTACCTTAAGAATTCTTGCTTATTATTTTCTTCATGGTCTCAATCCTAAAATTAATTCTACTAAGAGAAGACAAGTGCTACTCCCCCCAAGGCTTTGGCCTTTGTCAAGGTGTTTGTGATTATAGTGGGTTGGGTTAGCTAGGTTTTTCTCATTCCCACTTTGGGTTTTTCTCATTGGTATCTTTCCACCAAAAGTAGGCCCTATATAGGTAAAATGTTTCTAGGAGATAGCAAAAAAATGGATCCACTCTTGGAGGTCAATATTTATGATTCACCTTGAGGGTGAAGAGCATACTCTCCTATTCTAATTTCTTCCCCCAAATACACCAAGTAAGTTAATTAAAACCACTAAAAAGTGGAGTATGCCACTCACTTTTGAGATCTAAAGTGAGTCAAGATTTCTCATTCACCTCAAGGGTGAAGAGAATACTCTCCTATCACAAAAAGATCCTACTTAAAAGTTTATGTGCCTAATGGAAGAAATAACTAGTATAATAGCCGCACATAAAATGAAGGAAATACAAGCACACTTAATTATTTGTTTTTATTTTTAGGAATCCTTGCAAATAAGAGTTAGTATCCTTTTAACATAAGGTCTTTCACATGCATTCTTTTATAGCAATTTGGAAGCAATTTTTAGGTAACCCTACAAAAAAAATGCATTAGTCCATCAAAGGGTTAGTTCAAAATACAACAAACCTACAAAAGGCCTCTGTTAGACAACAAATAACTCTAAGAAATTTGAAAAATAGAATGCTAAAGACTCGAAAAAAACCAAATAACCCAAATAGTTAATAGTTTTAGACATGGTGATACTTTTTTCTGATAGAGTATCATATGATAATTTTTAGTATATAGAGGCAATATTTTTCCTCTATGTGATACTCTACATAACACCCATGTGATAGAGTTTACTACTAGAGTACACTAGTATGTAAATGGTGGTGTGATAATTTAATTAGTAAAATATCACACCTCGATAGGAGAACTATTGTACAATACTAATAAAGTATCACACAATAATTTTTTCTAAAAATTAAAATAAGTACAAAATAGTGAGTTAAAATGCACAGCTAAATGCAGCTAGAGAGGCAAAACATAAGTGTTTTGGCCCATAGTGGGCACCAAAAATGTACACTAAGAAAGTGCAGTCCTCTATCCCCTTCTATCGAAGGTATTCCATAGATTGGAAAGTTTGAATTGTGGCTTAGAGCTCCCTAGTCATGAAAATAACTCTCAGCTAAGCTTTAGAAATAGAACCCTTGCGAGTAAACCATGAAATGGGAGATTCTTTGGACAAGAGCAAGAGTGCTAGTTCCAAAGAACTCTCAAAGAATGTAATGCAAATGATAATATACTAAATGAAGTGTAAAGATCCAAATAATATTAAGAATATGAGAATATTACAACCATGCTAATTAAGCTAAGTGAGCTATGCTATTGCAAGAAGGGAAACTAAGATAATGAAAATAAACTAAACTAGTATGAGAATGCAAGAATAAGATGAGAAAGGATAGAAGTTCTCCACAAAATGCTCAAAGAAAACCTATAAGTAAACCCATAGCATAACAATATCTAAAAATTGGGATCCTTAGATGAGGAGAGAGCTCTCCCTTTTAAAGATGTACATACGATTAAGATCAAGATCAAGAGATGAATGATCAAGGGTGGGGGTTGACTTTTGGCATGATCCATATGCACATTTGTCTCCTCCAATAGAAATGAGTTGAATTTTAATGTGAGAAAAATTCTTTTCTTTTAATTTGTAAATATGAAAAACACTTTATGTGTGCACATTAGAGTGGGTTGGAAGAGTGGATTATTTTATTTAATTAAAAGGGGACATGTTCTTTTAATCAAATATGGACTTAGGATATTATAGTCAACCTATAGGTTAAAGTCAAATAAATTGATTTTTAGAGATTTGATCTAGGCAAATATTTAAATAATTTAGCCAAAATACTGAGAAGGGGGTTAATGGTCTAAGTGACCATTTTTAGGTGATTACACCTATAAACATTTGATGATTATTGTAAGACAACTAAGGCATGTTATGTTTATCTGGGTTCTAGATGATTCTATGTGTAATAGGCCAACTTGTGGTTGGGAAAGTATATAAGGAGGGTTTGGGTAGCATTGTAGTATGGATGGAGAAGTGGAGATTCAAGAGATGAATCTGGAGTTGTAAATTTTAGCATTGCTAGTATCTGAGTGTGGGCTTAGGAAATAAGAAGATTACTTGGTGGCTTGTGAGCACAAGTTTAGATCTTTCTTGGTGTTTCCTCCAGATTGTTGTGTTGTTACATATTTGAGCTACATAGGGTTGGGAGTATTTGGATCTTGTGAGGTGTTGCATAATTGTTACTATAATTTATTTTTTATTTTTTGTAACTAGGAAGACCTTACAACCTGATACATTGTATGTAATTAATAATTGGATGAATAAAGAGTTGGTTTTCTATCAGATCTTGTATCTTGTGTTGTGTTTCCATTATGTGGTTGTTTGTTGGGGTTTTGATCACCTCTATTGGGGGTTTACTTTTCTTTGCACTTAGTCAAATCGGGGTATAATATAGTGGCAAATTTTCATATTTTGGCAAATTTGACATTTTGCTAATGTTATTTTTGGCAATTTCTGAGCCCTTCCATGGTTTCCTAATCGCCAAGCTTTGTTGGGTTTACCTAGTTGCCTAGCATTGTAATCGCCAAGGCAAATGTTACGTTTGAGTTTTTCCCTGGCAGTATTTCCTTTCATGCAGCCGACCAGGTAACGCTTATCGTGGAATGTTCGTCGAGTTTCAAGTTTTTGTTTCATGCAATATGGGAGAATTCACCATCCCAGTTTCATTTTACCATGGAGGAGTCAGCTCATTTCACGTTATGGGAAGTTGAGGAGTCGGCTCGTTTTGCCAACACTCTTTCATTTTGTTGTGGAGGAGTCAGCTCATTTGGCATGGTAAATTGGTAATTGTATTGATTTGTAATATTTATAAATCCAAATTTGCCCAAGCAATGAGACATTCACTAAATACCGCTGGCACTCCATCAAATTTTTGGCAGCGCAAGACACATCGCGGGCATGACTCAGACTCCAGAGATAGCTTCCAAAAGTGGTGGTACACTGGTATGTGTAGCTGTGTTGTACAATACTCTCCTTGAGCTTATGTAGTTTAATTTAATCAGAAGCTTATCTATAGTTTCCTTTCTTATCTCATTTTCATTAGAAATTTTTCAAAAAGTGGATGCAATGCTGAAAGTTGCTAGTGACGTTAATGGTTTTTAAAGCTTGGATGCATGGATTCATGAAAATGTGAAGTCTATTTCCTACCAACTTTCAAGTGAGATTCGTGAAAGATTCCCTCAAAGTCTTTTCCCTTTAACTACTGCGAACATGTGAAATCCTTGCCATCACAGTCTCGCGGCTATTGGAAGTCTTTTCCCTTTAACCATTGCAAACATGTGAAATCCTTGCCATCGCGGTCTCACGGCTACTGGAAGTCTTTCCTTTAAACTGCTGTGAACATGCAAAATCCTTGCCATCGCGGTCTTGTGGCTGCTGGAAGTCTTTCCCTTTAACCGCTGTGAACATGCAAAATCTTTGCCATCACGATCTCCTGGCTACATGCGAAATCATTGCCATCACGGTCTCACAGCTTCTGGAAGTCTTTTCCCTTTAACCACTGCGAAGTGCGAACATCTGATGGTGTGATCTCCCTTTTTTGTGACTTCATGACATAAAAGTTCACCATCATTTAAACCGACGATGATGCAATCTCTACCCTCCTCACGATTTCACAACACAATCTCCTTTATCTTTTCAATCGATGATGATGCGATCTCTGCTCTCCTCGCAGTTTCACAACACACAAACTATTAACTTTCACTTTGACAGTGACATTGCGATAGACCTGTTAAAGCCTTTCTCACAGTTTCACAACTGCCAAGTTGCCAACGTCAAACTGATAAAACTATCATACCACTCCTTTGTACCAATTCCCTAGCCCTTCCATGGTATGTTTTTTTTAACCTTGAATACAATGAAATGATTCGCCCAAAAAATTAAAATTTTAATATGATTATTATTTTTTGTTCGCCAATGTATAAATATTTTGTGGTTTTAAACGGATACTAAAAGTAATACTGCTTATTCTCAGGGAAGTAAAGTTTAAACAGATTATCAGTGGATTGAGATGTCAGGGGAGGGTGAGTCTGTAACTAATATTGCTCAGTCTCAGGGAAGTGACAAGGGTAAGACCCCCAAGGGTAGTGAAGGGATTAATCTTACATCAAAATGCCAAAAAATTAGAGATACTACCATAAAGGCTTTCTTTGGAATTGACAATGTTTTTTGGTCCACCAACTTTGGCAAGTACAAGTGCAGAAGGAAATTACAATACCTCACCACCACTAGAAGAGTAGGTTGTTATTCAATTAAATCAAAATGCATCAAATGAGGATAACAATGTTCGAACAATAGAGGATGTTGTAACAGAAGATAATATTGATGTTGGTAGGAAGAAAAGAAAAAGGAATGTAAAAATGGGGCGGGAGTGGGAAATGAAAAGGACTTTCTAGGTTGATTGGGTAGCGAAGTACTGGTTTATTGAACCAGTCACAAACAATGATGAACCACCAATAGAATGCAAGTGTACAATTTGTACCTGGAAAACTGAAAGAGAGAAAAAGTTGCAGTTAAAGCTTGACACTATAGAAAAATATATTGGTAAGGTTTATGAAAAACAAATCATAGATGGAAAGGAAGTAGTGGCAGTGAGATGGAAATCAAAGGAAGAATGCCTTCATGTTAAGTATGCCATAGAATATGAAGAGAATTTCAAGAAAATAGCGATAATTGGTAGTGGCAGTAGTGGCAATCCAATCAAGGATGGGCTTCAACATGCAGCCAATGATGCAAACTTGGTAAAGACCGTTCAGATGAGTGTTATTTTTCATATTCTATCTAGAGGGCATCCTATGAGAGAATTTTTAGAATATGGTAATTTATTATCTTTTTTGAGAGTTCCTCGCTATCCTATGTCTCATTGGTCAATATACGCTGGATGGGAAATGGCAAGTCTTGCTGAGGTGGAAAAGAAAAATGTACAGGAGAGAGTAAAAGAATCCAAGTTCATTTCATTATCCTTAGATGAAGTCACTTCCGTAGATAACACTGCTTGGGTCTATATGCATGTAAATACTATAAAAGATCATGTCTGTCAAGATAATCTACTTTGTGTTCGTAAAATGAGGGCCAATCCAACTGCAAAAAAATTATATTTAGAAGTTAAGAAAGCTTTGAATGAAATTGCTAGTATGGATGACTTGAAAATTGCAAAGAAGTTAGTGTGTGTCAGAGCTGATGGAGCTGCAGTAATGCAAGGGCAAAGGACTGGTCTTTGTGCAAGATTACAAACTAGTATTGCACCTTATATGCTTGGCATACACTGCATGGCCCACTAAATTAATTTAGCATATAAGATTGTAAGTACTTTTCCTACAGTGTCAAAAGTTGAAGATCTAATCCATGAGCTCCACTCATACTTTTGTAGAAGTCCTAAATGCTTTGCAGAATTTAAGATTTTTTCTGAGGGAGTAACAGTAGGAAATAAGATTCTCAAGGATGTTGAGACCAGATGGATATCTTTGCATGGACCAACAGAACGAGTTCTAGCAGAATATCAATCCTTGATTGGAGTTCTATATGAGCAACGCCTTACAGTGGATAGAGCTCCTGATTTGTTAAATAAGTTAAGTGATATAGAGAACCTATTAAATTTAGCTAGTCTTCTCCCCATGCTGGATTTAATGAACAAACTTGTTAAGAAATCCCAAGATAGAACTATGTATATTCATGAGTATTCTGATTTACATAAAATGACATGCATGGCTCTGGATTCTTTGTATTCAGATCTCTCAGGTCATAGCCCAATTTTTTCAAGGTGGGAGATAATTACAGATTTGAATCATGCTGAGAATTTTTTACAATTCAATGGGAAAAATGAGCTATGTGTGTTTGTGAAAGGATTTCAAATACCAATGCACCAATCTAAAACAACCAAGAGAGGCAAAGTACTACTAGTTAGAAAGGATGATTTTGACAAGATTGTTAAATCTGTTAGTGAAAATGTGAAGTCTATTTCCTACCAACTTTCAAGTGAGATTCGTGAAAGATTCCCTCGAGAAGAAATTCTTGAAGCCATGAGTTGTGTGTTTCCTCAATTTTGGAAACACTTTGGACATAATCCAACTGATGCAAAGTTGTTTCATAATAAACTTGATGAATTGATAACATAGTTTTCAAAGAATACAGATTGCAATGGACAACTAATACAAGGAATCTTAGATTCAAATAATCTTAAAAATCAATGTAAACTTTTTGCATTGTGTATGAAAAACCAGATGGAAAACTTTGAGAATCCATTCGATCTTGGTGCAATAACAAGGCTCTGGAAAAGGATAAGTCAGAGTGAAGTATTACGTACTTCAATATCAAAATATTTCAAACTTTCTAATTTATGTCAAACAATGATATTAGGGTTGGTGGAAGATGAGAGAGTTTTTAGTGCATTGGGGTTTTTGAAATCAAATGTCAAAAACAAACTAGAAAAAAATTTGGAAACTTGTTTGAGGTTGTTTGTTACTCAATACAATGTTAGAGATTTTCCTTATGATAGGTCATTGGCCATTTGGAATTCCACACATGAAAGACGAGGCCTTTGAAACACTTTAAAAGATGGTAGTTCTACTTCTATTGCTGACTCCAACATAAATGATGAATTTAGGTCTCAAAGTCAAAATGAAGATGAAGATTTTATGGATTTTGAATACCTAATTCAAAATGAAGAGGAACCTATTAGTACTAGTCAGACTTCAGTTTCAAATTTGAGACTGAGTCAATGAAGTGAATTGTGATTTAGTAATGTAGCATTCAGTTCTAAGGAATTTATAGGTCTACTTCAGTTCTTCCATATTTATTATTCAGTCATATTGCAATTACAATTTACAAAAATTGAGTTCAAGATTTTTGTTACTCTATTGTTGACATAATGTTATTTTTGTACCTTTCTCTTGATTTGAGTTCAAGATTTTTGTTACTTGTTACTCTATTCATATTGTTGACACAATGTTATTTTTGTATCTTTCTATTGATTTAGTTGTTTGATAATAAAAAAAGAGATAATAGAGACGTGTGCAAAGCCCATAACATCACAGAGAACTACTGACTACAAAACATAATGGAAAATTGAAATACATAGAGTTTGAACAATATTTGCTCTTAAAGAAAATTATACTTAAGTCTTAATCTAAAAAATAACAAATAACAACAGATCAGACCATTTCTAAGCCTTGGGAACTCATATTTATATCACTTGAGTTACAACAAGCTTTAGGCTTACAAAGGTTACATAATGATTCATTACAAAAGATGAAAGATAACAAAAATTAAGATATTCATTAAAATTTGTTGAAACCTTTTGTGACATATTTTAATAGAAAAAGGGGAAACAATTACAAAATGTGACAAGTGGCAAGTGATCATTAAGCCTGTCTTCTAGTTCTAACTATAGCATTACCCACAGTGGATGTACCACAAAGGTAAGGTAATTTGTTATGATGAACAACTTCTCTTTGATATTCTACTGCAACACTTGTCCTCCAATTGATTCCCCGAGGCCACTATCTTTTGTGCTAATCATCTTCTACTGAAGGGATTGCTTTGATATCTGCTATAACCTCCTAGATGGCAATATCTGTATTCACAACAGGCCATGCTATATTTCTAACTACCTCTAATTCACTGATGTTTTTAGTCCATTTTGCATCTGTGATGGATTTACCCTCTCCAGTAATTTTGTTCATATTTGCTTCAATTTTGTATGTCATATCAATCATATCATTTACAACTTGATCACTTGATTCACCTCTTGAAAATGCTATAAATCTTGGATGGTCTAATATTAGATCAAAAGATTCAGACCACTCTTGCCAAGATTTGACATACCCTTCATTGTTCAAAATTGTTGGAATGAAATCTGGGGTACCAATGCTATGTTTTTCAATTTTCCCGTTACTACTTCAATCTTACCAATGAAAAATGAATTCAATTCTTTAAGTTGATGTATCATTTTCCTTATAGGAACAATGATCTCCTTAGGTAGTTCCTTTTTCTGTCTGAGTAAAGGAACTAACCTATCAAATAATTGAATGTATGGCCCCCACTGGGCAAACAATGGAGATAATAGTGATAAAGCCTCAGAGCATTGGTATTCATTACTCTGCAGAGTAATGTACATACTATGTACATTTACAGAGGCTCTCTTTAAAGTAGTGATTCTATGAATCAAAAACTATTTCATTGTCCTGATCTTTGCATCATTGCTAATCTCAAACTCATCCACATCCATATGTGTTACTGGATGTGGTTCTTTTGCTATCTAGTCAGTTTGAATATTCTGGTCTTGTACCTCCCTTACTCTTAGTGACCTTTCTTCTCTTTTCAAATCTTCATTCTCCTTTTTTGATTCCTCCAAAGCGTGTCGCAAAACATATGTTTTTCTCATTTCCTCTTCATACTTCTTCCTGGCGTCAAGGTACTTTTCATATGTTTGCACCAGTTGTTCTTGAAGAATATCAATCTTATTCTTGCCTAGCATAGCAGTAGTGTTTTGGAGGTTGTAAATTTGATCTAAAGAAGTTGAATGTGCATTCCAAAAAATTGCTTTACCTGCCGGTGTCTCTTTAATTTCCATCAAGGTAGGCTTCTGTGATTCTGGAGCTACAGTTCAAATAGCCATTGTCTTAGTATCTATATTAAATCTTGCCCCCTGCAATTCACCAAATGGATTAATCTCCTTATAAGAGATTGATTTTTCTTGTCTCCTCATTTGATCAAGTAGGAATGATGAACTAATATCCCATCCTGGGAAAACTATCATACCACTCCTTTGTACCAATTCCCTAGCCTCCTCTACAGTGAGGCTTTCACTGTTAGGATAATAGGCTTGGAGCTTTTGCACCATTTCAGTCACTTTTTCATCTGTGTCTCTAGGTTTTACATGCAAAGAAAGTTCATTCTATTTGAGTTTATACAAATTTTTTTTGAATTCTTCACTCTTGATAAAATCATCATCCTTCATGAATTCTTGAGCCTATATAATTCTATCATCCAGCATCATGGACTGCAGTTCTAAACTATTGGGTCTCCTCTCCTCTTTAGTAGCTTGATCAATTAAGAACTTTTTTTCTAGCATCATCAAAATACCTAGTTCCTTTTGGAAGCACTTGTAAGGCTTTCTCTCTAGCATTTTTCAGAACCTCAATCAATTTTTGTTTCTTCTTGCCCCCTTTATCCCAGTTTGAAGGGCCAAGCTGATCTTCTTTGTCACTAATTTCCAATACAACATCTGCCTCTGGAGAAGAAGGGTTTACCCTATCTCTAGCATTTTGAGGAACTTGAGCCATAATGTTATCAAACTCCTCAATACACTTATCAATTTGTTTAAAATAAGGTAAATCAGAATAGAAGCCCTGGAAATTAGGATCTACTTTCTTCATTTCTTCCTCTACTGAGAGGATTTCTCTCCACTTTCACATCCTATCAGCACAGACATCTTCATACAATACATCCCTAATGACATCCTCTTCCCAAATTTTCCTTCCAATGATGACATTATAACCCCTCATTTGTTTAAGAGCACTTGTACCAATGTTATATGGGTCATAAACCCTAGTGGGGGTAGTGGGGAAATTTAACTCTCTTAGGAAGGCATCAACTTCCTCAATGGCCTCTTTACCAATTTCAAAATACCCTACTTTGAAATTTCTACACACAAAAGACCCCTTTTTAATGGTTGGCCCTAGATATTCTCTATTCATGGATAACAACTGCCAAAAAATTTCCACTACACCCACCCTCTCTGGTACATATCTTGGCAAGAAATGAGGGGGTTGGGAACAACCAAAAATTCTAATCACTGTATAGTTTGCTAACAAAAAGGCACTACTCCAATCATGATCAATTGGTCCCTCATCATCAAAACACAAAGTTGGTCTAACAATCTTCTTGATTAACCTAGGTAATCTTTCCAATTTTGAACCTAACATCCTATGAATAGTTGCAACAAAATCATTATAAAAAGAGTAGAACCTCTGCCATAATCTTGTCCATCTTTGAACAAGAAATGCCTCTCCAAAATTGTCCAAACCTTCAATGAAACTAGAATCCACATGGCCCACGTTGTAGAAGAGGATGAGATGCATAAGCAACGAGTAATGTAGAAATTTGAAATTGTCAAGATCACCTTGCTGAGCTGTCACTATCTACTGATGAATACTATCAGCAATGAATGTTCCAAAATTATACCCCACATTAGTATGTGGGTTTTGAATGTCTAGAGCTATCACATACAATGCTGGGGAGGCATCCATGGATCCATCTACTCCCAATAGTTTGTTCAATCTGAAAAATATTTTTTGAAAGTATGCACACAAATATGACAAGGGTACAAAATCAGTAACCATTTTCGGAAATTCTCCTTTCATCTTGTTTTGATTTTCCCTCGGGATATGTCGTAACATTGCATGTGTTGTATAGAAATCTCTCTATTTCTCAAATGTTGCTTCCAATTTTTCCAGGTTAATAGGAATTGACATGGGACCCTGCAACTTAAATGCTTCAAGAAAATCATCCTTACTTAACCTACAGAGAATGCTCATATCCTTTCTATGAAAGGACCGAGTGGTTGGATTATATGCATTTACTAGTTCCTTGATAAGGTCAACATCCACATATACCTCTGACATTATCAACTTTCCTAGGTTCCTCATCCATGGATTTGAGACAGAAACCTTTTGCACCCTATTCTTGTAAAAGTACCAAAACAATTCAGTTCCATTGGTGTACGGTACTTGAGCATCTCTACAGAAGCTGTAAGTGTCTCTAAACACGTGGACGTTAGCACTTTGAGCATTGGAAGATTTAGGGAGAATCTTCAACCATTCTTCTGCAAATTTGGCAGACAATGAAACCTTGCTACCATCTCCAGTGCCCTTCTTTACTAATGATTTTGCTTCTGCCATTCTGATCTTACAACAAATTCTTGAATCTTTTTGCTCTGTTAGCTGTAGATACCTGAGAATTCTATTTTTCTACAACTTCATGATGGGCCACGACATTAAATTATTAAATTTTAATGGCCTTAAAGTTTAAAAGCTTGCATGTGCATGTATATCTATTATCGATCACTACTAGTAGTAACTACTGCCTTTATTTCATTTGCCTTAGAATGTCAACTCATTAGCTGTCCGAAATCAGATAATAGATTTGAAAACTTGTCCTTTTGTACTTTCAAAGTTTCAAGCTTTAAAAATACATTATCATTGTACAATCTTATGAGTTGCAAAACCCTTCGTTCTACACTCTGTCGCAATCGGTTCAACTTAACCTTAAAATCTTTTCACGAAACTGCGAAACCCTTCTTTTTCTTTTCTCAGGCTATCGCAACCGTTAAATCAAATATTTTCTTTATCCTTGTGACCTTGTGATAAGCCTTATATCTTCTTCTAATGATATTCCCCTTCTATTGTAGCTTCAAAACTTAAAGTTTTCACATCGCATTGTCGTAGTTGTGAAAACCCATTTCCTTCTAACTGGTGCGAAGTGGCGAATACTGCTTCATCTTAACCTTTTGCGACTTCGCAGGATAACATATCTTTCCCCTTTCATTGTTGCAAACATGCGAAAACTACCTAAATTAACATTTCACGGTCTCACAAGCAACAAACTAACTGCCTGCATAAAACCTCCAATGATGCGATCTCCCTTTTCGCAACTTTCGGAAGTCCTTTCCCTTTAACTACTGCGAACATGTGAAAACTGCCTAAATTAACATTTCACAATCTCACAACCAACAGACTAATTTCCTAAATAAAACCTCTGATGATGCGATCTCCTTTTCGCGACTTCATAAGATAAAAGTTCAAACTGATGAAACCCTTTGCGAACCTCCGATGCCATCAACTTCACATATGTTTTTTTTAACCTTGAATACAATGAAATGATTCACCCAAAAAATTAAAATTTTACTGTGATTATTATTTTTTGTTTGCCAATGTATAAATTTTTTGTGGTTTTAAAATAACACAATTCGCCCAGATTTTACACATTGTTTGAGAGACTATGACTGATTCGCCAATGGAGATTATTATTTTTTCTTTGTAAACTATTTTTTTCGCCACAAAAAATAAATTTTTTTGTCAAGTGTTTTACACCTTTCGCCAATTTTTTACACCTTTTCTAAAGAAGGGGTTTCTTAAAGTATACCCTGAGTCAAACAATGAGAAATGTCATAAACCCTATCAAGAATTGTACTTCTTTATAGAAACTATTGTACTATTATCTTATTTTTTGTTGCACTACCATACTCTAGAGTATCATTCTACCTAAAAGTATTATTCTTCTTCTACAAAGATCATATGAAGCTATTTGTTGTCCTACTATCACCTGGATTACTATACTATATCACCTAGTTTTTGCACTTAGTTGTCTTTACTTCAAACACATTCTTGAATAATTGAGACGATCTATACTTATTCATCCTAGTTTTTTGGTCTAAAATCTATATGTTTGGCACTATTTAGGATGAAAAAAATCACCTTGGCTTCTTGGTTACTTATTTGATTCAAAGAGTTGTTCACTTGTCACTTCACTCATCTATTTACTTAGTTAATTATCTACTCACTTATCTCTTGACTCAAGTTGCTAGTGTCATTAATTACCTAGGCACCTGTCTTGACAAGTCCCTTTGACACTACATCACTCTTTATCTTTGACAAGTGAACACTTTACTTTTCTAAGTTTGGACTCCAAGTTGTTGTGCGTTATCCTATTAGCTAGAATACTATCTCTTACATGCCAATTAAAACTAGGTACCATATTAGTAAAGGAATTGAACCTCCTATTAGCTTTGAATAACTACCATCCCTCAATAGACACTTTCATAACCAACATTTTGAGACTAAACCTATCTTTGACAAAGTAGACAAGGATAAATATTCCACTTGGTTTGACCCACTTGTCTTGTTTTGTAGCACTTTAGATACTCCACTTATAACTCCTAGGACTAAACATGGTTTTTATTTCACCATGTCTAGGGAGGAAAGAAACAGACACTTGGAAAACCTATTTAATGATAAATTGCGATAACTAGAAAAAGATAAAAACTCTTAGATGAACAAGAAAGTCTCATGGAAGCTAGGATCAATGCTATGATCTTTTGGGAAAATAATGTTAATGTATTTAGAGATAATGTTAATTCTAATCATTTTTTGAATAATGTAAACAATACTCCTCCTAGAACTCTAAGGTATCATCTCAATGGTTTTGAGTCTCCACCTAGATCTTCTCATTGTGGACATGCTTCACATAGGTCTCAACATGGAAGTGAAGTAGATAATGATGTTACTGATGAAGACCTCTTCAAATTTCAGCAAGATGGTTATTTTCAAAAACTTATGCTAAAAAAATTAGAACAAAATGGAGATAAATGCTTCATGAACTTGGCTTCTAAAGGAATGAAATTGTGACACAACTTTTATGTTCAAAAGACGATTAGAAGGAAATAACCTACTCCTCTTGAGATTTTCATAAAAGAGATATAATAATTGAACATGGAAGTTTCAAACTTGAGGCAAGAGAAAGAAAAACCTAAATCTTCCTTAGTCATTGAAACTATATGTGCATTACTCTTTAACAAAAGTTTTTACGTGATGTCTTTCCCTAGACATTGAGATCCCTAAAATATGATGGCAATGGGGATCCAAATCCTCACATAAGGAAATTATATGCTCTTAGTGTAGACTTTATGCATGATGACACTTACCTGATGAGAATTTTCCTAAGGAGTTTGATTGGCAAGCAATGGAATGCTTCACTAAGATCATACCCCCACTCAAGTCTTTTGATGAAATTATTCAAAGGTTTATTCAACATTACTCGTACAACATTTAACATCTTGTTACTATGCTTGATCTATGCAACTTTAAACAAAAATCTTAGGAAGCCTTTTGTCACCTTTTCGCAAAAGTTGGAGGAATCTATACTCTAGATATCCTTGACAACTTCCTCAGAATGAGAAGATTGACATTTTTGTCAACAACCTTATAGTATAATTGCACTATGACCTTAGGAAGTAATTTTTTCTCACTTTTAATAACACAATTAAGAGTGTATACTGCATAGAAGATGTTGTAGTTAAGAAGGGAGAGATAACCTTGAATAAAGTTAAGTCTACTAATGAAAATGACAATGAAATGGATAAAAACAAGCCTTGGAACAAGAAAAAATACATTATTAATGATGGGGCGGTTGATGTATCAAAGACTTTAGAACCTATCTTCAACTTGGCTAATGTTGTCCTAGCAAATAAAAAATAAGAGGCTGCTAAAACCAATGACTCCAAAAAATGTAAATCCACATGAACATCAAATCCTAAATGCAATTTCACTCATATGATTGATTCTTATGGTGTGATACTAAATTTTTTTCTTTCCAATAAGATCATCACACTAACTAAAAACTCAAGACCTTGCGATCCTGACATTAAACCTCTATGGTGGAAAGAAGATTATTACTACAATTATCATAGGAATAAGGGTCACAACACCAAAAATTGTATGAAACTAAAGGATACCATTTAAGACCTTTTTGAGAGTGAGAAGGTTGGTGTAGATGGACTTGTTAAAAATTATGATTACAAGGTTTTCAAGGAACCTCTTCCTAAGTATGCATAAGGGGAAACATCAAATGCTAACGAGAAAAATGGAGATGCTAAGATAAATTGGACTTACACAAACACTGATAGTATCATTCATATGCTTGAACTCGTAATTGAGAGTATTCACATGGTGAAGCTTGAATATGAAAAACCCAACTATGACTCAAATGTTGATGAGAGACCTAAGGTTATTTTGAGAGGTGCTAGTTATACACAAAGATAGAATTCTAGTGAACAAAATGTTGAGAGATTGTTGGAAGCATGAATGCTGATTATATCCCTATGGGGGAGTATTGTAGATATGTTACTACATTAGTATGGAAGCATGAATGCAATTTACTATGGTATCTGACAAAAGAACATCATAAATATCAAGTTGGTACATACAACTAGTTGAGTATTCTAACTATCCAAGGTTATGGGAGATACATATGAGTATCTAGTATATATAGTTAACATTAAAAGAAGAAATGATAAGTCAAGAAGAAGTTATGTAAGTTTTGGTGATATCTATTCTGAGATAGAGTTTACAAAGGCATTTTTTGGTAAACTTGTTATATCTCTTAGTAGAGTTGTTATCTTGAGAATTGAGGTTGAGGATGTGAAGAAGACATATTGACAATGATGTGGCTAAGTTCACTTGTCATAATAATGCATGTACAAAAAGTTATTCAAGTTGTAAGGCAGAAGATTAATGTTATCACTAAGTGTAACATGTTCTTAATGTGGTCCTATAATGATTAATTGAGAAGGTCTAATAGCTGACTCAAGGAATTTTTTTATGGACTCAGTATAAAGGAATGACATTTTACTTGATCATGGAGTAATGAGATGGTATGTGGAATTGTGTGGATGATATTTATAAGTAGCAGAGAGAGCGTAATGCAAAGTTGACTAGAGTAGAGTGAAAGTGAAGGAAACTTCATTGCTGAGGTTTTGCTGAGTAATCTGAGGTTTGATATTTGGATCCAAGATTTTTTACCTAGTCTATAAGGTCTAAAAGTGTTTTATTTGATTAAAAAAACTAAGGAAAGAAGAACATAACAATAAATTGCATGATTGAGTAGTGAGCTCTTCTTGTAGTTGAAATTGCATGTTTGGGTAGTGGGCTCTTCTTGCATACAATGTACTACAAATCATAATAGGGTTGGAATCTCCCAAAAGAGATTAAAAATATCCTAATAGGGGCTCTACATACTAAATATTGTAATAGACTCCTAACAGGGTCCATCCTCTAACAAGGAATATTTATATTAGTACATCATCTTATGGGCATCATTCCCACCAAAGTTTTCCCTCTGATCAAGGGTTTTCCTAGTTGATATATCTAGTGTAATTTTCTATGTGCATCTTATAATGGTTTTTTCTTACTTTGGTTGAATGGTTAAGTTTTTTTAAAGAAGATAAATGTTTTAATTATTGGATAATTGATTCACCCCCCCTCTCCATTATCTTGGTGGACTATTGTTTCTAACAATTGGTATTAGAGCATCAGATCCTTGAAGATAAAGTTTAACAACTTTGGGAGATCCATGGAGAGCATGTTCAAGAAAGATAGTTTGAAGTTTTATGGAACAAATTATGACAGTTGGAAGGAAAAGATGAAGACACATCTATTGTGTATGGGTTTGGGATATTGGATCTTGACAAAATCAGTAAAGATAGTCATTACTGAAAATGATTTGGAAAATTGTACCAAGGATGAAAGAGACCTTTTTATGTGCAACATGAGGGCTAGAGAAGCACTATTAACTGCACTTCCCAAAATTGAATTCAATCAGGTAAAATCACTTGCTACTTCACATTTGATTTGGAAAGCTTTGGAAACTAGTTTTGAAGGTGATGTACATTCTAAGAATTTGAGGCTACAAAGTTGGATTCATGCATTTCAAGATGCTAAGATAATGGAAGATGAATCTATAAGAACATATGTAGGAAGAATATCAAAAATTACTACAGGTATTAGATCTCAAGGAGGAACAAAGAAGAGGATGAGGTTATATGGAAGATATTGAAGAATTTAACACCACCATTTAAGTCACTAGGTCAAATGATACAGTTGTTGATATCTTGTACTGAAGATTTTACTAGGGAGACATCACTTGGAAGACTTGAAGTAGTTGAGAATGAGCTCAGATAGTCTAGAGAATTAACCAAAACAAAGACAACTTTCAGTGCCCTAAATATTCAACCTAGTTTATCAAGGAGCACAAGTGCTAGAGGAGATTTTGCTAGCTGCAGTAGATTTGAGGAAGATAGGAAAATTGAAGAAGGAGTAGCCCTTCTGGTAAGAAGAGAAAAGGATGGTAAGAAAATATTTAAATGTTGGACTTGTGATGAATATGGTCATTATGCATCTAAAAGTATTAAAAGAGAGAAAAAGTATAAAGGAAATTACAAACCTAGAAGAAATAGAGAGTGTTTGTATGAAAATGAAGAAAAAAATTCTAATGAACAAGCAGTAAGTGCTATTGATGATGAAATTAGATTTGTGGAAATTAAAGAAGAAAGTTCAAAGAAAGTAGCTTTGGTGTCACATGTTGAAAAGAAATCTAATTGGATAATTGACAATGGTTGTTGATATCATATGACTAGTGATATGAACAAGTTTGTTGACTTCAAAAGTCAAGATGGAGGCATTGATAGAGTTGGAAATAATGCAACATGCCAAGTTGAAGGTATTGGATCTATTACTCTTGATGGTAAAACTAGCACTAAGAATGCATATTATTTTGATGGTTAGAAGCACAATCTTTTCAGTGTTGGACAACTAGTGGACAAAGGTTATCAGTTGTAGGTCATAGAAGAGACATGCATGATTAGAGACAAAGATGGAAAGATAACTAGAATAGGAACTAGATCTAGAGGTAATGTATTTTAGTTGAATCCTACTGAAATGATATGTTTGGTTGCTAAGGTAGATGATAGTTGGTTATGGCATGAGATAATTTTTCATTTAAACTTTAACAGTATTATGAATACTAGTACTATGTTTGTTGTTAGAGATTTGCCTAAGATTGTAAAGCCTACTAACATAATTTGCAAGGAGTGTGTTTTGGCAAAGCATAATGGAATCTCTTTTTTCTACAAGAAGTTTACTACTACAAAAAAATATAAGATTGTACACACAGATCTCAGCGGTCCTACAAAGACTAAAGGATTCTATGGTGAAAGGTATTTTATGATTCTAGTTGATGACTTTTGTAGAATAATGTGGGTTGCATTTCTTATAGAGAAATCTGAGGCATTTGATAAGTTTAATATATTCAAGCATAGAGTTGAGAATGAATATGGTATAAAGATTAAATATTCAAGATTAGATAAAGGAGAAAAATTTACTTAAAATGAGTTTAACATATTTTTTGAAGAAAATGGAATCAAAAGATAGTTATCAGCTCTGAGAACCTTTGAACATAATGGTATTATAGAGAGAAGGAATATGTTAGTAACAAAAGCTGCAAGAGCTATGCTAGCTAAGAATGATGTATCCAAAACATTTGGGGGAGAAGCCATGAATATAAAAGTCTACACTATGAATAAAGTGCAAGTCAAGAAAGACACAAACAAGACCCCTTTTGAATTGTGGTTTGGTCACTCACCTACAATTAAGTATTTCATAATTTTTTGGAGTAAGTGCTATATCAAAAGAGATGATGATATTGGTAAGTTTGATGCTAGAAGTGATGAAGGTATGTTTCTTGGTTTTTCATTGAAAAGAAAGGCTTATAGATGCTATAATATGAGAACTAAGACTATTATGAAAAGTACAAATGTAAGAATTGATGAGAAATTCAAGATACACGAGAGAATAGTTTATTACAATTTAGATGATGATGTTGTTACTAAGCCAAGGAATGATGAAGTATTTCTTGAGACTAACAATGATTTGTAGAATGAAAGAGCGCCAAGGCAAGAACAAAGCTTGAAAACTTTAGTAGAGCCCAGAGTTGAGATAAAAACTCCTACTTTGGGAAAGAATATGATAAAGAATCACCCATCGGAGCAGATCATCAGAAGTAGAGATAAAAGTGTGATGATAAGAAGTAGAGTCAATGAAGAACTATGTTTAATATCTCAAGTTTAACCTAAGAATGCAGATGAAGCATGTAAAGATGATTATTGGAAACAACCTATGAAAGAGGAATTGGATCAGATAGTAAAGAATGAGAAATGGGAATTGGTCCCCAGACTAGTAGATAGGAATGTGATAGGAACTAAATGGGTATTTAGGAACAAGATGAATGAACAAGGAAAATTTGTAAAGAACAAATCAAGATTGGTATGTAGAGGTTACTCACAACAAGAAGGAATAGACTATGATGATACCAATGCTCTAGTCACTAGAATAGAAGCATTCAAATTATTCTTAGCCTATGCAATACAAAATAAATTCAAAGTATATTAGATGGATGTCAACTCAACATTTCTAAATGGAGAACTTGAAGAAGAGGTATACATTAAAGAACTTGAAGGTTGTCTTTTGACATTTGACAAGGACATAGTATGTAGACTAAAGAAAGCATTGTTTGGCTTGAAGAAAGCATCGAGAACCTAGTATGCAAGGTTGGATAAGCATTTGACAAAGCTTGGATATAGAAAAGGTATGGTAGACAATAATCTATATTGGAAAGAAATTGATGATGGTTTGATGATTTTGGTAATATTTTTTGATGATATCATATTTGGAGGAAATGATGAGGAAAGTGAGAAGTTTGCAGAAGAGATGAAGAAAGAATTTGAGATGAGTATGATAGGAGAAATGAAATATTTTCTAGGATTGTAGATTGTATCGAATAAAGAAGGAATCTTTATTTTTTAGACTAAGTACTTGAATGATTTAGTGAAAAGGTTTGGTTTGCAAACATGTAAACCCATTGGAACACCTATGGTAATTTGACACAAGTTATTTACAAATGATGAGACACCTACTATTGAGAAGAAGAAGTATAGATCTATGATTAGAGGTTTGCAATATCTGACTCACACAAGGTTGGATATAGAAAATGTAGTTGGAATTGTTGCAAGATTCTAGGCTGATCCCAAAGAAGCACATTATGCAACAATCAAAATGATATTTAGATATCAGAAAAGAACATTTGAGTTTGGATTGTGGTATGAAAGATCTAATGATTTTACTATAAGTGCTTATACTAATTCTGATTGGGTAGGTAGTATGGATGATAGAAAGAGCACCAGTGGTGGAGCCTTCTTTCTTGGAGGAAGATTAGTTTCTTGGCTGAGCAAGAAGTAAGATTGTACATCACAAAGTACAAAAAAAGTAGAATATATTGTAGTAGGAAATAGTTGTAATCAAGTTGTTTGGATGAAGCAAATGTTGAAGGATATAAGGATAGAAATTAGTGAACTTGTTGTAATACATTGTGACAACACAAGCACAACAAATATGTCTAAGAATATAGTATTGCATTCAAGGACTAAGCACATTTCTATATCAAATGTTGAGAGAGAAAGTTGTAGAAAAGAAAATTAGATTGGAGTATGTGAGCACTAAAGAATAGATTGTAGATATATTCACTAAGTCTCTTCCTAAAGAGACTTTTGAGTATTTGTGAGATATGCTAGGGGTTATGCCCCTTCCTACATCAGAGTAGAAGATGTAAGGGTGCATTAGTCTAGTATAATAGAACACCATTTTTGTCTAGACTAAATGTTGATGCTTCCTATATGGGGGAGTATTTGTGATGGATAGAGTCATCTAGGACTCTTGTTGGATGTTTTTTTGAACAGTGCCTTTGGGCACTTGAGCTAGTAAGAATCAGTTGTTGCAAAGTTTGATGCAGTAAAGTTGGTTGCTGAAACCTTTGACATTGATATCAATAAGGGAGAATTTTTGGCATGCCAAGAATTATGAGAAGATTATGAGGAAGAACATCATGGGGGAGAAGCAAGAAAGAAAAAGTACATCATGTTCAGGAGAAGAAAATAGTTGGGGAGAATGATTGATGAAGAGGATTTCAAAAGAAAGGCGAACAATCTTTTTTTGGTATTCTTCGAACTAGATGTTTTTCATCTATGTTGCCATTAGTGCCAAAAGGGGAGATTGTTGGGAGATTGTTGGAAGCATGAATGCTAATGATATTCCTATGAGGGAGTATTGTAGATATGTTACATTCATGACTGAGTTTGTCATTGATGTCAACATAGTAGTTTTTTGTGGTATTTGATAAAAGAACAACAGAAAGATCAAGTTGGTATGGATGACTAGTTGAGTATTCTAACTATCTGAGGTTATGGGAGATACATCCTAGTATCTAGTATATACAGTTAACATTGGAAGAAGAAATGATAAGTTTGGAAGAAGTTATGTAAGTTTTGGTGATATATTTTCTAAGATAGAATTTACAGAGGCATGTTTTGGTAAACTTGTTATATCTCTTAGCAAAGTTGTTATCCCAAGAATTGAGGTTGAGGATGCACTAGTAAATTTGAACTCAATTTTCAATGAATTTTGGTCAAAATTTTGATGTAGGTTGGTCAAAATTTTGACCAATCAGTTTGTGGTAATTTTTCTTGTCGAAATTTTGACCAACCAACATGTTGGTTGAAATTTCAACCAATACATTCGTTGAAAATTTTTAATTTTTGTTTGCTTTGATTTGTCATTGTTGATCAAAATTTTCACCAATGTTTGGTCAAATTTTTTTTTAGAATTGGTGAAAATTTCAACCAATTCTTGGTAGAAAGCTATTAAGAATTGGTCAAAAATTCCACCCATGTTTGGTCAATTTTTTTAATAATTGGTGGAAATTTCGACCAAGTCTTGGTAGAAAATTATCCAGAATTGGTTGAAATTTCCACCAATGTTTGGTCGATTTTTTAATATAATTGGTGGAAATTTCGGCCAATTCTTGGTAGAAAACTATCAAGATTTGGTCAAAATTTTCACCAATGTTTGGTGGATTTTTTTTTTATGTTGTACCAATCAATTGTTTCTTATCCAAGCCATTTAATTTGCAACCTTTTAAATCTCTGCAAAGATAAAGTTGGAGCAGGAGAATTTTTCTTCTCAAAGGTTTCATCTGATTGTAAAGTTGAGGAAACCTTTGAGAAGAAAAATTCTCCTGCTCCAACTTTATCTTTGCAGAGATTTAAAAGGTTGCAAATTAAATGGCTTGGATAAGAAACAATTGCTTGATACAACATGGAACAAAGAAGAACATAAACATATAACATGGACATGTATTCTTTGAAATGAAAGCATCCAAGAATGTAAACAAAAGCAGAACTAGTGAAGTGTAACATGCCTCATTATGCACTCTTGATATTGCCAAAGTTGATAGAAATTTTTTCAATTGTGAATAATGATATATTATATAATCAAAGTAACAAAGGAATTTCATATTCATGATAGTCAGTTTTCAAAGTATAGTATAGTACAATACTCAAGTTGAAGAAGAAAAGTATCCCAAATTGAACACCACTATATGAAAATTATGCATTTTATCTCACAAGAACTTCAGCACTGGAACAACTACTTTTGAAGTTTACTAAAAATGAATAGGGCATAACATTTATATAGAAAAGAGATAACAAAATTTCATTAAAATAATTATAACAATAGTTATAAGAAAGATCTCTTTTTCACTGTTCTATGAAATTCTACATAAATATCCTTAGTATTTTTTCATTCTTCACTTTCCAAGTTGGATCAGATAGATTGCTAAAGATGTGACTCCATGTCTAAGCTTTTTATTCAAGACTAGACTCCCAAACATGGATCTAAAGACAATTTTTTCTACATGGTCAATCTATAATGTAGCATCCTCACATAATTTTATAAATTTAAGTCAATGAAATTTGAAGTTCATGAAGAAAACTAGAAAACAATAATATATCTATCTCGCGGTACTAAAAACTCTGCATAAATATCCTTTAGTATTCTATCATTCTTTCCTTCCCAAGATGGATGAGATAGATTGATACATATGTGACTCCATGTCTAAAATTTTAGTCGATGACTAGACTCCCAAGCATGGAACTAAAAACAAAATTTTGTCTATAGTGTGAATCTATAATGCAACATCTTTACATAATTCTATAAATTTATGTCAATAAAATTTGCAGTTCATGAAGCAAACTAGAAAATAATAAAATGACCATGTCCATGTTTGGAATTCATGATAATCATAGTTTCAATAGCAAAGACCAAATGAAGAACTCACCTATTAAATACTAGCCAGACCAATTCAAATTATCAAATGAACATAAAATTAATCTTAAGCTAAATCTTTTGCTATCTTCATTTATATTTTATAGTATCCTCCTTCCAAGTAAGGGAGTTCTTAAATACCTCTAATTGGGCACGTTCAACTTGTAGAGATAAACGTGAAGAAGATGACTCAAATCTATCTAACTGCAAAATATGATTGCTATATAAAAGTACATCAGAATCAAATCTAGTATATGATAACCAACATACAATCAAAAACATTCTTTGGATAATTATATTTGACATTAAGACAATTAACAAAAAAGACCTTGATATCAAGCATACAATTGAAAATAGCCATTAATTTTGAGTATTCATGTGCAAATAATCAACCATAATCCATAGTTTAATGAAATACATAAACAAGTGTGATCAAGGGAATGCATATAACATAGTTAAGAAATTGAACACTGCACACTAACCAGTGTGTAGTGTTCAATTTCAAGACTTGAGTAATTAATAGAGGGAATTAACCAATGAAAACCTTTATGATGACATGTCTGAAAGCCATGAAGTGAAAATTGAAACAACATCTTGGATACGACAGAGGTGAAGGTCCTCTAGTATTGGAGCATCAATTATTGTGTCAAAATACCTTATTTGCTAGGACTGAGCTTGTGCATTGCTTCTATTCTCTGACATAAGTAGCATGGCTACCTCATCTGCCATTTTTGAGAATGCAACCTTGTAACACTAGATATGAAAACAATATTTTGGTTGCATAAGATAGTAGAAAATACTACTAAAAAAGGAAATTAGAAGATTTGGAGTCACAAGCAAATGCTTCTTATGAGAACCAAGTACAAAACTAGAATTTACGTCACATTTAATAGAAATTTGTTTTGCCACAAGTAGAATGACTCCTTTAGATGAATATGTACATTCTGACATGAAATATTTTTCTTTTCTAGAGAGGCCTGCAACATAGGCAAACCATTCGACCTTGTAAGAATATTTGCATGGCAATAATTCAGAAGATGTTATTAGCTTATTATAGTACTCATGTTATTCTAGGAGCATATGTGAGAATGGTTTTAAAAAATCTTTGCAAATATATTATTTATAGGCAAGATGGAATACTAATAATTAATGTAAAGACAAAATTAGATTTTGTTTTAAGCAACTAATATGCCACCCTTTAAAGATTGGATGCAAAATATTTGAACTCAACACAGTAATTAATTGGGATTGAATGGTGCACACTTCGATAAAATGACTATTTGCAACAAATGCAACTTGAATGAAATGATAATAAATACAAAATCTAATAAAAATTGAAGAATGTCAGTCATAGTTCATAGGCACAATTAGAAATGCATACTATCATTGACAAAACATTTTGAAGGAAGCCATGAATAGAGGAAGGAAAAGTAGACTACAAAAACATTTATGGAAGAAAGAGAAACAAGAATAAAAGATGGAATCTAGACAATCTTTAACTTGTGGACTACGTGACCTAGAGATGATAAAGCCTAGTTTGTAAAAGCTTTTGTTACTTTATGGTAGCTTTTTTTATATGGAAGTGAATTGATATTGTATGGTACATTATGTTGTGCAAGGTATTGATTTCCTATTTTCTACATATATGCAAATAACACCACCCAATGGAGATCATATGGAAATCATTCTGCACCTTATGATGTTTGTATTAATTCTTCTTAAACCAAAATATAACAACACTTCACAATAGAAAGGGAAACCTTGAGCCGAATCATTACTTAATACCTTTTAGCCTAACCATGTAAATCTACTTAGGCAATAATTAATACCTTATGTCTAAACATGATCAGTGATACAACAATGGAAAACCCAACTAAACAGTCCAAAAACTTCAACTTTGCCAACATTTGGCTCCTTCAAGTTAACCCATTCAAAAGTCTCCCTGCTCATATTAATATCATATATGAGTGCATGCAGTCCCTAACCATACACAAACCATTTTTTAATCAACAAGGGAAAAATCATATATATTACTATATATAGCTATTTATTTGTTAACAATGCCCACACCTCTTGTTTGAAGACTTCGAGCAATGGGATGATGCTCACATTTGTCCACATGGTAAATGTAATATCACTCTTTCTTTAAGGTACCATGTATTCTAATAATAAAACCAACTTATAACTGGCAAAAAAATGGGACTTGAAAGAAAACAAGAATGATTCTACATGTGCCGACATGTGGGCATATTACTACAATATGAAAAGCACATGTAAAACTAGATAGATAGATAGAGAATAAACTGAGCATTACAAATAACCACAAGAACTAATAAAGTTTACTCTACAAGAATCCATTTCTACAAGAAAGAACTATTCTTGGTGAAGGTTCAAAAAGTCTAGGAAAGGCTAGTAGACCATCAGTGAGACAAGGAGAGTTTGAGAGAAATCATGAGGAAAAGTTGCAAATTTCTACCTGTATGACTAGTTGGGCATATCAAGTCACTTTTGAAGTAAATAACCACTACAACTAATAAAGTTTACTCTGCAAAAACCCATTTGTACAAAAAAATCTCTATTTTGTGAAGGGTCAATAGGTCTGGAAAAGAGTAGCATATAGGCAGTAGGACAAGGGGAGGGCAAGAGAAATAATGAGGAAGAATTGAAAATTTCTACCTGTACAACTAGTTGGGCATATTAGTCACTTTAGAAGTAAATTGTTAAAAAATATTACAATAATCATATCCAAGTATCTATTTAACTGATACTATAGTCTTATGACAATTCCTATTCATTTTAAAGTGAATTTCAGTGAAAGCTTTAGTTGTATAGTTGGGGTTATGACTATTACTATAAGTTTTTTCAATTTTAGATCCTTAGCAATTATGAATAATATTCAAACTTGTCATCTATACCAAAAAGGTAAACATAACTCATGGATCTAGTTTTTTTAGACAACACATATGCAAGAACATATGCTAAAAGATACCAAATTTGTGGCACTATAATCTTTAAAACCCCAACCTTGCAAGAAAAAACACCAAGTAGACAACAAAATATTGTGGAAATGACCCTACAATATATGAAACAGGACCTCTTCAAGTATAGGGTTTTTTTAGTGGTCTTGTGTTATAACAAAAAAAAATGTTTGCTGAGTAGCAATATTTCACATAGATATCATAATTTCTAAAGAACATAAAGAACTTGTTATCTAACTAATGTTTGTATTTCTTTGAATTTGTTCAACAATATTCCCTAGTCCAACCAAGGTTTCTATGAGATCTAAGATGTTATTTGGAACACTTTCAGCATGTCTATACTGATGGTAAGGATGGGTTCATACCCGATTGCATAGTTTCTTCACAAATAGAGCTATTAGAAGAGCCCTAATTAGGCCTCCTTTTGAATTTGTAGGGCTTATAAATCCTTCCACTCAAAGATTCAACTCACCTAATATAAATAACATTTGGTACATTAGACCCATTCTCAAGGATTTTTGAGGTCTCAAGTCTTCAAATGGCCATACAACAAAGTTGTTAAAAATGAGGGTTTTTAAGGGTTTAGACAACCTCCTTGTTGTCCCCACTTTTTCACCACCTTCCATAGCTTGTTAAAACTCCTCCTTCACAACATAGAATCTATTTAGACTCCCCTTGGATCCCTCAAAAGGGAAATTCATGAAATTTCTTCTTTTTCTCTTGGGAGCACTTTTGCTGTTGACTGCTCCTAGCCAGGCACAACCTAGCTCGCCTAGGGCTTTGTCAAATAAATATTTGCACTTGTTTTCTAGGACCCTGCTTGCATAGTCTTACAAGTTAGGGTATTTAGTCTTGGAATCTAGAGAATCATGGTTTTCCCGCAATGGAAACAAGAACTACAACCCATTTTCCATCAAACACCCCAAAACTGGCAGTACATAGCCAAGTTTGAAAGAATTAAATAAAACACTCACACAAACGAAAAGAACCAAATCTAATGCATATATAATGGAGAAAAAATAATGTACAAACTATTCCATCCAAAAAGATCACAACCACACTGCTATTTGCTTGCAAACAAGGCAAAAGCCAATAACTGTTATTGTAGAATCCTGCATAGTCTGCTGCAACTATACTGTGGCCGTACAATAATGAATGTCAAAACTTGGTTGGGGTTTCTTAAGACTTAAATAACCTTCATCAAGGTTGGTGTGTTGTGTTAGGGCATTTTTAATCATCTAACTTAGTGTAAACCTTTACAAAGGAAAAGTTACTTATATATATACAAAAGTCTTGAATGGAAAACTCAAACCAAAAAACTTTTGAGCGAATGTCAAACCAAAATTTAAACCACATTCTGAACTAAAAAATAACATCTCATAGTTAAAAGTAGATCTATATGGAGGGGACTTTACCATCTATGATAACAAAAAGGAAAGATGTTTCAAACAAAGATATATTTGTAGTTTTGGAGAATTTTAGTAAACGACTTCTAGTTTGCCTATTGGCGAGAGTCTATTGCATGGACCACACAACTTGCATTTGGATCTAAGTCACTGTAGCATCTTTTATTAACCTATTTGGATAGGAATGACAATAATTGTTGTTGGCAAGAATAAAAAACCCGATTTTGGTTATTGCCACCCTTATTGGTGTTGCTCTCTCTACCATCATACACAAAAACAAAAGCTCCATATTTTGCAAATATTATCACATTGTTCTATGTTTGGCTGATAAACATTATCAAATGTAATATTTCCTACCATTAGTGCCAACCAAGAAAACCAAGAAAGTATTTAAGGCAAACTTGGAAGTAATTGAGGAAGAGGAAATTGACACTTCTGCCACTAGTTAACATGAAATTGGTTGTGGCATTTAGCCATGGTTCTTGTGGCATTCATTAGATAGTCGTTACCCCCATCTAAGTCTAGTTCAACACTTAATTTTCTTTTAGGCATAGACTAACAATGTAGGAAATGTAGGCAACTTTAAAAATGATGAATTAAAAGTCTATTTGATTGTGCTAAATTATTACCTTCAAGAAGCACCTCAGACACACATTGTCGCCTCTTGGAAACCTTGAAATTTCTATAGATGCAGATAAAACTCCAAATATGACCACTAAGAAGAACTTATTTAAATCATTGGTTTCATGCACATTGTTGTCTAGACTCTAACTGAAGCTGCATAGTTTCTCTGTACATTATTTTGGGCCTATTTCTTCTTAGGCTTGCCCTAATTAAGTATCCCCTTCCTACCATCTAGCTTGCACAAGCACATACAGAATATCACGAGATGTTTCAAATCAATTTAAAGTCTCAAAAATTATCATTTATCTTAATTGTTGATCAATTATATATATAAAAGCTTATTCAAAATCTTAAGATGTGCATCCATATGCAAGTTTGGTGTTTACTAATTCCATGAAAAAGGTGCATACTAGGATTTGGTTTCATTATGCTTTAATGAGTTTGGAGCAGAATGAAACACAAGTAGAAATCTAATGGTTAGCTTGAAATTCCTTAGGCCTCATATGTGAGGCCATACTCTATATAGCTTGAAATTCAAATGGTTGCCTCACTTTCATGTGTTGTGCCTTCTCTCATAGCCTTGCATTAAAATTTCTTGTGATTGACAGAGGTTGCTATGGGTCAACATAGTTCTAATAAGAGTCTGGCTATAATTTCACATCTACCATATCTCTTAAAACTATATAGTTTAAAAACAAGAACTATTATGCAGTATTGACATTGATGTAGGCTGAATATGTGCAGCAATTGAAGAATAATGTTAACAAGAAAGAGAAGATCTATATGGAAAGTACTTTCAAGATTATAAAACAAGATAAGAATAGACATGTTAGGATTATAAAACAATCATGTCAAACACATCTACTAAGGGAAATCAAACAAAAATAATTAATGATATGCACTAATTCCATATCAAGTGAAAATCAAAGATAAAAAATCTAGTAGTGAGTACAACATTATATAATATCTACCAAAAAGTATCCAATTATATACTATTTCAAAACATCATAGTTGAATCAGCCATTTTGGCTCATGTATAAACATGCCTACATACTAAAATATGAAATGAAAGTTTCTTCTTTGCAAGATTTAATCAAAAGTTTCATCCCAAAGGACAATCTGACTATTGTTTACATCCCACTGCAAAGACGAAGCACAACATGAAGGGTGGACTCCTTTTGGATATTGTAATTTGCTAAAGTACGGAAATCTTCTAGTTCCTTTCCAATGAAGATTAGCCTTTGTTGGTTTGGTGAAATATTCTCCTTATCCTGTATCTTGGCCTTGATGTTGTCAATTGTGTCTGAACTCTCAACTTCCAAGGTAATGGTCTTGCCCATTAGGGTTTTCACAAAAAATTGCATAATTTCTGTTGCCACAGAATCATTCCCAAGTCCAACATAGTAAAAATGTTCCTTTTGTTTCTTAAGGATTTGGAAAGCTTACAGTACAACTCTATAGGTAAGACTCAAAATTATTTGATAGATGTTACAAAATTCAAAGGATTGCTAAGATATTAGTGTAGGTGCATGGAAAGTCAAAGTGAATTAAGAATATTTGCAACATATAGGGAATAAGAGAAATTTTATGTTAACTCTTGAAGAGACAAAGATGATTTGCAGAAGAAGGCTACCCTAGTTTCTCCTTAAGTTATTATTTACTTTAAAACTAGTTGGTACTTCTTGAAAAAGATGTATCTGGAAACTATCTGAATTTGAAAGTGCCAACAATTCTTTCAATTATGTCAGTTCTTTAGACTTCTTGATAACTCTGGTTGGTAAAATTTATTTTTGCTTCTAGGATTGAACCATGTAGGTTTTGAGTCAAATTCATTGACCCATGTTTTATGAGTCTTGGTTCACAAGAACCCATCTCTCATGAAAATGAAATGAACACTGCACTCACTACATCTAGGTGAGAAATCATGATGAAGAGGCCATTATTTAATCTTAGCATCCATGTTTCTTCAAGTTAAATATTTTTGTGGTTTTGCATTGAGAAATAATTATGAAGAGATTTTTTAAGCAAGAACATATACACATGTTCCCATGGGAGTACTTTGTCTGTGCTTGAAAATGGTAATCACAATGCTTGCAAGTTATAGTTGCCCCAGAATATCTTTGTCAGCAAGCTTTGATATATTCCTTAGTAATGTGCTAAAGCCTAAAACTAAAGATATTATATTTATATGGGCTCTTATGTTCTAGGAAAAATTTGGCCTGCTAGATGATGTTTATTTAATAGAAGCTATGTGATGAGTGTTCAAGTGTTGCTCTGATTATTTTCACTCTCTGCTTTTCTCTAGGCATTTTTAAAGTAGTATGTTTATCCTTTTATTGAATAATTGTATACATACTATAATGGATGGTGGGACCAAGCATAAGTTTTATTCATTGTTGATTTGGCTTGTTATTTGATTTTATGAATGCCTAGATGGAATTTAAAACCTTCTGGGGGCACTATGAAGTATAGACACAGATGATAGATAAAAAATTAATTGAGCATAAAGTTTAATGTACTTAGTACTTTCATTATTTGCAGTTGCTTGCATTTTGTTTCTAGATAGTTAAAAACTTAAATTTTATTTTCAATTGTTGTGCTTTCAAATGTTTATGGGAAGCTCATAAGATGGGTTGCATTCTCTAGAAAAAAGGGTACATGGTTTAGAAAGAACTGTAGATGAAATGGTTCATGATCTTTCTTTATCAATTGGTAGGATCACTAATGTTGAAGATGGAAGGGCTACTTGTTGTAAATTCCCTAGTTCTGTGCTTTTAAGCTCCAAATTTTGGAATAAAAATGAAGGTAGATATCCACCTGCACAACTTGTCACATCTGAGGGGTCATCAATGAGTAGATCTAGAAGAGGTGCATCATACAAAGCTGAAATAGGGACTGATATATGAGATAGGAAGTTCAAAGGCTTGTGGGGTGGTTTTATGGTGAATCCCCTGGCAGATGTCTGGGGGACATCAAAGAGGGTGGCCACTGAGTTTATTTCAAATCACACTTAGAGGTCTATATTGGAATTTTTTTAAGGAAATCAAATATTTACCAAAGCACGAGACATGAATAGGTCTAATGAGGGTCCCCCAGTAAGGAGCACATTACAAGTATCAAAAGATGAAGCTATTTCTTTCTTTGGTATGTAGGTTGTAGGAAAGGATGAAAAAATAGAGGTGCGTGATTCTGTGAAAGAAAATTCATGGCCAACAATCACTGACAATTTATTTAATGGCAAGATAGGTTAGGGCAGTGACAATTTTTGGAGTGTTTGGACACAAGCAGTAGAATTTCTATGGAAAGGGGATGTGGAGTAAGCATTTGGCGAGGTCCTTTGCATTGGGGATGATCTCTTGTTGATTAGGCTTATGAATCAGACTAGTCTTGTGATGGAACATTTATCTAAAGGAACCATTTTGGAAATGATGCAAGCTCTTAAACATTTCTTGTTGAAGCAAAAATTCTTGGGTTCATTAATCCCTTGGATTCAATAGGTGATTTATTCAATGAACCTGTACTAATAGGATGTGTATTCTTTTGTTTTAGTATAATGATAATTATAGTTTATTTCTTCAACAAAAGGTTATGATTTTTTGTTAATTTCAAAGATTATATCAATGTAGTCCCTTAAAACAATTACTATGACTGCATCATTTACATGTCATCCCCCATCTCTTTGCTATCAGGAAATTGTAAGAGGTCTTTTTAAATATTATATCCCTCAAAATTTTCATGATTTTCATAGAGACTGGTCTAGATCAATGGTGGGGTTCACTAATTTTTGTTTTGAATCTAGGATATCTTCTATTCCCAACATTTAATTTTCTTTTCTCCAAATTTTTGCACAAGTATCCAAACCAAACCACCATTTTAAAAGAAATAACCAATATAAGTTTCTTATATTATTTCATTTATATTACATTTTTTTCTTGATGCTCAGGTTGTTGACTTGATTGCAAGCAATGACTCAGATTATTTGGGTCTCTCTCTTGATGTAAAGAAACACATGTTATTAGCCTTACAAGAGGCTTCATCAAAGCATTTTTCTAATTCTTCAATTAGAAACTTCATTACTCAGAGTGCATCCAAGTTGTTTGTTCTTTGGATGGTGGACTCATTGAAAGGTAGGTAATCAAAGGAGCAAAAAATATTTTTTATGTGAGCACTGCTCTTTCTTTCGATGGAGAATGACAAAAAATGAGTCGAGAGCTTCTCTATGTTATCTTCTTTAGGCATGCAAATGTCCCAATTGAACACTCGCTTCCACCAAAGAGTATGCTGTTCCTTTGTCATAGACACCAGTCCTATAGTCTTATTAGACTCTCAACATTGTATTCTATTAATAGAACTTGATATTTAAAACAAGTTATATTTCTTTCCAAACCCTATAATTTATTAGAAACGTTACATTTATGAGTAGTACATCTACAAGGAAGAGTGTCAATATCGAACATAAGACCAACATCATACAATGATTGGCGTTGAGAGTAGCTAGCTGATTTTGTGATTGTATATTCACCATTTAAACCTATTTATGATTTCAATTGCTATAAGTAAAATGAATCTCCTTGATATGCTAGTGTTGCAACTGGCCTTTCAGAATTATCACAAGCATCAATCTTCATTTTTCAAGGTTGGGATTGATTTCTTATATCTTAAACATCTTTCAAAGTTATAACTTAAATAAAAAGAATCAGTGAACACATAGTCAATTTAGGATTGGCAACATTTTAATCCAAACCTATTCCACTATCAGTACTCAAGAAAAGTCTTGTTAACACTGTTAGTCTATTTGACATAATGTTTTAGTATTGTTATTTATGACTAGTTCAAACCTTTGAATCATTAATAAAGATAAGTATCAAGATACACCTTGACCAAACACCATGCAACACTTCATAAACAAATAACTCCATGCAAACAACTTGACAGGTAGCCTTTGAACAAAGATATTTCACATTTATCACCTCAGGGTTAACAAAAAAGCTCCAAGATAGAACTAAAGCTTCACTTGATGTCAAATCTGAAGCCTTTGCCCAATTCATGTGCAAGATTTCTATTAATAATTGAGACACTAGAAATACTTGCTAATGAAATGCATTGATGCAATATCCATTCAATGGTCATATGCATGTAAGATTGAAGGATTCATTTGATTATTTGGATAATATATGACCCAACATATAGGTAGGTAGTAAACTATACATTTGGTGAACACTGAAACTCAAAGTTTCCTTTATTGGGAATTCACAATAAGCACAGAATAATTCCCCCTCATAATATATACATGTTACTTCATGAAGCACGAGATAATTTTTTTTAAAAAGAAAACATAAGATAATATTACAGTCACCATGGTATAGAGCTTGGATTTAAAACTTCCCTTTGTTCATAGAGTTCTTGGATGGGTAGGACTAGTTTCTCAAACCAAATTTTCCAAACCCACTTAAAAAAATTGGTGAATATAAGAAAATTTAATCTCCCACACCATAATAGTAGAGACAACTATGTTAATAACACATTTGAACAAGAAAGGCACCATGGCTTTATATTGACCTACTGTCAGTTAACAAGACTAAAAGCTCCTAGTTTGTAGGAATCTCAATCATAGAGCTATGATAGCGATGTTGGCAACTAGCAAGAGCAACCTTAAGAATGAATACCAATAGAAAAATTCTATTTCATGATGATTTTGTAAGCATTTTAGCAGCCTAGGAAATTTTCTGTCAGATTATAAGAGATGGAGAACTACTTGCTAGATCATATATGTGGACGTGTTCCACAATTGAGTTATAAATAATTCTTCATTAGTAAGCATGTAGTTGAGAATGGAATTGAAGAGCTATGATAGTAGAAGATATTAAGCAGGAAGATCTTAAGGTAAAAGTTCATTTGCTAAATTGAAAGATAGGAGAGGTTCAGATCTAGATCATGGATCAAGATACAAAGATACATAGATTTGGTCACACAATTGCCAAAATTGAAATGGGATTGAAAAGCTATGATAGTAGAAGATATTAAGTAGGAAGATGTAAAATTTGTATCTATGATACTTGGCTACAAAGTTTACAAGAGCAGTAGGATAAATTTTATTTCTACTACCACTATACAGCGCCTTAGGATGTTGAAGGAGAATGCACAGATAGATGTTTTTAGAATCTTGAGAGAATAGTTGATGGAGAATTTGAAGAAGATTAAGAAGGATATTTGTCAAAAAACATTACTCATGAAACATGGGTCAATGAAATTGACTCAAAAAACTACATTATCACGATGATTGTTGTACCTAAACGTTTGCAGAAATTAGTGTTACTTCTCTATCATAGCATCCTTTTTGCAAAAATTTTATCATCTCCAAGACTATTATAGAAGTTCACCTTTTAACTTCATTATAAAAATTGTATTGGTTACATAAACACTAATTATTGATATTACATATGTATACTTTTTTTTATCGATTTCTTACATATGCAGACATTTGATAGAGATTTTTAGAAGATATATAAGCTAGTTTATATTGAATTTGTCCCAAATTTGAAAAGGGTGATTCCAAAATTAATGTGTTATATAATTGGCACGTACATATTTAAACTAAACAATAATTAAATATTATCAAATAGGTGCAACTTGGAAAGAAACTCATGCATTGATGAACTTATAATCCAAATGCCTATAAATTTCAATAAGTTAACCTTAAAATTGGATGTAGGTAACAATCACACATATTTTTTCCTAGCGTAGAGCACACATAAATTCAAAATACTCAAGGATTACTTAGCATTACAAATTCAACAAATGAGATACGGTTCAAATGAACATAATCCCGAAGAAGTCTTAAATGAGAAACCTGAATGCAAGTTTAAAAAAAAATCATCAGCCAAGTTCAAAGTTTTCTCAAAAGTATCAAATAAAAAAGAGAAGGATGTTGTCCTAGCACCCACCTCACCACAAAGTGATTCAAAAAAATTCGTACGTCTACTTGAGAAACCTGCAAAGCAATTGAGAATCTACAATTAACTAGTGATCCACACAACTATTATCACAATACCAAAATGACACAATTCAATGCAACTTTGACTTAGATATCACACACTAAATGTCACTAAATCACTAAACCTCACCTTTTTGTCAATGTTTGTACAATATATTGTGCAAGCACACATCTCTTGCTCATCTTTAGACTGTAGATAGAAATTAAAACAAATGAAATCCACTAAACTATAGCTAAAATGCATCCTTGCAGTCCTTTAGATTCATTTGCATCACAAAAATATTATAGGTATATGTACCAACCAAAAAATTAAAATTAATTACACCCGGACTCCTACCACATAATCTTGTGCTTTCTATAAATTTTTTTAAAAAAATGATCACATTGCTCACCTTTAGAAGATATGTAGGGTTAGCTGGAAGAATTGCAGTCTTTGAAGGAAGGATCCTGATAGGATAATATCCCAGCATGGTTCTTGCAAGGCTCAAAGCTCTTCTTGCACCCTCTACAAACACAAACAAGTAGAGAAATATTGCATTCAAATTACAGTCCCAATGAATGTAAATTTGTCCATAAAAACAACCAATTAAATTGAACAACACTAAAAAACAAATTTGGGACTCACCTTCATTATGAAACTCTACAAAAGCAAACTGAAGAACTAAATTGGGGTCACTACATATGCAATAATCAATAACCTTTACATCAAAAAGAAAGTACCCTTTTAGAAAAACATGTTTCATCCAAAATTTGTGTTGCAAGATTACTAACTAGTAAGTCAATATGTACCATAACAAAAATCAAATCAATGCAAGATACTGGTAAGTATACTAAGGATCTGAATATCTTAGTAAAGCATCAGTCGGGTAGGGGGACAAAACCATGTCAAGTCATGTTGGCCCGCCTGGCCAAAAATATATGGGGTGGCCACCAAGCTTTTAGAGGACCATGAAAGCACAATAGAGTTTGAGTAAATCCAAACTGCAGAAAGCTCAAGCACTAACTAAGGATTCAATTGTAGGATATCATCATATGATATCCTTACACAAAAGAAAATAATGTAGAAGAAAAATCTTACATAGCTCTAGCTCCTTTGCGTGCTCCATCAAAAATAAAAAATGTTTTTTCATTTTAAAGTTAAGCCCATGTTGGTCAAAATTTTGACCAATAGAGGCTTAGATTTAAAAAAAAGAAGAAAATTTTCCTTCTACAATCCAACCAACCTAAACCTTTTTAATTGATGGTTAAAAATTTTGGTAGAAAAATAAGGTCAAATGTAGTAGTGATGTGAAGAAGACATGTTGGTGATGATGTGGCTAAGTTTGCTCATCATAATATTGTGTGTATGGAAAGTTATTCAAGTTGTAAGATAGAATATTAATGTTATCACTAAGTGTAATGTGTTCTTAATGTGGTCCTATAATGATTAATTAAGAAGGTCTAATAGTCAACTCAGGGAATTATTTTATGGACTCAGTATAAAGGAAGGACATTTTCCTTTATCATGGAGTAATGAGATGGTATGTGGAATTGTGTGGATGATATTTGCAAGTAGTAGAGAGAAAAATGTGAAGTTGAGCAGAGCAGAGTGGAAGTGAAGGAAACTTCATTGCCAAGGTTTTGTTGAGTGATCTGAGGTTTGATATTTGGATCTGAGGTTCATGACTTGGTCTACAAGGTATAATAGTGTTTGGTTTGTGACATAACAAAGGAAAGAAGAACATAACAATAAATTTCATGTTTGAGCAGTGAGCTCTTCTTGTAGTTGAAATTGCATGTTTGGGCAGTGGGCTCTTCTTGCATACATTGTACTACAACTCATAATAGGGTTGGAATCTCCTAAAAGAGATTCAAAGTCTCCTAACAGGGACTCTATGTACTAAATGTTGTAATAGATTCCTAATAGGGTCCATCCTCTAACAAGGAATATTTATATTAGTAGATCATCTTGTGGGCATCATTCCCACCAAGGTTTTCCCTTTGATCAAGGGTTTCTCTATTTAACATATCTCGTGTAATTGTCAATGTGCATCTTATTATGGTTTCTATTTACTTTGGTTGAATGGTTAAGTTTGTTTAAAGAAGATAAACATTTTAATTGTTGGAAAATTGATTCACCCCTCCTCCCTCTCAGTTATCTTGGTGGACTATTATTTCTAAATACAAACCCTTGCTCATACTTAGAGGTACAAACTCTTCTTTACATGGTGAAAGACTTAAGGTTGTTACTAGGAGCAAGCCTAAGGTTATCCTTAGAGCTAAAAATTCTACCAAATATTCTAATCCTAAGAAAGTGGGGTCATCCTCTTCTAAGGAAACCTCTACTACTGCAAAGTATACTTACAACCCTTTAGATCAACATCAATGTACTCTCATGTAGATATCTATCTTTGAGCTTCTAGATTTATCACATTTGCATAAGGAGATCCTAAAAGAAGAATTATGCATACCTAGTGACCCCATTGATATTGATGTTGATAAGTTCCAAGATATGGTTAACCACATTTATACTCCACACTACCTCTTGTTTTCCAAAGAAGATGACCAGCCTCTTATCCATCCACATAACCTTGGTCTTCACATTGAGGTCCAAATCTATAAAACTCAAGTCAGAAATGTGTTGATTGAAAATGGTATTGGGTTAATCATTTATTCTTTCCATGTCATTCAAGAACTAGGTGTATTTGAATTTTCTATTTACCCTATGAGAAATATCATGATAAAGGCTTATGATGAGGTTGAAAGATCTTCCAAAAGCTTAGTGGTATAACATATCCAATTTGTTCTAGTTGAGAAAGACATTTTTTTCTAGGTCCTTGACATACCTCTTGTACACAAGATTCTTCTTGGAAGACCTTGGATACACAATATGTAGGCAATTCCCTCTACATTCCATCTATGCATTGAGTTCCTTTTCAATGGTATAGAGATATCTATCCCTAGGGACAATTCTATGTCTATTAATATACTGATCACTATTGAAGTTTTGGTACCAAATAATAGAGCTTCCAATGAGGCTTAAAACACACTTGTTGATTATAATAGAAAGATCAATATGATAAACATTGGAATGAGAAAATACACACTTGACTCTATTGTTTCGCTTCCAGTTTCCCCTCACTCCTATGGGAAACCTTCAGAGTATATAAGACCTTCATCTTCCATCACGATAGTCTTTGACACTTTTGTTCAATCCTCAATCCTTCTAGAAGATGAGAAAGTGGATCAAGTTATCGATTGGATCTATAGAGAAGAATAAATTCCTAATGATTTTATAATTACTACTCCTATCTCTTCTAAATTCTATGGAAAGGGATATGAGTTTCTTAAGAACATGAGATATCCTGGACGTGGTCCTTTGACTAATAATAAACATGCTCTCGCCAAACCTATGAGACACACTAATGGACATAAAAGAAAAGATACTATAGGCCTAAGTTTTGTTATGAATGATGGCTTACCTATGTATGATCAAGAACCCCCTAGTACAAGTGATTTGGAAGAAGAAACTCAACCTCTTAATACTACTAGTAAATAAGAAGAGAATTTTGTGCCCTCTACCTTCATTCTCTAGGGAGAAAATGAACAATCTAATGATTATAGTGCTAAATAATCTCCCTCTAATTTTTTTATGAATAAGATATGCAAGAGCCTATTAGAGATAGGATCTAGAGAAACATTTCTCACCTCATCGAACATGGTCACAATACTAATTATAATGAGTATGAATGGGATTCTCTCTTAGTGAAAACTCATGAATTGGGGGTAGATGTTATACATTATTACACTAACCAAACCAATGTAGTGGACAAGTCACCCATAGGGTTTGAGGAGTTGAACTCACAACTTGCATTACTTGACCATGTTGACCTTGCTAGGGATCATCCCAATTTAAGTGTCTTCAAAGAATACTTTATAGAATCAAAATAATTTTTCACTCTAGAGAACTCCCTCCATATTAATCACTTTGATTCCTCCACTTCCTTACCACTTATGTATCCTAATCTTATTGACTAGTCCTTACAAAATTAGTGAAATGAATTACCATATCTTCAAAATGACTATGAGATTGCTTGCTACCTTAATGTCATTGAACTCATAGTCTCTTCCACAAGTGAACTAGCTACTAGCATGACAAAATCAGATATCAAGTACCTTAGTCATAAAAAATAAAAATAAAAAATAAAAAATAATAGGCACTCTAGTTGTGAAAACTACTTTTTGGCAGTATTAAAGCCAAAAATAGTAAAATATAAAGATGTATCCAAGGATGAAAACTCTTTGAGATGCCCAAGCATGAGGTACTTGGTAGCCTGCCGAACTATTTTTAGGAGAGATTTCCAATAGTGATTGAGCCTATACACCTATCAATCTTTGAATTAAAGAGGATCCTAAAATTATACATCTAGCTCAGTCCTTGTCGACTAAAAAATAAATAAATCACAATTTACTCAGTTCTTCCAAGAGAAAAAGATCAAATTTGCTTAGACTTATGTAGATATACCAAGCCTTAACATTGAAATCATTATACATCATCTATCTATAGCTCTTATTATCAAGCCAATCAAACAAAAACTAAAAAATATGCACCACATGTTTCCCTCTTGGTGAAAGTTGAACTAGAGAATCTCCTTAGCACTAAATTCATATGAGCTATAAACTATGCTATAGACTATGCAAAATGGATTTCCAACATTATACTCATTTCCAAGCATGATAAGCCAATTCAAGTTTCCATAGGTTTTCAAGACCTAAAAAATCCATTCCAAAGGATTATTTCCCACTTCCTAACATTGACATGATAGGGGATATGACTACAGGCTATGAGATGTACTCTTTAATGGATGGGTTCTCAGGTTACAATCAAATCAAGCCAGCTCCAAAAGACCAAGAGAAAACTACTTTCAAATGTGCATAGAGTAATTTCTATTGGAATTTAATTTCATTTGGGCTAAAGAATTTTGGTGCTACATATCAAAGAGCTAATAATCCTATTTTCCATGACATGATGCACAAGAATATCGAAGACTATGTTACAAGTTAGAGTTGTCATTGCACCAAAAGATCAACTTGTTAATGTCCAATATAACCACTAGACTTATAGAACACAAGAGGTATTTAAGCCATGTTCTAAATCTCAAAGGGGAATTTTGGTAGTTAGTCCACCCACCCCCCAGCATTACCCGAGGAGATTCAAACCTATGACCAAGCTCTGATACCACTTGTTACAAGCTAGAGTTTTCATTGTACCAAAAGATCAACTTGTCAATGCCCAATACAATCACTAGACTTATAGAACACAAGAAATGGTTAAGCCATGTCAGAAATCTTGAAGGAAATATTGGTAGTTAGTCCAACATACTATGTAGATGACACGTTGGCTAAGTCTAAGAAAAGGAATACTCATCTACATAATTTGAGCTTGTTTTTGGATAGCTTGGAACAATTTTAGCTTTGACTAAACCTTAAGAAATGTAAATTTGGTATCACCTTAGCAAAAGCATTGGGATATATAATATCTACTAAGGGAATTGAGATTGACCACAAGAAGGTATAAGAAATCATGAAAATGCCACCTTCTCACAATATTAGTCAACAAAGAAGTCTTCAAGGATGCCTTCAATTGATCAAGACATTGATATCTCAGCTAGTTGATAGATCACAACCTTTCAATACAAACTTCCATAAGAGATCCACATGTGTATGAAACAAATAATGTGAGAAGAACCTTAATCAAATGAAGGAGTACTTGGCTAAACCTCCTATATTGATGCTTGCTATCCCACTAAAACCTTTAATTTTGTGCATTGTAGCTATGGCCACTTCCTTTGGGAAAAAGATGAAAATGGAAAGGAAAAATTTATATACTATATCGATAGATTACAAATATTGAGAAGACTTTCCTCATTGTAGTGTTTTCATCTCAAAAAAATTGACACTACATGCTTGCTAATACTACACACTTGGTTGCTAAGATTGATCCTCTAAAATACCTCTTAAGTAAGGCCACTCTTGCTAGTTGACTTTTTAAATGGATGATGATTCTTTCAAAATTTTATATTCACTATGTTGATTGTAAAGCTATCAAAGGACAAGCTATCACTGATCATTTTGCTGATTTCTCACTTCAAGACAATGTTTCTATGCATATTGACTTTCCAAATTCATCCATCATGTATGTAACTGAGAGGACTTCAAAAATATTCTTTGATCGATTTCACACTCAAAATGTTGCTAGTGTTGGTGTCTTGTTTGTTACCCCTCATGGATACACTATTTATAAATACTATAAGTTGTTATTTCCTTATACCAACAACATATACGACTAAGATGCTCTTAAAAATAAGATTAAGCTATCCATTAAATGGAGGATTATAGAACTACACATCTTTGGAGAATCCCAACTTGTTATCAATCATATCAAAAACAACTATCAAACTAAAGATGATAAATTGATCCCTTATAAGAAGCTAATTGATTCCTTAAGGAACTAATTCACTTTTGTCACATTCCAATGAATTCCTAGAACTAAGAATAAGGCTATTTATTCTATGCCTACTTTGGAATCTATTTTACAACTACAAGAACATGAGTCTTGATTTTATTTCCTTGTAGAAGAGCTATGTAACCCAACTTATGATTCCCCTCATGACCAAATTATTTGGACTATTGTTTTCCATGAATATTTCCTCTATGCTACTATCTACTCCTACTCATGTGACCAAATCATACTTGACAACTTAACTAAAAATTAGAAATGAAAACTCATTTGCAACATCTCCTGCTATACTCTCATCACCAATGAATTGTTTAGGAAGGATCTAGAAGGAACACTTATTAAATTATTATAAAAGAATGAGTTTGAATGGGTATTAGTTGAAGTCCATGATGACATTTTTGGGTCTCACTCTAATGGACTTGTAGTAGCTTGAAAACAAATTAGGGTTGGTTACTTTTTTATTACTATGCAAATTGATGTTGTGCAATATGATAAGTCTTGTAAATTTTTTTAACTTCATAGTAGTTTGATTCATGCTCTTGGACATGAGTTAATACCTTCTATTAAATATTGGATTTTTTAGCAATGGAATTTTAACTTAGTAGGCAAGAATCATCCTAGTTCTTCGAGCGGACACAAGTTCATTATCACTACAATTGAATACTTCACAAAGTGGGTTGAGGTTGTCCCTCTTTCTATTGCTACTGGAAAACATGTACCCCTCTTTATACTTAATCACATAATTTGTCTCTATGGAATTCCTTCATCTATACTCATTGATAATGGAGGATAGTTTAAGAACAAAGATCTCAAGCACCTATGCAAAAAGTTTAAGATAAAAAATATGGTCCCGATCTACTATAGTTAAGGGAATGACCACTAAAGTCTCTAACAAAACATTTCTAGAGATATTGCATAGGACTATTCACAAATCAAGAAGGGACTCACACTTAGAGATCAATCCTACATTATGGGCTAATAGGACTAGCATTCACACACCAACTGGGGCTACACCATTTGCTCTAGTATATAGATAAGAAGTTGTTTTACCAATAGAGGTTGTTATTCTCTCCTTACATGTCTCTTGGAAGGGTTTGATTATTGATGAAGACTATATAGCTATGAGAATTCAAGAACTTGAATTCCTAGATGAATATCAAAAGGCCTCTTTGATCATATGCAAGAATATTAGATAAAGATGTCTACAAGCTATAACAAGAAGGATCATCCTAGATATTTTGAGGTTGGTAACTTAGTCCTTAAAGATATTCCAAAGAATTAACAAAATAGAGCGCATAAAGGAAAATTTGAACCTAACTAGATGGGTCCTTACATTTTTATTGTTTCTTTTGGATCCAATTCTTATCAACTCTCTACACCTAAGAGAGAACAACTCCCTAAGCTTATCAATTCATTACATCTCAAGAAGTTCTATGTCTAATGATCTTGATACTTAGAGATTTGTACATACTTTATGATCTTGAAAAAATCCAAAAAAACAAAACAATATGATCTTGAAAAAATAATCATCTGAATTAAAACCTAGCAATAAGCGCTTTGATGTATCACCAAAAAAATCAAATATCTCAAAAAAAATATCATGTCAAGTGGTGAAAACCCAAAAACATGCTCTACTTGAGACCCTCGCACTTATGCCTATTAACATAGCATTCTGTGCTCTAAGCTAAATTCATCTCATATCTCTTTTTCCTTTCCTAGTTTGGAATTGATCCAAGTATAAGTCTAGGGGGCACAAAATGTATAGCTTACTTGGTCTCTTGGTTGCATTAGTATTTTTTTGGAATCTCTCTAAACAATGTTTTTCAACACTTCCCCTTTTGATATCGAGTGTTTCTCAAAACTTATTAAATACCTTGCCTTGAGATGACACTTTGTTTATAGTTTAGGATATTGTGATATTTATTAATTTCATACATGAGTCCTAGGAAGATACTTTCTTTATTTTTACATAAAAATTTAAATGAAAATAACAGAGACTTGCTTGACTTATTTTCTTTGTGTTTTTTTTGATGATTTCTTTGTTGAAAGTTCCCTCCTTAGTCTCTCAAGGATGTCTTGAACTAGAAGATTGGGGACATAGGGCATGATTTCCTATGATTTTTGTCTATGATTGCACTTTTTAGATTTTACATTTCTTGAGCATCTTTCTTGACCACTTGATACTTAGGATCTTCAAGAATATGTCCTTGTTTGTTTATTATGTTTTCTCCTACAAGACTATGTTTATGGACATATTAACATTTTGTATCATAATATGAGCATAATATTCCTTCACTAAACCTAGCAAATATAATTACATCATCATTTTGAATTTTATGTCTATGATGTATAGGTTTGATTCCCAAACTATTATCCAATATAGATCATATTCACATCCTTATAGTTAACACTAGTGATGATTGTGTGATCTTGTGATGTCCCTAATAAGGCTTAATGATAAAAACTAGTACCTACTTATATAAACCTTACAATTTCACTTTTCATACTATTCTACATTCTAGGGTTCATTCTAGTTATGTACTTGAGTTTTGATAGAGTCTCCTTCATCTTTCTTGGACACATCATCAACTACACCTGATCAATTTTTTTCCTTCAATATTTCTTCTTGATCATGTCTCATCACCCTCTCTAGTCTTCTATCTAGTATTTCATTCATCTCCTTGTCATCCTATCATCACAAGGGGTTAATCTCATCATCATATCTAATATATCAAAATGCCAAGTTTTTAAATCACGAGTCCATATCACATATAGAGCTAGACATACATGAGAGACATCAATATCTATGAGAACATATCAACATGAACATGATCATTTATGAGCATGAGCGAACCAATCAGTAATCACATGGATATGTATAAACATAAGTGTTGAATAGTAAAAGTACATTTATCCCTCACATAAGCATAAAATGAGACAAGCACACAACAATGCTAAATCTGAATCTAGTATCTTATATAAATGGTGAACTATCAAGTGTCAATACAACATGAGTATAAAATCTAGATATCAATATCTAAGTGATACATAAAAACATAAAAATTATATGGAGCCCTAAAATATATATAACTATCTTCCTCCCTCCTATGATTGGTGAGGTTGTGGAGGAGCCTAGCTCCTATCTGGTGGTGGCATAGCTTCCTTTGATTATCCTATGCATTGTGAGTAATTTGAGAGTCCCTATTTTGGAGGCACTATGGTTCTGTATATTTCCTAGTAATATGTTTCTCAGGTACCATGTCATGAGGCCTCTTGTCTTGATGTGTCTCTCTCCTACCTATACTCCTTTTTGGGAGCTCATACATCTATGAGCTACTAGCCCCATGCAATGATGGTAGTACATGCCTATTGTACCACTGCATGTGTCACCATAGCTATGCCTCTAGTTGCACTACTCTTCCCTCATCCAAAAGTTTCATGTTCTTTGGTTGTGTCTTCTCTAGATGATATTGGGCTCTATCCCTCTCTTTGTCCAACTAAGGTCTCCTAACTAGTCTCTCCTCCTCCTCCTCCTCTGGTTCATCCTCCTCCATTGCCATTGATATCCCTATTCTTCAAGACCAGCTAGTAGGCCAACTACTAGAAAGATGTTGATCCTTAGACCTACTAAAACTATCTCATCTCCATTCTCCTCTCCCTCCATCTCCTCTATCATCCCCATCATCATCCTCACTGATATCTACCTCAACTACATCTAGGATCTTGAACCTAGAGAATGGATACTCCCTCATATACCTCATATAGTTAGGAGACACCCCTATATCTATCACTCCTAGGAGTAGATCACATTTTATTCATTGTAATTATTGGGTCTCTTATAGACATGTTGGGTCTCCTATAGACATGTTATGTCACTCAGCATTGACAAATTTTTTTGACCCTCCTTATCTTTGTATCTGGTGTATATGGTCATCTCTGTACTAACCCACTACCTCCTACCAAACTATCTTCACACCTGACTGATCATAAATCTCTCCACTACCTTTGGGTTCCTCCACAATAATGGCCTACTATAGAACATGTAGGATAGCTAATCTAGTATCTACCCAGTCAACACACCTGACATATCGTCTCTAGTCAAATGAAGCCAAATTATCCAACAATCATTGGTAGTACGGTGTCTCTCTAATATATGGTTTTACCATGAATCCTAAGTACCTATAGATATAGGGCCTCACCCTTTATCTTAGCTAAACTCTAGGGCACACCATAACTATGTGCTCTCATGCCCACACTTGTGCGAGGATTGATCCACACACCCAACCCTTCACCCTCATGTAGAATATGTCATGTAGCTCATGATACATGTTTGCAAGGAGGGAAAGTCTCCAAGCCATCCATTTGGGTCTATCTATTAGATCCATCACCATTCTCCCCCAACTACATGGAAACCCTTTCTAGCTCCTATCATCAGCTAGAACTATCCTATTAGAGAACTCATAATGCATGCCACCAGATGTTGATCCCCATAGTGCTCTATCATGTATTTCCACAACATGTACCTATCTAGCATCATGTCATCTAGGAAAACTTCCTATAATGTAGCTCAAACATCCTCTAGAGACTGATAAAAGTATATCTTCAGCATAAACTTTTCATGTTTGAATTGATATCAAGAGACTAAGTACATATCTACAATGAAAAATAAATCTTCTCAACGATTCTCACCAACTCTCCAGTAAATGGAATACATAGAATCCTATACACATCCTCAAGGGTGATGGTAACCTCACCTTTTAGTAGATAAAATTATTCTCACCATGCCATCTCTTAGCTAAAGTTGTCAATAGGTCATGGTTTTCTCAGATATAGGACAATTGAAGTAACTCACCAAATCCCTTGAATCCTAGTGTAGCCCTTTGTGTAGCATTCAACCAAGGACCAACTTCAATCTACCCACATTAGGTTCTCTAATGGAAAATTTTTGGAATTAATCCTACATAAAAGCCATGAGTAAATGTATCAATATGCATCAATGAGAATTAGAATGAAAGTAAGGATATTAATACTCAACTAGAGAAATCATCAACTAAATCCTAACAATGCTGAGTATCTCACTTTCTAAGTGTAACTTAATTTTTTGCTGAATAAGTTTCATACAATACTTCATTTAATACTAATATGATACTTCTCCATGGTATGATACTTTTCCCAATGTCATAGGACTAAAGGGTATTCCTGAAATGATAAACTACAACTCTATTGGATGATACTTTATAAAAGACATAACTATTATACGAGAGATAAACCAAATATTGTATGATACTCTAGCATTATTGTATGACATTTTTCTTAAAACTACCACACACATGAAAAACATGCTCAAAATCACTCAAAGACTAGCTTGGATGCTCGTTACTTATTGGGGTAGTGTACCATCCTGGTTAGTTGTGTAGGTAGTTGAGCTTGAAATGACATTTCTCAACCAAAATCATCATCTCTTCCATGACTCTCTCTATTCTCTAAACTCTAAAAATAAAATGTGACAAATGATTTGAAAATGAACCCTTGGGCCCCTTTAACAACTTTTTGACTTCTTTTTTGATCTCTTCATATTTCCACAAAAATTGTACCCTTACCCAATTTTGACATCTTGGATCCATTAGTAGGATTGAAATTAAAATCTAGGTTCATTTTGATGGTCAAAATCACATTTTAAAATTCTACCTTCTTCGATGCAGTTCACTAATATTTTGAGGCTGGATCTTTCTAAGGCAATAATCATTTCTTCATCATTTCTACTCTTGTAATCTCTCTTCTAGTTCATTCTATTTCATCTCATTTTATCCTTTCTTTTTTTTGACCTATTTTTTATGATTTATTTTCTTGGTCAAACTTAGTCAAACAAGGGCATAATATCAACATTTGGTGGTCAACCTTTGTTTTGCATCACAAACTTTACCTTATCTCAATTTGATCAAATCTAGTTCATTTCTGTATCTCCTCTACTTTTTTCTTTTGATCCTGAGGGGGAAGAAATACTATATCTATATTTTACAAACTAATTTAACATCTATTATCTAGGACTTGTCAATGCTCATCTCATTATTATGGGTCATGATTGGTCTTCACTTGATCTATCTACTTTCATTTGGCTACTTAACTTGTACATATTAGTACCCACCTTATCATTATGGGTGTTGATATTGTCTTTATCTTTATATCCTAATGTCTAGTTCCACTACTTATTAACTGTGCATTTAGGATCATCTATCTCTTTATGCTTGGTTAGATAAGGTTCATAGTCATATTTATCTACCAGCTTGACATCTTCAGTATTTGACTCAATGTGTTCCCAAATTGATCACACATTAGTCAAAGAGAGGAAAATAAAATCACCTAAAAGTGGTCCTTTCGACCATGAACCCTCTTTCTATCAATTTTTGCATAATTATTGATCTATTATCTTTGATCAAATCATTATTTTATCATTTCTTTAATTATAACCTATGGTTTGGCCACCTTATCCTAAGTATTTTATTTAATTGAAATAACTTGTTCCCTTTTAATTTAATAAAATCTCCAAAGTCCCTTTATTCCTAAATGCACACATGAAAATGCATTTTCCTATTATTTAAAAAATATATTTTTTTGTTTACACATGTGAGGGCACACTTGTCAAGGTGGGTGGAATATCTTTTCTCCTCCACACATATTTTGCCTCTTAAACACTACCATTGATTTATCCTTTTGGAGATTCTTGTGCACAAATTCAACATGAGAGTCATTCTTCACCATATATTTTTCCTCTTAATCCCTACCATCCATTTCTCTTTAAAAGTAGGCTCTCTCCTCACTCTCACAGACTTTATTCTTTCACTCTATTGTTATGTTTTTGTTTTTCTTACTCACTCTTGAGAACATTTTCATTTATGGTTTTTGTACTTGCATTCTCAACTTAGTTTCTCTTTTATGCAATAAATTAGATCACATAGTTTTACTAGGGCTTTTGTAACTCTTTGTTAGTTTAGATCTTGCATCTCATTTAGATTAACTTGCATTTTGCTGGTAAAAAAAATTGTTCTTTAAAATTATAACTCTTGAATGTCCAACTTGGAACAATATCTCGTTATAAACAGTTGAAAATCCACTTGCAGATAAATTGGCTTTTCTCTAAATTGGTAGGTACAACTCCCTAGAATAGGTTTGCAATGAGTTATGTTTTCCTCCTAAACTAATTCAGTGGTATGTTCTTGACCTGACAATAGAAGAGATATAACCAAGCTAGACCTAAATAGAATCTAACTTAGGTGGATATAAATTTTTGAATATCAAAACAAGTTTATGCATTCACACATCTTATGAATCCATAAAGCTTAACTGAATAATAGCTAATACTAAACTAAGTTAATTTGAATCTGAATTGTGATTAATAAACTGAAAGTACTGAAGGGATTTCTCTTTGAATGAACAATAACAACACCTATTATCTTCATTCATTGCTTTAAAATAGGGAATGAAACTCTGTTCTTTCCTTGTTTCAACCCAAACAAAAGAGAAAACATAAGATTAAATCTAATAACAACTAGAATAGAAAATAATTGACATAAAATACCATTCAACTGTCTATGCAATAAAAAGTACTTCACACCAATTTTTTTTTGACCTTTCATTGATCTTTTAATTTCATACATATAGAGTTTTGAGATGACCATTACAATAGGAGCTCAATTGGTTCATCTTTTGAAAATGACAAATGGTAAGATGCCAATTTTTTGTATTACAAAAATTACATAAGAAAATGAAAAAAGGTGGCATAATGTTAATCATTTAGACTTCTTCCCCTTTTTATTTTTCACTCCATATGCCTTAGCAACAACTATAATTGGAATTAGCTCTTCATGGTTGGGCATGTGTATGTTGGTGAATCTCAAGAGCCATTTTGAATGTTCCCTAGCTAGCTCCTTAATAGTATTCAATTGACTTGGAAACTCCTCCATGGACATGTGTATACATCCACTGAGTGTTTGGAGTTCTACAACTCTATTTTGACTAATGGAAGTCACTTCGGATGGATTATCCAAAAATGTAGAGAAATTACCTTTCATTACATCTATTCCAATGTGAGATTTTCCTTGGCCACTAGTTTGTGAATCAATGTGTAACCCTTTCATGGGTTTGAATCCTCTATCTTGAGTTTTCTTTGCTTTATCCTCTATTTCTTTGAGTCTTTTTTCAGCTAATTGGATCATTTTTAGCTTGAACTGCATGCTTTGAAGCCACCTAAATAGAGGTTCATTTCCCTTCTTCAAGATCTTTGCTTCGACTACTTCCTTTGCTTTCACCTAGATGATCATCTTTAGAAGAGAGATGCAATCATCAAACTTTACCCTTTGACCAACAAGAGTATTGCTATTAGATATGATGTTATCCTTTTCTATTTCCAATCTAAGGATAACATTACCAACCTATTCTATGAAAAAAAATCCTTCTAATTTGAGCTTCTCAATCCATTCCTTTCCAATCTAGTTAAAGTGTCTATCTTCCTAAAGTTGAGAAATGAGGGTTTGCACTTTTGCTATAGTAGGATTCTTAGTCACTGATATACCAAAAATAGTCACCAATGGGGTGATCAGTTGCTTGATGAACTTGTTCAACTATTCTATCTCGGACTTCATCCTGATCTTTGACAAATTTAGATTTTCTAACTGTCCTTCTGTCACTTTATTACTTGACCTCCACAAGCCAACCTTTGTATCATGTCTGGCCTCTCCAAGATTAATTGAGTACAAAGTGAAATCATCAGTCATCATGTCTTTGATTCTCCCTCCTTTTATTGGCTTGGCTATTTCCATTATCAAGTGCCCTATTTTTGGATCTTGCCCAAGTATGGCCAAAGTCTTCTGCTTCTTAACTTTGGTCAGCATGGATCCAGAATGAGCCACAAGGGATACAATATGCTTGGTAGGGGCACCATCATTTCTCCTTTTTCTCTTCCTTTCCATGTGTCCTCCAACCAAGAATAAATACCTATTACCTTGGAGGTTGTCCCAAGTGATTCTATGCTAAACATATTTTGTTTAGCTAGAGTCACTACCATTGTAGTTGAGGAGAAAGGATTTTTTGGATCTTGGGAAATGAGCCTGGAAGAGCTCTGACTTTTATCCACCTCCTGAGTTTTCTTTGCTACCTCATCAAATTTTGTAGACTCACTGTTACTACTCTTTCCATCTCCCAGGTTTACTATCTATATAGGGGAACCACTTGGTTTTAGAAGTGAAGCACTTATTGATGGCATAGGGATATGTTGACGAGATGGGACTAGAGTGGTATGATGAGAAGGAACTGGAGTGACATGGGGGGATGGGACTAGAGTGACATCATTTTCCTTTGGCTCCTCCATCTTCTTCTCTTAAGTACTAGTCTGTGTTTCAATAACTAGTAGAGAGCCATCATGAAAAGTTTGAGTTATTGGGACATTATTGTCTAGAGGTTGATCACCTCCTCCTACAAGTTGAGCTAGTCTTTGAGTTGTTGTTGTTTTCACACTTGGTATGGCACTCTGAGATGAAGTAGGTGTTGCAGCTGCTAGAGAAGCTTCAGTGGCTGGACCTTTACTTTGGCTTCTTTTGGTTGTCCATTCAACCCATTTCCCCATTCTCTTGATAATCCTAGCCATCATGATATCAAAATTATCCTCAACATCTACATATGGCTTGAAACTAATAGGAATCCCCCTTAACTTAGTAAAATATGTATTACTATACATATTTTGACCATCATCTTCCAAGCCTTCTACATTAAAGTTGATACCATATGTTTTGATTTTCTCCATCGTGAGCCTAGAAAAAACACAATCTCTTCTTTTGAGCTCATCTCTATAGTCTGCCCAATAATCTTTGATAGTAGTAACATGTTTGATCATGCTCCCAATCTACAACACCTCTCTTGCATACCTATTCGAGTTGAACATAGGTCTTATGACCTCATATGCTTCTAATTGATATTTAGTCTTGAATAATTTGAGAATATTTTTTGCATCAGAGCGAGACTCACAAGTGTAAGCCCCAACCTTCATAGGGAATTCATACCCTTTCTTCTTTAGGCTTGTGCTTAGTAGGTTAACCTGAATCACTTGCCTCACAATCTCTATCAGCACAATTAGATCACTTGGATACCTAGGAAGCTTCAAAGGGAATTTGTTGAAAGCTGAAAGACACAAATATGAAAAGGATGAGAACTAGATAAAATATCTACCAAATTGACTGATGACCACCATTGCCTTCAGGCTGAACCTCCTCTCTAGGCATCCTTGAAGTTCCTTGCAAATTCTCATTGTAAATGCATCATTAACCTTGACATATTCTACATAGCTATTCTGTAATTACTAGCATGGATAGAATTCATAGCTTTTCACATCATTAGAGAAGTTCTCTATTCTGGGAAGGCCTAGCCACAATTTTAGAGAAGCTAACATATAAATTAGGAAAGAAGACATGTAAAATGTGTTGTAAAAATTTGTAGCACTAAGGGCTCTGGATAGATTCTCACTTACCTCATAGGCCCAATCAACATAATGTGTATCTAAATAGATAATTTGTACCATAAAGAAATACTGTTCAACAAAATTAAGTGCTTCTACCTCAAATTTTAGTTGGTGTAAGAGAACCAAAATGCCTATGATCTCAAGCTTGAGATCAGTGTCGAATAGAGTCTTAGGGACCTTACTCTTAGCGCCCTGCAGCTTTTGGAACTAGGACATCATAATTTCTTTTCTCCACACCATTTTCTTCAAGGAGAACTTAGACATTACCCCTCCTACTATCAACTCAGAGAACTCATCCCATTATAGAACTTAGAGGCAATTTACTACAATTTTCCTATCAATAGAGATTATAACTATATTATTAGGCAACAAGATTTGTCTAGTATTTGGGTTGTAGTGATTTATACATTTGACAATCAACTTAGGAGCTTAAACTACCATTGAAAATCTAGCTGCCTCCACTGGCCCACTTCCTCAGAGCTTCTTGATTATAGGGTGGATTGGCTCTGACCTCAATCTCCTTTGAAAATCTTACATGTCAAAGAAACGGAGTTAGTTGTCTATAAAACTCTACAATGTGGATTTGATTCCATTAAGTCCATCAAACCCAACAAATCTGGTGGCCATTTTATCTGAGGTAGAAGTGGATCAAAACCTTGAAATTGAAGGAAGTGTAGAGGATAGAATTCAAAAGTATAAGAGATTTGAAAATGTTGTGCAATTCAACAACATAACAGTTCAAGAAAAAGCAATAATTTAAAAAACTATTATGTTTCTCTCTGTATAGAAATTTTAATCCACTCGTTAATTTTCAAGATTTGTGCCGCACAAGTGAATTAAAGGATAAATAAGTTGAACTAGTAAATGTGGGAGTTTCTAATAGACTTTTCCATGTCTTTTCATTGTTTCTATTTTCCCAATAGTAACTTTCCTTTATTACATACTTAACTTCCCATCTTTCACCTAGTCCTAGAGAATTAAGAATGGAGTACTCTATAAAGAAATATCTGCTTAGCCAAATTCTTCTCACTACACTTCTCCAACCATGATTAGCTTGTTTTCCTTGTCATCTTAAGATGTCTTACGTGCAATTTGTGTACCCAATTTGCTTACAAAGTCAATTTGTTCATGAATGTAGAAAAGCACCTTCTCAAGTCGAAAACCCGCCAAGGAGAAGTGACCTTCAATTTTTTGCTAAAGCTTTGTTTACCTTCTAACTCTTGGGTTAGCCTTTTCTCTGAGTTTAAAAAACCACAAAAGGATTGTGTGTTAGATTGTGGTGACTGATCAGGAAAGTACTGTACATACTTCATAAATAGTGGGAAATTTTTTTTTTGGGAAGTAGCCGACATGGTAGCCGACATATTATGGCCGACATATGGCCGACATGTTATAACCCTAAAGTGGTTTAATACTTGTATAAAAAGGGCTTAGGGTTGGGTATTTTTCATGTGTGGTGATACGAAATTGGTTCTTGCGACGGTATTGAGCTGTAAGGGATTACGGATTGTAATCAGGTTGTAATCATTGGATTGTAATAAGATCAGACTTGCTTTTTGGTGGACGTAGCCCAGGGATTGGGTGAACCATGTTAAATCTTGGTGCCTTGTGTTCATTTCTGTGTGTTCTATTATTTTCTGTTATTGGTTATATTTGCATGTAGTTTTTATTTTTGTCTGTGGTTTATCCTAACAAGTGGTATCAGAGCCAGGTTGTCTTTCAGTTATCCTCTGCAGGAAAGTCTCACGGTTAAGTGGGAGTCTCACAATTGAGTGGGAGCAATGGCAGATGAGGGTAAGTTGAGGGTTGACAGGTTTAATGGGAAAAACTTCTAGTTATGGAAGATGCAAATGGAAGACTATTTATATCAGAAGGATCTATGGAAGCCATTGGAAGGAAAAGCCAAGAATCAGGGAACTATGTTAGAGGTTGAATGGGATCTTTTGGATAGAAAGGCACTCAGAAGCATTCAGTTTTGCTTGGCACCATCGGTGGCATTTAATATTACAAAAGCAAAGACGACAAAAGATTTGATGAAAACCCTAGCGACACTGTATGAAAAGCCCTTCGCTTCAAATAAGGTATTTCTCATGAAGCGTTTATTTAATATGAAAATGGCAGAAGGTGGATCTGTTGCAGATCATTTAAATGAGTTTAATACTATTACTAGTCAATTATCTTCTGTGGGTATCAATTTTGATGAAGAAATTAGGGCTCTCTTGATTTTGTATTCTTTGCCTGAAAGCTGGAATGGCTTGGTAATGGCGGTGAGTAATTTTGTTCCAGGATCTAGTACCCTAAAATATGATGATGTGATCGGTGTTATTTTAAGTGAGGAAACTCGTAGAAAATCCTCAGGTGGATCTACATCAGGAAGTGCTTTAAATGCACAAAGCAGGGGCAGAACGACTGAAAGAGGAAGTAACTCTGGAAATCGTGGGAAATCAAGAGGAAAGTCAAAGGGGAGGAGGTCTCAATCGAGAGGACCAAATGATTGCTGGTACTGTGGGAAACTAGGGCACAAAAAGAAAGATTGCTGGACTCGAAAGAAAAATGAAGAAGATAAATCAGATGGAGACAAAGAGGCAAATGTGGTAAGTAACAAATTCGAAGAGGATGCTTTGCTTCTATCTTTAGAGAGTGTTGATGATTCATGGGTTTTAGATTCTGGTGCTTCTTTTCATGCTACACCTCATAGAGGTTATTTCATTGATTATGTCCAAGGGGATTTTGGGCTTGTTTATTTGGGGGATAATGAACCCTGTCAGATTGTTGGAAAGGGAAAAATTAAGATTAAGTTGCAGAATGGGAATCATTGGCTACTACATGAGGTAAGACATGTTCCAAAGCTGAGTAGGAATTTAATTTCAGTAGGGCAACTCGGTGATGAGGGTTGTGTATTTACTTTTAATGATAAAAATTGGAAGGTTTCAAAAGGTTCCCTTGTAGTAGAAAAAAGGTGTGAAAGTAGGCACCTTATATCTTTGTACAGGTCATATTGTTCCTTCTACTTTGATTGTTTCAGAGAAAAATGAATATTCAGGAACAATTACTGCAGTTGAGCAGGGAGAACAAATAGCTGCTGTAGATTCTGATACAGTGTTGTGGCACAATAGACTTGGGCACATGAGTGAGAAAGGTATGAAAGTACTTCATTCAAGGAAAGTTTTACCAGGTCTAAAATGTGTGAATATGGATTTCTATGAAAGTTGTGTGTATGGAAAACAAAAGAGAGTGAGTTTTGTAAAGACTGGGAAGGAAAACAAAAAGGAGAAATTAGAGCTTGTGCATACAGATGTATGGAGACCGGCTCATGTATCTTCCCTTGGTGGCTCTCATTATTATGTTACATTTATTGATGATGCAACTAGAAAAGTATGGGTTTATTTCCTTAGACAGAAATCTGATGTATTTCAAACTTTTAAGAAATGGAAATGCTTGGTTAAAAATGAGACTGGTAAGAAATTAAAATGTCTCAGATCTGATAATGGTGGTGAGTATTGCAGTCATGAATTTGAAGATTATTGCTCCACTAATGGTATTCATAGACAAAAAACTATTCCAAGGACTCCACAGGAAAATGGAGTGGCTAAATGCATGAATAGGACTATAATGGAGCGCGCAAGGAGCATGAGGTTGCATGCTGGGTTGCCCTTACACATGTGGGCAGAGGCTGTCAATACTGCAGTATATTTGATTAATAGAGGACCCTCTACTCCTTTGGGCTGAGGTATTCTAGAGGAAGCATGGACTGGTAAGAAGGTGAGTTATTCTTTTCTCAAGACCTTCGGTTGTGAAGCTTTTGCTCATATAGACTCTGAAAATAGAACCAAGCTAGAAGCTAAATCAAAGAAATGTGTCTTTGTTGGATATGGCATTAATGAATTTGGCTATAGGCTTTGGGATTTTGAAAATTATAAAATTATAAGAAGCCGGGATGTCATATTCAATGAAAAAGTGTTGTACAAAGATCTGTTGCAGCAACATGAGAAGAAAGAAGATGATTATGTAGTGCTGGATGATACTCCAAAAGCTGATGTTCCAGCCATTCCTCATGATGTGCAACAACTGCAACAACAAATACCACACACACCAGTGAATGTTAGACGGTCAGCAAGGCCAATGAGACCTCCACAAAGGTTTTCTCCCTCTTTGTATTCTATTTTACTTACTGATGCTGGTGAACCTGAAAGTTATGATGAAGCTGTGCAGGTGGATACTAAGATTCAGTGGGAGTTTGCAATGAAAGATGAAATGGACTCTTTGCTGAAAAATAAGACATGGGATTTGTGCAAGTTGCCTGCAGGTAAAAAGGCTTTACAGAATAAATGGGTTTATAGGTTGAAAGAAGAGGAAGGAGGTAAGAAAAGATGTAAGGCCAGGTTAGTTGTAAGAGGATTTGCACAGAAAAAGGGAATTGATTTTGATGAGATATTTTCTCCTGTTGTTAAAATGACTTCTATTCGTACTGTTTTAAGTCTTGTGGCTACTGAAGATTTGCGTTTAGAGTAGATGGATGTTAAAACAACCTTTCTTCATGGTGATTTGGATGAAGAAATATATATGGCTCAGCCACAGGGTTTTGAGGTCAAAGGTAAGGAGAACTTAGTGTGCAAATTGAAGAAAAGTTTATATGGCTTGAAGCAAGCGCCTCGGAAATGGTATCTGAAATTTTGACAGTTTAATGCATGAGCATGGATATAATAGGTGTCATTCAGATTACTGTGTTTATTTTAAGAGGTTGGATGATGATAGCTACATTATTTTATGTTTATATGTTGATGATATGCTTATAGCTGGTTCTACCATGGATCATATTAAGGGGCTAAAATGCCAATTAGCACATGCATTTGCTATGAAGGATTTGGGGGAAGCAAAACAAATCCTTGGTATGAAGATTTGCAGAGATAGGAAGAACAGAACATTGATGCTATCTCAAGCTGATTATGTTGAGAAGGTGTTGCAACATTTCTCTATGGAGAATGTTAAAGTTGTCAGCACACCTTTACCTGGTCATTTGAAATTGACTAAGGAGATGTGTCCCAAGACACAGGAAGAGGAGGATAAGATGTCCAAGGTACCCTATGCTTCAGCTGTAGGAAGTTTGATGTATGCTATGGTATGCACTAGGCCAGATATTGCACATGCAGTGGGAGTTGTAAGCAGGTATATGAGTCATCCAGGATTTGAGCATTGGAATGCTGTCAAGTGGATTCTCAGATATTTGAGAGGAACATCCAATAAATGTTTACACTTTGGGGGCTCTACTACTGATTTATAGGGCTATGTTGACTCAAATTTGGCTGGGGATATTGATACCAGGCAGAGTACTACAGGTTATGTCTTTACTGTTGGTGGGGCAGCCGTGAGCTGGGTTTCTAGGCTACAAAAGATTAATGCTCTCTCCACTACAGAGGCAGAGTATGTTGCTGCTACAGAGGCAGCCAAAGAGATGATATGGCTTCAGTTCTTCTTGGAAGAATTGGGACATCCTCAGGAGGATAATTATTTGTTCACAGATAGTCAGAGTGCCATTCATCTTGCTAAGAATTCAGCTCTGCATTCTAAGACCAAACACATATAGTTGCAGTACCATTTCATTCAGCCAGTTTTGGAGGATGGACAGTTAAAGCTGGAGAAGATACATACCAATGAAAATCCAGCAGATATGTTGACAAAGGTTGTAACAAGGGAGAAGCTGAACTCCTCTTTAGCTTTAGTTGGTCTTTTAGACTAAATGTGAATAAAAGAACAGCAGAGTCTAGGGTGGTTTGATCCAGTGGGAGCCCCATGCGGTAGTTGTATTGCTATAGGATCAGTCTCCAAGTGGGAGATTGTTGTTTAGTGTGGAGCCTGATCAGTCCCCAAGTGGGAGATTGTTAGATTGTGGTGACTGATCAGGAAAGTACTGTACATACTTCATAAATAGTGGGGTTCGGGGCATCGCCCGAAATTATTTTTTTTGGGAAGTAGCCGACATATGGCCGACATGTTATAACCCTAAAGCGGTTTAATACTTGTATAAAAAGGGCTTAGGGTTGGGTATTTTTCATGTGTGGTGATACAAAATTGGTTCTTGCGGCGGTATTGAGCTGTAAGGGATTACGGATTGTAATCAGGTTATAATCACTGGATTGTAATAAGATCGGACTTGCTGTTTTGTGGACGTAGCCCAGGGATTGGGTGAACCACGTTAAATCTTGGTGCCTTGTGTTCATTTCTCTGTGTTCTATTATTTTCTGTTATTGGTTATATTTGCATGTAGTTTTTATTTTTGTCTGTGGTTTATCCTAACACTGTGGGGATCAAAAGAGGGCCCAATTCTTCATTTTTTCCCTTTACAAATGCTTTTAGCATAAAATTGACTTCATGGGTTGAAAGCGCATTGTGGAGATGTCATTTTAGAATTTTCTGCTTAAAGTGATTTTGAGCACCATGATGAATCTTGGATGTTGTCCAAGGTAGAATACTATGAGGAAAGTAAGGCTTATCCATAGAATAATTTATTCTCTTCTTGTTTTAATTTGCAAACCACATTAATTAACTTCTGTGAAAAATCACCTTTGCGGGTCAAAAACCCACCAAGGAGAAGGCAACGTTTGATTCTCTGCAAGCTTCATTTTTCTTTATGTGTAAATCTTGATAAACCATGAACAAGTCCATCCTTGAAAATAACTTTGTGAAAATCATTATGAAACACTAGGATCTCCATTGAATTAGGTTCTAGACTACCCACAAAATCATGACAACAAAGAAAACCCACCCAGTTATGTAATGTAGGTGAAGGGAAAGGTGGGAAACTCGATGGAGAAACCTTTCACTTGAGGGGGAAAGACTAGACTAAGACATACCCATACAAATCTAAAACACAAAATATTTTCCACTTTGCAAAATGGATATAGGATGAAAAGTGGGGCAATAGCTGGCTCTGACTGGGGACTTGGGTAGAACATACCCAAGCAACGAACTCAAAATCTGTAGTTTCACAAGTAACATAAAAGGTAGCAACATAACAAAAAAAAAATAGGAGGAAAACAAGAAAACAAAGTGAGGAAAGGAAACTAACTAGGAAACATTAAAAGAAACTAAACCTAAGTATAATACAATACAGGGGTTACTTGTTCTTAATTTGCAATTTGATAAAGCTTTAGATCCTGACAATTATAGGTTAGTGGTATTACTTCACCATCTTCATAAGCCAATTTGAAAGAATTATTATCAAATGCTTGATGAATTCTAAATGGACCTTTCCACAAGTTGTCTTCTTATGCATACCTTTTGGAGCACTTCGCTTATCCTAGAGCAACACACCGTCTCCTACCATGAATTTTTGTGGTCTAGCCCTCTTATCAAATAGATCCTTCACTTGCATCTGATGTTTTGTGATGTGATCCACCATTTCTTTTCTTTCCTCCTCAAGTTTTCTCATATACAAACTTCTCTTCTCTATATAATCTTTGTATATATCATCTTCAATCACTATTTTGAGTTTTTCTATAGCCAATTCTAAAGGTAATGGTAAATTAGCTTCAATCCCATACACTAATTTGAAAGGAGATATGCCAATTTCCCTTTTAGGTGTTACCCTATTTTCCCATAGTGCCTCATGAATTTTCTTGTGCCAATTCTTTTGATTGTCTAAGACCAACTTCTTAACAATATTTATCAAATTCTTGTTACTAGACTCAGCTTGACCATTTCCTTCTAGGAAATAATTAGATGAGTGACTAACAGTAATTCCATATTCAAAGAAAAAATAACTAATCTCAATTGAAGAAAAGTAGGTTTCATTATGCATCACTAATTTGATAGGAACACCAAATCTGATCAGTCTATTCTCCTTAATGAATTCACATAGTACTTTAGAAGTAGTTTTCTTGGTTGCTTTGGCCTCCACCCACTTAGTGAAGTAGTCAGTTGTAGTTATTACATATTGATGCCCAACACTCGATGTTGGACTAATTGAACCAATAAAATCAAGGCCCCATTGTTGAAAAGGTCCTTCAATGATGACGAGCCTTAATGGTAGAGCAACTAATTGAGGACGCCCTGTTAACATCTTTCATTTTTCACACTTTGCTCCAAGAATAGGCATCGTTGGACATTCTAGGCCTATAATAACACTATCTCAATATTTTGAAAGCTGTGACCAAGGATGAAAAATGCCCTCCACAAGCTTCATCATGGAATTTTTTCAACAAATTTTCTTGCTGTTGTTTATCTATGCATCTGAGAAAAGTGTCATCAATAGCCTTTTTAAACAATTTGCCATCCCAAATTACATACTTAGTTGCTTTCAATTTAAGATCCGTTCTTTGTTTTGCATTTTGGCCCTCTAGACATTCTCCATATGTTAACAAGTAAGAAATATTTTCAAACCAAGAATCATGAAGACCTACTGCTAATACTAGTTGCTTTCCACTTAATTCTTTTGATTCTCTAGTGATCTTGTTTTCTTCAATTTCCTTACATAATGAATTACCCCTTACTAGCTTGGTAGGCTTAATTTCTATATCATATTATTGTATCTTTGCTATCCATGCTCCTCTAACATTGCAACTTACATCATGCTATGTTAACACACTTTTCACAGATACATTTAGGACAAAAATGACAAAGTGCGAATGCAAGATATAGAATCAAAAAATCTTGAGTGCTTTGACTACTACATAAGCATGCTTCTCAATCTATGAGTATTTTAATTCATGATTTTTTAGGGGTATGCTCATGAAAGCTATTGGGGATTCTACCCCTTCATCATTGTCTTGCATAAGTATCACCGATAAAGTATGTTTAGAAGCATAACAATAAATGAAGAAATCTTGCTTATAATTTGGGTGACTCAAAACTGGGGCATGAGCAATAGCTATTTTTATATTTTGAAAGGCCTTCTTTCTTGCCTCATTCCATTTAAAATTTGAATTTCCCTTTATCATATCCACAATAAGCTTAGTGGTTTCTACAAAATTTGGTACAATTTTTTTGAGGAAATTCACTTGCCCAAAGAATGACTTAACCCCTATTTTATTTGAAGGTAAACTTAACCTTCGGATGGTCTCCACTCATTTGAGATCAATTCTAATGCCTTCCTGAGACATTATATGACCAAGGAGATTTCCTTCCATCACACAAAAAATTGATTTCTTTAGATTGAGTGATATTCCATGTTCTCAGCATCTTTTTAAGACTTTCCTTAAATCTTCCATGTGGTCTTTTCTCTTTTTTGAAAACACGATGAGGTCATCTAGGTATATAACTATAATTTGATCCTTCATATCAGTGAACATCTTGCTCATACATCTTTGGAATGTGACACCAATATTGATGAGCCCAAAGCTCATTCTGTGATATGCAAATGTAACCCAAGGAGTGGTAAATGTTGTCTTATGCTGGTCTTTCTCATATACCTCAACTTGATTATAATTTGAAAACTTGTCAAGCATTGACATCATTTCAAAGCTAGCCACTATTTGCAGTAAGTAATCCATATTGGGGAGAGAAAAATTATCCTTTAGGGACGCTTGGTTCAAATTATGAAAATTGATGTAGATCCTTATTTCTCCATTCTTCTTTCTGACTGGTACTATGTTAGCTACCTAGGTAGAGTGATGGATGGGGTAAATGATTCTTGCTTTCAACATTTTATCTACCTCCAAAAAATTGGCATCTATGACCTTAGGATTATAATTCCTTTATTTTTGCCAAAAAGGGATTGCATCAAGTTTGAGTGGAATTTGATGTTTTACCTCCCCACATCAATAGCTTTTTAGATCTCCATAACTCCAAGAAAAAACATCCCTATATTCCATGAAGAGTTGTTTTGTAGCTTCCTTTCCTTCAAGCAAACAACATTTTCCAATGTTGATCATTTTAGGATCATGAGTGTCTCTGATATCTACCCCTTCATATTCTCCAATGGTAGGTCCCCTTTCTACCTTCTTCTACTTTATGTAGGCATCATGTCTATTAAACAATTTTTCCAAGGCTATAAAGTATGGGGGAATGATATTACCTTCCAATTGAACTTTATCATTTTGATTCTTCTCAACATTAGAGCTTTCATGATTATCATTTTTGGATTCATGTGCAGAACTAGATTTGTCATTTTCTAGGAATAGCTGTAAACTCTTGTCATCTTCAAAAAATTGCAAGGATTCTATATTATCTAGAATACAAGGTCGATACATAATTCCAATCTGGTATTTCTTATCCTTAAATTCTTGTTGGGGAAATAGCAAAGAAGCAAAAATTGCTAGAGAATCAACTTTCATGTTCATCTCCCTTCGTACTGCTTCAATAGAGAAGGCATCTAGACCTTCTATTTCATCCCAAACTCGGTTTCTATAGTTCTTTAGCTTTTGATTCTTCACAGAATATTATCCTTTAATCTGCTTGATAACGAGTTTTGCATCACCCCAAGCTCTCAGAATCTTCACTTCTCTTTCTTTTGCTGATATTATCCCCAATAATAGAGCTTTATATTCTATAGTATTATTTGTATTCCAAAATTCTAATTTGAAAGCCAAGGGCTTAGGTTCTCCCTCAGGAGGTATCAACACTACACCTACACTAGATCCCAAGGAAATACAATTTCCATCAAATTCAAGTGTCCATATGTCTATTACATTTTTTTCCCGATTTAGAATTCCTTTGCTTTGATCTTCATCACTTTGTTCATCTACAACCTCTTCAGTGAATAACATATAGTTGCCAAATTCTAGCTCTTGATAGAGGATCTGAGCTTTAGGATCATCCAATTTTACAACCATGAATTTTTCCTTTTCTTCAGGTTCTAAATTAAATTTCTTATTCCTGATAGGTATGACTTCTTGGGACTAGTCCAACTTAATTTCTCCTCCTAAGTCTTGGTATAAACTCCTGCTTAAAAGAAGTCCATAGCTTGTCGGAATATCTGCTACTAGGATAGTCAATGAGAGTTTCTTCTCTAGATGTGAGACCAAGGGTACTTGAGCATCTTTGATTTGCCCAAGAGAAGGGACTTGTTTGGAATCCATGGAATAAAACCTTCCATACACTTTAATAAGATTGAGACCTAGGACTTTAGCCATAGAATATGGCATAACATTATCTGATGCACCCAAATCTATTATACAATTGCTGAGTTTATATTCATTGATATACAATGAGATATAAAAAGGGTTAGGTTTTTGCCCAGGAGATGTTACTAAAATAGTAGAATCTTCTTGATTAAATAGACCATAGGTCAAGGTTTCATCTCCTTTCTCAACGGTCACACTATGATTCAAGTCTGATGTGTTCCCTTTACACCGGTCTACTAGTCTCTTTAACTCAAAAGGGCAAGACTTCAAATAATCTATAGGGGAAATTTGAATTTTTGATTCTTCACAAAATTAAATAAAATCAAAAGGTATTTTGTCCTTACCTATTTGTGAAGTGTATACTCCTTGATCAATATGCACATTACTTGCCGAAGGATTGAAATCATTTTTGTGCATGACTGGAGGATTGATTCTTTAGCTTTTGGCCCTGAGTAAGCACTGTATATGAAGTTCCATCAATGCTTGCATAACATTCACCATTTGGTTTAGAATCGAATTCATATTCTAAAAATAAATTTATAGAGTCACCATTTGAATATGAATCAGATTTTGGACAAAGAGTTGTAGTGTTCAATTCATTGGTAGATAATAATTGCATCATACGAGTAGTCTCTGGGCAACTCTCACTATCATGATCTGTAGTCAAGTGAAAGACACACATTTTTCCCTTCTTTGGTACTACTTCAATCTACAACCTAGGTTGTGAGCCTAAAAGCTCTAGATATCTTCCATCATTGTTCTTTCCAGATGAATTTTGATAATTCCACTAATAAGAATTACTGATTCCAGGTAATTGTCTTTTTACTGCTATCAATTCATTCGATAATTTTTGAATAATCTCATCAGATGATGTAGTATTATTGGAACTTCCTTTAGTTTGAAGTTCTCACTTCTATTTTCTCATAGAAATAAAATCATCTTCAAGTTCAATTGCCTTCTTTTGTGCATCTGCTAAATCCGTGGGATGTGCTCTTCTCAAGACATAATTGACATCTGGGGTCATCACACTGATGAAGAAAGTTTTCAAATTACTAGCTATAGGTCTATCAGTAGTTGGAATTCTACTAATGATCTTATTGAACTTGGCAAAAAAATCTCTCATACTCATGGTGGATTGATTTTTAATTGAAACAGGGCATGTTCATCTTCCATATTTTTAAACCTTTTCTCAAATTCTATTCTCATTGTATCTCAATCAGTAATTGAGCCATCATCTAAATGATAGAACCAATCTGCCACACTATGTACCAAGGTTTCCACAAATAATCTTAGAGCAACATCCTCATGCCCAACACCTAGGATGTGCATAGTTGTAAAGAAAGCTTTAATATGTTCATCTATAGTAACCTTCCCATCTCCTGAGAGTTTTGCGAAATTCTTCCTTGACCTAGCTAGGAGGGGATGGTAAGTTGTTGGTGCTAGTGGTCCTGTTGCTATAGCCCATGGAGTAGCCATGATTGTTCTGGCAGTGTATGGTAGGAAATTAACAACTGGAGGAGTAGTAATTCTATGCAGGGCCAATACTTGACAAGTAGAATGTGAAGTGCTAGTGTCTTGATTCCCGATAGGGGAAGGTGGTCTACTATGACTTTTCTTTTCACCTTTTCACTTTGAAACATCTAAGATGGGAAAACCAAGCTTTGTAAGTTTATTGAAAATAGGGTCTTGCCCACCCTATTCCTTGGTACTAATGAGGAACCGTGCTTGTTCTAGGATGCTAAGTTACTTTTATCTCTAAGTTGCTTGTCTCAATTGTCTTTCTGCTCTTTGAATGTCCCTCCTTTGAACAACTCTTTCTAAAGCATCAACTCTTCTTTCTTCCTCTTATAATGTTTGACTAGCATTCTTATAACGTTCAATATTCCTCCTATGTCTCCAAACAAATGTATTTAGGGATGAAATTATATCTTCTTGATCATCTTGAAAACCAAGATTAGGTTGGAGCACTAGAATAATGTTTTCATGAGGAAGTACCATTTTTCCTCATGACATAGGCTTTAGTCAAGCAACTATTTGTTTCCCCAGTAGAGTCACCAAAAATATGTTGGCAAATAGATTTTTTCTTTAAAATTATAACTCTTGAATGCCCAACTTGGAACAATATATGGTTAGAAATAGTTGAAAAGCCACTTGTGGATAAATTGGCTTTTCTTTGAATTGGTAGGTATAGCTTCTTAGAATAGGTTTGCAATGAATTATGTTTTCCTCCTAAACTAATTCAGGGGTATGTTCTTGACCTGAGAATAGAAGAGGTATAACCAAGCTAGACCTAAATAGAATCTAACTCAGGTAGATATAAATTTTTGAATATCAAAACAAGTTTATGAACTCACACATCTTATGAATTCATAAAGCTTAACCAAATAATAGCTAATACTTAACTAAGTTAATTTGAATCTGAACTATGATTAATAAACTGAAACTACTGAAGGAATTTCTCTTTGAATGAACATTAACAACACCTATCACATTCATTTGTTTCTTCAAAACATACGAAGTGAAACTTTGTTCTTTACTCGTTTCGACTCAAACAAAAGAGAAACATAAGACTAAATCTAACAACAACTGGAATAGAAAATAATTGACATAAAATAGCATTCAATTGTCTCTGCAACAAAAAGTACTTCACACCAAAAATTTATCGACCTTTCATTGATCTTTTAATTTCATACATATAGAGTTTTGAGATGACTATTACAATAGGAGCTCAATCAGTTCATCTTCTAAAAATGACAAATGGCAAGTTGCCAGTTTGTTGTATTACAAAAATTACATAAGAAAATAGAAAAGGAGGCATAATGTGAATCATTTAGACTTCTTCCCCTTTTCTATTTTCACTCTATATGCCTTAGCAACAACTATAATGGAAATTAGCTCTTCATGGTTGGGCACGTGTATGTTGGTGAATCACAAGAGCCATTTTGAATGTTCCCTGGTCAGCTCCTTCATAGTATTCAACTAATTTGGCAACTCCTTCATGGCCACATGTATACATCCACTAAGTGTCTGGAGTTCTACAACTTTTTTTTGACTACTAGAAGTCACTCTGGATAGATTATCCAAAAATGTAGAGAAATTACCTTTCATTACATCTATTCCAATTTGAGATTTTCCTTGGCTACTAGTTTGTGAATCAATGTGTAACCCTTTCATGAGTTTGAATCCTCTATCTTGAGTCTTCTTTTCTTTATCCTCTATTTCTTTGAGTCCATTTTCAGCTAACTGGATCATTTATAGCTTGAACATCATGCTTTGAAGCCACTTGAATAGAGGTTCATTTCCCTTCTTCAAGATCTTCACTTCGACTGCTTCCTTTTCTTTCATCTAGATGATCATCTTTAGAAGAGAGACGCAATCATCACACTTTTCCCTTTCTCCAACTAGAGTATTGCTATTAGATATGATGTTATCTTTTTCTATTTCCAATTTGAGGATAATATTACCAACCTATTCTATGATAAAAAATCCTTCTGATTTGAGCTTCTCAATACATTTCTTTCCAATTTGGCTAAAGTGTCTATCTTCTTGAAGTTGAGAAATGAGGGTTTGCACTTCAGCTACAATAGGATTCTTGGTCACTAATATACCAAAAATAGTCGCCAATGGGGTGACCAATTGCCATGACAAACTTGTTCAACTCTTCTATCTCAGCCTTCATCCTGATCTTTGATAGCTTTATATTTTCTAACTATCCTTATATTACTTCATTACTTGACCTCCACAAACCAACCTTTATATCGTGTCTAGCCTCTCCAAGGTCAATTGAGTGCAAAGTGAACTCATCAACCATCATGTCTTTGATTCTCCCTCCTTTTTTTGGCTTGGCTACTTCCATTGTCAAGTGCCTTGTTTTTGGATCTTGCCCAAGTATGGACAATGTCTTCTGCTTCTTAACTTTGGTCAGTGTGGATCCAAAATGAACCACAAGGGATATAGTATCCTTGGTAGGGGCACCTTCATCTCTCCTTTTTCTCTTCCTTTCAAATGTGTCCTCTAACTAGGAATCATTACCTATTACCTTGGAGGCTATCCCAAGTGATTCTATGCTAAACATCTTCTTTTTAGCTGGAGTCACTGCCATTGTGATTGAGGAGAAAGGATTTTTTGGATCCTAGGAAATGATCCTAGAAGAGCTCTAACTTTTATCCACCTCCTGAGTTTTCTTTGCTACCTCATCAAATTTAGTAAAGTCACTGCTACTGCTCTTTTCATCTCCCAAATCTACTATCTGTATAGGGGAAGCACTTGGTTTTAGAAGTGAAGCATGTATTGATGGCATGGGGCTATGATGAGGAGATGGAACTAGAGTGGTATGAGGAGAAGGAACTGGACTAACATGTGGGGATGGGATTGGAGTGGCAACACTATCCTTTGGCTCCTCTGTCTTCTTCTCTTTAGTACTAGTTTGGGTTCCAATAACTAGTAGAAGGCCATCATTATAAGTCTAAGTTATTGGGATGTTCTTCTCTGGAGGTTGATCACCTCTTCCTATAGGTTGAGTTGGTCCTTGAGTGGTTGTTGTTGTCACACTTAGTGTGGTACTCTAAGATGAAGTAGGCATTGCAGCTACTGGAGAAGCTTGAGTGCTGCACCTTTACTTTGGCTTCTTTTGGTTGTCCATTCAACCCATTTCCTCATTCTCTTGATAATCCTAGCCATCATGATATCAAAATTCTCCTCAACATCTACATATGGCTCAGAACTAATAGGAATCCCTCTTAACTTAGTCAAATATGTATTGCTATACATATTTTGGCCATCATCCTCTAAGCCTTCTACATAAAATTTGATACCATATGTTTTTATTTGCTCCACTATGAGCCTAGCAAAAGCACGATCTCTACTTTCGAGCTCATCTCTATAGTCCACCCAATAATCTTCGATAGTAGTAACGTGTTTGATCACACTCCCAATCTATAACACCTCTATTGCATACCCATTCAGGTCGAACAAAGGTCTTATGACCTCATATGCTTCTAATTAATATTTAGTCTTGAATGCTTTGAGCATATTTTTCAAATTAGAGTGAGACTCATAACTATAAGCCCCAACCTTCATAGGGAATTCATACCCTTTCATCTTTAGGGTTGTGCTCAATAGGTTCACCTCAATCACTTTCCTCATGATCTCTATCAACACAATCAATCCACTTGGATACCTAGGCAGCTTCAAAGAGAATCTGTCAAAAGCTACAAGACGCAAATATGAAAAGGATGAGAACTAGATAAAATAGCTACCAAATTGACTGATGGATGCCATTGCCTCCAGGCTGAACCTCCTCTCTAGGCATCCTTGAAGCTCCCTACAAATTCTCATTGTAAATGCATCATTAACCTTGACATATTTTGCATAGCTATTCTATAATTGCAATCATGGATATAATTCATAGCTTTTCACATCATTAGGGAACTTCTCTATTCTGGGAAGGCCTAGCCACAATTGTAGAGAAGCTAACATATAAATTAGGAAAGAAGACATGTAAAATGTGTTCTAAAAATTTGCGGCACTAAGGGCTTTGGAAAGATGCTCACTTACCTAGTAGGCCCAATCAACATAATGTGTATCTGAAGAGATAATTTGTACCAAAAAGAAATATTGTTCAACAAAATTAAGTGCATCTACCTCGCCTTTCAATCTATGTAAGAGAACCAAATTGTCTATGATCTTGGGCTTGAGATCAGTGTTGAATAGTGTCTTAGGGATCTTACTCTTAGTGCCCTACGGCTTTTGGAACCAGGACCTCATAATTTCTTTTCTCTACACCATTTTCTTCAAGGAGAACTCAAATATTGCCCCTCCTATTGTCAACTCAGAGAACTCATCCCGTTCTGGAACTCGGAGGCAATTTAGTATAGTTTTCCTATCAATAGAGATTAGAACTGTATGATCAAGTAACAAGATTTTTTTGGTATCTGGGTTGTAGTGATTTATACATTCGATAATCAACTTAGGAGCTTGAATTGCCACTAGAAAACTAGCTGCCTCCACTAGCCCACTTCCTCAGAGCTTCTCGATTATAGGGTGGATTGGATTTGACCTCAGTCTCGTTTGAAAATCTTACATGTCAAAGAAATAGAGTGAGGTGTCTATAAAAATCTATAATGTGGATTTGATTCGATTAGGTCTGTCAAACCCAAAAAATTTGGTGGCCATTTTATTTGAGGTAGAGGTGGATCGAAACCTTGAAATTGAAGGAAGCACAGAGGATAGAATTTGCAAGTATAAGAGATTTTAAAATGTTGTGTAATTCAATAACATAATAGTTCAAGAAAAAGTGGTAATTTAAAAAATCTATTATGTTTCTCTCTATAAAGAAATCTTAATCCACCTATTAATTTTGAAGATCTATGCCACACGAGTGAATTAAAGGATAAATCCATTGAAATTGTAAATTCAAGAGTTTCTAATAGACTTCTCCATGTATTTTCATTGTTTTTGTTGGCCCAATGGTAAATTTCCTTTATTACATACTTACCTTCCCATCTTTCACCTAGTTTCGGAGAATTAAGAACAAAGTACTCCAGAAAGAAATATCCGCTTAGCCAAATTTTGTTCACTACACTTCTCCAACCATGATCAGCTTGTTTCCCTTGTCATCTTAAGATGTCTTACAAGAAATTTGTGTACCCAATTTTCTTACAAAGTCAATTTCTTCATGAATGTAGAAAATCGCCTTCTCGAGTTGAAAAGCTGCCGAGGAGAAGGTGAGCTTCATTTTTTCACTAAAGCTTTGTTTACCTTCTAACTCTTGGGCTAGCCTTTTCTTTGAGTTTGGAAAACCAAAAAAGGAATATGGGGATCAAAAGAAGGCCCACTTCTTCATTCTTTTCCTTTACAAATGCCTTTAGTAGAAAATTGACTTCATGGGTTGAAAGCCTGCCGTGGAGAAGTCATTTTAGAATTTATCACTTAAAGTGATTCTGAGCACCATGATGAATCTTGGATGTTGTCCAAGGAAGAAAAATATGAGAAAAGTAAGGCTTATCCATAGAATAACCCATTCTCTTCTTGTTTTAATATGCAAACCACATTTATTAACTTTTGTGAAAAATCACCTTCGTGAGTTGAAAACCTGTCGAGGAGAAGGCAAAGTTTGATTTTCTACAAGCTTCATTTTCTTTTATGTGTAAATCATGAAAAGCCATGAACAAGTCCATCCTAAAAAATAACTATGTAAAAATCATTATGAAACACTAGGATCCCCATCAAATTAGGGTTTCCATTGAATTAGGTTCTAGACTACCCACAAACTCACGACAACAAAGTAAACCCACCCAGTTGTGTAATGCAGGAGAAGGGAAAGGTGGGAAACCCGATGGAGAAAATTTTCACCTAAGGGGGAAAGACTAGACTAAGACATACCCATACCAAACTAAAACACAAAATCTTTTCCACTTTGCAAAATGGGTATAGGATGAAAATTGGGGCAACACATTTGTATTACATACTTGACTCTTGGATATTGGAACTCTTGCCTCTACTCTTGTGAATCTTTCATTTATAGTTCACCTTGTATGTATTCTTTCTAAATAGTTTCATTTGAGAGCCATAATCCTACTATTTAATCCTTGCATGTCATTTATAGGAAGCTATTGGACTCCACTTGAGATGCTCTTCATCATGGATATTCTTGAAAATAATGGTATATAGAAGTGTGTTCAACTTTTGAGTATAAACCAACTAGAACACATATATAATTCATTATAATATCAATCAAAATGCTACCAACCAATAAATAATCATAATAATATAATCAACATATTTCTTGACCAGGTCAGATAGCAAATGATTTCCCTTTCAATAGCCAATGAGAAAATTGACTTGTGAGTCTTTAATACTCAAACAAATTTGTCTATAGATTTAAATCTAAGTCTTTATGATGTATCCAATATCACAGACTAATATTTTATTCCAACAAAAATGACTAAAGACTATACCAGACCTCTATTTGAAATAGTTCTCAATAATTACTATCTATAACTACTCTTAAAAAAAAACTTCTCTCAAACAACTCAAAAACAAATGCAACCAAAATCATACCATGTACTCACCCATAATCATCTCATAAGTTTTTCTAGGACATTATTATCAAACTATATCTTTACCAAAACTATATCTACATTGTTAATCAACAAGAGCACTTTTTGATAAACATACATGTGGACATCAATAATTTTTTTAAAATGTGAAACATAAACAGTGACCCAACAATATCCCCCTTTGGAATTGATGGAAACATATGACATAAAAATTCACAAAGTATTTCCATTTCTCTATATGTAATATCTCTACAATAAATCTCTCTCCTTTAACTATTTTTTGATAAATATCTTTCTTATTTTTTCACATAACACTATCTCCCCCTTTGATGCCAATGAATTTTTTTTAGCTTTTATTTTGCATAGATCTTAAAACAATTACTCCCCCCTAAGGCATATATACCTTAGTGTACCAACTACTCAATTACCCCCCCTTAGGATTTTCTCCAAAAGAATAAAGTTGAGATGAAAGATAAGCCAATTAAGACTATTGGAATAATGACATCCTACATTAATCAATTTTGAAAATCAAGGGCCATCCCCCCAAGCATGCCTCTAAGATATTCATAGGCATATGTCAGGGAATAAATTTTGTTGGATGTGCATTTTTCCCTTACATTTGGTAGATAAATAAGAAGGATCCAAACCCATAAAATAGATCTAATAAGAGCCTCTAGGAAAAATAGAAAAAGCATGTAACCTCAACCTTACAAGTTTAGGGATCTCCCTTGACTTAACTCCCAAATATTCAAATAAGAATAGGAATTGAAATACAAGCAAAAGGGATTGAAAAGTGTGCACCTTTATATCAATGAAGAGAACCTATCAAGGGAGTGATTTTATGTTGATTGAAAGCCCAAATTGACCTACTTCCTATTCTAAGAATCCATAATTGTAAAATATTATTTGGTTTGGGATTTGATTATGATTAGGTTAGGGATGAACTAGGAGGTTAGGGAAATCCTCATCCTTGACCTTGGGTAAGGGAAAACCTCATGTTGATCTCAGATTGGTTTTGACAAGTGAGTGTCTATAAACTTAAGTCATTTAGTTCATGCCGAACAAGTAGTACATACCAAGTACAACATGTATAAGATAGAGCATGCCGAGTTCACAGTGAGTGCCAAGCCACTCATGTGCCAATTCACTCAAGTGCCAAGAAGATAGTGTATGCTGAGTGATATAGGAGCCAAGTAAGTAGTGCATACCAAGTCATTTAGATGTGGAGTCATAGCATAGAAATCACTATATGCTAAGCATTAGAGACTTCAGATGCTGCGTAACATAGTTTTCACATAGTTGAATTTGTAATGGCACAAACTACTATGTAAAACATTTTTGAGCTGAATTAAATATTGAATTATGATATTTTGGAGATAAGTACGAATCTTAAATTGGAATCCCAATGTATTACATGCAACCAATTAGATAAAGAGAAGGTTTAAGAGGAAAAATGGATGAATCATAGACATTGATTCATACCTAACCCTAAGTCACTCAAGTCTTTTTAAGGAGGACACACCCTAAACTTCATATGAGCATGGAAGAAGAGAAGAGAAAAGTTTACATGTGCAAACAAAGTATTCATGGTGGCTAAGGAATTGTGAAGTGAGATTGCATTGTAGAATCGGTTAAAGGAGAACATAGGAAGGGAATAACATATAGTAGAGAGACATTTGATCAAGAAGGATAAAGAATACATTAGTTTAGAGGTGATCTATCATCAAATAATGAAGTGCTAATCATAGGATCAATGTTGAGTCATTCTAGTAGGTGAATTAGTTACATCTCTTAACAAAGTAGTCCTAATAGGCTGTATTCAAATCCTTTATCAGGGTGCTTACTTAATTATGAGTTAAAGTCCTTTAACAAGGCACACTTCTAACATGGTGTTGAAATCCTTTAATTGGGTCAGACCTAACAGTCTTTGTAAGCCTTTAATAGGGAAGACCTTTCATAGGGTAGATCATGTTTCATGATCAAACATTGTAACCTTCATTGGATACACTTTATTACTGCAGTAGTAAAGAATTGTGGGTGTCATCCCTACCCCAATTTTACCTTTTCATTGGAGGGTTTCTAGGTAATCATATCTAGTGTCATATATATGTTTGAATGCTTACTTGTTTACATGATTTAGGTGCACATGTGTAACATGGTATTTCAGTTTACTTACTAAATGTATGAGATGGATGTGTGGTGAATGTTTTAATGGTCAAAGTTTAAACTATTGATTCACCCCCTCTTAGAAGTTTACCCTTCCTATTGTAATTCCAACACCTCATCCCTTACTCGGTCCAAAAATTAATGTTTAGATGCCCATATCTACACTCTATACTAATACAAGTGTGACTTCTTAGTGACTGAAAGGTACTAGGTCAAGGATGAACTCATCCCTCACCTTAGAATATTAGATTACAAAATAAGCATAGATCTAGAAAGTTCTTAGAATGTGGTCCTCTAATATATGCTTAAACCTTTAGGGGTTTTCCTTAATCAACCCCTCATTTTAGTGATCTCCACCTCCACTAATAGTCATTAAGTGTAACATGATGTATTTTGTGCTCATGAATCTAGATTAGGAATCTAGAATTTTAAGAGCTATGTAATGTAATGTAAAAATGCCAAGATCAAACTCTCTAGAGTGAAAACTTGGTAGGAGAATGCAATAAATATGTGATTGAGTGCATGAAAATGTTAAATATGAAGATAAAGAGCATAGATAAAAAAAATACCATACAAATTATACCAAACTCCCAAGGGATAAAGTACTCTAGCTATATTATTTATCTGTTTGGAACCTCATGATGTCTTGAATGCTTGTTGAAGGTCATTTAGTTGAAGGCATTGAGCTCCTCTTTATTTTAATGGAGAAAAATTTAAAACTTTGGTATCCACCTTACAATTTCTCTTATGTCAAATTTGGATATCCACCAAAGTTTTTTGTATCCCATGTGCAATGCCATTCATTCTTAGATTTCCTAATGAAGAAAAAGAGGTTGTTTAATAGTTATTCAGAGGCAAAACCTTGCGGGACTCAATAAAATGAAGTGGTAAATATACATAATTTTGAAGTAGGCTTGAGGAGACACAATTTAGGAGCCAAGGTAAGGGATGAACTCATCCCTAACTCTTGATGTTTTCTAGGATGTGACACCTTGAGATCTCAAATGCATAGTTTTTATGGACTTTTATTGTATAAATAGGAGGAAAATAATAATTTACATTCACAAATGAGGTTAAAATGAGAGAGGTGAGAAGGAATGATAGGTAGCAGGTCCTGCCTTAGTTTTTCATAAGAAATAAATGTAAATCAAAGAGTATGTGTTAGGTCTCACCTCAAATTCACCTAGGAAAGAGAAGGAATCAAGACAAGTGTGTGGTGTGTGGAAAGTGCAAGTGTAAATGCAACACACTAAAGAAGAGATAAAAAATCACTAAATTAAAGTTCTTATATTTTATGATGGTACACTTATCCCCCACTTCAACAACTTTTGATACTATGTGCATATCAAGCTAAAGTAAGAAAAATATTAGTAAATGGAAAAAGGATATAGAAAAGTCTACAACACATGAATCCTATAAGAAATCATTAGTATTTGAATCCTAAAAAACCATATATTAGTGACAATCATATATAAATTAGGACTTTCTTGTGAAGTTTATGGGTAGTTGTATGCCCCTTTGTTTTGCCTTTCTAATTTAGAAATGTGAAATGGGGGATCATTTTAACCTCAGTGAATTGTAGTGCAAAGTGATGAAAAATAGCCTTTAAAAAAATCAAGATTAAATTGTAACGTTTCAAGAGTTATGAAAAGAGGTGAATCAAAATTTTAGCACTTTTCATAGCATGCAAATTAGAGTTACCAAACTCAAGTTATGAGGAACCGAGTGACTATGATTATTTATGCATGTTAAATACCAAGTTACTAATTATATAAAATGATAACCTAATTTGACTTACGTAAATGAATATTTAAAAAAAGAAAGATCATTTATAAATTGTTTATGTTTTTAACTAGTAAAGAGGAGGGAAGAAGGGGAAGAAGATGTCAAGGAGAGAGCCACTACCATTGACTAGAATAGAGGTCCTCTAGAGAAGTATGAAGGCAATAGTGCTAGTGAGTAGGGCATGCCTTGATATTTGTACCCATGTTGATACTTTATCAATATTTATGTGTTTGAGTAGGAGATTTTAGATGTTGGTTAGGAATTTTCATGTATTGGAAACTAAGGAAGTCATCCTAGACCCACCATGTTGACCTAACCCCAGAAGTCCACTTGGACCCAGGAAGTTGACCTAGACTCTAGAAGTTGACATGGACAAGGGAAGTTTGTTGGACTTAGTAAGTCAACTTGGTCCATGGATCTCAACCTAGACCTAGTTTGTGTAGAATGTTTTCTTCTAGATTGATTAATAATTTTGAGGTGAAGGACTACTGACAATACATTTGGTGTGAGATTGCAAGACCTACAAGTGTTACAAAAGAAACTTAGATTATGATATACATATAAGAGAAATATGTTGGACATGATCCACCAAATATCCTATTGATGAGAGATGTATGGTTATACTAGGTATGCTACCTACCACGTATGAGGTTTTACAAAGCAATGCTATTAGAACCAATGGAGATATGGGATAAGGATATGTGCACCTTCTAGATAGCATCAAGTTATATTATAGTTACATTTTAGGATGCATGAGCTCTTAAAAATGTCTATCTGAGGAGTGATAGTAAGATTATGTGTAGGTAAGAGTATAGAAGAGATTTATGAGGATAAGATGTACTACATCAGTCATGGAGGATATGCATGTGCACATAGGGATTAGACAAATCTCATAGCTACTATGTATAGTTAGGTTCCTCTTTTCAAGAAGATCATGCTATGTATGATTTCTAGTATTGTGATCCTTGACATAGAGGGCACCATATTCTCCACATCATTGACATATATAGTACAAAGGATGGAGGAGGAGATTGTGTTATTCTTATGGGGCTAGAGAATTCTATCCCACACATACTCGGATTTGAGCATGTATGTGAAAAAAAAAAGATAAAGCTTGGCAATGTGTACACTCTTATAGGTGTGGCTATTTCAGCATATTACCTACACTAAACTAGTAGGATATTCAATCAAGAAAAATGTAGTAGCACTAAGAGTCTATTCTTATCCATTGGGGGATTTATGACAAATTGGAAATACATTGTATTAGAGAGTTACATTGGATCATTGAATAAGCACACGGTTAGTATGGAGACCATACCGACATATGCCAACCTAGAGAGGATTGCATATACACCTAGAATAGATGCAAAAGAGGAGATACATAGTGTTAGCATGAATGCTAATGGTATTCCTTTGGAGGAGTATCCTAAGAATTTTTAGAATACTTGGGGAGATTTTTAGCATGATTGACATGTTGCATTCATTATTGTGTTTGTCATTGATGTCAACATAAAATTGCTTCTATGAAGACCAATAGAGCATCAAATAGAGAATGAGATCATATAGAATATGTATTGATGATTAGGTCAAGCACATTTAAGGATGTGTTCTACACTATATCTTGATGATGTGGATAAATATGCATACAAAGAGTCAAAGACATGCAAAATATATGCTTGATTTATAGAAGATAGTAAGTAGACGAAGTATCTAAAAAGTGGTTTTTGATGATCAAGTTTGATCTCTTTACATAGATAGAATCATGATGAGTGCAGTTAGACAATGTTAGTCGATAACCTGATGATGACATCAACAAGTGCGTAAGTTTTGAGGTTGTACATATGAGAAGTTGTAAAGAGTGTGAGATGATAATGATTTGAAATTATGAAAAGATGCAAAATCTTCATAAGGTCCTATTATAATTAATTGGGAAAGCATCAAGGCCGACTCAAGGAATTATTTTGAGGATATGGTATAAAGTAACAATATTTTCATTTTTGCGAGGTATGAAATTAAAGTGTGATATGAAAAGTATTTGGTAAACATGAGTAAGCAATCCAAGGGATTACTGGATGTAAAGTTGGGGATCTGGTATTGAGTCAATTAGAAGAGGATAAGTTCGATCACTGACCCTGGAGTTTAATTATGTTCTTTGTCTTTAGTTGAGTTGTCATATTTAGTCTTGTGGGTCTGTTGTGATTTTAAGTTATGATTAAATCAAATTAAAAGATAATTTAATGAAAATTTTATAAGGAATAATCAATATTTGATTATATTTAATTAATTAAGAAATTAATTAAATAAAAGATTTAAATTTTAAAGGTCTAGTTAAAGTTCTAATTTTGGCCTAATCATATTTATTTAATTTAATAATATATTTAGGAGTTTCATTTTTATAATAAACTCTAAAGATTATTATTAGTTAAATTAATAAATGTTTTATTAAAAATTTCTTGCAATTTAATAAGCAATAAAGCATAAATTTAATAAAGATTATTTTAATTAAAATGCAAAAGCTTGGACATGAAAATTAAAATATAATAATGTAATTGAGTAAAAAGGGGTTTCGCGTGATTGCACAATTGAAGCCCTAATTTGGGGAGAAGCTCTTTATTAGGAAATTAGAGTTCTTTTCTCCACACATAGGTTTGGAGGAGCCACTTTCTGAGAAGAGGGTTTCCAAAAGAAAAAGGATTTTCTTGCGAGTTCTGTGCAATCGGTTGTTTAGCATCAAATCCAAGTAGGATCTCATGAGTTTTGTGCAATAGTTTTCTCTCTAAAATCATTCTGTATTCTTCGTGATTGATGGATTTGTTCAAAATTCATTTGGGTTGAAACACTTGTTTGAGAAAAAATGTTTTCCATTATCGAATTGTCTATGATTTAATTTGAAACCCTTATTGTGAATCTATTGATTTTCATTTCAAAAATGTCTATAAACAATTCAAGATTTCAAAACCCTTATTTTGTAAATTGGGCGTTTCTTGATGGATTTGATTTTAATTGGAATGAGGGTTTTGGAATAGGGAAAATCTAATTTGTTTATAGGTTTGACTGTTTGACCCAGGTTGCTATACCAGATTCAAATTGGAAATTTAAATAAATAAATATATATATATATATATATAATATAAAATTACCATTGTAAATAAATTTACTATGATAATTCTATAAATATATATTGTGTCTTGATCAATGTTCGTTAGTGCTTTCCAGTTTCTTGTGTAGAATTGAGGTGAATGGTTTGACTTTTTTGGTGTAACCTTTGGGTCTTTGATCAATTATCTTTTGATGCTTTCTAGTTGCTTGTATAAACTGAGGTGATTATGGTGATTTTTCTTGATGTAACCTTTGAGTTTTCAATGAGTTTTCTTTTGGATGCTTTCCAGTTGTTTGTATAGAACTAAGGTGATTATTGAGATTTTTCTTTATGTGCTTTCCAGTTGCTTATAAAGGACTAAGGTGAATATTGTATTTTCATCTATAGGTTATTTCCAGTCACTTGTAAAGGGTTGAGGTGAAAACAGTGATTCTATGTTTTATACTTTTATGAGCCTAGGATAGGTAATCTATGTGTACATTGGGAAGTGGCTTGTAATGGAGGCCTGAGCCTAAAGTCATTACTTGGGTAACCCATTGTAAGTTATTTTAATAAGCGATAACATTTCATTAAATGAGTTTTAAGTTGAATTAATAAAAGTCATTGTTTTTCCTCATCCATGCCTTGAGTGCTAGTACAGGCTAGGATGGGAGTAGAGAGGATGCTTAGTTGTGACCTTGCTTCGTTAGTATGCCTTGTCTATGTGAAAGGATACTCGTGCCACATAGAGACAATAGGGGACTAAAGTCTAGAGAGTCTGCTAGGGTAACTTTAGAGTTGGCTCATGCGATGACACTTGCCCACTTACATAGTATATTTCCTATGTGTCATTATTGCCTCTGGGATTAGATGATACTTGTGTCTTGGTACCCTTTGAGATAATTTTCTTTCAGGTGTTTCCTTGACCTAGATGTTGGTTATGACTTGTGGTATTGTTATCCTATTTGGGACTTGAGACTATCTCCTCAGTACAGTGAGAGTGGGCCATTTAGGTTCCATAAGGTCAGGTGGTACTACATTTTTCTTATACCATTAAGATCTGATAGTTGAATGTGTTTATGCAGATGTTCCCTTCTATCTGATCTTGTATTTGTATTGGATGATTATACTCTATTATATTTTATTTGATTTTTGAGATCTTATGAGATGATGCATTTAGTTTATGATGTATATTCTTTGAGCTTTTCATACCCTATGATACATGTATAGTGGATGATTATGCAATCTGATTATGCCAAGTGGCATTCTATGTAATTTGTATATTATTGGATTTGTCCTTACAATAATTCTATAATATGGATTTTTTATACGTTGGATTTTAGTATTTAACTTAAACTTAAATGTGATTCAATGTCATGGGACCCTTAAGTGATGTAATTTGTTTTATGATAGTTGTTATGTATGTGAGTTAATACTTCTGCTAGATTTTATCTCTTGTTGTTATTATTTTTCAAAAAAAATGTTTGACAAAATCAATGAAACTTTAGGTTAATTTCTTTTGGGTCCCCTAGTGGGGAATTACATCTAGTATTAGAGGTCAAGTTTCTACATTGGGAGCTTTGGGTATATTGGAATGCCACTAGTTGACAACTAGTTAAATTGAAATGAAACTTGAACTGCTATATGTATCTATTTCAACAAGTTAACTAAAACAAAACTTAAATTGTTATATGTATCTATTACAAAATTTGAACACTCAAAACTTCAGACTCATTTTCTTGAAACATAGAAAAAGGTAAAGCTTAAATGACTCTTGAGTTGAATTTCAGATATACCTTCTTATGCTTGTGCTTTGAGGTGACATAACTTTGTTGACTTTATGAGAATTATGTTATTCTTTCTTGGGTGTTTTCAATGGAGTCTTATCCTCCTACAGGGGGAAAGGGTCCAATGGGACCTGCACAGTGAGTTCTTTAGTTTTATCTTTCTTGTAGGCTTCTAGGAGTAAGCCTAAGTCTAGGGGGAGTGGATGTAATGCCTACCCCTAGTTTGCTTTTCATGTTAGATTGTCAGATTCTTTTAGGCTTTTTTTATGGTTGTCTTATGATTAGCAGTACTTGGTTACTATATTGATTAGATGTTATTTCTTTCTCAGTTGATTTATGTGATGAGTTACTTAGTATTTCATGTGTTTACATTTATTTCGATGATGATGCTAGTATACAATGATTTCAGTTATCTCAAGATGATAGATAGATAGATTATTTATATGCAGTTTCTATGGTTACTTACCCCATACTGGCATGTGTATGGTGTACTTTTATGTTTTACTTTATGATTGATGTTTCTAATGTGGTTGAGGGAGAAAGTCATAGTCACCTGCTAGTTAGGATCTACATGATACACCACTCCCTGCCATTGCCTATTTAGTTTAGAATATATGTGTATGTGTGGATTTTATATAGATTGTAGGTATCGGGCATTGACTTCCCTAAATTTCTAGGATGAGTGTGCCCTATCATAGTATCTTAATGATAAAAGAGGGGAGATAGTTCTTGAGTCCAAATCCTAACCTAAACCAATTGTCCTAAAAAGTAGGACAAGTACCTGAGTTGTTTACCCTTCTAAATTCATCAAATGACATGAATTCAAAATTTTAACCCTAGAGTTTTATTATGTTCTTTGTCTTTAGTTAAGTTGTCGTATTTAGTCTTGTGGGTCTGCTGTTATTTTTAGTTATAATTAAATCAAATTACAAGATAATTTAATGAAAATTTTATAAGGAAAAATTAATGTTTGATTATATTTAATTAATTGAGAAATTATTTAAATAAAAAAATTAAATTTTAAAGATTTAGTTAAAGTTCTAATTTTGGCATAATCATATTTATTTAATTTAATAATAATATATTTAGGAGTTTCATTTTTATAACAAACTCTCATATGGGAGGTCTTGGGTTTGAATTCACTTAACACAAAAATAAGTAATTACAATAAATAATAATAATTAATCTAGTGTTCGACCGTTTATCGATAAAAAAGAGAGAGAGAGAGATAAAGCATAAATTTAATAAAGATTATTTTAATTAAAATGCAAAATCTTGCACATGAAAATTAAAATATAATAAAGTAATTAAGTAAAAAGGGGATTTGCGTGATTGCACAATTGAAGCCCTAATTTGGGGAGAAACTCTTTATTAAAAAATCAAAGTTCTTTTCTCCACACATAGGTTTGGAGGAACCAATTTCTGAGAAGAGGGTTTTCAAAAGAAAAAGGATTTGCTTGTGAGTTCTGTGCAGTCGGTTGTTTAGCATTAGATCAAGGTAGAATCTCATGAGTTTTGTGCAGTAGTTTCCTCTTTGGAATCATTTTGTCTTCTTCATGATTGATGGATATGTTTCAGAATTCATTTGGGTTGAAAACCTTGTTTTAAAAAAAATGTTTTCCATTATCGAATTGTTTGTGATTTAGTCTAAAACCCTTGTTGTGAATCTATTGATTTCATTTCAAAAATGTTTGTAAATAATTTAAGATTTGAAAATCCCTGTTTGGTAAATCGGGTGTTTCATGATGGATTTGATTTTAATCAAAATGGGCATTTTGGAATAGGGAGAATCTAATTTTTTTTATAGGTTTGATTATTTGACCCGAGTTGCTATACCAGGTTCAAATTGAAAATTTATTTTATAAAAATATATATTATATAAAATTACCACTATAAATAAATTTACTGTGATAATTCTATATATATAAAAACAAATAGTTATTTGCAATTCAAAAAATTGGATTTATGTGAATTTTAATGGGGGACCTTTTGGTTTCATGCGTTATATATATATATATATATATATATATATATATATATATATATATATATATATATATGTATGTATGTATGTATGTATGTATGTATGTATGTATGTATGTATGTATGTATGTATGTATGTATGTATGTATGTATGTATGTATGTATGTATGTATCTTTTTCCTCTTCCTTGCCTACAACTGCAGATTGCCAACAAGCTTTTAAAGCTTGAGCGCGACAATCTCTACTACTGTAGCAATAGGGCACTGTCACATGCAGTAGCTATTGCTACCTTAGCAAAGCTGCCGCAATAGCAAGCCTATGGGCTTTAAAACAATAAAAGTAAAGTTATTTTTTTAAAAATTATTAATTTTTTTAGTTTGTTAATTGATTTTAAATATTTTGTTTAAAAATAAAATGTTATTAATAGGTTTAATAAATTTTATTATAATATTAAATTTAGCAATTATAGTTATTAAGAGATTGGTATTATTTTATTGATAATAAAATAATTTATTATTTTAATAATTTAATAATTTTTATTATTTCAATAATAATTATTAAAAGGATTTGGATATAAGGTTATTCTTAAAATTCAAAAATATAATAATATTTTTTAATTGGAGAATTTTAATGGCTATTAGCGTTGTTAAATTGATAGTTTATTTTTATAAAAAAATGGGGTTTCTTTATTTAAAGGATTTTTTATGATTTGTTGAGTGTTGAGAGTCATGTGGACTCAAGAACTTTAGTGAATATGTGACTTAAAATGAAATGAAAACATAAACCTTGTATTGTAATTGAAAACCCTGTTAACCTATAATAATTGAAAATGAAAATAAAAACTTGAAAACCTTTAGTGAAAATTGAACTGTGTTTTCAAAACAAAATGAGTTATGAAAGTTGCATTGTTTTGTGCCTTATATGATGTATGGTTTAATATTGTGGGTTTCAGGTTTTACTTAATACATTGATCAAATCAGGATGTTTACCAGAGGCTTGGGGAGTTTTGTTATGTGATGATGTTATGCATATAATCTTTTATACCTGACCATGGTGATGTGTCACATGTTTTCTATGTTGAGTTCTGATAAATGTTTGTTAGTGCTTTCCATTTTCTTATGTAGAATTCAGGTGAATGGTGTGAATTTTCTAGTGTAACCTTTGGGTCTTCGATCAGTTATCTTTTGATGCTTTCCAGATGCTTGTATAGAACTGAGGTGATTATAGTGATTTTTCTTGATGTAACCTTTGAGTCTTGGTGTAGGAGCACCTAGGCTAACCTCCATTGTTTATGTCATTTTGGATTGTATCTAACATTGGCCAAGTCAAAGTAGTGTGAGTTTTTTTTGGACCTTATAAGGTCTTGCAATGTGGACTAGGTGAATTAGTTTTAGACTAAGGTCACCAATTAGTCATTATTAGTTTCTTTTGATAGGATAGGCTTAAAAGCTTAGGCTTGGGATTTTGCATCATTAATGTGTTTTAAACACAAAGGATGTTAGAAAGATGCCATGAGGCCATAAATGGAGTTGGTTCTTTGAGCTACATAGTTTAGAGGTCCTCGAAGTTAGGACGGTGGCATAAAGACAAAGATGCCAAATGTTGCTAAAAAGTTGCCATGACAACATTTGCAATAAATTGTAAATGTTGCATGCAACTCAACAACATTGGATCCCCTCAAAGATAGGAGTGGGAGGTTAATAAATAGGACTAAAAAAATGGAGAATGACATCTAATACCATCTTAGGCTCAAAATTAGACGTATAGAGTCACTGTAACAAATTTTGTGAATAGAGAATAGAGCTTTGCAATACTATTTTATGAGGAACTTGAGCATTTCATTGTGACAATGAAATTATATGGATTGAATCTTGAAAGTTAATGGTGGATCTAAGTAGTGTAGGATATTTTGAGACTTTTTCATTCAGTGATAAAGTTGTTTTGAGTTAGTCTTGTAGCTAAGAGAAAATGAGTTTATATGAGACAGTGTGGTGGTTCCTTTTAGACAATTTTTTCTTTCATGGCTCCCCCTTGAGATTCAACCCTTGAAACTTCTAAAAGGTGGATGAATCTTAGAATATATCCATTGTACATAATTTCTATAGAGGTTAGGAGTCCATAGAAGTAGTGTTGCTATTTTAAATGTCAAGCCCTAGGCGAGCTAGGAATGTTTGGTTAGAGGTTTAACAATGAAAATCTAAAGAGTACATGTAGGGGATAAATGTACTATATGGAAAAAGTGTGGTTCTAGGTAGGTAATAATCATATCTTGAAATTTTATGAGGATTGAGGTCATACCAATCCATTTGAGTGGGTTTTAAACAAGTTTTGAGTCTAATCCTAGAAAATAGGTCTTTTAGCCCTATTAGACCTAGTTAGTAGAAACCTTGTGTATGGATAAATGAGGAGTCTAAAACCTAAAAAATCCTTTAGAATATCCAAAAGGGTTCTTGAATCTAGGATTATTTTTTCAAGTTTTTTGGGAACTTTTAACAACAAAGTGGAAAAAGTCATTGTCAAGGGCTAATTGGAATTAGGCCTAATAGGGCTTCCTAGAGACTAAGTCTTGAAATCGGTAGGAAAAAGGCTTGAAGATGCAATGTCCCTTAATTATCTGGTTGATCTTTTTGCTTCTACCTTCTACACCTTCACCTGATGATGAATATTCAACACAAATCCTTCCATATAATTATATTCCATTCCTTCACATAATCTCCTTGATGTGCCTTTATTTTTTTGATTTTAAATATATATCAGATTAAAATATTTGAATATATATTTCTTCCATGTATTCTTCACTTCTCTTCATTCTGATGGCTTCCTATTTTGTAAATAAAATAGTTCTCATTTATATCCCACTCATTTGAAGATGTGACTTTTCAAAATGGAAAGTCATATCTCTAAAAATAGGTTACACCTCCTTTTGAGTTTTAACAAATCACTATTTAGTAGCATCTTTCCTAATCCCACATCCTTTAATATTATGCTCTTTTGACATGGCATAACTTAATAAATAAAATATGGTAACTACTAAACTTGGTTTGTGTTCTTAATATTATCGTTTCCTTATAATATCATTGCTTAATATCCGAGATAGACATCTGACGGGTTCTCATCAACTATGTTAGTTTTCCATCCTTTTAGGATTATTGGTTTTCCTTGTTTTTAAACATTTTTGGCATATGTTATTATTAACTTTGATTATGGCTTTATTTTAAAATTAATAACTTCATTTTTTCTTCTTTCGTTGTTTAAATTCAGTCGCTGCTATCATTTTCAGTGGTTGTGCTCTAATATTTGCTGACTGCATTCATCGTAGCTGAGATTCTTTGCTGCCATTTTGTGAGATTCTTTGCTGCCATTTTGTTTAGGTTCATTGCATCCAATAGTTATCATTTCCATTGGCAGCCATAAATTCAAATAGATCACAAATTTTTTATTGTTATCTCAGTATGGTAGTTTCTCTTAAGTTGATAGTATGGGAGTTACTTTTCTAAACTTCTATGTTCTTCAAACTATAGGTATTCTTTAGCTCTCTTGTATTTGACTCTTCAATGTTCCTATCTCTCCACTTTGGGTTTATATGGTGTTTGATATTCATGTTATTATTCTATCTGTTGGCCTACCTACGTTGGTGTGGTATCTATCTGCTTTGCCCATAATTTCCTTTTGTTGCCAGTTTCTATCTAGACAGAGTCAATGGTAGATGTATTCTGAATGCTCGGTCTGCAGTTTCCTTGTTCTTGTGATTCAATGGAATTTTCTATAGCTTCCTTGCATGCACTGTATGTATCTTCTATATTTCTAGTTCTTTGATGTCGTCCATTGCTCTAACCCATGATTCTCTAGAAAATCTCCCTGTGGTTCCCCCTTTCCATCAATACTATTGCTCTCTTAATATATGTATGCAAGAGAATAGTCATGACTATTGCTCTTAATTGAATGTATTTATATCTTTATTTTAGTTTTCTATTTTTATTATTATATTGAAAGATTTATACAGATTTTATATATTTGTATAATTTTATTTATTCACTTATAAGATATTATATTGTTATATTAATATAATATAATATATTATGTTTGATTTTTATAATATTGATTAAATATATATTATATCATAATTTATATTTATCTATTAATATCTATATTATATATATATATGTATATTGAAGATTATTAATTATTATTAAATTCTATTTTAGAATTGGGGGACATTATAGTTTGCCCTTCCCAAAATTGCTTTTCCTCAAGCAATTCAATACTATCTTCTTATGATTTGAATCGACAATCCTACAATAACAAATTTTTAATTTGGGATTAGATAGTTGAGAATATAAATTTAAATATCAAAAGATTAGATTTTAAATTACTAAGATCAATTTGAAAAGAAAGAACTTATCTTGATGTAGTAAAATTCTCCTCTTGCTAAGAGTTGCTTTCTTTTTAGGATGAGTAAGCCTTTAGAGATGTAGAGTCTTTATCTTAATTCCTTTCTAAGAGTTCTAGCATTGATTAGAATGTCCTCTTAACTTCAACACTAATATAGAATGCCCTTGATCCAACCTTGACAAAATTTTCTTAATCTTAATGCTTGCTAAGAATGTTCATGATGCTCAATACTCCTTAAGAATGTCTTTACTTTTTGACACTCATTGAGAATGTCCCCAATTCTTGGCACTCACCAAGAAAAATATACTAGAATACATGGAAAAATAAAGTATACACTATATATATATGAAGACATGATGTAGACATGAAGTATACACATTGATGCATGAAAAAATTATGCAGACACGAAGCATACACATGTTAGACCTGCTTCAGATGTTAGTAATTTAAAAACCATGATAAGAATATATTCAATCTTGTAAGCCATTAACTTATAAGATCCTAATTCCCAACTTAAGCCCTTCTTAAGGAGAGGTCGTGATCAAATGCTTAGCTCCCGAGAGAGTGCTTCCTAGGGCTCTAATTAATAGAACAACTCTCCACTAAGCACCATCTTCTCACGATGCCTCTCTTTAAGACCTTATGGATACCCACTCTAGGTGTATCCATCCTTACATTTGCATATGATTTCCTTAATAGTATGTATTGTCCTTCAGAGAAAAATTGATTCCCTGCCTCACTTTCTTAAGAATATTCAATTATAGAATATCTTGTAAAGTCATTCAAAGAGGTTCGCTCTTTGCCTCAATTCCATACGAGGAATTATAACATTCAATTTAGAATGTCATTCCTTTAATATTTGTTTTCAATTATATGAACTCATTGCCAATCTAAATGATGATCATCTATAGTCATGTCGTGAATGCTCTCCATACATATTTCTGTCCACTAAAATAAATGGTTACTTGATCATTTTTTAAGATTCACCCTATAGGATGGCAAGATCATGCTCTAATACCACGGTAATGTCCCTTAATTATATGGTTGATCTTTTTGCTTCTACCTTCTGCACCTTCACCTGATGATGAATATTCAACACAAATCCTTCCATATTATTATATTCCATTCCTTCACATAATCTCCTCAATGTGCCTTTTTTTTTTTCTGATTTTAAATATATATCAGATTAAAATATTTGAATATATATATTTCTTCCATTTATTCTTCACTTCTCTACATTTTTCTGACTTCCTATTTTGTAAATAAAACACTTCTCATTTATATCCCACTCATTTAAAAATGTGACTTTTCAAAATGGAAAGTCATATCTCTAAAAATAGGTTACACCACCTTTTGAGTTTTAACAAATCACTACTTAGTAGCATCTTTCCTAATCCTATATCCTTTAATATTATGCTCTTTGGACATGGCATAACTTAATAAATAAAATATGGTAACTACTAAACTTGGTTTGTGTTCTTAATATTATTTTTATCCTTGTAATATCACTGCTTAATAGTTGACATAGACATATGACAGGTTCTCATCAACTATGTTAGTTTTCCATCCTTTTAGGATTATTAGCCTGCCTTGTTTTTAAACACTATCAGCATCTATTATTATTAACTTTGATGATGGCTTTATATTAGAATTGATAACTTTATGTTTTCTTCTTTCGTTGTTTAAACCCAATCGCTGCTATCATTCTCAATGGTTGTGCTCTAATATTTGCTGACTATATTCATCGTAGCTAAGATTCTTTACTGTCATTTTGTGGGCCATTATCCTTTGTTTAGGTTCATTGCATCCAATAGTTATCATTTCCATTGGAAGCCATAAATTCAAATAGATCAAAAAATTGTTATCGTTATCTCCATATGGTTGTTGCTCTTAAGTTGATAGTATGGGAGTTACTGTTCTAAACTTCTATGTTCTTCAAACTGTAGGTATTTTTTAACTCTCTCATATTCAACTCTTCAATGTTCCTATCTCTCCACTTTGGATCTGTACAATGTTTGATATTCACATTATTATTTTGTGTATTGGCCTGCCTACGTTGGTGTGGTATCTATCTGCTTTGCCCATATTTTCCTTTCCTTGCCAGCTTCTATTTGGAAAAAGTCAATTGTAGATGTATTCTGAATGCTCGATCTGTAGTTTCCTTGTTCTTGTGATTCAATGGAATTTGCTCTAGCTTCCTTGCATGCAGTGTATGTATCTTCTATATTTCTAGTTCTTTGATGATATCCATTGCTCTGACCCGTGATTCTCTAGAAAATCTCCCCATTGTTCCTCTCTTCCATCAATACGATTGCTCTCTTAATATATGCATGCAAGAGAATAGTCATGACTATTGATCTTAATTGGATGTATTTATATCTTTATTTTAGTTTTCTATTTTTATTATTATGTTGAAAGATTTATACAATTTCATTTATTCATTTATAAGATATTATATTGTTATTATTAATATAATATAATATATTATGTTTGATTGTTATAATATTGATTAAATATATATTATATCATAATTTATATTTGTCTATTAATATATATATATATATATATATATATATATATATATATATATATATATATATATATATATATATATATATATATATATATATATATATATATATATATATATATATATATATATATGTATGTATGTTCAAGATTATTAATTATTATTAAATTCTATTTTAGAAATGGGAGACATTACAAAAGACCCTTCTAAATTGATACAAATGCAAGAAAATGGAACATTTCCAAGTTTTATGGCACCATTGCAATGGAATTCATGTTTTGGTGAGGAGTTGGCACCTAGAGCTTTCTAAGTGTAGGATAAGGCAATGAAGAATTGAATGGTGATTTTCCTTCAAGGTGAAGCAGAAGGAGTGAAACTCTTAGTGAAGAGTTTGGGTAAAGTCTTGGTTAATCAAATAATCCATTTAGGTCTTAGAGGAGATAAGATCTTGGAGAAGACAAGCTAGGTCTTCTTGGGAGTTGTGCAAGAAAACCTTGGAACACATACACCAAGTCTTTGATTAGTTGTATTTTAGATGCTTTCCAATTGCTTGTATAGAATTGGGGTGATTATTGAGATTTGTCTTTAGGTACTTTCTAGTTTCTTGTAAAGGATTGAGGTAAATATTGTATTTTTATCTATAGGTGCTTTCCAGTCACTTGTAAAGGGCTGAGGTGAAAATTGTGATTCTATGTTTTGTACTTTTATGAGCCTAGGATAGGTAATCTATGTGTACATTGGGAAGTGGCTTGAAATGGAGTCCGAAGCCTAGAGTGGCTGCCTAGGTAACCCACTGTAAGTTTTTTTAATAAGTGATAACATTTCACTAAATGGGTTTTTAAATGAATTAATAAGAGTCATTTTTTTCCCTTGCCCATGCTTTGAGTGCTACTACATGCTAGGATGGGAGTCTAGAGGATGCTTGGTTGCAACCTTGCTTTGTTAGTATGCCTTATTTATATGAAAGGATATTGGTGTTTCATAGAGACACTAGGGGGTAGGAGTCTAGAGAGGCTACCAGGGTAACCTTAGAGTTGGCTCATAGAATGACACTTTCCCACTTACATAGTAGATTTCTTACGTGTCATTGTTGCCTCTGGGATTAAATGATACTTGTGTCTTGGTACCCTTTGAGATAGTTATCTTTTAGGTATTTCCTTGACCTAACTATTGGTTATGACTTGTGGTATTATTATCCTATTTGGGACTTGAGACTATCTCCTCAATGTGGTGGGAGTGGACCATATAGGTTCCACAAGGTCAGGTGGTAGTGCATTTCTCTTATACCATTGAGATCCAATAGCTGGATGTCATTGTTGGATGTGTTTGTGCAGATGTTCCCTTCTATCTAATCTTGTATTTCTATTGGATGATTATACTCTATTGTATTGTATTTGATTTCAAAGATCTTATGAGATGATGTATTTATCTTATGATGTATATTCTTTGAGCTTTTTATACCTTGTGATATGTATAGTGGATGATTATGCATTCTAATTATGCCAAGTGGCATTCTATGTAATTTGTATATTATTGGATTCATACTTGCAATAATTCAAGATGTGGTTTTGTTATGTATTAGAATTTAGTATTTAACTTAAACTTAAATGTGATTCAACATCATGGGAACATTAAGAGATGTAATCTGTTTTACGATGGTTGTTATGTATGTAAGTTAATGCTTCTACTATATTTTATCTCTTTTTGTTATTATCTTAAAAAAAAAATGTTTGACTAACTTATTGAAACTTTAGGTTAATTTCTTTTGGGTTCCTTGTGGGGCATTACACATTTAGAGTATGATGCTTCCCCAATGGATATTATGTAGAGAAAATGCACTAGTCATATGGACACAAACATTTCAGTCGCAGAGTATATGATGGAGTTATTGACTGAGCTTCAGATAGAATTTCACATCTTAAAGGTATTGCAAGATAATTGGGATAAGACCGTGTCTTTATATATATATATATATATATATATTGAAAAATCAAAATAAATCAATTTTTATCAAGCTATAGAGTTTCAGTCAAAATCGAGTTGCAGAACTAAGTATATGGAAAGGGGGATTTTTGACTAAAGTTTTCTTTTGAATTGAAGAAAATAATTGAGCATTAAGGGGAGATTGTGTACCCTATGTCAAGACATATTGTCAATTAGTGCCAAAACACTTAGTCATCATGGGAAGTCAGTTATTATTTCAACCAAGCTTTCCCTCAAGTAGAAACATAAGTATAACCCAAGCTACCAAGTAGATGAGTGGTTAACCAAGCTCCAATATGAACCAAGTTAGCAGTGTCAACCAAGCTCTAGTGTAAACTGAGTAGCTGAGTACTCCTAGTTTTTGAATGTGAATCGAGTAGGAAAAAGTAGTTGAAATTGAGACATCAACATTTTCTGAGTGATCAATATGAACCAAACATCTAATGCCAACCGAGTAGACAGAGTTGTCCAAGTATCTGCATATCACCCAAGTAAGCTATTGGACCCGTGTATCAACATTGAGCTGACTTGGTAATTTTTTTTGAAACTATTGTAGCTAACCTAATGCAAGTTACTATTTGGATCAGTATATATGGAAGAAATATTGTTTCATCCAGATCATCATGGAAATATATTATTCATTATCATAAGTGAATATGGATAATGGAAGAGTAGATTGATTAGGAGGCTACCAAGTAGTATAAAGGAAAAGAAGAGACTCATCTATCATAGTTAGGTGATCATTATATTATTCAAAGGATCTTCATCAACAAACATGGTTGCAAAGTAGAGATCAACCTTCTGATTCATCCTAACAATTGTATCAGTCTCAAATTCTCTAACCAGGTGGACCTAATAGTCCTTGTAGAATATCTTAACCGAGTGCATAATTAATTGTATTGTATAAATTCTTTCACAAGATGGACCTAGCATTCCTACTTACTCTTAATCAAGTAGATCACTAGAAGTGATAAATTGTAAGCCCTAATAGTCCAACTTTATTACTGCAGTAGTGAAGCATTGTGGGTGTCATTCCCATACGAGTTTTACAATCTCCTTGGGGGGTTTATGGGTTACCAAATATTGTGTCAAAGCATTATGGTGTTTTTTATCTTATTGCTTTATGTTCCATGAATGCAAGTAGATTAGATAATATAATAAAGTGGGATTGAGAGAAATAATTTTAAAGTGGTTCCTAATTCACCCCCCCAGTCACTTAGACATCATTACATTTCCAACAACTGGTGTTAGTGAAAGGTTCTCTTTTCAGATGTTTAGCTACTTAAGAGTAATGATTAGAGGCAATGGAAGTGTACAAACTAGAGAAAGTGATTGAGAATGAAAAGATGGATCTACATGTGGCCATGGAACAAATCAAGAAATTGAAGGATCAACTCTCACAATCCCTAAAAAGAAGGAAATAGTTAGTAGTAAAGATGGATGACAATATATACATAGAAGAAGATAAACTATTACTTGGCACAAGACTAGAAGAAAAGGACAATGAGATCCATCAGCTATCACTACATTAGGCAGATATAATAAATCAGCTTAATGGTGCAAATCAAGAAGTCATCAATTTGAGGACAAAAAATGATGGACTCAAGAATGATCTTACAGAAGAAAAGGAAATCAATGAAAGAATGATGAGATCAAAAGAAAGCATGAATCAGCTGACTAAACTATCTTAGAAATGACACAAAGAAAAACTTTGATGGCTTCATTCACACTACTTTTTCCTACTAGATTCCCATTCTAAAACTAGGAGTACTCAACTACTCAATTTACACTAGAGCTTGATTGAAGCTAGTAACTTGGTTCATAACTTCATATTAGAGCTCGGTTAAGCCCTCATCTTCTTGGTAGCTTGGGCTCTACTGATGCTTGCTGCCTAAGGAAAAGCTCGATCATAGTACTAACTAACTTCCCATGATGACTAAGTGTTTTTGCACTAATTGACAATATATCTTGCCATAGGGTCAAAAATCTCCCCCTTTGAAATTAGTGAAAAATAAATTTATCATGCTTAATTATTTTCTTCAATTCAAAAGAAAACTTTAGTCAAAACTCCCTCTTTCCATATACTTGGTTCTGTAACTTAGTTTTGACTAAAACTTTGTAGCTCGGTAAAAACTAATTACTGCAACTAAGATTTCCCTCAGGTAGAAAGCATCAATAGAGCCCAAGCTAAAAAGAAGATGAGTGGTTGACTGAGCTCCAATATGAATTGAGTTAGTAGTGTCAACCAAGCTCTAGTGTAAACTAAGTAGACAAGAACTCCTAGTTTCTAAATGAGAATCGAGTAGGCAAAATCAATGTGAACTGAGCCATCAAATTTTTCCATCTGATCAATGTGAACCAAGCATCCAATGTCAACCAAGTACATAAAGCTGCTCGAGTATCAATATATCACCCAAGTAAGCTATTAGACCCGTGTATCAGTATTGAGCCAACTTGGTAATTATTTGTGAAACTATTATAGCTAACACCTAATGCAGGTTAATATTTGGATTAGTATATATGGAATAAATATTGTTTCATTCAAATCATCAAATAAATATATTATTTATTATCATAAGAAAATATGGGTAATGGATGAGTAGATTGATTAGGAGGCTACCGAGAAGTATAAAGGAAAAGTAGAGATTCATTTATCATAGTCAGGTGATAATTATATTATTCAAAGGATCTTCATTAACAAACATAGTTGCAAAGTAGAGATCAACCTACTAATTCATCCTAAAATGTGTATCAAACTCAAATCCTCTTACCAAGTAGACCTAATATTTCTTGCAGAATCTCTTAACCAGGTGCATACTTCATTGTATTGTATAAATCCTTTCATTAGGTGGACCTAGTAGTCCTACTTACTCTTAACTAAGTAGATCACCATAAGTGATCAATTGTAAGCCCTAATAGGCCAAATTTATTACTGTAGTAGTGAAGCATTGTGGGTGTCATTTCCATCCTAGTTTTACCTTCTCTTTGGAGGGCTTCTAGGTTACCAAATATTGTGTCAAAGTGTTATGGTGTTGTTTCTTTTATTGCCTTATGTGTCATGCATGCAAGTAGATTAGATAATCTAATAAAGTGGGATTAAGAGAAATAAGTTTTAAGTGGTTCTGATTCACACACCCCCCCCCCCCCCAATCACTCGGTCATCATTATATTTCCAACAAATGGTATTAGAGAAAGGTTCTCTTGTTAGAAGTTTATCAACTTGAGAGTAAAGATTAGAGGAAATAAAAGTGTACAAACTAGAGAAAACCATTGGGAATGAAAAGCTAGATCTACATGTGGCCATGGAACAAATTAAGAAACTTAAGGATCAACTCTCTCAATCCCTGAAAATGATGAAAAGAGTTAGTAGTTGAAATGAATGAAAATCTATACACAAAAGAAAGAATATAAGATATTTGTAGAGAAAGAAGTTTAGAAGAAGAAGAAGCAACTATAGAAGATCTGCTTGGAAGGAACCTCATTCAACAAGAAGAAGTCAAGAAATATAAAAGAGAATAGGAGATACATTCTGTCAGGATATGTGAAGTCATGTAACAAAGAAAAAAGATGAGAACGATAAAAAGATGACAAAAGAAGATAAAAGATTACTCAACACAAGACTAGAAGAAAAGGACGATGAGATCCATCAGCTATCACTACATTAGGAAAATATGATAAATCAACTTAATGGTGCAAATCAAGAAGTCATCAATTTGAGGAAAAAAAATGATAGATTCAAGAATGATCTTAGAGAAGAAAAGGAAGCCAATGAAAGAATGATAAGATCACAAGAAAGCACGAATTAGTTGACTGAACTACCTCAAAAAAGACACAAAGGAAAAATACGATTGGCTTACATTGAATAAGGAGAATCATCATAGAAAGGAGCTCAAAAGAACAAAAGGCCTACATATAGCCACTTTAGAAAGATAGGAAAATCATCAAATGAATGCTGGAGTAATGGAAAGTCAAAGTTCAATGGAAATTTCTATAGTTGCAATAAGTCTAGACACAGAGAAAGTGAATGTAAAGATAAACGAAAGTTTGAAGGAAAGTGCTCGACATGTAACAAGAATGGTCATAAATCCTCTGAGTGTAGAATAAAGCAATGGAACATTGGACCAAGATCAAAAGCATTTATCAGTTGGGATTACAACACATGGTACATATATTATCTATATGGAGAATACAGATACATTGGAGAAAATTGTGTAAGGACCCACTTCAAGAAAATGAATCCTACCAAAAGATGCTATGTATGCAAATAACTCAGTCATTTGGAAAGAAACTACATTAACTGAGAAACTAAAAATACTAATGAAGAAAATAAAGGCAAGACAAAGTTTGATGGGATCAAAACTTAAAGGAATCAACAATGGATAAGGAAATCTCTAGAAAGCTCAAGTCAAAAATTTGACGTTGTTGACACCCAAGTCAATGAGTTGGGTGATACAACTACCTCCAAGTAAACATACAAGGAGACCAGTGGAGCTATGAATGAAATATAAGATCCTACATCAGTTCTAGAAAAATAAGCAAGCAAGTCCAAATCAACATATTAGATGTAGTAGGAAAAATGAGAGAATCATGTTTTAATTGAGTCAAATTTCTATTTCAATTGTGTTATTAGGCTATAATCGAGCAAAGTTAGGTTGTATGACTTAACCAAATCATATTACTTAACTAAGAGAAGTTGGGTTGGCAACTAGTTCTAACTGAGTTTCTTGACAGAAAAATACTTGTCGAGTTCAACATTCATCAAATAAGTTGTTTCACCTAACTTAGTATGGAACATTTATGAGGCCCTAAAAGTTGAAATTTTTACAAAAAGTGAATTGAAGGTTTATTTTTTCATTGCAAATTCAGAGAGAAAATTGTGTTGAGCATTCTTCAAGCCCCCAAGCAATCTAAGAAAGAATTTTTTGTTGAGAAAAGTTGCAAGAAAGTTATCTTAATAACCAAGCATTATGGAAGCTTCATCATGTACAGAGATAAGGAAGGGATTTTAAATGTTGGTTAAGAATGTAATTTGTGAAGCACCTAAATTAAAATTGTACCCTGCAATTGCTGAGGGGAAGGATCCCAAAGGAGCACACTTGATCATCCCTCTGAAGTTACTTCTAATTCAAGATGCAAGTAATTTTTACCATTGTTCTATTCAAGAATTAGGTAATTTTGAGCTAGATTAGGCATAAAATGCATTGTGTGAGAGTGGAGCTTTGAAACTTGAACACAAGGATTTGGAAGTCAAGGGTTTGACTCACATCCTTTGTCTATCGAGGAATTTTCAAATAAAATGGGTTAGGAATATATTGACCAGAGTCTATGACATAAAATTATAGTATGAGCAACTAGTCAAGATTACCAAGAAGATGATTCATTGAGTTACTGGTAATCTAATGTTGGAAAAGTCAAAGGCAACCAAAACCCTAGCTCAAGGAGAATTGGCTAAGAAAACCCTAGCTAAATGGGATGATAGAGGCATGAAGTTGAATAATGTTACTAATATGGAACTCAAACTTGTAATTCATGTCATATCCCACAAGATCTATAGTTCCGATAGAGCTAATATCATTCCTTGTGAGGTGGTTAACCTAGCATACAAAGTTGAAAGAACAACTTATCCTTTCATCTTGGTAAGTTGTAGCTTATTTAGTTGTGTAAGAACATGGAGATCATTTGACCATCCAAGAACAATACATGTAATTTTGGACTACTTCTAATATGCTTATTTTTCTATGTGCAAAAATTCTTTACATCCAAGGGGAATATTGTATGGAGCAAGAACAAACCTGTGTTATACTAGATCAATGATTTCATTAGTGAAAAGGGTGAGATTTTTATGGCCTCATGGATGCATATTTTTGTTAGAAATGTTTACAATAACTTTGTGGGGGGGGGGGGTAAATTAGTTACTCAAGGTCTTATTTACCACTTGAACAATTAAATATTAAACACTTCATTGTTTTGCTTATCCTGCAGTTGTTCGGTCTCTACTATAAATTGTCAATGACATAACTTGTATTGCATAATAGAAAAATTATCAAATGTAAACATTCATAAAAAATTCATCATAGTTTGACACTATAATTTTACATGGAAATCCAATTTGGGAAAAACCACTAGCAAACATGTCACTCTTTTTCACTCTTTCAAATTGAGCTTTGTTAGGAGCCAACCTTGTTAAAAGTTACAAAACAAATTGTTAAATGTGACCTAGTTAGAGGATTTAATCACCCTTGTAAGAGGAATTTGATCATTCCATTTATAATATCACCCAATTAAAGGATTTACACAGATTTTTAAGTCTTCAAATGATTGTTAGGTCAACCTCTGTTAAAAGGATTTCAATATAAGCTATTTACCATGATAAGAAAGAAAATATTAGGTTTTATCTATGTGATTACAACTCAATTTTTTTGGTTCAAACCTTTGTTTGGTCCTTATGTTGGTTTACTGATAAGACTTTCACTGTCATTTCTGATATTGATCTACTTGGTCACCCTTCAAGAAATCAATCCACTCTTCTCATCAACAATTAAGCCTTCTGCTCTAATGTTCTTATCAACAACATCATATCTACAAGCTTTCTCCTCTATATTTTCATTCACACACTTGTGTGCTTTTGACTAACCTCGCTTTGTATGCCTCTCTACATAAAAACTCACTCATACACACACGGGCTAGGCTCAACTTGGATAGACTAGACATGGCTAGACATGTCACCAAATGATCAATTTTGTATCCCTTTAAATAGGAAACTTTTTATTTACCATTTTATAAATCCACTATAGATCTTAGGGTTTATGATCAGATCCATCTTGATTCAATGTATTTGTTCATCTTCTTGATCATAATCTACAAACTTCTCTAAAAATTGTTTGTTAGGTCTTTACCTAATCACCTCCTTGAATTTAATGATCCAACTCATAAATGTTATCTTCAACACATTTTACATCTCCCAATAAATCAACTAAGTTGGCTTGATCTTATGATCTCCTTTAATTTTGATCTCTTACTGTCACTTGAGAATCTCTACTGACACTCGGTCAACACTGAAATACTTAGTCGCTATAAACATCAACTAACTTTCTTGGTCGATGCTAATGCTTTGTCAACACTATATTTTCTTGTCACTAACTATAGCTCAGATGACACTAGCATTAATCAATGCTCCTTAGTATTTTACTCTTTTTCTCGGCTTAGATTACCTTTCTTGACTTAAACAATTACTTTTCTTTATCAAAGTCTAATCAAATGTCTATTGTAGCTATCTTTTCATAACTTCAACCTTTCCTCTAGGTGCTATAGTTATGAGTAACTTCTCAAATCCTCTTCATCAATCAAATAAATATGACATTTAGATTAGGTAGCAATATGTCTCATCTATAAATTTGACATCAATGACAAAAAAAAATTTGTTTCAATTGTAATTTTTCAACAATCTCCCTCTTTGGCATTGATGACAACATTTCAAACATCTAAATACTAGTAGTAGCTAGGTTATCATACAATCCAAAAGATTTCACTGCCATTAGTGACCAATATCCTTAGTTTCATTATGATTCTCATCCATGCAATTTCTGAAAACTCCCTCTATCATCATTCTATATTTTTAAATTGCATTAACATGATTCTCTCCCTTTGAGGTGTATCTTACCTCCTTTCTTAGTAATCTCTCCATTTTAATTCTCTTAGTAATCTCTCCCTCTTTGACAACAATGCTAAAGATGTGTAGCTCTTTTAGCTTCAAAAATCTTCATACATCTAACTTATGTAGATTTTGCATGTCTAACTAATACTTGTCATCTATCTATGACTAATATTTTTATGTTGTACTGAAGTATTCTACCTTAGGCATGTAGCAAAGTAGAGCAGTATTGCACTACTGTGTAGAGTGTCTTGATTAGAACATGTGACACAATGCATCTTGTCTACTTAAGTAGCTTTATTTAGGGGAATCACCCCAATTTTACCTCTAAGATATTCATGAGCATCTTTGGGCAATGGTTTTGTGAATATGTGAGCAATTTGTTCCTTTGTATTAACATATTCTAGCTTCACTTCTTTTTCTTGGACTAAATCTCTCAAGTAATGATACTTGATAGCAATGTGCTTTGTCTTAATGTGCATCACTAGATTCATTCAAATGTTGATAGAACTTGTGTTATCACAATAGATAACTACTAGATATGTAATTTCTTCTTTCATACCTTTCAAAAATTTCTTAATCCACACTATGTTTGAACAATTCACTACAACTGCCACATACGCGACTTCGACTATTGATTGGGAAATACAATTATGCTTATTACTTGTCCATGACACCAATATTTCCCTAGAAAGAATGCACCTCCACTAGTGCTTTTTCTATCATCAATATTTCCAGCCTAATCTGAGTAAATCTATCGCTTCTCTTGTAATACAATCCACAGTCTTCTATACCTTTTAGCTATCTCAATATCCTTTTTACAACCACAATGTGATTCTCTTTAGGATTTTTTGAAAATCTAGCAACTATCCCAACTACCAAAGAAATATCTAGCCTATTGTGAACAAAATATTGCAATTTTCCTATCATGGATCTGTATAGGGTCTAGTTCACATAAGTAGAATCATCAGTCTTAGATAGCTTATGTCCTATAGACATAGGTGTACTCACTGGAATTGAATCTTCTATACCGAAAATCTTTAATATTTCTTTGATGTATCTGGATTGTGAAATGAAAATAACAAACTTTATTTGACATACTTGTAATCCAACAAAGAATTTGATCTCATTAAACATATACATTTCAAATTCCTTTTTCATTTCATCATAAAACGATTTACATAATGCTTCCCTTCCTCCAACTATGACATCATCAAAAACTATCTCAGATAACAATACTTCATTGTTCTTACCATTCTTCAAATATAAGTTGTTATCATTTGTCCTTTCAAAACCAATTTTCACTAAGTAGTTATGTGGTCTTTCATACCATGCTCTTGGGGCTTGCTTTGTTCAGTTTATATACCATGTTACTTTTGTCTAGATATAAAAATCCTTCATGCTATTCAATTTATACTTCTTCCTCTAGTATACCATTTAAAAATGTAGACTTCACATCCATTTTATATACCTTGAAATTCTTGTAAGTTGAGTATGCATGAAGAGTTATGATTCCTTCAAGTCTAGCCATAGGAGAAAAGTTTCTTCAGAATCAACTCCTTCTTCTTATGCATAACCCTTGCATACCAATCTTTCCTTGTTTCTTGTTACTTCACCATTTTCATTTAGCTTTTTCCTAAAAAACCACTTTGTCCCAATGAGATTTTTATCTTTAGGTCTTGGTACTAAATTCCAAGTATTGTTCTTCTCAATCTGGTCAATGTCTTCATTCATTGCGTGTATCCAATCTTCATTTTCTAAAGCATCCTTTATTGACTTGGGCTCAAACTCACAAAGTAAGCATGTATTGTCTTTGAGTCTTCTTGATGCAATGGAGTCTAGTGGGACTGATCAAAAGGTGATCAATTGGTCCAAAAACCCTCTTCTGAAGTCCTTCAACCAAATCTCTTGGTAAAGTTGATCAAATGTTCAAGTATGAATCACAAGTTCTACAAGGATGTGTAAGGCCCACTCTAATACCCAATCATGGATCTGATGAAAGGAGCATGAATAGGAGTCAACTAGGTTATGTATGACATTATATTACTAATAACGATTATGAGATAATATTAGAGACTAATGTAGATTTGGGTTATTATAAGAGTAATATTGATCAATAATACTAGATCACGTGAAAATAAGACTCAACATGTTCAAGCTGAGAACCTAGTCATGAGATTTAAGGTTTGATTTACTAGAAAATTAGGGGAGATGAATTAACATTCACTCTTGTAAGGAATAGCAATGAATATAAATCATATTATAAAAAAAATAACGATTTCACTCAAAGATTGGTTTTAAGATATGATGACCTAGTTTGGAAACATTCAATGGCATGAGAAATTAACCCTAGGGACACACACACCTCATAACGAGATAAAATGACAATTTTAGAAGTATTACTTGGTCAGTTGATTTGAAAAGATACTAGTGAACAGGGTATGTGTAAGATCATGGTCAACCAAACTATGGGCTTAAGTGGCAGTGAAAAACCAACAAATCAAGGTTATGTCAACTTGACACATAATTTTAAAGTGGTTATGTACTTTATATCAAAAAGTTGTAAGAAAATAATTTGTAGAAAATTGAATGTAGTTTCTAAACTACTAGGCCTTATCAGGAGGAAAAAATAATTGATTGGTCAAAAGTTTGAATTTCAATGTAGTACTACGAAAATTTTAGGGAAAAAATAAAAAGTAGGTGTATGTCTGACCACCTTAATCAAAATCAAATGATAATATTTTTTTAATATAATTATAGATATGAAAAGTAGACTCATGCTCGGATGTGACACATATTTTTCAGTATTTTTATTCCAAATAAATAATTAAATATGAATTTTCTACCAAAACTTTTTCGAAAAAATAAAGTCTCGTGTTTGATCACCTTAACTAATAGAAAATTTTACCAATTTTTTTTTTCTTAGACTAGGCGAAGCATAGAATGTGACACAACTTTTAGATTTAAAAAATGTTATACCATTTGAAAGTTATAGCTATTTTTCAATTAGAATGTCAATCAACACTTTATAATAACCTTTATTGATAATTAACTAATAAATACTTATCGATCTCAGACTTTGACAAAAATTATACTGATAGAATCTCGAGAGCAATATTAAAAAACCCTTTTCATTTCATTCAATTTCGATCAAAATAACATTGTCAGACGGCTACCCGAAGTCTGAGTATCACTAAAATCATCTTCAAACACGTCTTTTGGGTTGACTGGGTAGGTTTGGTAAATACCAAGCCTAATCGGATATCCAATATGCTTCGGTAGAATTTGGGTGGGAAATTTCAAATCCCAACCCATTTTGGAGGGAAAATTGCGTTTAAAAGTTATAGCTTATGATTTATAAATTATTTCGATTATATTACTATGTAAAGACGTATTTTAATATATTATATATATATATATATATATATATATATATATATAATAACGTAATGTAAAGATATAACATATAATCTATTAATATATAATAATATATTATGTTAATCTTATTACAATCTATAAATATAATTTATATTATTATTATTTTTATTAAATATAATAACATAATATATATAATATGTATAATATATTATTTTATAAATATGTATAATAATATAATATATGTATAATAATGTAATATATTATATATAAATATATAATATGTATTATATATTATTATATTAATATGTATGTTATTAATATATACATAATAACGTAATATTTTTATTAAATATAATACCATAATACATATATATGTATGTATGTATGTCATTAATATATATGTATATTATTAGTTCATATGAGTCAAAGGCGGTCATAGGTCAACCATTGAGCCCCTTTGATGCATTAAATGATGACATATGTCCCTAGAGGTCCTAGGACCCCTAGCGACATATTACAATGGTTAATATACCCTATGACCCCTTTTGACCCATTAAATGACGACATATGTCCCTAGGGGTCCTAGGACCCTTAGGGACATATTAGAATGGTTAATATGGGTAAAAAGGGGGTTATAGGGTGACCTATGACCCCCTTTGACCCATGAACATATTACAATAGTTAATACGCGTCAAAGGGGGTCATAGGGTGACCTATGACTCCTTTTGACCCATTAAATGATGACATATGTCCCTAAAAGTCCTAGGACCCCTACAAACATATTAGAATGGTTAATATATGTGAAAGGGGGTCATAGGTTGACCTATGACCCCCCACGACCCATTAAATGATGAGATATGTCCCTAGGGGTCCTAGGACCCATAGGGACATATTAGAATGGTATATATGGGTAACCCAATAAATGACGAGATATGTCCCTAGGGGTCCTAAGACCCCTAAGGACATATTATAATGGTCAATATGTGTGAAAATGTCTCATAGGTTGATCTATGAACCCCCATGACCCATTAAATGACGAGATATGTCCCTAGGGGTCTTAGGACCCCTAGGGACATATTAGAATGGTTAATATGGGTCAAAGGGGTTCATAGGTTTACCTATGACCCCCATGACCCGTTAAATGATGAGATATGTCCCTAGGGGTTCGAGGAACCCTAGAGACATAATAGAATGGTTAATATGGGTCAAAGGGGGTAATAGGTTGACCTATGACCCCCTTTGACCTATTAAATGACAACATATGTCCCTAGCGGTCTAAGGACCCTTAGGGACATATTATAATACTTAATATGTGTGAAAGGGGGTCCTAGGGTGACATATGACCCCCCACGACCCATTAAATGATGATATATGTCCCTAGGGGTCTTAGGATTCCTAGGGACATATTAGAATGGTTAATATGTGTGAAAGGGGGTCATAGGTTGATCTATGAACCTCCACGACCCATTAAATGATAAAATATGTCCCTAGTGATCCTAGGACCCCTAGGGACATATTAGAATGGTTAATATGGGTCAAAGAGGTTCATAGGTTGACCTATGACCCCCCATGACCCGTTAAATGAAAAGATATTAGAATAGTTAATATGAGTCAAAGGGGGTCATATGTTGACTTATGACCCCCTTTGACCTATTAAATGATGACATATATTCCTAGGGGTCCGACATATTAGAATGGTTAATATGTGTGAAAGGGGGTCATAGGTCACGACCAATTAAATGATGAGATATGTCCCTAGGGGTCCTAGGACCCCTAGGGACATATTAGAATCATTCATATGAGTCAAAGGAGGTCATAGGGTGACCTATGACCCCCTTTGACCCATTAAATGACGAAATATGTCCCTAGGGGTCCTAAGACCCTTAGGGACATATTATAATCGTTAATATGTGTGAAAGGGGGTCATAGGTCCTTTGACCCATTAAATGATGACATATGTCCCTAGGGGTCCTAGTACCTCTAGGGACATATTAGAATGGTTAATATGGGTCGAAGGTGGTCATAGAATAATCTATGATCCCTTTTAATCCATTAAATGATCACATATGTCCCTAGGGGTCCTAGGGACATATTAGAATGGTTAATATGGGTCAAAGGGGGTCATAGGGTTACCTATGACACCTTTTGACCCATTAAATGATGACATATGTCCCTAGGGGTCCTAAGACCCCTAGGGACATATTAGAATGGTTAATATGGGTCAAAAGGGGTCATAAGTTGACCTATGGTCCCCTTCGACCCATTAAATTATGACATATGTCCCTAGAGGTCCTAGGACCCTTAGGGATATATTAGAATAGTTAATATGGGTCAAAAAGAGTCATAGGGTGACATATGACCCCTTTGACCTATTAAATGACAACATATGTCCCTAGGGGTCCTAGGACCCCTAGGGACATATTAGAATTGTTAATATGGGTCAAAGGGAGTCATAGGGTAACCTATGACTCCCTTTGATCTATGAAATGACAACATATTTTTTTAGGGGTCCTAAGACCCCTAGGAACATATTAGAATAGTTAAAATGGGTCAAAGGGGGTCTAGGTTGATCTATAACCTCTTATGGCCCATTAAATGATGACATATGTCCCTAGGACCCTTAGGGACATATTAGAATGGTTAATATGGGTCAAAGGGGGTCATAGCTTGATCTACAACTCGCTTTGACCCATTAAATGATGACATATGTCCCTAGGGGTCCTAGGACCCTTAACGATATATTACAATGGTTAATATGTGTGAAAGGGGGTCATAGGTTGACTTATGACCTCCCATGACTCATTAAATGACGAGATATGTCTCTAACCCGTCCTCGAACCCTTAGAGACATATTAGAATGATTAATATGGGTCAAAAGAGATCATAAGATGACCTATGACACCCTTTCACCTATTAAATGTCAACATATGTCCTTAAGTGTCCTAGGACCCCTAGGTACATATTAGAATGGTTAATATGGGTCAAAGGGGGTCATAGGTTGACTTATGACCCTCCACGACCCATTAAATGATGACATATGTCCCTAGGGGTCTTATGACTCCTAGGGACATATTAGAATGGTTGATATGGGTCAAAGAGGGTGATAGGTTGACCTACGACCCGCTTTGACCCATTAAATGATGACATATTTTTCTAGGGGTCTTAGGACCCCTAAGGACATATTAGAATGGTTAATATGGGTCAAAGGGGTTCATAGGGTGACCTATGACCCCTTTTGACCTATTAAATGATGACATATGTCCCTAGCAGTCCTAGGACCCATAGGGACATATTAGAATCGTTCATATGGTTCAAAGGGGGTCATAGGGTGACCTATGACCTCTTTTTACCCATGAAATGATGACATATATCTTTAGAGATACTAGGACCCCTAGGGACATATTAGAATGGTTAATATGGGTCAAAGGGAGTCATAAGTTGAACTATGACCCCCTTCGACCAATTAAATGATGACATATTTCTCTAGGGTTCCTAAGACATCTAGGGATATACCAGAATGGTTAATATGTGTCAAAGAGTCATAGGGTGACCTATGACCCCTTTTGACCCAATAAATGATGACATATGTCTCTAGGGGTCTTAAGAACCCTAGGGACATATTAGAATCATTCATATAGATCAAAGGGGGTCATAGGGTGACCTATGACAGCTTTTGACTCATGAAATTATGACATATGTCCCTATGGGTCCTAAGACCACTAAAAAAATATTAGAATGATTAATATGGGTCAAAGGGGGTCATAGGTTGACCTATGACCCCCCACGACCCATTAAATGATGACATATGTCCCTAGGGGTCCTAGGACACCTAGGGACATATTAGAATGGTTAATATGGATCAAAGGGGGTCATAGGTTAACCTATGACCCCTTTTGACCTGTTAAATGATGACATATGTCTTTAAGGGTCTTAGGACCGCTAGGGACATATTAAAATGGTTAATATGGGTCAAAGGGGGTGGTAGGGTGACCTATGACTCCTTTTGACCCATTAAAAGATGACATATGTCCCTAAAGGTCCCAAGACCCCTAGGGACATATTATAATTGTTCATATGGGTCAAAAGGGGTCATAAGTCACCCATTAAATGATGACATATGTCCTTAGGGGTCCTAGGACCCCTAATGACATATTAGAATGATTAATATGAGTCAAAAGGGGTCATAAATTGACCTATGACCCCTTTCAACCCATTAAATGATGACATATGTCCCTAAGAGTCCTAAGACTCCTGGGGACATATTAGAATTGTTAATATGGGTAAAAGGGGGTCATAGGGTGACCTATGACCCCCTTTGACCCATTAACTGACTACATATGTCCCAAGGGGTCCTAGGACCCCTAGGGACATATTAGAATCATTGACCCCTAGGGACATATGTCATCAATTAATGGGTCAAAGGGGGTCATAGGTCATCTTATGACCCCGTTTGACCCATCAAATGACAACATATGTCCCTAAGGGTCCTAGGACCCCTAGGGACATATTAGAATGGTTAATATGGGTCAAATGGGTTCATAGGTTGACCTATTACCTTCTACAACCCATTAAATGATGACTTAAGTCCCTAGGGGTCCTAGGACCTCTAGGGACATATTGAAATGGTTAATATGGGTAAAAAAGGGTCATAAGTTGGCCTATGACCCGCTTTGATCCATTCAATGATGACATATGTCCTTAGGGGTCCTAGGACCCCTAAGGACATATTAGAATGGTTAATATGTGTGAAAGGTGGTCGTAGGTTGACCTATGACTCCTCATGATCTATTAAATGACGAGATATGCCCCTAGCAGTCCTAAGACTCCTAAGGACACATTAGAATGGTTAATATGGGTCAAATGAGGTCATAGGGTGACCTATGACCCCCTTAGACCCATTAAATGATAACATATGTCTTTAGGGGTCCTAGAAATCTCTAAGGACATATTAGAATGGTTAATATGGGTCAAAGGGGTTCATACGTTGACCTATGACTCCCACGATCCATTAAATGATGACATCTATCCTTAGGGTTCCTAGGACCACTATGGATATATTAGAATGGTTAATATGGGTCAAAGGGGGTCATAGGTTGACCTACGACCCACTTTGACCCATTAAATGATGACATATGTCCCTATGTGTCCTAAGACCCCTAAAGGCATATTAGAATGGTTAATATGTGTGAAAGGGGGTCATAGGTCACCTTATGACCCTCTTTGACCCATGAAATGATGACATATGTCCCTATCGGTTCTAGGACCATTAAGGACATATCAGAATGGTTAATATGGGTCAAAGGGGGTCATAGGTTGACCTATAACCCCCACGACCCATTAAATGATGACATATGTCCCTAGGGGTCCTAGGACCCCTAGGGACATATTAGAATGGTTAATATGGGTCAAAGAGGGTCATAGGTTGACCAATGACCCCCTTTGTCCCATTAAATAACAACATATGTCCTTATGGGTCTTAGGACCCATAGGAACATATTAGAATGGTTAATATGAGTCACCTTATGATCCCCTTTGATCCATTAAATGATGAAATATGTTCTTAGGGGTCCTAGGATGCCTAGGGACATATTATAATTGTTCATATAGGTCAAAGGGGGTCATAGGTCACCCTATGACCTCCTTTGACCCATTAAATGATGACATATGTCCCTAGGGGTGTTAGGACTCCTAGGAACATATTAGATTGGTTAATATGGGTCAAAGGGGGTCATACATTGACCTATGACCCCCTTCGACCCATTAAATGATGACATATGTCCCTAAGGGTCCTAAGACCCTTAGGGACATATTAGAATGATTAATATATGTCAAAGGGGGTCATAGGGTGACTTATGACCCCCTTTGACCCATTAAATGATGACATATATCCCTAGGGGTCTTAGGACCCCTAGGGACATATTAGAATCATTTATATGGATCAAATGGTGTCATAGGGTGACTTATGACCCCATTTGACTCATGAAATGATGACATATGTCCCTAGGGGTCTTAGGACCCCTAGGGACATATTAGAATGTTTAATATGGGTTAAAGGGGGTCATAGGTTGACCTATGACCTCCCACAACCCATTAAATGATGACATGTGTTCCTAGGGGTCCTAGCACCCCTAAGGACATATTAGAATGGTTAATATGGGTCAAAAGGGTTCCTAGGTTGACCTACCACTTGCTTTGACCCATGAAATGACGACATATGTCCTTAGAGTTCTTAGAACCCCTAAGGACATATTAGAATGGTTGATATGTGTGAAAGAGGGTCATAGGTTGACTTATGACCCACCATGACCCATTAAATGATGAGATATGTCCCTAGCGGTCGTAAGACCCCTAAGGACATATTAGAATGGTTAATATGGGTCAAAAAGGGTCATAGGGTGACCTATGACCCCCTTTGACCCATTAAATGACAATATATGTCCCTAGTGGTCTTAGGAACCCTAAGGACATATAAAAATGGCTAATATGGGTCAAATTAGATCATAGGTTGACTTATGACCCTCCACGACCCATTAAACGATGATATATTTTCTTAGGGGTCCTTGGACCCCTAAGCACATATTAGAATGGTTAATATGGGTCCATTAAATGACGACATATGTCGCTAGGGGTCCTAGGACGCCAAAGGACATATTAGAATGATTAATATGTGTGAAAGGGGGTTATAAGTTAACCTATGACCCACCACAATCCATTAAATAATGAGATATGTCCCTAGCGGTCCTAAGACCCCTAAAGACATATTAGAATGGTTAATATGAGTCAAAAAGTGTCATAGGGTAACTTATGACCTCCCATGACACATAAAATGACGAGATATGTCCCTAGGGGTACCCCTAGGGACATATTAGAACGATTAATATATGTCAAAGGGGGTCATAGGGTGACCTATGACCCCCTTTGACCCATTAAATGATGACATATAAGGACATATTAGAATCGTCCATATGGGTCAAAAGGTGTCATAGGGTGACCTATGACCCCTTTCGACCTATGAAATGATGACATATGTCCCTAGGGGTCCTAAGACACCTAGGGACATATTAGAATGGTTAATATGGGTCAAAGTAGGTCATAAGTTGACCTATGACCCCCTTCGACCCATTAAAAGATGACATATGTCCCTAAGGGTCTTAAGGCCCCTAGGGACATAATAGAACGGTTAATATAGGTCAAAGGGGGTAATAGGGTGACCTAAGACCCTTTTTGACCCATTAAACGATGACATATGTCCCTAGGGGTCCTAGGACCCCTAGGGATATATTAGAATCGTTCATATGGGTCAAAGGGGGTCATAGGGTGACCTATGACCCCCTTTGACCCATGAAATTGTGACATATGTCCCTAGGGGTCTTAGAACCCTTAGAAACATAATAGAATAGTTAATATGGGTAAAAAGGGGTCATAGGTTGACCTATAACCCCCCACGACCCATTAAATGATGACATATGTCCTTAGGGGTCCTAGGACCCCTAGGGACATATTAGAACGTTAATATGGGTCAAAGGGGGTCATCGGTTGACCTATGACCCCCTTTGACCCATGAAATGACGACATATGTGCCTAAGGGTCCTAGGACCCCTAAGGACATATTAGAATGGTTAATATGGGTCAAAGGGGGTCATAGGGTGACCTATGACCCCCTTTGACCCATTAAATGATGACTATGTCCCTAGAGGTCTTAGGACCCCTAGAGACATATTAGAATCATTCATATGGGTCAAAGGGGGTCATAGGGTGACCTATGACCCTTTTTGACTTATTAATTGACAACATATGTCCCTAGGGGTCTTAGGACCCTTAGAGACATATTAGAATGGTTAATATGGGTCAAAGGGTGTCATAGGTTGACCTAGGACCCCCCACGACCCATTAAATGATGATATATGTTCCTAGCGGTCCTAAGACCCCTAGAGACATATTAGAATGGTTAATATTGGTCAAAAGGGGTCATAGGGTGGCCTATAACTCCCCATGGCCCATGAAATGACGAGATATGTCCCTAGGGGTCCTAGGACCCTTAGGGACATATTAGAATGGTTAATATGGGTGAAAGGGGATCATAGGGTGACCTATGACCCCCTTTGACCCATTAAATGATGACATATATCCCTAGGGGTCCTGGGACCCCTTGGGACATATTAGAATCGTTCATATGAGTCAAAGGAGGTCATAGGGTGACCTATGACTGCCTTAGACCCATGAAATGATGATATCTCCCTAGGGGTCCTAGGACTCCTAGGGACATAGTAGAATGGTTAATATGGGTGAAAGGGGGTCATAAATTGACCTATGACCCTTTTTGACCCAATAAATGACGATATATGTCCTTAGTGGTCCTAAGACTCTTAGAGACATATTAGAATGGTTAATATGGGTTAAAGGGGGTCATAGGGTGACCTATGACCCCCTTTGACCCATTAAATGATGACATATGTCTGTAGGGGTCTTAGGACCCCTAAGGACATATTAGAATCGTTCATATGAGTCAAAGGGGGTCATAGAGTGACCTATGACCCTGTTTGACCCATGAAATGATGACATATGTCTCTAGGGGTCTTAGGACCCCTAGGGACATAAGAATGCTAAATATGGGTCAAAGGGGGTCTTAGGTTGACCTATGACCCTTCACGACCCATTAAATGATGACATATGTCCCTTTGGGTCCTAAGACCCTCAGAGACATATTAGTATGGTTAATATGTGTCAAAGGGGGTCATAGGTCACCCATGGAGTGACAACATATGTTCCGAAGGGTCCTAGGACCCTTAGGGACATATTAGAATGGTTAATATGGGTCAAAGGGGGTCATAGGTTGACCTGTGACGCCCCACGACCCATTAAATGACGACATATGTCCCTACAGGTCCTAAGACCCCTAGGGACATATTAGAATGGTTAATATGGGTCAAAGGGGGTCATATGTTGACCTATGACCCCCTTTGACCCGTGAAATGACAACATATGTCCGTAGGGGTCCTAAGACCCCTAGAGACATATTAGAATGGTTAATATGGGTCAAAAGGGGTAATAGGTTGACCTATGATCCCCTTTGACCCATAAAATGATGACATATGTCCCTAGGGGTCCTAGGACCCCTAGGGACATATTAGAATGGTTAATATGGATCACCCTGTGACCCCCTTTGACCCATTAAATGACGAAATATGTCCCTAGGGCTCCTAGTACCCCTAGGGACATATTAGAATGGTTAATATGGGACAAAGGGGGTCATAGGTTGACCTACGCCCCTATTTGACCCATTAAATGATGACATATGTCCCTAGAGGTCCTAGGACCCCTAGGGACATATTAGAATGGTTAATATGTGTGAAAGGGGGTCATAGGTTAACCTATGACCCCCCACGACCCATTAAATGACGAGATATGTTTCTAGCAGCCTTAAGACCCCTAGGGACATATTAGAATGGTTAATATGGGTCAAAAAAGATCATAGGGTGACCTATGACCCCCTTTGACCCATTAAATGATGACTTATGTTCTTAGGGGTCGTAGGACCTCTAGGGACATATTAAAATGGTTAATATGGGATCAAATGGGGTCTTAGGTTGACCTATGACCCCCCACGACTCATTAAATGATGACATATGTCCTTAGGGGTCCATGGACCCCTTGGGACATATTAGAATGGTTAATATGGGTCAAAGGGAGTCATAGGTTGACCTATTATCCCTTTTGACCCATTAAATGATGATATATGTCCCTAGGGGTCTTAGGACACCTAAGGACACATTAGAATGATTTATATGTGTGAAAGGAGGTCATAGGTTGACCTATGACCCCCCACAACTCATTAAATGACGAGATATGTCCCTATGTGTCCAAGGACCCCTAGGGACATATTAGTATCATTCATATGGGTCAAAGGGGGTCATAAGGTGACCTATGGCCCCCTTTGATCCATGAAATGATGACATATGGTCCTAGGACCCATAGGGACATATTAGAATGGTCAATATGAGTCAAAGGGGGTCATAGTTTGACCTATGACCCCTCACGACCCATTAAATTATGACATATGTCACTAGGGGTCTGTGGACCTATAGGGACATATTAGAATGGTTAATATGGGTCAAAGTAGGTCACAGGTTGACCTATGACCCCCTTTGACCCTTTAAATAATGACATATTTATATACTATTAATACTATTGTAGCATAATAATAATAATAATAATATAAATAAACACTAAATATTAATACTATTATATCTATAGTAATAATAATACTGTTATAGCTATAATAATAATATAAATAAACACTAAATATTAATACTATTATATCTATTATAATAATAAGAATACTATTATAGGTATAATAATAATATTGATACTATATATTAATACTTACGAATCAAAGTCAGTTTCCCTCCAATAATTATTCTAATATTAATACTATTATAGCAAAGGGTGTTTTCGCTCCAAATGTCATTGTAGAAAATTGGATATCCAATGTGAAATCGGATATCTGATTTCTCTCTGCACCAGTTTCCAACATATCCTTGTCCGTGTAGACCCGACAACATCACCTTTTCAGTCTTTTTTCATGGGTTTTGCAAAAAAGTGTGTTTTGGGGCCCAACCAATTGAAAAAAGTTCAAAAATATAACATTAGGTGTTTGAATTTGTCATCTCAATGGGAAGCAACAGTCGTCGAAAGGATAAACGCAAAAGGAAGATATCCAATGAAGACATTGCGACATATAGGGAAAGAGACAAAATGGAACACCGAAGAAAAAGACAAGGTATGCTAAATATCAGTCAAGTTGACAATGAATTAGTCGAAGGTGAAATCATAGAGTCAGATAATGAATATGTACAGTTGGGGAATGAAAATGTACCTATTGAAAATGATAATGTCAAAATTTAAAATTTAGAGAATGAAAATTTTGAAGATGAAATGCTACCAAGTCATAATCCAAATTGCATAATTGACCATGTCAAACATGATAATGCACATGAACCTAATGCACAAGAACGTTACATATCTCCTAATTATAATCGACATGAAGGTTCTAAAACACCAAAATAGATAATTGAAATTGATGAAATGAATATTACTAGTTTGGAAGGGAAAAAATTAGAAAGAACCGTTCGGTTATGGGCTTCAAGACTATATTAGATGTTTTTCGACAACAAGACAGTGGTAGAGCAATGTCAGCCTTTCATGCACTTATTAAAGATGGAAAAGATGAGACCTATGCTTTCCAAATTGAAGATTCATGTCAATAAAAAGTTGGAAAGAAATGCCATTATAGTGAAGAATCTTTTCAGTGCTCTCAATAGCATTGGAAAAAATAATAGGGAGAAGGATAACAGAGCTGCTCGAAGGGTTATTACAACCTCTTTGGTAAGTCATCATTTGAGAAAGGGTAGATATATGAGACAAACTTGTATTGATTTGAATCTAAAATGTACTACTTTGAGAAGAGCACTTAGTCGACGAGAGAAAATTGATGATCCTCTTCAAAATGAAACATGGGCATTTGGTGGGAGACTTCCATGTTTTGATAAGAAGCTATCCAATGATGTGAAGGAAGAAATTACACAATTTTGGCCCTCTAGCTCACAAGTATCACCCAATGCTAAAGACGTGTTAAAGTTGAGAATTGGCATCAGAGACCGCATGCCACATCCTAAACACTATTTGGAGGTAAGTCAAACAATGTTGTTCAAACAATTTAGAGAGAGTCATCCAAGTCTTCATATATCACAAAGGGATTTTGAATCTTTGAAGCCATTTTATTGTGTGCCACTCAAAATTCGAAATACATGTTGTTGCAAATATTATGTTGAATTTTCTATGTACTATGAACTATTACGCTCCATTCGTTCTACTTTGCATAGTAAAAAAATGTTGGAGGATTATGGTGCTAGTGGGCTTCCAAAATGATCAAGAGACTTGCTAGATCAACTTTTATGTCGTAGAGTTGATGGTTGTTTTTTTTATAGAAATGCTTGCTTAAATGAGAAGTGTTCAGAATGTGGTGGCTTATCCAAGTTTGAAAAATGTTTCCATGAAGGGTGTGAACAAAATCTTGGAAAGAAAATAGTGAAAAAAAAGGTATATGAAATGGTGAAATACACATTGAAGAGTGGAGGTGAGAGCTTTAGATGTGAATTGGTTGGAAAAGATATCAGTGTGGCTAGTTTTATTTCAGATTTCAAGGAAAATATTTTTTACAAGTATGCAAGACATAGTCACAGGTCTTAGTGGTTGGATGAACAATTTAGAATGTGCAAGGAGACTTTTCCCATTGGCACTATTATATCAGCTATTGATTTTGCTGAGAACTACACATTGCAACCTCAAAATGAGACATAATCTTAGTATTACAACTCTATTCAGATTGCTATTTTTGTTCACATAACATATAGACATGCCCCTGATAGTGTGGAAGATAATCGAAAGATTATTAGAGAGTATCATTTTTATATGAGTAATGATAGATCTCACTCTCACGAGTTTGTGCAACATTGTTTCGAGAATTATTTTGATTTCTTACATGAGCATGCAATTTCTATGGATAGACATATCATTTGGTCAGATAACTGTACAGGTCAATTCAAGAATGCTCGCATGTTTTATTGGTTGTGTAGGATGCATGTAGAGAGAGGGGTGCCTCATATTTGGAGTTTTTTTGAGTTTGGCCATGGAAAAGGGGAACATGATGGAGTGGGGGCATGTGTGAAGAGAGCTCTAGTCAAGTAGCAACTGAAAATTTCAGTAGCAGAACTTCTTGATGCTTGTAGCATTGTTGATTGGTGTAGTTTAGCATTATCACAAGGGGGGACTCTTGATTCAATGGTACGCAGGTTCTTTTGGTTGGTTGAGGAAGGGTTCATAGCTGATAGATTAGATTGTGCTATAGTGAGAGACTCATCAAAAATGCATTCATTCTGGAGTTCTGATTCTAGTATATGGACCATTTGGACACGACAACTAGCTTCCTTTTGTCCTAGTTGTTTTCAGTATGATTGGGATCACTGTGAGTCAAGTGAGTGGGTGGACACATGGGCTCCACATTATCTTACTCCATTTTCTATCATATCCTCTATCAGAAATGATGACATGGAAAGTTTACTTGAGCATAACCATCTATCATATCTACTTCAGCCAAGACATGTCTTTGCATTGGTTGTACCATAAGGGAATGATGAGAAATCTAATTATTGGTTAGCACATTGTGTAAGAGGTAAACAAAAACCTTGCACAACCAATCACAGATGATGATGGATTCACATATCCTACTGGTTCAGTGGTTGTCGCTGGAACATGGCTACAAACATATATGCTTAGAAGGAACAGAATTCCTACATTCCAAGACTATCAGAAGCACAAAATAATTCTCATATACTCGCATCTTATTATAGCAACAAATGTAAAGTTGTTGAAGCATCAAGGAAGACCAAAAGTAAAAGAATTTTTTACTATTGCTAATGTTGTTCATGAAGCCCTATTGGAGACCTTAAAACAGAGAGAGGACCTTATTGGAACACTTGACTAGGTATATTTACTTCTTATGTTATTTTCTTCATAATGATTCAATGAATTGATGATTATCTTGTTTAATACAATAAGTTACTAATTTTTTTATGATATTGGAATGTAGGTACATCATGAAGAGTTGGGGGGGTGGTATTGGGGAGAATTCCTAAGATTTATGATGTAAAATGTGAACCTTTTTTGTATATGGTTTTTGTAATAATGAAAAAGACAGGTTAAATTAGTTGCACATTCTAATTTGTATTTTGGTAGGTTCTTTGTAAGGAATTATAAGACGAAGATATTGAACAAGTTCTTGCAAATCATATTTGCATGTGATACAAGGCTCCAAGGACAATTTTAAGAGCATTTATAACTATATGAAAGATAATTTCTTGCGGATATCTTATTACAAATTTGGTTTTTTCCTTATTTAACATAAAGCTGACATTATGATTATTAAAACTATTTTGATCAAACTAATCAAATAAGAAAAATCTAGAAAGTACGGATGAACAATTAGAATACTTGATTTCTTTCATTTTACAACCAATCATGGCATTTGAAAGCATAAAGAGTCATAATATTGTATAATGTTTTGAAAGACTTTCATATTGAAAAGTTGTAAAGGACAATGAGATTTGAACTTTAATAATGTCTAGGTTTGCCTAGGGTAAGTGAGTCATTACATAGGTCCTAATAAGGTCTCATAATAATTTCAAGTCATTTCATAAGTTGAAACATTCAATAAGTCACTTAAAATTTAGCTTATTGCTTTAGAAAATTCAAATCTTGAATGTAACGACTACATGAGCATTTTGGAAGGAAACTCTATAGTTTAAATTTTATGAAATACAGGGAACACTAGTGAAAAGCACCTAATCATTTTTCTTTTCTTGATGTAATAAGGTCTAGGGATAGATCTAATGATCTACGTGTGACCATCCACATTTGTAATGGACACAAGACCTGATGGTGCAACTATAAGCCTTGGCCATCAATTGGTCCAATAAAGTGATTTTTTGGTAAATTCCATGTTTTTTAGGTAAGTCTAGATGTTTAGAACATTATTAGGATCCCTAGGAGTTTGTAGAGTCTATTTTCAATCAAATTTACAATAAAACTTGTCTTAGCACAAAAATTGCAAAAAGTTGCTTAGCAACTTTTGCAATTTTTTTGACAACTTTTCAAAATCTAACTCCTAACGACTAGAACTATTTGAATCGTCAGTGCCATTAGCTGTAGGTGGTTGGGATAACCCTAGTGACACCCTTTTTCCAACCACAAAGACCCTCTATCATCTATGGCCACCCCGTACCGAGGAGTCCCCAAGGTTCTCTAAGTGCGTTTTGAGGTCGATCTTCTGAGGGTCATAACTCAAAGCTCATGAGGGCTATTGATAAACTATAGAATGCTATAGGACAATGATGTTGAGGCCTAAAATAACCTATCTCATTTTCAAGAGATCACATTTCATTTGGATTCGGCACATCGATCTCGCTCGATGCCAAAACTCACAATGTGCCTCAATTCATAGGTGCACCACAACGTAACTTTGAAACCGCTGATCTTGGCATCGAATCATCAGTGCCATTAACTCTGGATGGGCTGGTGAACCCTAGTCACACCCTTATTCCGGCCACATAGACCATCCATCATTTGTGGCCACCCCGTACCAAGGAGTCTCCAAGGTGCTCTAAGTGCATTTTGAGGTCAATCTTTCGAGTGTCATAACTCAAAGCTCGTGAGGGATATCAATGAATTGTCAAATTTTATAGGATGGTGATACCAAGGCCTAAAATAAATTATCTCATTTTCAAGAGATCAAATTCCATTTAGATTCGGCACAGCGATCTCGCTCGATGCCAAAACTCGCAATGTGCCTCAGTTCATAGGTGCACCACAGCGTAACTTTGAAACCGCTGATCTTGGCATCAAATCGTCAACACCATTAGCTTCAAATGGGCAGGTGAACCCTAATCACACCCTTGTTCTAGCCACGAAGACCATCCATCATTTGCGGCCACCCCATACCGAGGAGTCTCCAAGGTGCTCTAAGTGCATTTTGAGGTTGATCTTTCGAGGGTCATAACTCAAAGCTTGTGAGGGCTATCAATATACTATCAAATGCTACAATATGCTGATATTGAGGCCTAAATAACCTATCTCATTTTCAAGAGATCATATTCCTTTTGGATTCGGCAGAGCGATCTCGCTCGATGCCAAAACTCGCAGTGTGCCTCAGTTCATAGGTGCACCACAACATAACTTTGAAACCGCTGATCTTGGCATCAAATCGTCAGTGCCATTAGCTCTAGATGGGCGAGTGAACCCTAGTCACACCCTTGTTCTGGCCATGGAGACCATCCATCATTTGTGGCCACCCCGTACCGAGGAGTCTCCAAGGTGCTCTAAGTGCATTTCGAGGTTGATCTTTTGAGGGTCATAACTCAAAGCTCGTGAGGGCTATCAATGAACTGTCAAATGATATAGGACAGTGATACTAAGGCCTAAAATAACCTATCTTATTTTCAAGAGATCACATTCCATTTGGATTCGACACAGCGATCTCGCTCGATGCCAAAACTAGCAATGTGCCTCAGTTCATAGGTGCACCACAAGGTAACTTTAAAACCGCTAATCTTGGCATCAAATTGTTAGCACCATTAGCTCTGAATGGGTGGGTGAACCCTAGTCACACCCTTTTTTTGGCCACAAAGACCACCCATCATTTGCAGCCACCCCATACCAAGGAGTCTCCAAGGTGCTCTAAGTGCATTTTGAGGTCGATCTTTCAAGGGTCATAACTCGAAACTCGTAAGGGCTATCGATGAATTTTCAAATGCTATAGGACGATGATACTAAGGCCTAAAATAACCTATCTCATTTTTGAGAGATCACATTTTGTTTGGATTCGGCACAACGATCTCGCTTGACGCCAAAAATCGCAATGTGCCTCAGTTCATAGGTGCACCACAACATAACTTTGAAATTGCTAATCTTGGCATCGAATTGTCAGTGCCATTAGCTCCAGGTGGGCAGGTGAACCTTAGTGACACCCTTCTTCTAGCCACAGAGACCATCCATCGTCCACGACCACCCCATACAAAGGAGTCTCCAAGGTGCTCTAAGTGCATTTTGAGGTCGATATTTTGAGGGTCATAACTTAGAGCTCATGAGGGCTATCAATGAACCATTAGAGGAGACAAGTTTGTAAGAAGTAGTGGCTTAGTTTTTTTGCTAAAATAAGTTAGTGGGAAGGCTTTATTAGAGGGTCTTGGCCAAACTAGTGGGGTATCTACCCACTCTCTAATTTTAGAGATAATTAGGTTTTGGAGGGAGATTAGGGGAGCTCTACTACAACTATCCTTACCCTAGCTTGGACCAAGGTTGGTATCTCAAACTTGCTTCTTTTCCATTTCTTTCTTTTAGCATGGTTAAGCAAATATGCAAGTGTGGAGTTTATCAATGGAGTATGCATTTCATTGCATTGTGGAGTAGCATTCATGTGAGTGCTTGAATGGTGTTCATTCCATGCAGATTAGTGTGACACCATTGTGCATCTTGTTGTATTGTATGGAGTATTGTGAGTATGAGGTTTGGATTTCCTCTATTTCCTTGTTGTATTATGGGTGTTGATATTGTGTTGTGAAAATGTGATGTGCTCTTGAAAATTTCTTGTTTTATTTATACTTGGTTTTGTTTTCTTGTTTTTTGCTTGAGTGTTGTTATGGGCATGGGACTTACACTCACCCTTGTGGGAAGGGAAGAGAAGTCCAGGGTGAAGGGCTTAAGTTGGGTTTGAAAAATGTATTGAGAACCTTGGAGTATGGGCTCCATTGCACGCCACAACCATTCATATCTTGCTAGGGGTGGTAAGGAAAGTATGGTGTAGAAAGGAAGTTTGAAGAGTTACAGTTGATGGTAGTGGGTTTGGAGGAGGAAATGTGGAGGCCTCGAGAGGGCATTAAATTTGGTGATTTATGATAGCCCCGAGAGGGCATGAAATTTGCTGAATTATGATAGCCCCGAGAGGGCATGAAAACTGTTTATTGCAAATATGGTTTGGTATGGAAAGTCTCCATTTTAGAACACACCTTCAACCTATGTTTATGGTTCCATCTGTGAAGCCATTGTGAAATAGCCTTGGGGGGAAATTGTTCAAGTTTGAAATGTAATGTTTATGCATTGAAAGATTGTATGTGTATCCCAGTTTGAGCCTTGTTCCTTAGCACGGGGGTGGTCTCTTTGAGGCCTATGGTTGGGTGGAAAGCACCCATGGTCCTTGTTATTTTTTTGTGTTGCATATGCAGATTTGTGTCCAAGGGAGCAATGGAAATGGCTTGCAATGATCATCTTGCAAATTGATGTTGGATGAGAAAAATTGACATTGTGCCCTCATTTGTGAAGGAGGATTCACCAGCTTGTTCATGTTCTCAATGATCATGTTGGACAATGTTCATGCTACTCATTGTCCATATTTTTCAATGTTCATGTTCCTTATGATTTTGAAAAGTCCCTTATGTTGCCCCATTGTGATGGAAATAGATTGTATCATTGTTACCTAATGTATGTGTAGAGGAAATAATTGATAAGGTTGTATATGCATGTTTCATTTGGAGTTTATATTGTTATGAAAGCATTGGTATGAGTCGCATATTTACTTTGACATCATTGTTATCATTTGAAAATGTGAAAGAAAGTTTTCTCCTTGTGGTATTGTAAATGACTAGTTGATAATAACTATCAATAGATGTTATGTGATACTATTGATTGTGTAAATTTAAAACTTAGTAGATTGCTTACAATCTTGTTGTGCACTCAATAATTTGGAAGGAAAATTTTATGTTCATATCACATGCATGGATAACATTGATTTTAATTACCAAGCTTAATGCAATTCTAAGCAAGGAAATCATCAAATTAATTTCATGATATAACAAAATGAAGTTTGTTGTAAGAGAAGACATAATAAAATCTATGAGATACATTGTTGTAGGCATGCATTTTTGTCTCTGGAAAATGTATGGTAAAGGCAAATAAATCCCTTCCTTAATACAGAGCAATAAAATATTAAAGAATATTCCCAGATTCTAGACTGCTATCCAAAAAAAAAAAAAAAAAAAAGCATATAGAGACTAATGAGTGTCCTAGACTAATATATTTTCTAAGTGACAGAATGGTGCACATTACAATCTTTTGACCTCTAAGTCACATCCAACACTCAAATAATAAATTAGTAATTAAATAAATAAAGGCATATTAGTGTGCATGTTAGAGAATATGACAAATTTAAATATTTAACTCAAAAATAAAATAAAAGCCAAGATTGATCTTGACCACCCTTCTAGAGTAGCCCCCAACATTTCCTAAGCCATCATAATGCAAAAAGTTTTCTCCACTCCCCAAGGCGTATTGTTAAATTTGACATTCATTCTAACATGTCATGTCAAAACTTTTATCCTTGAACTTGCCTCCTTGAAAATGAGTTTCATCCCCATTAATATACTTGGGTGCATAGGAGAAAGGGTTTATGTCACATCCTTGTCTTATGCACTAGTCGTCCCCTCCTTGCAACAGTGGTCACGTGTTCCCAAGCATAGGTAGTCAACTTGAAATTAAGGGGGAGTGGGATAGCAATCCCAAGGGATTTGTACTTAGGATAATGTCAAGTTGAAATTTAATATGACTTGTTCACATTAGGATTGCTGATTGGAGGGATGAGAAAAAGATGTCCTAAGGCTTGGATTAGTCAAAATTCTGCACATGACCCACGTGGGACCTGGTGGGGACCACGTGTAGGAAGAAATGTGGCCTTGGTAAGAGTTAGGGAATGATGAGGATTTAAGATAGATAGGAGATTCACCCTTTAGATTTTTTTAAATTTTTATCATATAATTATTTAATCATTTCAAGTCTTGAGTAGAGGATAATGACACTTAGTGTATTTGAGCTTAGTTTAAGGGTAATGTTTATATCAAGGGGCTCATTTAGAAACATGTAACAATTAAACCATATGGTAATGGAAAAGTTCAATATAGGAAAATAAATTAAATGAAATAAATAAGTTTACGAGAATGCATATATAATTGAACATGATGTTAAGTATGGAGGGTTTAATTAAATTAGTGTTAAGACTATAAATTAGGATAGTTGGATGTAGATATAATAGGGTTAATATGAAGTAAGTTGTTGGGATGATGGGATTGGAGAATCAAGGATAAGGATGGATGGTGGATTAAAATAATAACTCAAATCTAGTTTTATCTAGTCAATAAAGCACATTTATAGATAAGAGTTACTAGATAGAATTGAATGCATGACAAACCTATGTAGATGTTGGATTTAATGTCAAGTGAATTTTATATTTGGCTTGAGGGAATGTTAGTTAGATAATGAATGTTGTGGATTCAATTGAAGATATTAGTAGAATATCAAAGTTGATAGAATATATATACCAATTTGAAAATGTAGTGTAGGAATAAAGCATTAGTTAGCTAGTATGTAATAAGGGTCAATAGGCATGTCATTAGAGGTAGCTCGTCAGCTCATGTACCCTATGTATAATTAATGATAATATGATTCATGTACACCACATTTTACTACGTTAGTTGCATGAAATGATGAATACATATATGTTAGAATGACAAGGTATGTTATATACAAACCTTATTTATATGCTTGCACCTAATCCTTGCATAAACAATTCATCTAACAAATTTAAATTGACACACTCAATACGATGATGTAGTAGGATGTGTTTAAATACTGATCGTGAATTATTATTGAGTTAAGTACTTTGAATTGGCTCTTAGACTTACTAAGAGTTTCTCATTTTATGTGCTTACTAATTTGTACTATGAAACTACTTTGAATCTTAACGTGCTTTGATAATAATAATATTGATAGTGAGAAAGTAAGCTTATGGTGAATAATTAGATGTAATAATGTAAAAAGTAAATGTAATAGTATAGTAATTATAGTAATTAAAATAGTAAATGTAAAAGCATGGCAATGTAGCTAGATTAGTTAGTAGTTGATGAGCTAGATAGTTAGTAATTGTCTTTTGTTAGAGTGAGTTTAATTTATGTATTGAAATAGTAATTTTGGTGTTTAGGAAACTGTAGTGAGTGCTAGTTTGGTGAGGAAGCAATGCTGATAGAATGCATAAGGATGACTAAATAGAGTAAAGAGGGAGAAAATGACTCAGTATTGGTCCAATCTTCAAGAGGACCTGTAACCAGTAAGATATGGATGCAAGCACATGATACACATTTGGCACATAAAACAAATTGTTTATTCCATAAGTTGTGTATAGTATGTGTTGAATGATGGATACTATCAATACAAGTGGTCCCTTATCCATCATGTAGACTTTGAAGCTACCTTTGGGGCATATCTTTTCTAATTTCCAATGGTTAGATCCGATATAGTGTGGTAGATAAGTGTACATTTTCTTATTTGACTAAGGGTGCTCATGTGATGAGTACTAAATCTAAATTTGTTAGATACGTGTGTTTAATCGATTAAGATATACTACACTTCCACACCATATAGTAATTGTCACATTAATATATATTGTAATGATTAATGAATGTGTGTACATTGGTAATGAGGATAATAAGTAATTCTGATCCCCTTCCCTTACATGCTAGAATCACGACCTAGTCCATATGATACAACCGACAGACCCTAATAGAATATTAGTATCAGAGGCTTGTTAGGATATGAATTACCTCACCAATTTATGAGTGTTGTATCTTGAACTTGCTCTTTTGACTCGTGATGCTAACTTGAACTAGACTATCATCCAATCTATTTGAAAACCACCTGTGATTAAAATGTTACAACTGGATGACACTATCCACATAAGTCTTGAACTCCTATTCAATGATAACCTTGTTTTAGGGCATGACACAAGATTCATGATAAATTGAACAATACTAGATACTAAATTAATATGTATATCATTGTGCACATAAATGACAAAAATATATATCAAAATACATGTATCCATAGACAAAATTTTACACAAATATATATCAAAGATCATGTATCCATAGAAAAAGTATTAAAAAATATATCAAAATACATAGATCCATATACAAAATATGGCTGATCATGCCATCAGAATGTGTATAATATCAATGTTTCTGTATACAATGTGGCATATGCTATCTCAAAATGTCTCATGATGCATCCTACAAAAACTATACTATCCTAGGGTGTTGGTGGATGATCAAATTGCAGCCTCTTCACTGCACTAGGTGGATCAGATACCTCCTACATAAACAAAAAAGGAAAACCCAAAGTTAGACTACTAAATTTATATGAGTCTACGTATCTAACATTGAATTACTCAAATGCATAATGATCTTTTTTATAATGGAGATTAATACTATCAAAATTTCATAATAAATACCTCTCTCGTCGACCTCCTGCACTGGTCAGGAGTCCTCTTGTATGCCCTCAACAATGCTGGTACCTCTCTAATTGTGGGCTGTATATGTTCAAATACCTTTGTCAGATGAATCTACAATTTAAACTATAACATTATAATTCATAGCATGCTAAATTTAGAACATATTTAATCATGAATTCAAACTACAACTTACTATTGTAGGCTCCTCCTCAGGAGCGAGTGGCCGCGTCATCAAATCTACATAACTCTCCCGTCAGACCTCATGTGCACTAGGAGTCTCCTATGAGATACAAAATAGTAGTTGTTAATATCACGGAAATCAGTTTTGAATTTATTTATGAAGATAAGGATAATAAAAAATAAACAATACTTATACATACAATGGGGCTCTCAGTGCGAATGGAAATCCCTGATTGTCTATGACATGGAATCTGTATAGGCTCATCACCAGTAGCGATGCCCTATATACAATAAATAATTTAATTAAATGATATTACCACAAACATTTTACAAGAATGAATCAATATTTAATCAAATAGAAAGCGCCTAATTACCTTTCCTTTGTCAATGTGTGCTTGCTCACCCTCTACACTTTGTCCCTCCAGGACAGGTGCTACCTGCAAGATAAAAGAAAGATTAGCAACCATATATGCTACAATATCAAATAGAAAAAAAAATGTGAACACAACATAATGTACCATAGATGTCTCGAGGCCAAATGAAATGGCCTAGAGTGTGGCATCATCAATCTGTCTAAGCTCCTCCTCGGTCATCAACTAAACGTGAATGAAGATCACATACATATAAAAGTCAATATGGCTTAAAAATTAAAATTACTCTATTATAAAAATTAACTTTAAATCACATATGTCATAACAAAAATATATATACACGTACCGACACCAAAGGAGTCCATGCCTCTGCATTCCCCTTCTCTCTCGCATCAGGGTCTGTAGCCTTTGCATGTGTGTCTGGTGTATCCTCGTCTAATACAAAATGATACTCAGGAAGATCACCTATGGGACTCAAGAAAATATTCTTGCACATAATGCAAGTGTGAGGCACACAAACATGTGATGAGCTAGCCGATGATGAACTGGCACCAGCATCATCAACACAAGGAGGCAGGATTGACCTAGCCTGAGATATCATTAGGCTACTCAGCCTATGAATGGCTTTGATAGTCTGAGAGCTAGCCTCTATAATAATATCTGGATGCTACACTCAAGGAGGAGGGGAGATATCAGTGGGGGGGACAAAAGTGCTAGCTTTCTTCCACTAGGAAGAGGGTCTATCCTAAGGAGCTCCTAGTCTAAGCCCATGTTGGGCTTCATGCTCCAATAGTTCACTTTAAGTTTCAATACAAATTCAGCATATAATTTTCTAAGGAAATAAAATGGTATGTCTAAATTTCCATGTGGAGGGATATCAAAGACCATCCACCAATGATCCCAAAAGTTTGCACGTATGGCATCATTTGTGCACCATTTAATCGATAGTTTGGATTTTTTTGGGTCAACTGGTAAACCCATTTTTGGGTTCGCAAAAAGGCTGGCCAAATTGTCTTTTCTTATGTTGAGGGCCGCAACCTCATCATAATCCAAACCATCATCAAACATCTCATGCATTTGATCACGCCAATGAAGAGTGGCATTTTGTTGGTTTGTAAGAGTTTCAATGTTATCCACTATGGTGTTTAACATGGATAACATAGGAGCCAATGCGGGTACATTATTATATGTTCTATGCAAACCTCTCAACTCGTTGAGATTTTCATTTATCAAATCCTCAATTCGAGGAGGGTTTTGAGGGGGTAGAGGATCGTTTGGTGGACGATTTTGTGGGGGTACTGGATTGTTTGGTGGGGGGTTACGAGGAATATTATTCCCTGCCTCAGTATCATCATTCTGATCAGCCATTCCTATTGAATTGAAAAACATAATATATATTTAAAAAAAACCTTAATTTTAACCTTTTTTTTTCAAAAAAAACCCTAGATTCAACTAAAACAAACAAAATCATGCTAAAATCTATCAAATTTAGATTAAAAATTAGTTTAAAAAACAAAAAATACATACCTTAATATCTGATATCCGATCCTATATCTGATATCCGATTGCACACTAATACTGGCCCCCAAAATGTGAGAAATAAGGGCCTGCAAGTTTTTCTTTTTTTTTAATGTGATGCTACAGGTATCAGATATCCAATACTATCGAATATTCGATATTGAATCAGATATCTGATCTCCTGAATATCTTATATTTTATATATATTATATTACATTAATTATATTATAATATAAAATATTATATTATATTATTATATTATATTATATTATTATAATACAATACATTATAATATAATATAATAATAATAATAATAATATTATATTATATATTATTATATTATATATTTAATAACAATGTTATATTATAATATTATAATAATATTATATTATAATGTATTATACTATTATAATATAATGTTTTTATATTATTATAATATTATAATAATATTGTCATGATTATCGGATATTCGATATATAATCGGATATCTGATAATATCGAATATTCGATATTAAATTGAATATCCGATATTAGATTGTATATCCGATAAGGCTCGGCCTTTCCTTCCAAGCTTGGTACCTGAATAGGTGTAAAAAAGTTAGAGCAGATTTTGAAGCACTTTTAGACGTGTTCAAACTCTATTTTTTTCACATCGCCACTTTTTGGCACACCATGATCCTTCACATACCCAACAAGTCTGCACAATAGTGATTTTCACTTATGACATATATATTATGATCTATTTTACATGTTTTATAATTAGGACTTCCGTGTTTCATTTTTATGATAGACAAAGATTGTGATGGTATTTAGAACAGTAGTTTTGTTATGATTAGAAAGAGTAGTGTTATATATATCTTGACATTTTAATGTTTTGTAATATTTTATGGAAATCATTATATGGAAATTAATTGAATATGTTAATACAATTATGTGATGTTGGATCATTCTGCACTTATTCGTATGTATTTCTATAATATTTCATTGGACTACTGATAGTTAAGTTGAGTGTGTAAGAAATTCGAACTATGGAAATTATTGGTGGAAACAAGTTCCAAACCTTGTGAACATAGTCTAACCAAGGCGAATCTTTGGAAGATTCAAAAGCCTCTTTGTGAAAGTATTTTTCTTTGTAATGGTATAGTTGCTTGCTTGTGCATATGTTTAATCATAATGTAGATGCATTAAAGGCATGTCAAGGGAAGTGTAGTATATTTTTTTGTGTCACTTGACACTTGTATTTGTCTATGTGTTGATGACATGTCACTTTGAGTGTTAGTCACAAGGTCACTTAATCTTGGTCCTTTTTCCTTCCTTTCAATTAATGCTTTAGTACACCCATTTGGGAGAGAGTGTTAGGATGGGTCACCGTCATGTTGAATTTCGAATTCAAACTTGATAGGGAGTTTAGGGGGCTTAAATGAGATCCTAAAGTGTTATTTTATTGTTAAAAAGTCACCCAAATGGTAGTATAGCATTTTAGGGGCCTAAATTCAATTATTTTAATGATTTCCTAGCTTTGGGAACCCCTTAAACAAAGCCATCTTGAACCAATTCGAAATTTTAAGTTTTCCCAAGAAAGTACCCTCACCATCCCACTTGGTCAACCTTCTTATTTTGGAAGAGCAACAATGTAAGATAGGGAGGCTTTATGTCCTTAGTAAAAAGGGTAGTAGAGGGGTTTTTTAGTGGGAGGGGTGACAAGTTAATGGGTTGTTCACCCACTCTCTAATCTTAGAGACAGCTAAGTTTTGGAGGGAGATTAAGGGATCTCTACTACAACTATCCTTACCCTAGCTTGGAACAAGGTTGGTGACTCAACCATGTTCTTTTATTTCTTTTCTTTAGTATGGATAAGAAAATATACAAGTGTGAAGAGTTATCAATGGAGTATGCATTGCATTGTGAATCTTGTGTTATGAGCTTTGTCACTATGTTGTGGAAATGTGAATGTGTCTTGTGTTCATGGAGATTTTTCCTTGGTTTTTCTTGCTTGTTTCTTCATTTTTTTTGTTTTTTCTTCTTGTTGAATGTAAGTGTTGATTGTGATTATGGGTGTGAAGGCTTCACTCACCCTTGGGAGGGAAGAGAAGCCTTGGGTGAAGGGCATAAGTTGGGCTTGACAATGCAGTTGAGAAAGATTTCCTCATGATGAGGGTTTGTTATTATTATGGAGTATGGGCTCCATTATGGCCATGAATCTTGTTGTTTTGGGAGGTATAAGGAGTTTTGGGTGAATGAGGAGGAGGTGATTTATTTTGAAGGCCTTGAGAGGCAAATGAAATGGCAATATGTTGTTTATGTTATGGTGGCCTTGACAGGCAAATGCATTGGCAATATGTTATTTATGTTGTTATAATATCTCCTCTTTGAAGAGCCCACTTTCACCCAACGTTTTATGATTCCAATGGAGAATCATTGTGCAAACCATGGGAGGGTGTTGATTGTGTTTTGTGTTGTGTTTTCATGCAAAGTTGGGTGGAGTATGTGTGTAACCTGTTTGGTTCTTGTTTCCCTTGCTCGGTGGGTGGCTTCATAGAAGCCTAGGTTGGGAGGTGAGCTTCCATGGTTCATCATTTTATCTCTCATTGTAGGTCCGAGTTGGATGGTCTTGTAAAATTGAAGCTCTTATTGTCTTTCATGTGCATAGGAGAAGGAGACATCAGGGTGTTTGAGTTGAGATAGAACACAAGCCACATCTTGTTATGCGAATCTAAATGTGTTGTATGAATAATGTCATTGTTTCATTAAATTGTCAATTGGAAGGGTTAAGAGTGCCTACGTATTGTGGAAGATATTATTTTGTGTATGTTTGGGATATTTTATTTCCACCACCTTTGTGTGTCATGAGATTACCATGAAAGATAAATTTATTGTAATGATAAGACTGTTTCTATGTCTTGAATATGATTATATTGATGTGAAGAGTTAAGCATCCTAGTGGAATTTGCATTATGAGATAATGGAATTATATTAGTCCTTTAGTCATGTTATGACAATTAGAAATTTACAATACTTGAAGGTTCTTAAGTTGTATACATAATTTTCTCCAACATAAATTTGATATCATAAAAGAGTTGTAATGATTGGGAGATTATCTCATTTTCTTTATCTTATTGTTCAACTCCATCCTATAATAGTTATGCACAAATATTCAAATTGATCCTCTCAAGAGATAGTATTGATAGCAATGATTATGCTTGTTGAATGTTATTATCATTTTAGTCCTAATGCATAATAGTTGTGAATGTACATTCAAATTTAAATTTGTATGAGAATAGAATGTTAATCCCTATCCTTGAGAAAATGGTTTCTAAACTTCATTAAGCATAGATAGGAACAATTCAAATAGTTTCTTATAAAACCTTGTCATGAAATGTATATTTATTGCATTGAGTTTAATGTTTAAAAGTTAAATGAAAATTATCCACTTAAACCATACAAGTATGAAGAGTTCCTCAAATTTGCATAGTAATAATCTATAAAAATAAAATAAAATATTATGGACTTAGAGGTAGGAAATCAATTGAGAACAAGGAAGCATATTGTGTGAAGCAAATAAACATAAACTATAGATGCACAAAACTCTCTGCAAATTCTATGGAGAAAGTGAAATAATGCCTCTTGCCATTACAGAACAATAAAATAATAGGCCTGAATAATATAAGATTATCTTGGAATTTTATAATATAGAAATCAATAATTTAAAAACCACCCCATTAATTGGGTGATAGTCTTGAGTTTGATGTCTTAGATCATGACAAGACCTTGTGTGTAAATAAAAGAATAATAATATATTTAAAAAAACAACAACATGCATGCATACATAATAAATTATGTCAATATCAAAGACAAACCTAGAAAAAAAGATAACACCAAATTATAGAGTGCAATGTGATATAAAAAGTAATTATGCCTATTCAAACGCATGCCTTGACTTGGGTGTAGATATAGGAAAATAATAATAATAATAATAATATGGGGTGGAGACAAACCTAACATGATGTCAGCCCCCCAACTTTCAAATCACATACACCTTGGGCTAATAAAGGACCTTGCTTGTCTTAGGTGCTAAACTAGAGAAGAGCAAATTAGAATTGTGGAATTTGATGCAAAGTAAAGAGATTCGCCCCTTTTCAGCCCCATACACATAAAAAAATGTGAAACCATGTGCTTGGGAGAAGGGGAGAAGCTAGTAAATGAGGGTGTACTTTCCAAGGCAAGTTGTGATAAGACCTTTCTGCTACATTTTTATTTCTTTTTTTAAAAAAAAGTGCAAAATGCAATTGTCAACATCCTTGGGGAAAGGATTAAGTACTTGTGACCCATGCCTCTACATTCAAAATTGATTGAAGAGGGGCTATGATATTTGTAGAAATATGGGAGTAGGTGTCTAGGAGTCGTTAGGAAATGATGGGTGTTTATATTATTATTTTTATTTTGAAGGGAGAGGAGTTTGGTAAGATATTGTGTAGGAAGCATAGAGTAGTATATTAGTAATATTAAATTTTGAGATATATAGATTGTAAATTTCTATAGGATAATAAACTTGAGATAGTAAAAATGAAAATAGAATAAAATAAACTACGTAGTTGATTATTAAAATATAAGATTTGTATTTAATTGTTTCTCTTTATAAATATTTGTAATAAACTTGAAGTTAGGAAGGGTTGGTGTTAAATGACTTGGGAGATATCTTGTTAAAAATAGGTTATTTGTATTAAAAAGTATTTTTTTTTTACGTATAATTCATGCATCTAATAGATACACATAAAACCCCTATATAATTAAATTCTTCTCATATAGGATGTATTGGAAGTTCATAACCAACACAAAGAATGAGTGATCATTGAATGTGTAATATTTATGTGATGGAAGATACATCACGAACAAGTATCAATCGTAACTATGAGCATAAATCTTATGGTTAAGTAGTATGATATTAGCCCCCACCCGATGCACATACTGGGCACAACATATCATAAATGTCAAAGATATCAAGTTGTTATACTCGCAATATACATAATATACTATCACTATGAAATTTAATGAGCATGTACCACCTCGATCTCCTTTGGAACGGGTATTGGAAAGTGACTTCATTCATGAAACTTCATCTATTTGGGATGCACCCTTCATCTAACCATTTTAACTAACAAGGTATATCTATACAATCTTATCTCATCTTACAGACATTTGGACCTAAATTACATTTATCGATGATGCTTAGGGCTTAGTTGTTTTAGTGGATGTAAGCATCACAACAAACTTGACTAGGTGTATTGAACTACTTAAATACAAGCATTCTATATTTAGTGTAAAGTCCATTCAGATAGGATTCGTCATAATAATGTTGATTCTAAGTATTTAAAAAAAAATATTAGTTTTTTTTTGCCCTGAAAGTTTGGGCATGACAGGATGATACCAGGTTATCAAAACCCTACACCCAAATAAGGAAAACCCTAATCACTAGGGAACCCTATGAACAAGACAACTTATCATAAGTTTCTTACAATGCATAAATTGACCAAATATGGGAAAACAACCTTAAACTTGTGATATTGCTATCAGGATTTAACAATGTGATTTTTAGTCAAACTCGTTGACCCATGTTTCATGAGTAGTGATTCAACATGAATCCATCTGTCATGAGAATAAATGGAACAGTTAGCACTCATTAGATCTAGGTGATGCTTATAGGGGTGAAGCAGTAGGACTTCCTAGGAGGTCACCCATCTTAGTACTACTCTAGCCTGAGCGTGCTTAACTATGGAGTTTCCTCCATAGTTAAACCCAAAGCTTGCAACCCCATTTGCAAAACCTTCACCAAGTGTTGTGCCTTATGAACCATTCATTAGAAATCCCCTTAAGCTCATCAATTGATAAGTAGGAGATAATTTCCATGTCAAGTCAAATTTTGATATTGCTATTAGGATTTAACTATGTGATTTTTATTCAAAATTGTTGACCCATGTTTCATGAGTAGTGATTCAACATGAATCCATATCTCATGAGAATAAATGGAACACTTAGCACTCATTAGATCTAGGTGATGCTCATAGGGGTGAAGCACCAAGACTTCTTGGGAGGTCACCCATCCTAGTACTACTCTAGCCTAAGCACGGTTAACTATGGAGTTTCCTCCATAGTTAAACCCAAAGCTTGAAACCCCATTTGAAAAAGCTTCACCAAGTGTTATGCCTTATGAACCATTAATTAGAAAGACCCTTAAGCTCATCAATTGATAAGTAGAAGATAATTTCCACATCAAATCAAATTATGATATTGCTATCATGATTTAACTATGTGATTTTTAGTCAAACTCATTGACCCATGTTTCATGAGTAGTGATTCAACATGAATCCATCTCTTATGAGAATAAATGGAACACTTAACACTAATTAGATGGATTCATGTTGAATCACTACTCATGAAACATGGGTCAACATGAATCCATATCTCATGAGAATAAATGGAACACTTAGCACTCATTAGATGGGTTCATGTTGAATAACTACTCATGAAACATGGTTCAACAAGTTTGACCAAAATCACATAGTTAAATCCTGATAGTAATATCACAATTTGAATTGATGTAGAAATTATCTCCTACTTATCAATTGATGAGCTTAAGGGGATTTCTGATGAATGGTTCATAAGGCACAACACTCGATGAAGGTTCTGAAAATGGGGTTGCAAGCTTTGGGTTTAACTATGGAGGAAACTCCATGGTTAAGCGCATTTAGGCTGGAGTAGTACTAGGATGGGTGACCTCCTAGGAAGTCTTGGTGTTTCACCCCTGTGAGCATCACCTAGATCTAATGAGTGCTAAGTGTTCCATTTATTATCATGAGAGATGGATTCATGTTGAATTACTACTCATGAAACATGGGTCAACAAGTTTGACTAAAAATCACACAGTTAAATCCTAATAGCAATATCATAATTTGACTTGATGTGGAAATTATCTCCTACTTATCAACCTTAAACTTCTTCAAATGACCAAGGAAGACCTAAAAACATGAAATAGTCTATTTAGGTCACCAATGACATGAAACAATGGTTAAAACCAAACTATGTAAATTTTTCCACATAGTTGCTTTGTTAAACCATTCAAAAAATACTAGTAGCACTTTTTGATGAAAATCAGATTTGAAAGGAAATATATGCACACAAACTTTGGTAAAAAAATTAGTTTTTGACACCCATTTGGGACTTAGAAAACATACTAAGGCACCAAGGTTTGGTGACACAAACGAATGGGCTTTTGTTCACTTTCTTGCTTAGGCAACTAGGGCAATTAGGCCTCCATTTACAAAGGAAGTACATGTTCTAGGACTCCATCCTAAAAAATAAATTATTGTAACATGTGAGGACAACCCTAGACAAGTTACAAACTTTATTTCAAGGCTTGATGCCAAGTCTGGTTGGAGTTGTGGGAGATGTTGCAACCTTTTCCTAGGATGCACATGGGAAATGCATGCCTAGGGCATCTAATTTCTCAATGATCCTTGCAAGTAAAAAATTAAAACCAATTTTATCTTAAAATACATATCCAATCCTAGGATTTCACCAGAGGTCATTAAATTCCCATCTTGAAATCCTCGTCTATGCTTGAAAATGCTTCAAAACCTTAGGTTAGCAAGAAATCCGAACCTACTTATACAAAAATGTGAGCATCTTGAGTTAGAGGATATATTGAGACTTCAAACCATAAGAATTGGAAATTTACTTCATCCACCTATCCAAAAACATAGGTTTTACACTTTGAAATAATCCGTACAAATTTGTACAATATAGGACAACAGGTTGTTGCAGTAAAAACAAGGTATTTTATTGATTTGAAAATTGAAATTACATTATCTCTCTCTCACTACCTATCACCCACCTAAATGGGCTGATTATAAGCCTTCCAATGGTCATAACAAAATTTCAAACTTTTTATGGCCATTGGGGAATTTTTTTCTTTGATTTGCAAAAAATTGCTTAAAAGTTGCTTGACAACTTTTCAAGTAATTTTGCATTTTTTGCACTTTATAAGAAAAAGTTATGAAAAATTAAATCTAATGACCCAAATAGGTCTTAAATATTATAAATATGAAATAATAAAAATCCTAAGATTCTAGGCCCTTTGACCATATTTGACCATAGTTGACCAAGGGCTTATAACAATGCCAATCTTGGAACTAGGTCATACAATTTTGGTCTAGATGCCTATTTGATTAATCTTTCTGAGGTTTACATTGAGATCTAAGTTTTTATATTTAGATCTAAAATTTGATATTGATTTATTGTGGGTGCTCCTACACCATACTTCCCTTGTGTTTGAAAACTCAATTTCCTACTTGAGGGCAATTGCTTTATAGAAGTACCATGTTGTTTGATCTGGTCTTTTGTCATCCAAGTTGGATCAATATTGGGGAGACCTTTCCACTTGATTAAGTACTGCATGTACTTCTTGGTTCTAGTTTTTTTTAGCAACTTGGTGTCCAAAATTTCTTCTAACTCCCCTGTATTTCTTTGAGGGAGATCAGTTACATAGTCTTCACTATGGATGTCTGCTTGCTCACCTTGTTCACTTACTAAATCTGCTATGCCTTTGTATGGAGTGAGGTTTGAAACATTGAAGAATGGAGATATTTTCAAGGTAGGGGGAAGAGAGATATCATTTTCATTTTCACCCATCTTGTTGAGTATACTGCATGGTCCAACTTTCTTCATTTGAAGTTTGGAATATCTACCTTTAGGCAGTCTCTCTTTTCTCAAATATGTCCAAACCTTATCTTAGACTTTGAAGTGGATTTCCCTTCTTTTCTTATCAACATGTTCCTTTTATTTTAGTGTTGATTTGTGTAATGCTTCCTTGACCTCATGTTGCACCTTTGTAATGAGTTCTGCTAACTCTTCTCCTTGAGCATTGATTTTTAAATCAGATGGTAGTTCTACCATGTCCAATGGTCCCTTGGGATGGAGGCCATACATTTCTTGGAAGGGAGTCTTGCATGTTGATCTATTCATGTAGTCATTAAATTCAAACTCTTCTTGGGGAAAGAGTAGATCCCAACTCTAAGCATACTACTTTGTGAGGCATCTCAGGAGATTTCCTAAAGATCTATTTACCACCTCATTCTGTCCATTAGTTTATGGATGGTAGGAAAAACTATAGGTTAGGTTAGTACCAAGTTTCATAAAAAGTGTTCTCCGAAAAATGGCCTTAAAATTTTACATCCTTGCTAGATATAATAGTTTGTGTTAAACCATGGATCATAACTACTTCCTTAAAGAAAATATGTACAATATCAGAAGCATCATTTGTGCTTTTACATGGTACAAAGTGGACCATTTTACTGAATCTATCCACTACCACAAAAAACTATCAAAACCTTTCTTAATTCTAAGTAATCCCATGACAAAACCCATTAGGATTGATTCCCAAGGTCTTGTGGGGATTGGTAAGGGTTGATATAATTCCTAATTTTTTGAAACACCTTTGGCTTGCTAACTGATGGTACAAATCTCAATGAACTTCTTTACCTCATTGTTCATCTTTGGCCAATAATAGCTTCTTTTCACTTGTCCTCCTAGACCACCACAATGTTTCTCCTTTATGATATTTGTCCTCATTAAGCATTTGGGAATGCATAACTGAGCCCCTTTGAATATGAGTCCATTCTGAATCATATATTGAGAGAAATCTGTATGGTATCTTCCAACCATTTATGTGCGAACTTGAAAAATCTCTGCAAAATTAGGATCATCAACATATAAGTGCTTGAGGGAATAAATTCCCATACTTTGTATTTTTACTTCTTCAACTAAGGGCATTGCTAACTTTGTTTACAACACCTTTCTCATGTTTGATGTTGAAAGTATAAGCCTACAACTACTCCATCCATTTCAGATGTTTGGCAAATAGCATTTCTTGAGAACTGAAGAAACTCAATGCATGGTTGTTAGTGTATACTACAAACTCCTTTGGGATTATATAGTGCCTCCATTTCTTAAGGGATTGTACCATGACATAAGGCTCCAAGTCATAAGTTGAAAACATTTTCTTAGCATCATTTAGTTTCTCAGAAAAGAAAGCTACTTCCTTACCTTCCTGACTTAGGACTGTACCTACGGCCAAATTGCTTGCATCAATTTCCACAATGAAAACCTTATTGAAATAAATTATAACTAAGATAGGGTATCATAGAATCTATTCTTCAAGTAATGAAATGTATCATTGGCTTCCTTTATCCAAGCAAATTTAGTCTTTTTTCCTCCTTTGATGGTGTCAAGCATGGGTGCACACACATGACTGAAGTTTTTGATAAACTTCCTATAGAAGGTGGCAAGACCATGGAATATTCTTACATCACCTTGGTTCTTTGGTAGGGACTAGTTGATGATTGCTTCAACCTTCTCAGGGTCCATCTTGAGGGTACCTTGTGAGATCGCAAATCCTAGGAACACAAGTTCCTTCTTCATAAACATGCAATTTTCCAAGTTGATCACCAACTTGTGCTGATGAAGCCTCCTTAGTACCTATTCCACATGATCAAAATGTTCCTCCTTTCTATGAATCAATATTAGTATGTCATCAAGGTAAATAACAACAAATTTTCCAATAAAATCTATGAATATCTCATTCACAAGCCTCATAAAAGTGCGAGGTGTATTTCTTAACCCAAAAGGAATTACTAACCATTAAAACAAACCTTCATTAGTTTTTAATGTTGTCTTCCATTCATCACCTGGTTTTATTCTAATTTGATGGTAGCTAAACTTCAAGTCTATTTTGGTGAAATAACAAGCTCCTCCTTGTTGATCCAATAGATCCTCAATTCTGGGCATGGGGAATCTATATCTTATGGTAATCTTGTTGATAGCCCTATTATCAGTACACAAGCTCTATTTTCCATCCTTTTTAGGAACAAGGATAGATGGAACAATACAAGGACTTAAACTCCTTTGTATTAAACCTTTTTCCAAAAAATAACTCACTTGATTAGCAATTTTAGCATGTTGAGTTGGTGTCATTTTATAGGGTGCCTTCTTAGGTAGGGAAGATCCAGATATCAAGTCAATTTGGTGATTGATATCTCTAATGGGAGGGAGGCTTGTGGGCAGATCAATAATAGTAACCTAACTGTACTTTTGTAACAAATCTTGTATTTCTTTAGGGATAGGATCCATGTCCTTCGAAGTTATGTTCTCCTTTGGCTTACAGACCAAAATAAAACCTTGGGCATGAGGTTCCTTTAAGGATTTGATCATTTATATCTCCCCTATAGTTACAAAAATAGGTTCTACTTTAGGATCAAGCATAGGCTTCATGGTGAAAGTTACACCATTCCTAGTTATAGAATAAGTATTCTTCTTGCAATGGTGGATGGCATCAACATCATATTACCAAGGTCTTCCTAGAAGTATATGAGATGCATCCATTTCTACAACATAGAAAAGTTCCTTATCCTTCAAGTTTACTAGAGAAAATTCTACCCATGCTTATTTTGTCACTAAGGTTTGTTGACCCTTTTTTAGCAAGAGATATTATATGGAAAGGTGTGGGGTTTCTGAGGTAGTTTAAGTTTTTCTACCATTTTAGAGGAAACTAATTTTTTAGTAGAACCTCAATCAATCAAATTTTTTTGGATACCTTGCCTTGGCACTTGATCCTTGTCTTGAAGAGATTATTTCTTTGGGGTGGCTCTTGGGTGTGAGGAATCTACAAAAATTCTTGCCTCAACATTATACATGCTCCTTCCTTGGGTTCAAGTTCTTTGGAATCAAATTTCTCTTCCTCCACAATTTATGCTCTTCTTTCCCCTTGATTATTGTTTCTCTTTTTAGGGCACTTTCTTGTTTGGTGTCCTACTTTATTACAATTGTAGCATGTAAGAGGTCCATTGCCTCTTTCTCTACCTCTAAAATAATTTCCTCTACTATAGTTTCCCTTAGAACTTTGGCCTCCCTGATCCTTATTTTGATCAGTAGGCTTGCTTCCACTATTCTACCCCTTTTTCCAAGAATTGTTATTGGGCTTGAATTTTTTATTATTCTCCTTGCCTTTATTTTGATCCTACCTCCTTTTCTATTTTTCTTCCACCTTGAGTGCTAGTTGATAGCACTTTTTCATAGAACTGGGGGTGTGAAGGCCAAGTTCTTCTTGGATGGGTAACTTAAGGCCATTCATGTACCTTGCCAGTTTTTCTTCCTCATCCTCTACTATGTTGGTCTTCATACAAAATTTTAAGAACTCCTATGTATAGGAACTAACATCTAGACCCTTTTTTTTCAAACTCTATTTTCTCCCATGGAGTTGTACACCATATTCTTTAGGCACATATGTTTCCCTGAATAATGCCACCATTCTATCCCAAGAAGAAATCATGTTTCTTCCTTTCTGCACCCTCTCTATCTAGATTAAGTTCCACAAAGTTAGGGTTGCTCCCTTCAACTTGGACTTTTCCATCTTTACCCTCTACTTCTCTAGGATGTCTTCACACTCAAATAAACTAGTTAGGGCTTCTATCTAATCCAATGCAACATCAACATTCATTTTTCTATTGAAAGTTGGCAATTCCAACTTCCCTTCCATGGTTCTTTTCTCCATGGATTTGAGAGCATTCAAGAGAAGCCTTTGTTCAATAGGAACTTCACCATCTTCATCAAGATCTTCAACATCTATATTTTCATCTTCTTCAAACTATGTGCCTCTTTGTTTGTCCAACTTGCCTTCAACTTCCTTCAACCTCTTGGCAAGAGCAATATTGGTTGCTCTTTGCTCCCTTACTATTTTTTCTAGTTCAAATTTTTTTACCCTGGTAGGTATTTCTTCCTCTTCTTCAATAAGAGCCATGGATCTAATACCACTTGATGCAATGGAGCCTAGTGGCACTGATCAAAAGGTGATCAATTGGTCCAAAAACCCTCTTCACTGAAGTCCTTCAACCAAATCTCTTGGTAAAGATGATCAAATGTGCAAGAACCAATCACAAGTTCTGCAAGGATGATACCGAGTTATCACAACCATACACCCAAAAAAGGAAAACCCTAATCACTAGGGAACCCTATGAACAAGACAACTTATCACAAGTTGCTTACAATGTACAAATTGACCAAATTTGGGAAAATAACTTTAAACTTCTTCAAATAACCAAGGAAGACCCCAACACATGGTAATAGTCTATTTAGGTCATCAATGACATGAAACAATGGTTAAAGCCAAACTATGTAAGTTTTTCCACAGAGTTGCTTTGTTAAACCATCCAAAATATATTAGTAGCCCTTTTCCTAGCATGCACATGGGAAATGCATGCCTAGGGCATCAAATTTCTTAATGATCCTTGAAAGTACAAAATTAAAACCAATTTCATTTTAAAATAAATATCCAATCCTAGGATTTCACTAGAGGCCATTAAGTTCCCATGCTGAAATCCTCCTCTATGCTTGAAAATGCTTCAAAACCCTAGGTTAGCAAGAAATCTAGACCTACTTATAGAAAAATATGAGTATCTTGAGTTAGAGAATAGATGGAGACTTAAAAATAGAAGAATTGGAAAGTTACTTCATCCACCTATCCAAAAATGTAGGTTTTATAGTCTAAAATAATACATACAAATTTTTACAACACAGGACAAAAAGTTGTTGCAGTAAAAATAGGGTATTTTATTGATTTGAAAATTGAAATTACATTATCTCTCTTTCACTACCTATCACCCACCTGAAAGGGCTTATTATAGGCCTTCGAATGGTCATAACAAAATTTCAAACTTGTTATGGATATTGGAGAAGTTTTTTCTTTGATTTGCAAAAAGTTGCTTGACAACTTTTCAAGCAATTTTGCATTTTTTGCACTTTTTGCGCTTTATAAGAAAAAGTTATGAAAACTTAAATATAATGACCTAAATAGGTCTTAAACATGATAAAACATGAAATAATAAAAATCCTAATATTCTAGGCCCTTTGGCCATCTGTTACCATAGTTGACCAAGGGCTTATAACAATGCCAATCTTGGAACTAGGTCATACAATTTTGGTCTAGATGCCTATTTGATTGATCTTTCTGAGGTTTTATATTGAGATCCAAGGTTTTATATTTGGATTTGAGATTTGATATTAATTTATTGTGGGTGATCTTACACCACTTCTTCTTGTCATTACAATTGATTCAACATTTGCAATGATTTGTTTAGGTTTATGCTGTCTTCTCACATATTTTGCTAACATAGGTAATTTCCTTCTTTGTTCTTCTTCAAGTTTATTTGGAAAAATCATCTCAGGCTTATTTCCTCTTCTTTTTTCAAGTTTTTGTTCATGTTCTAAATGCTTGACATGCACTATCTAATGGTCAAAATTTCTTGTCTGTGACTCAACATCTATAGTTTGTTGCTTAGCACCCACTCTCTATTGTTTGACAATTTGCATTTGTACTCCATCATTTCATGTCTAATGGGAACTTGTAGTTTGACTTGTTTGTTTACTTTGAGTGCTAGGAGCATCATCATCCACATAGATTAATGTACTTTATTCTTCATGTTCTTTATTACATGAAGTATCATCTCTTTCTACAAACTCATCAACTCTCACATTTGCATTTTCAACAACTTTGTTAGTGTTAGAGTTTAAACACTTATACACTTTTCTTTTAGTGGAATAACATAGAAATATGCCTTCATCAATTTTTGAATCAAGCTTTCCATTCCTATTATCTTTTATTATATAGAATCTAATACCAAATATTTTGAAATATTTAACATTGGGAGCATAGCCATACCATAGTTCAAAAGGTGTAGCATTTATACCTTTCTTGACTTGAACTCTATTTAGGGTATAAAAAATAGTACTAACCGCTTCTCTTCGATATTTCTATGACACATTCTTCTCCATCATTAGAGTTCTTACACAGTCCATTATTGATCTATTTCTCCTTTCAACTATCCCATTCTAAGGAGGGGTCTTTGGTGCTGACATCTGTCTTTTGATTCCTTTGTCATTGCAAAATGTATTAAACTCATGTGAGATGAATTCACCACCTCTGTCAGATCACAAAAACTTTAGACTCTTCCCTATTTCTTTTTCAACTCTGGCTAAATACCACTTGAATAACTTAAAAGCACCAGATTTAGCTTTAAGAAACATCACAGTCATCGTTCTAGAATAGACATCTACAAATAGAATGAAATATTGATCTCCACAATAAATTTTAACACTAATGGGTCCACATAGGTTAGTATGAACCAATTCCAAAATATCACTAGCAGTATATGTTTTACTCTTGAAACTAGACTTTATCATCTTTCCTAATTGATACTATTTGCACATAGCATTCTCAAGCTTCTTTAGTTTAGTCAATCCTCTTTTTGATATTCTCCAAATTGCCAAAGTTCACATGACATAATCTTTTGTGCCACAACCAAATATCTTCTTGTTGCAAAAACATACATGTCTCAATTGATAGGTCTAGTTAGAATAAGTTACCTCTTGTCTATTCACCAATTCTAATTATCTTACTATCACCATCATGTATCTTGGCCTTTATGTTTTGAAATTCAACTCTATAACCTATCTTGTTTAGTTGTGAAACACTCAACAAATTATAGTTAAGTCCTTCAACCCATAAAAAAATTGTCACATGTTATCTTGTCAGTCGGTTGAATAGTGCATTTTCCTTTTATAACACATGTGATATCATTACCAAGTTTAACACATCCACCATTGTATGGACCAATATCTTTAAATTTTTCTTTATTACCAGTCATATGATTGGAACATCCACTATCAATTATTCATCTATCAATTTTTTTCACATAAAAAATTAATGCAGTTTTCTCATCTTCATTAGAATCTTCTTTCATAGAAACATAGACAACTTCATCCTCATTACTCTTAGATTCATTATCAGTCTTTTCTTTAGAAATATAAGAAGACTTCTTACCTTTTTCATCCTTGCTTCACCTATATTCTTTGTCATATCTTCTTCCTTTGTACTTTCTTTCCTTTCTTTCATCCTTATCTTCTCTATTAGGGTATCTAGCAGCAATATGACCAAGTTTTTTGCATGAAAAACAAATGATAGGTAATTTACCTTTGTAATTACCTTTTACTCTTCCAAACCTTTTTGCAATGAGGGCTTCAAATTCATCAATCTTATCATCAGAACTATCATTTTGAATCTTCACATGTTTTCCTTTCTTCTTGTTACGAACAAGTTGTGACTTGATAGAAAATTCAATGGTAGCAGGTCAAGTTGTTACCTAATGTACATCTTAGTTCTTGGATTGTAGAGACTCTAATGACATAGATAGGGAGTAGAGTCCTCAATACCTTACTTATCAGTGTTTCATTTTTTATTTCTCCATTTGCACCTTGAATAGCATTAAAAACCTCTTTAACTCTTGTGCAATATTGTAGTATGTTCTCACCTTCCATCATTCTTATGTCATCAATTTTGCCTCTTAGGATTTCTAATTTGACACTTAAAAAACTTTCATCACCTCCATATATGGTCTTCAATTTGTCCCACATCTTCATTGTAGTATTGCAATATTTTAGGTCATCAAACTTGGCATAACTTAGGGTTGAGGTAATCTCCAACATTGCTTGGTTATGATCTAACTTCTATCTCAGTTCTTCAGTAGTCAGAGGATTAGTTTTTACTTTTACATATTCATTTTCCATAAACTTGACAACAACATCATTGATACTAGATATGTACAACTTCATCAAGGTCTGTCATGCAAGAAATTTCTCCTTTTTTAGCTTTGATACATCTCTCTTGTTCATCGTGATCTTCAGTTTTAAGTACCTTCAAAATTTTCTCTATAAGAACTAAGCACTAATACCAATTTTTAGAAATGTTTAGAATAACTAAGGGGAAGGGGGGTGAATCAGTTACTCAAGGTCTATATGTACCGCTTGAATAATTAAACATTAAAAACTTCACTATTCTACTTATCCTATTGTTACTCATTCCCTACTATAAATTATCACAAACATAACTTGTATTGCATAATGGAAACATTCATAAAACATTCATCACAATTTGACACTAGAATTTTACTTGGAAATCCAATTTGGGAAAAACCACCAGTAACATGTCACTCTTCTTCACTCTTTTGAAATGAGCTTTATTGAAAGCCAACCTTGTTAAAGGTTACAAAACACACTGTTAAACGTGACCTGGTAGAGGATTTAATTAGCCTAGTAGGAATGGCCTTGTAAGAGGAATTTGATCATTCCATTTAGAATGTCACCAAGTTAAAGGATTTACATAGACTGTTAAGTCTTCAAATGACTATTTGGTCAACCTTTGTTTAAAGGATTTCAATATAAACTATTTAAAATGATAAGAAAGAAAATGATAGGTTTGATTTGTGTGATTAAAACTCAATTTTTTTGGTTTAGATCTTTGTTTGGTCCTTATGCTGGTTCACTGATAAGCCTTTCAGTGTCATCTCTGATCTTGATCTACTTGGTCACCCTTCAAGAAATCAATCCACTCTTCTCATCAACACTTAAGCCTTCTACTCTAATTCACTTATCAACAACAACATCATATCTACAAGATTTCTCCTTTAGCTTTGAATTCACACACTTGTGTTCTTCTAATCAACCTCACTTTGTATTGTTTTCTACATACAAACTCACTCATAGACACACTTGCTAGCTTGGGATTGGCTTTGCTTTACTAGAAATGATAGGACATGGAACCAAATGTTCGATTCTATATCTCTTTAAATAGGAAATTCATGCTTTACCATTATCTACATCCACCCTAGATCTTAGGGTTTATGATTAGATTCAACTCAATTCAATGTATCTGTTCATCTTCTTGATCATCCTCTAGAAAATTCTCTCAAATCCATCTGTTAGGTCTTTACCTAATCACCCCCTTGAATTTAATGATCCAACATCTCATCAATCTTATCTTCAACACATTTTACATCTCCCAAGAAATCAACTAAGTCGGCTTGATCTTATGATCTCTTACTATCACTTAGTAATCTCTAAATTTTGATACTTAGTCAACACTAAAATACTTGGTTGTTGTAAAGCTTCTTGGCTTGACATCAACTAACTTTCTCAGTCAATGCTAATATTCGATCAACACTATATTTTCTTAGCACTAATTGTATCTCGGTTGACACTAGCATTACTTGACACTCCATAGTATTTTACTCTTTTTCTTAGCTTAGCTTATCTTTCTTGACATAAGTAATTACTTTTTTTTATCAAAGTCTATCTAATCAAATGTCCATTATATATTTCTTTTCATAACTTCAACCTTTCCTCTAGGTTCTATAGTTATGAGCAACTTCTCAAATCCTCTTCATTAATCAAATAGCTATGATATTTAGATTAGGTAGCAATATGTCTCATCCATAGATTTGAAATAAATGACAAAACAAAAATTGTTCCAATTGTAAGTTTCCAACATATTTTGAGAACTTAAAGATGCAAAATAGGTATAGAATCCCCAAGCAATTGGTTAATGATTATGAGAAAGACATATATTTCCTAGTTGACTGTGACAAAGTTCACATTCAAGAAGTTAGACCTAGGATTGCATGGGTGAGACCATTGGGATATGAATTCAACATTGATGGAAAAAGAGATATCATTGAAGCTCTTATCAATGAACCAATGGATCCCAAGGCCACTTATTTTGGAACCTTTGAAGAAGAAAAAATTGGTATTTAACTTGAGATTCATATTCCTCAAATTTTGAAGACAGGAAAGAAAAGGATAAAGAACTTTGAGAAGAAATCTGGCAAGTCTAATGCCTCTCATGATTACCAAAGGAAAAGGTGATGATATAGAAGAGGAAGAAGAGGAAGGTGATCATGAAGAAGAGACATAGGAACCTACAAAGAATAAAGGCAAGACAACACAAAGAAAATCCTTCATCCACCATAGTAGTAATCAAACAACATACTCTAACTACTTCTGGGGCAAGCCTAACTAAGCAAAAACCTATCAAGGATGAGGACATGGTTGAAAGAGAAAATAAGTAAGACAAGCTTCAACTAAGAAATAAAGGAAAGAGTAATGAAGGAAAAAGGAAAGAAATCATAACTTCATCATCTGTCAAGGTCAAAGGAAAAGAAAATAATATTTATGATATTGACCTAGATGAAGAGACTATGATTCCAAATTGGGATATATCCAATCTCTATATTGATAAAATGGAGATAATGGTTGAAATTTGGAAGAAAAGAGTCAAGCAGTAGAAGTTGGGAGTAGAAAGGGACAAAAGAAAAGTCCTTGGGGATGTTAAAGACATATTTTTGGATGCATTATCTATAAACGTAAATGAATAAGTCCCCATCATTGAACAATTAGTTGAAATTGTACATAAGTTTAATGAAGACATAGATAGTTAGGATAAACTTCTTGAAAAGGTAGAAAGGAAGTTTGAAAGTAAATTTCTAGAAAATATATCACAAAAAATTGCCATTGACTAGCTAGATTTATATGCTCTTATTGCTACAATGGAGAATGTTGTAAACAATGTTGTATCTTTATTTATAAAATTGAGTGAGACAAAAAATTTTACCAAGGAAATCAAGGATAAAATGGCTAAGATTGATATGGAATTGAAGGCTAGTGCCAGTCAGTTGGTACTTAACCTGAGTTCCAGTTCAACATAATTTCAAAAAGTTATATTTTAGACAGATCTATAGGAAAAAATTTTAAGGGAAGAGGCTAGAATAAGGGAAACCTTGACAAAAATTAAGAGCATGTTGCTTCATCACATGGATATTATGCAAAAGAGAATTGAACATGCAAAGACACTAGTCATAGACACAAAACTTTTAGTGGTAGAGCATATGATGGAATTATAAGCTAAGCTTTAGATAGAACTACACATCTTAAAGGTATTGCACAATATTTGGGATAAGACACTATCTTTAATTTTGAAGGTGCATAATTATTTCCTCTCTCATTCTGGCATTACCTTGTAAATTTTGGCATTTGTAACAAGAACAAGAGAGAAATGTATATAGAGGAGGATATATGCTTATATGAACAAAGGGGAAAAAATGCATAGAATAAGAATTGTATAGAAGATATATAAAAAGAAGATAAACAAAAATAATTTTGAAAAATCAAAATTATTTAATTTTTACCGAGCTATAGAGTTTTAGGAAAAATCAAGTTGTAGAACCAAGTTTATGGAAAGGTAGAGTTTTGACTAAAGTTTTCTTTGGAATTGAAGAAGAGAATTGAGCGTGATAAGTGTTTTTGTCACTAATGCCAAAGGGGAAGATTGTTGACCCTATGGCAAGACATATTGTCAATTAGTGCCAAAATACTTAGTCATCATCGGAAGTTGGTTAGTACTGCAACCCAGATTTCCCTCAGGTAGAAAGATAAGTATAGCCCAAGCTACCAAGTAGATGAGTAGTTAACCAAGCTCCAATATGAGCTGAGTTAGTAGTGTCAACCAAGCTCTAGTGTAAATTGAGTAGCCAAGTACTCCTAGTTTTTGAATGAGAATCGAGTGGGAAAAAGTAGTGTGAACTGAGCCATCAAAGTTTTATGAGTGATCAATGTGAACTGAACATCCAGTGTCAACTGAGTAGAAAAATTTGTCTAAGTATCTACATATCACCCAAGTAAGTTATTGGACCTGTGTATCAACATTGAGCCGACTTGGTAATTTTTTGTGAAACTATTGTAGCCAACCTAATGCAAGTTACTATTTGGACCAGTATATATATGGAAGAAATCTTGTTTCATCCAAATCATCATGGAAATATATTATTCATTATTATAAGAGAATATGGATAATGGAAGAATATATTTATTAGGAGGCTACCAAGTAGTATAAAGGAAAAGTGAAGAATCATCTATCATACTTAGGTGATCATTATATTATTTAAAGGATCTTCATCAATAAACATAGTTACAAAGTAGAGATCAACCTACTGATTCATCCTAATAGGTATATTAGTCTTAAATCCTCTAACCAGGTTGAACTAATAGTGCTTGTAGAATCTCATAACCAAGTACATACTTCATTTTGTTGTATAAATCCTTTCACAAGGTGGACCTAGCAGTCCTACTTACTCTTAATTGAGTAGATCCCCAAAATTGATCAATTGTAAGCCCTATCAGGCCAACTTTATTATTGCAATAGTGAAGCATTATGGGTGTCATTCCCACCCCAACTTTACCTTCTCCTTGGAGGGTTTATGAGTTACCAACTATTGTGTGAAAGTGTTATGGTGTTGTTTATTTTATTACTTAATGTTCCATGCATGCAAGTAGATTAGATAATCTAATAAAGGTAGAAAGGAAGTTTGAAAGTAAAGTTCTAGAAAATGTAGCACAAAAAAATGCCATTGACCAAGTAGAGTTATCCATTATTATTGCTACATTGAAGAATGTTATAAATAATGTTGTATCCTTATTTATAAAATTGAGTGATGTAAAAAAATTTACCAAGGAAATCAAGAATAAAATGGCTAATATTGATGTGGACTGGAAGGCTAGTGCTAGTTAGTTGGCACTTAACCTGAGTTTCAGCTTAACTCATTTTGAAAAAAATAGATTTTTGATAAATTTACAGGAAAAACTATTAAGGGAGGAGGCTAGAATAAGGGAAACCTTGATAGGTATTCATGGTATGATGCTTCTCTACATGGATATTATGTAGAAGAGAATTGAACATGATTGTATAGAAGATGTGTATAAAATAAGATAAAAACAATTTTGAAAAACCAAAATCAATCAATTCTTACTAAGTTACAGAGTTTTAGTCAAAACTGAGTTGCAGAACCAAGTATATGGAAAGGGGGAGTTTTGACTAAAGTTTTCTTTTGAATTGAAGAACAAAATTGACCATGATAAGTTTTTTTTTCACTAATGCCAAAGGGGGGGATTGTTGACCCTATGGCAAGACATGTTGTCAATTAGTGCCAAAACACTTAGTCATCATAAGAAGTTAGTTAGTATTGTAACCAAGCTTTCCCTTAGGAAACAAACATCAACATAGCCTAAGCTATCAATAAGATGAGTGTTAACCAAGCTCCAGTATGAATTGAGTTAATAGTGTCAACCAAGATCTGGTGAAAATCGAGTAGCCAAGCATTCCTTGTTCCAGAATGAGAATTGAGTAGGCAAAATCAATGTGAATTGAGTCATCAAAGTTTACCTAGTGATCAATGTGAAACAAGAATCTAGTGTCAACCAAGTAGACAGAACTTCCCGAGTATCAACATATCACTCGAGTAAGCTATTGGACCCGTGTATCAACATTGAGCTGACTTGGTAATTATTTGTGAAACTACTATAGTCAACCTAATTCAAGTTACTATTTGGATTGATATATATGGAAGAAATATTAATTCATCCAAATCATCATGGAAATATATAATTCATTATCATAAGAAAATATGGACAATGGAAGAGCATATTTATTAGGAGGCTACCGAGAAGTATAAAGGAAAAGTAAAGAGTCATCTATCACAATTAGGTGATCATTATATTATTCAAAGGATCTTCATTAGAAAAAATAGTTGCAAAGTAGAGATCAACCTACTGATTCATTCTAAAAGGTGTATTAGTCTCAAATCCTCTAACCATGTTGACCTAACAATCCTTGCAGAATCTCTTAACTGAGTGCATACTTCACTGTACTGTATAAATCCTTTCACAAGGTGGACCTAGTAGTCCTACTCACTCTTAACTTTATTACTATAGTAGTGAAGCATTATGGGTGTCATTCCCACCCCAATTTTACCTTCTCCTTGGAGGGTTTCTGGGCTACCAAATATTGTGTCAAAGTGTTATGGTGTTATTTCTTTTACTACTTTATGTTCCATGCATGCAAGTAGATTAGATAATTTAATAAAGTGGGATTAAGAGAAATAAGTTTTAAGTGGTTCTTGATTCACACCCCCTCCCCCCAAGTTACTCAGTCATCATTACATTTCTAACAGTCACACACATGCTAATTGATGATTTCCTTCTTACTTATCATCCAATGATAAATTTTTTTTGGTCTTATTGGGAGAAGAATTAGATGATTCCTTTGTATTTACTTGATAGAAATCACAATTGGATTACTAGGATAAATTCTCGATATTCATGGTTACCAGATCTCTTTTTGTACCATCTTGGATGCCAAATAATATGACATTTGGTTTTTGAGATCCATGGGGTCTTACATCTTTGGCTAATTCTTCATTACGCATGGCATGCATGCATGAATGAGGAATCAAAAGACTCTAAATATGTTCTCATCATGAGTTGATTCATATACCTATCTAGAGCCATGATGATGAGTTGGAGTGCTACATTGGTCTTTCTCTACATTACCTTCACTATGGGAAATTTCTTGTATAACCAGTAATTATGTCAACCAAGTGAGTGGGCATGTTTTCCAAAGTTCTATAATCAGATTTTCTATAATCATGGAAATCTATGATTTGGATGGTTTTGTTTCTGCATGAGAGTTTATATTTCTTTGGTCATTTTATGTAGTTTCTAAAAAATGAAAAAAAATTAAACAAAAAGAAAAAAATACAATAAAAGATCCAAAAATGAAAACCTTTAGGCATTGTTCTTCAATTAATATCTAAAAACCAATTTCTGGTAGATGTTAATTACAAAATCAATTATTAGTGATGAAAACTATTTTTATAGTGCCATTTGTAGGGCCCATTTTCTGTTGCACCAAAAGCCATGACTATTAGTGAACATGGAACACCACATAATTAACCACCTATGGGTAGGGGAGCGCGTCGCATCACCCAACAATCTCCCCCTCGACGCGCATACCAGGTGCTTACGCGGGTTAGGAAGGAACCGGGGAGATTTGAACCCATGACCAGGCCAAAACCAGGCTCTGATACCAATTGTAGGGCCCATTTGCCGTTGCACCAAAAGCCATGACTGTTAGTGAACATGGAATACCACATAATTAACCACCTGTGGGCAGGGGAGCGTGTCACATCACCCAACACCATTAAGTAGTGAGTGATTGAATACTGGCTTGCCAATGGTCATTTGTCATTATCAACATTGAACAAAAAATGAAAAAAAAATGAAAAAAATGAAAAAAAAAAAGACAAAAAGAAAAAGAATAAAAATACAATAACTGGTTGGAGCTAGCTCTTTTCAAGGGACACTTAGATGCTTATATAGCTCTTTATCTCTCTTAGTGTCTCTAACAGCTCCTATTACTTAGTTTTGTGGTTGTGCTTCCATTATGGTGAACACCATTGATCACCTTGAGTACATGCTACACATTCAATTGAGGTGTTATAAAAAGTAGATTGTGCTCCCTTCAGTGTTGTCTATTCCACTTCAATTAGATATTGGTGGCTCCTCATGTTGCAAGACTATTTTACATTTTTTGTTTCTTCTAGCGAAATATTATCTATTGCTTTTAGCTACCTGGTAGTCTTTTGTGGTGTTGCAATTCTTGGTGTAGTCCTTTGTTCCTTGTTATTGAGATGCTCTTTGTTCCATCCTTGGCCTCTCTGGACATGCATGTTGGTAAGGAAATCAATTTTATTTTTCATATTTTTATCTCTTAACTTTATTTATATTGCTTATTATGCAACACCTATTTCTCACCTCTCCTTATTTCCCATGGACGATCAATTCTTTTAGTTGGGGGAGGTGTATCACCCAATTACTTATCCATTCACCCATTATTTCACCTTTTCCTTATCATCTTATCACTAATACCATTATTTCAACTTGCATAATAATTTGATTTTGTTAATCAGTCCCCCTTATATTTATTTTTCTCTATCACCTATTTCATATGGCTTAGTATGGAAACTAATTTTTGTAATGCCATGAACACAAAAGGGTAGAAAAGGAAAAAAAGAAAATGAAATAAGAAAATGAAATAAAGAAAAGATAAAGGCTTTGATATAAAATACATTAGAAAAGTCATGAAGCTTTCTACGAAGAAGATTTTGATGAAGTATACTAAAGGGTGAAGATTGTGGATTACAAGCTCAAACCTAAGACCTCTTGATCCTAATGATTGCATGAGGACATGCAATATGTTAAGTTGGGAGAATGATGAGAGACATTTACAATCCATTTTTATGCCATATTTTAATCATGAATCATTTACCTACATACTCACTTGAATTGCTTTATTTCTATTCTAATTCATCCCATTTTACCATTTTATGTTGCATGTGATTTAATATATGTAAGTAATATTTAATATGGTTTTAGGATTACAACATATCGTTGAATTCTTTTTCTAATAGATAATCCTAAGATTTTGGAAAATTAGTCTTGCAGCATACAGATTACATGAACTTTCTACTACATGAGCTTTTTGGTCTTCTTGCCGCTGTCTTCACAATAATCTGCTATCTAAAAATTATTCTTGTCATTTGCCAACTCAATCCCATTTGTAGTCACATGGATTTATTTGATTACCCACTTCAAAATTTGATATATTATTATTTTACCATCTTTGTACATTTAGTCATTTGATTACCCAATTCTTCCAATAAATTTATTGAGTATAATGACAAAATGGATGCATACATTGGCTACGTGGAGGATCTATAGATATTATAAGATCTCCTATTATTATTTGTTGTTATAATAGTTGTCTTCAAAATGTGGTTGATATCCAAGATCTTTTGAAGACTATTGTGACTTGTTTTTTCCCATTTATAGTTGTTGTTATATCAAATCTATTTTATTACATGGCTAGCAAATAATATATTATGTAAACCAATTATTTTTCAGTTTTTTGGCTACATTCAAAAATAGATTATCTATTTTCATATTATTTTTTATATGCTGCAATAATATAAGCATCATATGTAAACATTTCAATGAAATTCTTTTTGGTATCAAATTACTAAGAAATAAAATCATTTTGTTGATAGATTCTATCATAGTTCTATAAGTTTTATCTCTTTTATTTGATGGGAGGAAGGGTGCTCACTCTCCAATGACTGATGGACTATAAATAATTTATTCTTGTATGTTTTGTTATTTGTTTATTATGTTTTATATTGTTATGTTAGATAGTTCTATATTTTTTGTTAGTTAGTATTGCATTTTATATTTGATGAGTTTTAATAATCAATTTTTTTTTCTATGTTATAGATCTAGTTGATATGGCTTTTAGATTTGATTTCTATTATAATATGTCTTAGTTTATATAGTACTGTAGTTCCTCTCACATTTGAGTATTGTAGTTCCTATAGAATTTTAATCATAGAATTAGAAGAGAAAGTATTGTGCATTAAGGAATCATTTTTCCAGATTAACCATTGATGCCTTATGCACAGTTATGTCTTATACATTAGTTTTCTTTGGGTTTTTGAGTTTTATTTTCAAAATTATTAGATTTGTTAAAATTGTTGTGGTTGGAAAGTGATAGTTCATATCATGAGAATTGTTTTATTTTTCTGCGAGATTATTTTTGTGTTTTCTAGCTGCATTTATAATCGTTCAACTCACAACTTGCACCCCTTGATGGTATATTACCCAAAATAAATTCACAAGATTACACCCCCAGATTCACATGAATAGAAGAATCAAAAATATCATATTGTATGGGGAAGATTAGTTTTGTGGCACAGGATTACATTGCTTATTCTTGGTTTTCCATCAATGGAAAAGGGGGAGAATTTTGGCATAAATAATTTACAAGTTGTTGGTGAAGAAAGGAAATCTATGTATTGTATTGATCATTAGTTATACTATTTTTCATTGATGTTACAATTTTTACATATCATTTCATGTCATTACCATATCTTTAGCAAGTCTATTATTTGGAGCACTAAGGAATTGAGGAGAAAAGAAAGACACCTTATTGGGTAACTATTGGAATGATCAATATAAGAAATTTTATGTAATTAATTATCTTATTGAATTATCAAAATATAAGGCTTATAGGTGAAGTTATCTTTTTATGTGAAGCAAGAAAGTCAAGTCAAGTACTAGGTCAAGACACAAAATATTATTCGAGAAGCCTCTACATGAATGGAGAGATGTCTTTGTGGTCATTAGATCTAGGTTTAGGGTGTGTGAAGTATAAAAAATGAAAAGGAAAAGAGAAGGAAGTAGAGAGAAGAGAATGTAGTGGCTGGAAGTGAAACATAGCTATTCGAGTGTAGAAGAAGAAAGGTGCATTGCAAGTAAATGAGAATAGTGAATGGTATGTTCTTGTGATAAAAAAAATTATTGGATATGATATAGCAAGTCAATATGAATCACATATCATTTTTATCTTTGTTACCTTTTTATCATTGCAATAGCCTAAATCTCTTAGAAGGGTGACGTTAATTGATCTGTTATAAAGCCTTTAGCAAGGTGGAACTCTTAAATTAGAGTGTTGAAATCCTTTAACAAGGTTACTCCTAGAAGAGTGAAGATCCTAATAGATCTAGAGGTAAATCCTATAACAAGGTACACTTAACAATTTTTTTGTAACCCTTAGCTGGGAAAGCTCCTAATATAGCATATTCAAGAAGAGTAAAATATTTGTGAGTACCAATCTCGCACCATAGTTTTCATTTAAATAGGGTTTTTATGAGATAAATACATATGTTACTATTATGTGGATGATTTTACTTTGTCCTTCTTCTTCAAATTCAACACAATTTCCTTTAGTATATCAAATTGGGGGTCATCGCTAGTTAGGTCATTGTCCTCCTCTTTCTCCTCTTCTTCTTCTTGCTTCCTCTTGCCTTTAACATCAATTTTTTGTAATCATTCTTCCCATATTCTTCTTATCCTTATAATCATCATCATCATCATCATCTTTAGCTTTATCAGTTGTCTTCTATTCTATGATAATTGTCAAATTAGACTCATTGGCACCTTGGATTTGAGTGTTATCACTCTTCCCTTGTTCTTGTTGAGTTCTAGAATCTTTAGATTGACTCCTTGTATGATTACTATCTTTATTTGTCACATCCCCACATTTGGAACTTTAATTAACAAATATGATTTAAATAGAAATAATAAATAAATAATTATATCAATGTATAATGATAAATAAATATTATGATTACAAATAAATGATCACATATTTAAACATATGAATATAAATACTATTATATAATTAATAATAAGAAGATTCATAAATAAATAAATAATATTATATTATATCTATTAATAAAATAATAACACAATGTACATACAAAAATATAAAATAAAATTACATATAAACAAATCAAACATATCATTTATACCAATTAATATTGTAATGCCATTAAGATATATTACATACTATGTCAAATATTAAATAACATAATATAGATAAATGCATTATCAATATTAGAAGACTAAATTATATTATTAGATACTTAAATAACTAAATAACTAAATTATATATTATAAACTATTATACATATCATATTAATAATACAATTAAGTAATAAATGATCTCCCACAGAACACAACCTTATGAAAAGGTACATCTATTGTTATAAACAAATCAATAAATCATTTATTACAAGAATTCATTCAATAATCTCTATCAATTTATGTTTTAACCATTATTATTCAATCTTAAACCTAAGTTCTAACTGGAAACATTACAATTCGTATCAGAGTAGTGCACCCTACCATCCTATGAAGTTACTTGAAGAATTGAATCATCTCATTTCTTATTTTTATTCAATATATCTTAAACATGAAAATAATTACAATCACATTGCATAAAAGAAGAGGAGAAAAATAGATTGAATAAAAATAATAATTAAAAATGACAAGCATAAAAAATAATACTAGAATTGTATTGATCTAATCAGAATAGACATCAATCCAGAGAATCTAAAAAATTAGTGTAGAAATATTTAATGACGTTGGAATTATAATATATCAGAACAATGTATTGTATAGAGGAATTTGAAGAATATCAATATGGTATGTCATTTTTTTCTATGAAGATTAGCTCAAAATAAAACAAAGATTAATAAGAATCAATATTAAATAGGACCATCAAACATAGATCAAAAGAATCATAATGGAATGAAAACATAATTGATCAGTTTTCAATATTACAAATACTTAACCACCAGATGCATAGTATTCAGGTTTCTTAGAATGATGAGTGGAATATCTTGGTGGCATTTTTACCTTAGAGAATGGGAGAAAGAAAAGAAATAAAAAGGGGACTCCACCCACTATGATCTTTTGGTGCTTTTTTTTCTAGTTCTCGTTGATTATTTCATACTTCGAGTCCCAAGTTCAAGAAGCATTAGCTATTAAAAATTATTATTATCTTTTGGGGTCAATCTGTGTCTCCTCGTACCCCCTTCAATTAAACCTTGTCAAAATGATGGTGATCATTTTGGTGAGAGGAAGAAATAGTCCTATTCACTCTCCTTTAAACAATATCATATTGTAGGCCCATCATATATCATGTTTTTCTTTATAACTATTTGTAATTCCCTTCATATATCATATTTCTAATGGGCCAATGCTGACATGTACCATTTGTTATGACTTCTACAACTTCTTTTTTATTTCTCTGCTTGCTTATCCTTATCTCTCCATCTTAATACTCTAAAAAAAGTGGTGGGTCCTCCTTTCCCACTTAGCATACTATTTGACATAGGGGGAGTTCTTATTTTGAAACTTAGGGGAGAGGACCCAGTAATTGAGTACCCTAACTTTGTGCTTCTCAAAATCCTATGTACAAATTTCAAATCACTCTCATTTTTTGACAATAGCTTACTTGGAAAGTCTCCTCCTTATAACTAAGGTTTCAAAGACACATCATCAAATATGGTATTGCATAAGCATGTTTTTCTCCAAGGTGTCCAAAACAGCCCAAAAAAAAGTGAGACCAATTATAGTGCATTAGAGACCCCCATACTTGTGCAGTTGATGTGACATCACACTATTGGTTTTTTTTTATAGAAAAGGGACACATTTCATTCAATTATGGGTAGTCATCATTAGCAAGAAAAACCTTTGAAGTCACAACTATTTGTACAATCTTGTCAAAAATATTGGATATTAAATCAGCAAGTGTGGGTGTTAAGTTAACAACTCCTATCACAAACATTGGAGTTTTCTTAGGTACTGGGTCCTCTCCCTTAGTTTTCTTAAAGTTATTTTCTCCTTTCTCTAGCAATGTGACATCATTAAATGCACTTTTATAGATGCAACAATGTATTACATCTAATATTTTGTTTCATTCAGTACACTATATTGAAAACAAAACCCCAATTAATATATAGTTGTGCATGCTAATTGTCCATTTGAGGGTTGGAAAAGTAAGATAAAATAACCATGACTATGAATATATTATAGAATAGCATGAATTTTTAATAAATATAATCAAAAAAATATTTTAGAATCCTAGTTGTTATGGGGTATATTGACCCAATTACTGAAAGTGGTGTCGTTCATAGTAAGTGCATATCATATATTTATCATACCAAGTTAATATGACAACTAATGCATATATGTGTGTTATATTTTAAGAATAGAAATTAATTAAATTAACTAATATCATAATACTCAATACCTTTGTTCTAAATGCCTTATGATATTTGTCCATCCAAACTTCTATATCATTGACCAATAGAATAGGACATATTTCTTGTAGCATTTTCTTTCTCAATTCTTCTACTCTCTAACTTGCAGAATTCTATCTTGGTAGAAGAGTAGTGTATAATTCATGTGGCATGATATCCTTCACATCTTTAGGATACCTGTAAGCTTCTCTAAAATTCTTAATCAATGAATCTTCAATCATTTTTTTGTCTACTTAATTAGATTAGCAAATGCATTAGGATCCATCTTTCCAACTAAACTTGTTTCTATGATATATTTTGTTAATTCCTTGGGGTCAGAAGGAATCTTAAAGATTCTCCTACCATATTTTCTACCCCGTGAATTTATTTCTTTCTATAGTTCAACTTGTGATTTCTTTGACATTGGTGAATTCTTAACTTGACTCCAAGTAATCCTTCTATCAACAACAATAGGTTGAGTCTTTATTCTCTTGAACACATTTCCCTTTTCAATTTTTATACCTCTTTCCTCAATTTCTTCACCATTGTCTTCTTCCTTATGCTCTAAAATAGTAATAACAGCCTCTCTAGTAGGCTAAGTATATGTGTCTTTCATCTTCCTTGCCAATGTAGATAGTTGAAGTGTCAATTTTTCTTGTGTGGCCTCTTGCACTAATAGGTTGTTGGATGCCTCATGTGTAATATTAGATGTTTACTTCATCCTCTTTTCTTTCCTAAAAATTGGGGCCTCAAAAGATTTTCTATTGAAAACTTCCTCATAAGTCCCAAATTGTGTGGTTGATGTATAATTTTCTTGAATTCTCCTCTTAATTACTCAACATAATTGATAACTTAATAAAGACTGGGTCTATTTTCATTCCATTCTACCAATCCTATACTGGGGAAAAACTTCTTAACATACAAATAAATATATACAAGTAAAGGTTTGTATTTTATATCTTATTGTTGGTCCTTCTTCAAATGTTCCATATTTACATTTAATTGATTAAAAAAATACCCAATTAATCATATTCTTTACCCTATATGATGATCTTGTGTGATATCTAGATATTTTTTTAGAGAATTAATCTATTTACACTTTCAATAATTTTGTTTGTCTTCAAGTTTAGACACTTGTATGATTTGTTTTGGTTGAGTATCCCAAAACCATTCCTTGTTCACTTTGGGCATCAAATTTCCCATTCCTTTCATCCTTTTTGATGTAACACTTACTGTCAAATATTATAAAATAGCTTACATTAGGTGTTCTTCCACACCAAATTATATATGGGGTCTTGTTTACTCTTTTTTTGATTTCTACTTGTTAAGAGTGTAGATTGTTTTGCTAATAGCTTCTCTCTAGAATTTGTGTGATACACTATTCTAAATTAGTACTATTCTTGCACATTCAACTATGGAAATGTTTCTCCTTTCTACAAAACCATTTTATTGAGGTTTTGTTGGCATTATCAACTGTCTTTTGATTCTATTTTCTTCACAATATTGTTTGAATTCATTTGATTTGAACTCACCTCGTCTATATGATTTGAGAAATTTCAAGGTTATTCTAGTTTCTATTTCCACTCTAGCCTTTTACTTTCTAAACATATCAAATGCTTTTTATTTTTATTTCAATAATATAATAGACATCATCCTTGAATGATAATTAAGAAACAATATAAAGAATTTATCTCCATGATAGTTTTCAAGACCAATAGGACCACATAGATCTGTGTGAACTAAATCCAATATGTTTTGAGTTGAATATTATTTATTTGAAAATATTGAACAAGTCATTTTTCCAAACTAACACTCCTTACATAATATGGTAATTGGTTTTTTACACTATTGACATTCCTGTTACACTTTTATTTATTCTTACCTTTTCTAGATTGTAAAAGTTTACATGACAAAATCTCTTATGTCATAACCATCTCTCTTCTATTTTTTCAATCAATCAATGGCCTAGTAAGGTATGAACTTTTCATCATCTGATGTGTATAGTTTTATCATATGACACTTAGTTTTATCACACAACCTTAATCCATATGATTGCAATGTGTACAAATTTATGTCATTATTCTTTAGGTCTTAAGTCATGTTGTATGGTTTTGTCATCATACTTATAGAGGTTTATCATGTTTTCTAAGGTCTATCACCTCCTATGCAGAGCTCTTTTGTACAACTATAATCTATCAAAAATAAATTTTCAATGCTTAAAATCAATCAAGATAGCTTTTACATTATTTGGTCTCAACTACTTTCTATCCTTTAGTTTGTCTTAGCAAGTTATGACTACTTTTTACTGAAAAGTAAGATCAAGATTATTAACTATATTTCTTAGTTAATTGAGTACATTTCTTGTCTACCCTTTTATCATCTCTTTTTATTTTCTTGTTCACATTTGTCTCATATTAGGCATTAAAGACTCAACTTAGACATCTTGTAACAAGTTGTCACTTTTTTACATCATCACTTAGACAAGTGTACCTTTTCTCACTAATTTTTTTTTTTAAATCTAGTTTTCTTATTAGTCTCTTGCATTCTCTTTGATGCATGTGCAAACAAGGAATCAGTTAAGTCAAGGAAAAAAAATTAAGCTATTAAAAATCCATTCTTTAATGATCCATGCTATTGGGCATTTAATCCTTCCACTATAAAATTTCAATCATCTTCTTTGACGTAAGAGATCAATGATTAAACCAAAACACTAATCAGTACACATATTAATATGTGTCACAATAGACTTCTCAGTATGCTTCTTAATACACTAATCACCATACATCACAACATGGATCCAAATTTGTTGACTCATCCTAATGAATAGACTACTAGAGAGGACATTCTATTGTTTTGATAGAGCAAGAATCCAAGGGTACCCCTATTGGAGGTAATCTGGATCCCTACAAATAACCACAAAGAGAAAATACAACTTCAATGCAAGAAAAATGCAAGATCTAATAAAAAATCACAATACTTTATTCATAGATATAATTGTTTACATGCAATATGCTTGGTTGTAGGCCCTTCTAGGTTAGGGCCAAATACAACAACAATTACAATAATAGTTCTGCAAGATCCATGATATCCAACTTACAAACCCAATCCTAGCTAGTCTAGATCCACACTCTAGAAGAAGACCTCAAGGAAATATTAAATTGTGCTTGCAATCCCACCAAGAAATCTCTTAGTTTTCAAGTTGCAGCTACTATCTCTTAAAAATTCACATCTACCCTTTATCCTCTTCTCTAAGCTAGATGACCAGGAATAAAGACTCCACAATACCCCCTACTTATACCCAACTAAGCCACACGTCGGCCTAGTTCATTAAAAATTAAATTAAAACCTTTACATCAAATATATGTTGAGTGACAACTCAACACCCACAGGAACCAAGAACAAATTGAGTGTCAGAGAAACCAAGCCGAGCATCAACCAAACCACAAGAATTGTTGAGCTCCCAGTGCATGTCAAAAGACTAACACATGCTAGGCACACAAAGAGTGTCGAGCAACTAACACACACTAAGAAAACTATAAATGTTGAGCTCCTTCAACAACTAAGCCCCCTTAAATGATTGAGCACCTTGGCCAACACCACATCTAATAGTGGCTGCACACCACACCTTTGGTGATTGAGTAAAAAAATCCAAAGCCTAAAACCTCCAACCTATAGGATTGCAAGAAATCATAGGATGCTCCTACATCAGACATCCTAGGTTCAAAAAGATGTTCTCAATATCTGGAAGAACATATTTTGAGATTCAACACATAAATCCCAAACTAGTTCTTTACATAAATATCCTCCAAGTCTTCAACTTGTACACTCTTTCCCTTGTTCTTCTTCTGCTTCTTCACATCTATTCTAGGTGTTTTATAGGTCTACTTTTCATGCTAATCTCCCACCTTCCTAGAATCTACCAACTCAACTCAGCTACCAATACTTAGGTTCCTCCTAACGAGATTTTCATTCTAAAAAGGAGTCAGGGAATGCTTCTTACCACCTTTCATGATAGTAAACACATTATTCATGCACAACCCTACAATCATATTGCCAAGGTCTACCAAGAAACACATGACAATCATTCATGTCTAGAATATCACACAACACTTGATCCTTATGCTGCCCAATCTAGAAATCAACAAGGCACTACTCCCTTACTTCCAAAGCATGCTCACCTTGCAACCAACCAATCCTATAAGGATAATGATGTCTCACTCTCTTTAAGTCAAGTTTCTACATCTCCTTAGCAACAAGGTTATCAATACTACCACCATCCACAATCACATTACATATTTTACCACCAGACTTATAATGAGTACTAAAAAAACTAGTCCTCTGAAAAGATCCCATTGTCCTATGACCAATCAACATGCACTAAGATAGCAAACTCTCTCCTTTCTTAGGTTGATTTTCTTGGACTACAACTTCATTCACAACAACAAATTTCCTACCATGAGGATATTCAAATGATCTATGTCCTTCTTCACCACATCTAAGAAAATTACCTCTAAACTCACCTCCACTTCTCCCCATTTTTTGTTCAATAGGTTTTGGTTAACCTTCAACACTCAGTTTAGCCTTTGGCAAGATATCCTTCTTCTCCTTTTCTCTAGCATTACCTTGAATTTTCCTCTTCAACTTATCTTTTTCCTTTAGAGCATACTGATAAGCATACCAACCTCATCATGAATATTGAATCTCAAACCATTAATGTACCAAGCTACCTTCTTGTTTGAAAATTCTCTATGCCTAGACTAAATAGTCAACTTATAGAACTCCTTAGTAAAATATTTCATAGCCATATCTTTCTATTTCAGATTTTACAAGCTTTTAAACAACTTAAGTTCAAAATTGGAAATAATGAACTTAGCCTTCAACTTAGTCACCATCAATCTCCATCTAGTGATCTTCATTTCACCTTCCTCTTCTCTATCTCTTTGTGGTTCTTTCCACCAAAGAGTAGAATGTCCTTTCAACTTAGTCTGTGCCAACCTCACTCTGAGTAGAGCCTTAATATCCTCAAGCTCAAAGTATTCTTCCAATTCACTAATCCAATCAATCAGGTCTAGATGAGTCAAAGTACCTGAGAAATTAGAAACCTCCATCTTATGCATCAACATCCACCAAGATCCAAGTCTAGTAAAATGACCAACCCTAGTTCCAATAGGTCTCTCCACATGATTAGTTCTATCCTCACCACTAGATCCAACAATTTTAAAGTCTTTGGCAACTTCCTCATAACCATCTTTAGTACCCACATGCCTAGGTACACCACCTAAAGCACGCACAATTTCAAAAATCATGTCACTCTTAATCAATGTCATCTCAGATCTAAATTTTGCTTTAGTCTTCTTTGAGATCCTTTCATCCACATCACTAAGATCGTCAATTTCCCTAGGGTCCAATCTTCTTGGAGGCATCTTCCAAGATTTTCATAAACCCAAAGCAATAGATCCACAAATCAAGAAGATCAATCAACTCCACTAGATTGACCTTCTCTTCCAACCTTCACCAATCTCTTGGTGTAAACTACCTCAACTTCGGTGATCTATCTACACACTCAGGAACACCTTTGCTTTGATATCACCTAATGCAACAAGAATCTGAGAGTGCCCCTATTGGAGGTAATTTGGATCCTTGAAAATAACCACACAATGGAAACAAAACAATAATGCAAGAATAGTGCAAGATCTGATACCAAATCACAATACTTTATTCATAGATATAATCATTTACATGTAATATGCCTACCTATAAGACCTTTCAGGTTAGGGCCAGATACAACAAAAATTAAAATAGTAGTTCTGCAACATCCATGAGATCCAACATACAATCCTAATCCTAGCTAGTCTAGATCCACACTCTGGAAGAAAACCCCAAGGAAATCTTAACTTGTGCTTGCAAGCCCGCCAAGTAATATCCTAGTTTTCAAGCTGCAACTACTAGCACTTTAAAGTTTGCATCTAGCCTTTATCCTCTTCTCCAAGTTGGATGACCATGACTAAAGAATCTATAAGAACTCCTACTTATATACAATTAAGCCATAGATTGGCCTAGTTCATTACAAATTAAATTAAAACCTTTACATTAAATATATGTTCAACCAAAAGTTGGCTGCAACACAAATTAAATACCCAAAGTTGGGTCATGGAAAACTCAACACCCACAAGAACCAAGACCAAATCAAGCATCAAAGAAACCAAGCCAAGCATCAGCCAAACCATAAGCATCACCAAGCTCCCAGTGCATGCTAAGAAACCAACACATGCCGAACACATAGAGAGTGTCGAACAACCAACACATGTCGAGCACTACAATGAATATTGAGAAATGTATATCTGTCAAGCTCCTTCAATGATTGAGCCCCCTTTAATGACTGAGCACCTTGGCCAACACTACATCCAATCTGTAGGATTGAAAGTAAGCCTAAAATGCTCCTACATCAGGTTTTAGCAAGATAAAACCTTGCAAAAACTAATGAACATGATCCCAAACTGAGATAGGGATAATTATTTCATGTACTTAGTATCACAAGGAGTCAAACTCCCACATGACTTAAAAATAGAGGAATTTGTTTAGAAAGAGGAACCATCATCATACTTGATCCTAAACAAACAGGTCAAGGAGATAAGAAAATAACTAATCCAACTTAGGAAGTAAAAGGAATAACCCAAAACAAAATTTTCACTTGAGGTAATCTATCCATTTCCTTTTGACAGGGATCTTGACATGTCTTCCTTCCCTCCAAAGGTTGAGATTACCAAATATGACAAATATGATAGAAATGATGACCTCCAAGAACATTTTAGAGATTTTTACACCCTTAGCATGGAGTTTCTACATGAACCAACCTAACTTATGAGGATTTTTCATCAAAGTATCAATGGGAAGGATAGGGAATGGTTTACCAAGCTATCTCCTCCCATTGAATCTTTTGATCAACTATTACAACACTTTCTCCAATAGTCTCCTACATCATAAAACATGATGTATATATGTTATATCTTTGCAATGGAAAACAACACACAGAGGAGTCTTTTGTTACCTTTTTTTAGAAATAAAGGAAGAACTATTTGTTATACCCCTAATAAATATTAGAATTCAAAAGGATTAATATTTTTGTCAATAATCTTGTTCCAAAGTTACACTTAAAACTTAGAAAATAAATCTTCTTCACCTTTTTTCTAATGGTGGAAAGTTCCCTTCATATCAAGGACATCCTAGTAAGGAAGGGATAACTCACCTTGAACAAGGAAAAATCAAACAATAAAAACTACAACAACAAAAAGGACAATGTAAAATCCATGAATAATAACAAAAATGTGATATCATATGGTATAGTGGAGACATCCATATTTAAACCAAAAGAGAAAATCTTTAACTTTTCTAGAAACCTTTAGAATACAAAGAAATAGGAAGCCCCAAGAAAGCAAAATGATTTGAAGCAAGGACAAGTCAACTTGGGTATCAAAACTAAAATTAAAATTTACACCTCTAGAATAGTCACTTGAGGTTGTATTTCAAACACTATTCTCTAACAAGATCATTACATTTCCAGACAATTCAAAATCCTATGAACCTAAAGTGAAACCAAAATGGTGGGTTGACGAAAAGTACTATAACTATCATTGAAACAAGGAAGATAAAGTTGAAGTAGATGGATGTAAAAGTAACTGTGGTCACAAAGTCTACAAAGAGTCTCTTCCCAAATATAAAAAAGGCAAGGGATTTATAAAGAAAGCCAAGGATGCCAAGTTCAATTATGCATATACCAACAAGAATTTTTTTATCCTCATGTAGGAGCCCATCTATGAATTAGTAAACTTAATCAAGATAAAGAAAAATACATAAGCATCGTGATGGGGAGTTTCTCCTAGTTAGATCCTTCTTTCTCTATCCAAGGCTTTAACTTAGCCTTCCTAGGGTCCTTTCCTAATACCCTACTTTAGAGGATCTTTTCCTAGTCATCTCCAACCTAGAAACTAACCTATCAATTCAAGGTACTGTACTAACCCTTCAAACCCCAAATATGCAACTTTGTGCTTAACAAGTAGAAAAACTCACCAAGGGTTCCAAACAAGGAAAGTGAGTGTTTTGACCACCCTCAAAATTTTTTTGATCATTTTCCAACCATTCTACACCGTCCTTCAATGTCTTAGCCTTCAAAAATACAATCTTGCTCTATTTGGCCTTGTAGCCCTATGAGCCCCAATTAAGCCTCCTACAAATAAGGAAACTGAATTAAATCCAAAAATTCCTTAACAAGACCCTATGAAGCCTTCTTGAATTCTTCTCATATCAACCTAGGATCAATGATTTTATAGGTTTTAGCCCTCCAAAGTATTTGTACTGTACTTTTCCAAACAACCCTATTTTTGAGGGTTTCTAGGGCAATGATAGGAACTCAATGTGTTTGATTCTTAGATCTTATAATTTGGTGTTCGGATACTTGAATCATCTCTCTATCATTTCCCAAGAAATATTGGCTCATACCAATCAAGCAAACTCAATTAGTCTAACTTGCAAGCATTCCATTTCCTAGCCAAACTACTCTAGGCTTGCCTAGGGCTCAATTGCAAAAACACCATACTTTCTCACACAACCAAAAAATAATATATTTAAAATATGTACAAAGGATACTTATGGAATCTCAAAAGCTATTAGGTTTTAACCATGGACATCCAAGTTATAGCCATTTTTGTTCAGGCTACTATGTATAGACCAATACGAAAAGCAAAACTAAATAATTTCTAAAACCTATCAAGATGTATCCAACTTCCTCCAAACATATGCACATAGTATTTACATGTTGTGAAGAACTAATCCATTCAAAAAAATTATATGATCAATTCAAAATAATAGGTCTCACACCAAAATGGCATTTTCTTGTCAATAATCTGCTCCTTACTCATGTATAGTACATACAAGACAATCACCAAACCCTTAAAATAGAATGGTTTGTCCTTATATACCTCATCCCTAACTACTCAAACCATTAGGTTGAGTTCCAAACCTATTTAATGCTTCTTCCTAAAATTGTGGAAGACCTGTCATGACAACTTTGCAAAATTACAAAGTTGTCATGAGTAACTTTTGCAATATTTGCAAAGGTGACCTTTTCACACCTCAAACCTATCTAGTTTGACTCAAATACATCCAATTTGATCCAAAAAAAACTATAGACCACAATTTAACACATATCCCTCAATTTTGAGGTATTTTTGAACTTTGACCATAGTTGACCCTATGAGGACCTTATACCACTGACTAGGTCTTAACAACTAGATTATGACCAATACTTGCACTCCACCTTTTGCAAAATCTCTAAACACACCTTTGGATTTTATGATTAGTCCTTATTTTTTCAATGGTTAGGTAGTCCATTTAAAAGACAAAAAATTCTATTAGGATTTGACTTCCCCTAAGGTTCTCTTGCACCATACTCCCCTGCAAGAAAAAGACTAAGTTACCTATGGTGAGGGGAACTCCAAATTGATTCCATGTTTCTTGAAGTCACTCTCTACAATCCATGTTTCTTCAGCTTTAGGGGTGTCTTTCCATTTGATGAGATGCTATTTGTATACCTTGTTTCTAGTACTCCTCTTAACTCTAGAGTCTAGTATCCTTTTAGCTTGAGGTTGTGACCTTTCAGGTACTTGTAGTTCTGCCACATCCTTGTGTAATTTTTTTTGATACTATACCTCATCAATATCTGTACCTTTGTATGGTATCAAGTCTTGAACATTGACTATGGGGAAGATGGACATGTCTTTGAGTAAGTCAACTTTATATGCATTTGCACCATACTTTTCCAACACCTTACATGGTCCAATCCTCTTCATTTGAAGTTTACTTGGGATGCCCTTTTTCAACCTAGAATTATTCAAAAACACCATTACTAAGTCTCCTATCTAAAATTTTAGTTCACTTCTTCCCTCATCTTTCTTTTCTTTCAACCATTGAGTAGCCTCCATCAATGTTTGTTTCACTTGATCATGAATCTCATTCATGGATTGGGAAAAAACATATGCATGCCCACTAATTTTGTCATACCCTTGTAGCTCTCTAAGCTCCATAATGCCCCTTGGATGCGACCCATAGACTATTCGGAAAGGACTCATTCTAGTTGTTCTATTTTTACTATCATAGTAGGCAAAATCTTCTTAAGGAATAAATTTCTCTCATCCTTGGCCATACTCCTTAGTTAAACACCTCAGTAGGTTGCCAAGAACCTTGTTGATCACTTATGTCTGCCCATATGTTTAGGGATGATAGGTAGAACTATGAGCTAGATTAGTGCCTAACCTCTTCCAATGTGTCTTCCAAAAATGCCCCATAAACTTGACATCTCTATTTATAACAATACTTATTGGAAAACCATGTATCCTATCTATCTCCTTGAAGAAAAGGTGGGCTATATGACTAGCATCATGTGTGGTTTTGCAGGGTATAAAATGACTAATATTTTTGAACCTATCAACCAAAAAAATAAGCCATCCAATCATATATTTCTCCTAGGGAGGCCAACTATGAAATCCATACTAATGCATTCTAAAGTCCTATGTGGAATAGGTAATGGTTGATAGAGTCTTGCATTAGATGATGTACCTTTAGCTTTTTTGCATATCCCACACTATTCTACATACCTTCTTACATCCATCTACATCTTGGGCCAATAGTAAAATCTTTCTACTAGATCTAGGGTCATATTAAGTCCAAAATGACCATTCATACTCCCATTATGTTTCTCCTAAATGAGGTTTTCCCTGATAGACTCTCTTGCCACACATAATTGTTTCCCTTTAAACAAAAAACAATTTTGTAAAGTAAATTCAAAAAACTAGCAATGAAAGTGGTTTTCAAAATTTCTACATACCTTTTATGCCTCTACAAAATTAGTATCTTCTCCATACATGTCTTTGAACTCCTCAATCCCTATACTCTACAATTTGACCTCTTGAGCAGTCAATAGCCTTCTCCTTAAGGCATTAGCCATCTTATTATGGAGCCCCTTCTTGTGCTTTATGGTAAATGTATAGGATTGTGAGAATTCCATCCACTTGATGTGCCTAAGACTGAGCTCCTCTTGTTTATATATGAAACTAAGTGTTGGATTGTTAGTTTAGACAAAAAATTCCTTTAGTAGTAGATAGTGCCTCCATTTCTTGAGGGCTTGAACCAATGTATATAGTATTAAGTCATAGGGAAAATACCTTGTCTTTTCCTCACTGATCCTATCACTAAAAAATGCTATAGCCCCCCCCCTCTTGGCTTAACATTTCTCCAATTGTAATGTTGTTTGCATCACATTCCACAATGAACACATTTTCAAAACTTGGAAAAACTAATATTGGTTGAGTGGCCACTTCCTTCTTTAGTCTTTCAAAAATCTAATTTGTTGCCTTTGTCCATACAAATTTTGTCTTCATGCCTCCTTTTATTGTATCATTGATAGGAGCAAAAATTTTACTGAACCTACTCACAAATTTCCAATAAAATTGGGCTAACTCATGGAAACTCCTCACTTTAGTAGTATTCCTAGGAGTAAGCTAACTTAGGATTGCCTCGACCTTACTCTTGTCCATTTTCAAATTGCATTGTGAAACTAAAAAGCTCAAGTATACAAGTTCCTCCTTCATGAACTCACTCTTCTCAAGGTTTATGGTCAACTTCTCCTCTTGGAGTCTTCTTAACACAATTTCCAAGTTTTTCACATGCTCTTCTTTTGTCTTGCTGAATATTAGGATGTCATCCAAATATACTACCACAAACACACCTATGTACTCTTTTAAGACTTCATTCATTAACCTCATGAATGTACTTGGTGCATTGGTAAGACCAAATGGCATTACAAATCACTCATAGAGTCCATCATTTTTTTAAAAAGCCGATTTCCACTCATCACCCTTTTTCATCCTTAATTGGTAATAAAAACTCTTAAGATCAATTTTTGAAAAGTATCTAGCTTCACCTAGACAATCCATTAAGTCTTCTATCCTAGGAATAGGAAATCTATATCTTATTGTTATCCTATTTATTGCCCTAGAATCTATACACATTCTCCACTTCCCTCCCTTTTTGGGAGCTAGGACAACTAGAACAACACACGGGCTTATGCTTTTTCTAATCAACCCTTGGTCAAGTAGCTCCTATACTTGCCTTGAAATCTCCTTGTTTTTCTTAAATGTTGTCTTTTATGCAACTTTTTTTGGAAAAGATGCACCTGGTATGAAGTGAATCTGATGACTTATCTCTCTCTTTGGGCGTAATGTAGGTGGTGATCCATCACATATAATGTCCTTAAAATGATCTAACAAATGTTGTACTTCTGCAAGTATAGGAATTTATTTTTGTGACTCCTCCTCCTTTAGCTTTGCTATGGCTACATAACCAATTCCTTCTCCCTATTTTAGAACCTTTAAGAAATATTTTCCACACATCAAGAGTGCATTGGCTTCTAACTTTTCCATAATGTCCTCTTCTAGCAGTGACTATATCTTATAAGTGACTCTATTCTTCTTGAATGAGTACTTGTTCTCCTTACCATGATGGATTGCTTCCCTGTCATACTACCATGGTCTCACAAGCAATAGATGACATGCATCCATTGGTAAGCCATCACAGAGTACCTTGTCCTAATGCTTTCCTATGAAAAACTCAACCCATACTTTCCCATTAACCAGTATGTTCTACCCCTTGTTCAATTAAGTGACCTTGTAGGCACACACATGAGGTATTTGGTAAATTTCAACTTATGGACTACCTCTTCCAAGATAATATTATCAATGAAACTTGAGTCGATAATGAATCTACACACCTTTCCCAATATTTTTTAGTTGAACCTAAAAAGATCCCTCCTTTTCTTATGCTCATCCTTAATATGCTCTTTTATCAACACTCTTCTAAACATCAAATTCTCACCTTTCTCTGAGTCCAAGCTTACCTCTGAATGTTTACAACCCTCCTCTTGCACATAAGTGATCTTCTTCTCTCCTTTTGAAGATGATGGCTTGTCAGGATATATAGGTAGGATGCCCCAATTGTCCACAGTTGTAACACTTCATGGAAGCAAAGTGTGAACTTCTCCCAAATCCACTTGATCTTCCTCTTCGACCACTAGAAAAAACTCTGCCTCTACCATACCCTCCTCTATTACTAGAGTCATGGGTTTTCTCACTTGATTTATAGTCCCCTTTTCCTTTGTTATCATTGAATGTTCCACTAGAACCTCCTCTATGTCCATCTATGGAATATCTACCTCTTCCTCTGCCCTTGTTTCTAGATTCTTGTTTCTTCTTCAATTTTTCTTCCACCTTAAGATCCATTTGATAGCAACTATGTAGTGTTATAAGGGAAAAGAGACTCAACTCCTCCTCTATGTTCCATCTTAGGACATTCAAATACCTTGCCACCTTAATGCTTTCAACTTCTTGTATCCTAGACCTAAGGCTTACTTTTTGAAACTCCTCTATATAGGCAAACACATCTAGGTCTCTTTGTCTCAAGTTTTGTCTTTTCTTATGTAATTGGGTATCATAATTGTCTGGTAGGTAATTCTCTTTTATCTTGGCTACCACCATCTTCCAATTTGTTATGGGCTTCTTGTTTTCCTTTTATTTTTCTTTCTATAAGAACTTCCACCAAGTTAATTTCTGTCCTTTAAATCTTGATTTGCCTATCTTTACTCTTTGGGCCTTTGAAATATCATCACATTCAAAGTGATTTTCCATGCCTTCAATCCACTCCATAACTACCTTTGTATCCATTCTTCCACTGAAAATAGGTATGCCTTCTAATGCCTTGGCACTGAGTGCCTTCAAGACTTTAATGAAGAGTTCTTTTGCTAATGTAGGATTTGGTGTGGGTGCTATTTCCTCTTCTTCTTTTTCCTTGCCTTTGACTTTATCTACTTCTAGCTATTCTTTCATTTTGCCTGCACTCTCTACCACTCATTCTAACTTTTGCTTCATTTCTTTGGTAGTTTCTTCAAGAAGTCTATTATTCTCTTGCTACTCTATCAAATTCCTTGCCAACTTTACATTGATCACCATGGTATTTTCATGTATGGATTCTCCTTCCATTGACATTCACTACTCACTTCCCAATCCTTTCAATGACTCTGATACCACTTTGATGGGGAGTTTCTCCTACTTAGAGCCTCATTTCTCTTTCCAAGGCTTTAAATTGGCTTTCTTAGAGTCCTTTCCTAATACCCTACTTCAAAGGATCTTTTCCTAGTCCTCTCCAACCTAGAAACTCACCTATCAATTCAAGTTACTCTCCTAACCCTTCAAACCCCAAATATGCAACATTGTGCTTAACAAGAAGACAATCTCACCAAGGGTTCCCAATAAGGAAAATGAGTGTTTTGACCACCCTAATTTTTTTTTTTTATTATTTTCCAACCATTTTGTATCATCTTTCAAAGTCTTAGCCTTCAAAAACACAGTCTTGCTCTATTAGGCCTTGTAGCCCTATGAGTCCTAATTAGGCCTCCTACAAACACGGAAAGTGAATTAACTCCAAAAATTACTTAACAAGCCCCTATGAAGCCTTCTTTACTTCTTCTCATATAAACCTAGGCTCAAGGACTTTCTAGGTTTTAGCTGTCCAAAGTTTGAGTGTTATACTTTTCCAAAAAACCCTATTTTTGAGGGTTTTTAGGGAAATGACAACAATTCAGTGTGTTTGATCCTTATATATTCTTCTTAGATCATATCCTTTGGTGTTTGTAAATTTATTAATCCATCTATAATTTACAAAGAAATATTGGCTCATACCAATCAAGAAAACTCCATTAGTCTAACCTGCAAGCATTCCATTTCCTAGCCAAACTCCTCTAGGCTTGCCTAGGGCTCACTTGCAAAAACACTAGAGCTGGTCACACAACCAAAAGAATACATATTTAAAAATTTTACAAAGGCTAATTCTTTAATCCCAAAGGCCATTAGGTTTAAACCATGGACATCCAAGTTATAACCATTTTTTTCAAGCTTCTATGTACAGACCAACAGGAAAAGTAAAACTAAATAATTTCTAAAACCTATCCAGATATATCTTACTTTCTCAAACAAGTATGCATACAGTAATTACATACTATTAGGAAACTAATCCATACAAAATAGTCAGAGGATCAATCCAAAACAATAGGTCTCACACCAAAATGACATTTTCCTGTCAATAATTTTCTCCTTACTCATGAATAGTCTATACAAGACAATCACCAACCCTTCAAAACAAAATCATTTGTTGTTATATACCTCATCCATAAATTCTTAGAACCTAAGGTTGAGTTTCACACCTATTTAATGCATCTTCTTAAAATTGTGGAAGAGTTGTCATGAGAACTTTGTAAAATTGTAAAGTTGTCATGAGCAACATTTGCAATATTTGTAAAGGTGACCTTTTCACACCTCAAATCTATCTAGTTTGACTCAAATTCATCTAGTTTGATCCAAAAACATCTATAGACCAAATTTTAACACCTATCCCTCAATTTTGAGGTATTTCACAACTTTAACCATAGTTGACCCTATCATGACCTTATAGCACTCACTAGGTCTTAACAACTTGATCATGACCAATACTTGCACTCCACCATTTACACACTCTCTAAAAACACCTTGGGACTTTATGATTAGTCCTTATTTGGTCAATGGTTTGCTAGGCCATTTACAAGCCAAAAATTCCTATTAGGGTTTGCCTTTTCCTAAGGTACTCCTGCACCACATCCACCTAAAACTAATCTAATCAACCTCCCACAAAGATTGTGCTTAAGGATGAAAATACCTTTGCTAATCATTCATGATCTCATGAATCAAAATCTGAAATCTCAAAAACATCAACCTTACCCAAGGTTGTACTCAAGAGATTTGGTGCCTCAATACAAACAACTTATGATCATTTAAAGTTTGTGACCCATATTTCAGCTAAGGTCACAGTCAAGGGAGCTAGCCCTTATAAAAAATTATTAGCTAAACACTCAAGATACTTCTCTTCTAAGAGCATTTCCACTTTTTCTAAGGATAACTACAACATTATGGACCGACTACAAAGGACTCCAAATCAAATTTCTATTTTTGAGTTACTAGAATTATCCCCCATTCATCAAGAGATCCTAGAGAAAAATTTACTCACAAATAATTTCCCTAAGGATGTTGATGTTGATTGGTTATAAAACATAGTGAGTCCTCTCACCTCACCTCAGTGTCTATCCTTCTTTGAGGAGGACAAAAAACTCAATTAATCATCCGCGCTTATTTTTGCTTCACATTGAAGTAAAAATTCATAAAAACTACATCAAATGCATTCTAATAGATGGAGGTATAGGTTTGAATATTTTTACATATGAGCTACTCAAATAACTAGGATTTTCTGAACATGCTATTGATTGAAGGAGAAAAATCACCATCAAAGCATATTATGAAGAAGAAAGATATCCCAAAGGTCTTATAGTGCTTCTAATAAGAGTGAGATATGTTGAAAAATATGTGGTCTTCCAAGTACTTAATCTTCCCTTGGCATACAACATCTTTTTGGTAGACCATGGATTCATGAAATGCTAGAAGTTCCCTCCACATATCATCAATGCATTTAACTCCCCTATAATCAGAATGAGGTCACAACCCTATGTCATAAAACTATTTCCTACAATACTCTAAGATAGATATTAGACACTTTTTTTCCACATAATAAACCATTTAAGGAAATTAGAGCCACACTAGTAGAGTGTGAAAGAAAGATTAAACTAATGAACACTAGCATGGAAGAATACCAAATTGATTATATTATGACACTCTCTATCTCACCTTGGTCTTGTGGAAAGACTTCTAAGGTTGTACTACCTTCATCATCAATAATGACCATTTGATGTGGGTCATTTATCTAGTCTTAGGTCCCTATGGAAGAGGGAAAAAAAGAAAGAGGTATTCATGAGTATATTTATTGAGGAGAACACATTGATGAATGCACCACTACGACTGAGATCACTCTTGAGAAGTATACAAAATACTATGAATTCTTTAAAAAAAATGGAATACTCTAGAAAAGGACCCATACGTGATCACAAAAAATATCTTTTAGTACCACTAAAGGGCATAAAAGATGAGATAAATTTGGTTTTGGCTTCTCCATTGCTAAGTTTCAAACAACTACATACCATGGACCAATCTTTGATCATGATCTTGATGAAATAGATGAATTTGAGTAAGAAATTGAACCAATGACTATTGTATTTTCTAAGCATGATGATCTCATTCCTTCAACATCCCTTCTTTGGGAGTGAGGATGAAGAAAAAATAGGTAAACAAGAAGAGACATCTACATCTCAACACTTCCCTTATTCAGATACTGAGAATCCTAGGGTGGAGCACATCAAGACTAGACTTGTACACATAGATGTAAGCACTGATTAGGGAGAAAGAGAATAGGTCTCTCATTCCGTAGAATCCATAGAGTTGTAAATAAATGTTGTACACATATATGCTAATAAAATTGAAGTAGTTGATAAGTCACACACTAGGTAACATGAGTTAGGCCTACACATTCCTTTTTCTAACCAAGTTGACCATGCTAGAGTTCCTATTGGATTAGATGTCTCTGGCGCTGACCTTATAGACTATAAATTGCATGTCACAAAAAATTAATACTACACTATTAATGCTTTGGAACCTTTTATGTCATTATCACCCATTCACCCTGACCTCATAGACCAATTACAACAATATCAACCAATCAAGCTACCATTTTTCCAAAATGACTATGTGGTAGGTTGTTATTTAAACACTATTAAACTTGTAGTCTCTTCCAACAAAAAGCCAACTACAAACATGACTGAGGAAGATATCAAATCTTATTTAAAAGAAAAAACCAAAGAAAAAGATGGAAAATAATAAGTTCTCTAATGATGAAAACCACATTATGGTGGTGTTTGAGAAAAAAAAAACATAGACAGAAAAAATGTATCCAAAGGTGAAAACCTCCATGAGACACCTGAAGATGATACACTTGGTAGTTTTACTAGTTACTTCTAAGATAGGTCATTAGTGTTGATAGAGCCAACACAAGAAATAAATATTGGTACAGGAGAAGTACCTCACATCATACACTTAGCTCAACCTCTATCAAAAGAATAAAATAAGCAATTCACTGAGTTCTTTATAAAAAAGAAAAGAAACTTTTCTTGGACTTATTTTGATATGTTGGGTTTGGACACCAATCTAATAACATGCCACTTTTCTATAGTGTCTAACATTAAACCTATGAAATAGAAATGCAGAAAGATGCATCTACACATGGCTCTACTTATCAAAGATGAACTAGAAAAACTCCTACAAGTGGAGTTCATTAGAGCTATAGACTATCCTAAATGGATATATAACATTGTACTTGTATCAAAGTATGGAAAATCTATTTGAATCTACACAAACTTCAGATACTTAAAAAATCATGCCTAAAGGATAATTATTTTCTTTTGAACATTGATATAATAGTGGATCTATAACTACAAATTATGAGATGTATTCTGATGCAGGAGTATCTAGTGGTGTAAGGGCAATCATGTATCACCCAAAAATATGCTTGGTGTTAGTTTATATTTAATGTTTTTTCATTTCTAGATACCCATTTGGGTCAAATTAAATATCCAACTCTCATAGTTCCACTATTTGTTTTCTAGGTTAGAGTTTTTGAGCACCTTGGGATATGTGCTAATGTAGAAAATAAGTTATTTTGTAATTGAGCCATAATTATAATGAGTTAGAGGGTGTAAGTTGGAGGGATGATTATACTTTCAATTTAAAGAAATATTGAAAAAGAATCAGGTCAAAAGGCTTTACGGTTTGAAGGTTATTGCAATTTTAAGTTGCCTAGAGACCTCCTAAGAGCACTTCAAAGTCATATTTGAGGCACTAAACAGCCTTGTACGGGCTCAAAAAATGCAAGATGAGAAAAAATAGTTCATAGGGCTATAGAGCGCTTGGAGAGCTTTCTAGAAATGTAAACGGTTAGTCAATCACAGTCCCAAATCAAAAGTTATGCCTCCCAGAAGTTGGATTACCAATTTTGGATTCTTCTAATTTTACACCAACTTCTGGCATGTTTTCTAGAACCTTCTATTTTGGTAATGGATGCCAAATGGAATATTCTAAAATTTATTCCTAACCTTAAACCTAATTTGGGGTACTTAAGGACATTTATAGCATTGTAAAGGTAGTTTTTTTTGGAGTTTGGGAGAGGGTACTATTAAAAGGGTTTTCTCCAGAATTTGATAACATTGTAAGCCCACAGGTCATGTCATGGAGTCTATTTTTTTTGTACTGAATGTAATAGCATATCATTTCTGATAATAATATTTCCCCTTACCTTTTGTGTTCATTTTTGTCTTGGATTGTGTCCTCATCATATTTCCTCATGGATGGCTTCTTAGAATACAATCAAATAAAAATCATCCCCAAAGACTAGGAAAAAACTACTTTTACTTGCACTAGGGAACATTTTGTTGGAAATGTTGGAAATATAAGAGGAGTAAATAAGAGAGGAGGGGTGAATTAATTAACACTAAAATAAATCTCAGATCCCTTAGATGTCAATACAAAACATAAACTCTAATGAAACTACTATTACTCGGTTATAACACAGGCACTCTATTAACACTAATACGTTGTAACTTAGCAAGCACTATAATAACAACTATTACTTGATAAATAATGAACATGTAGATCTTAAGATATTATCTTGAGATTAACCTTAATTAACTTAGTTACATGCACATAAAAGAAATAACATGAAAAAAAGTGACACCAAGATTGAACGTGGAAACCCAATTTGGGAAAAACCACCAATTACAACTAGTTACTGATTTTTACTCTTCTAAAGTGAGCCATGTTAGGAGCCAACCCTATTAAAGGTTACAAGACACACTATTAGGTGTGATCCTGTTAGAAGATTTAATCACCCTGTTAGGAGTGGCCTTGTTAAAGGTCTTTAGACACTTCAATCTAGAAATGCCACCTTGTTAGAGGATTTGGAAAATAATTATTAAGACAACTCAGTTGAGAGATTTGATACATTATTACAATGGTTAGAGAATAAAAATGATATGACATGATTGTTGATGTAACTGTATTGCTAATTTTAGATCTCAATTCTGGCTCAAACACTTGATCCTTAATCTTTTCCACTCAACAAGAATATTCTGCTTATCCTTCCAATTCACTTCCTTTAAGCATCTTCTTATCTTCCAAAAAATCACACATTCAATTCTCATGTTGACCTTATACTTATATCATACAAATTATTAAGTTAGATTGAATATACCTTAGAATAATTAATATTCATCTCTTCAGCCAGCTAGAACCAACAAACAAATCCATTAAACTCAATATGCCAAAACATCCTTCGTTAGCTGACCCTTCTCGGTAGATACTAAAACCAAGATGATTTTCCTATGTTAACCAAGTGAACTCAGTTAATAGTGCATCTTCACAAACTTTCTTTGGTAACCAAATGAGCTCAGTTAACATTGGGTCCTTCTAACTTTACTTTGTTACTCGAGTGAGTTTAGTTAACACTTAACTTACATGAACTTCTCTTTGACACCTAAGTGAACTTCATAGTCATTATCTTCTAAACTTGGTAAACATTGGAATGCTCAATAGACATAGGAAACTATATTTATCACCTAAGTGTGCTTAGAATACACTAATTGATAAAGATATGACATTTGTATAACATCAAAGACAATATACATTTGATCAATAATCTCCCTCTTTGGAATTGATGGAAACACAAAAAGTCATAATACAATGAAATTTCAGAAAAAAATAAAGTAAGGAAAATATCCTTAGTTTCATTCTGATTCTCATCCATGAGAACTCCCTCTATAAGTGTGAACTCCCTTCGACTTCAGTTTCTCCCTCTATTAACAAAATTTGTCTTCAACATCTTGTTCTGATAGAAAACTCTTCCTCTTTGATATTAGACCAAGTTATTCCACTTTGACATCTTCAAAAAATAATTTTGTGATATGTATACTCTCCCTCTTTAGAAAATTTCTGTGATATGACACACACAAACTCTCCCTCTTTGACATCTTATGCCGAAGACAATATTTAGTGAATATCAATGTAACTAATATACAGATTCATATACATTCCACCCTTTTATTACCACATCATCTTGACTAGTCTTCAACATGCTCTAGTTGATGCATCAATAAACTTTATTTAGTGATATTTAGATAGGGGAATAACTACTAACTTACCTCTTAGATATAAAAATGCATCCTTAGCTAATGGTTTGTAACTATGTCTACAATTTGTTCCATAGTATTCACATATTCCAATATTACCTCTCTATCTTTCACCAATTCTCTTAGAAAATGATATTTTATTGCAATGTGCTTGGTCTTGGTGTGCATCATAGGATTCTTTGATGTATTAATTGCACTTGTGTTATCACAAAAAATAACCACTGGATCCTTGATTTCTACTTTCATACCTACCAACAATTACTTAAACCAAACAACATTGGAATAATTAACTACTGCAACAACATACTCTACCTCTATTGTAGACTGAGAAATGCAAATTTTCTTCTTGTTTTTCCAAGATACTACTCTCTTACCAAGAAAGAATACTCCACCATTGGTGCTCTTCCTATCATCAACACTTCCTACCCAATCTACATTAGTGAAGGCTTTCAAATCAAAATTTCCTTCTTTCTTGTACCATAATCCATAGTCTTAAGTACCCTTTAGATACCTCATGATTCTCTTTACTACCATCATAAAGGTTTCTTTAGGATTAGCTAAAAATTTTGCTACCATACCAACTGCAAGAGCAATATTAGGCCTAATGTGTACAACATACTGCAGTTTTCCAATCATTGATCTATATGTAGTCTGATTTACCTCCTTGGAATCATCATTTTTGGAAAGCTTATGTCTAATAGTCATAGGTGTTCCAGCTGGTCTTGAATCCTCCATTCCAAATTTCTTTAGTATCTCCTTGATATACTTAGATTGAGTAATTCTTTGAACATTGACATCTCAAATTCCCTACTCATTTCCTATGAAAAAGCTTTGAATAAATCATCATTTCTAATAAATAATGTATCATCCTCAAATATTTATGCCAACACAATCTTCTTGTCTAGTCCTTCTTTGATGTATAAGTTGTTGTTATCATTTGTTCTTTGAAAACCAATCTTCATCAAGTAATTATGAAGTCTTTCATACCAAGCTCTAGGAGCTTGCTTGAGACCATACATGCAGTTTACAAACCATATACTTTTTAACAGGATCTAAAAATCCTTTAGGTTATTCTATGTAAACTTCTTCTTCAAGAATTCCATTCAAGAATGTAGCTTTCACATCCATCTAATGTACTTTAAATACTTAAAATGCAGCATAAGCAAGTAAAGTCCTAAGACCTTCTAATCTTACAACTTGAGAAAAAGTTTCACCATAATCAATACCTTCCACTTGAGAATAGCTGTTACATACTAACCTTGCTTTGTTTCTTGAAACTTCTCCATCTTCATTCAACTTATTTCTGAAAACCCACTTTGTCCCAATTACATTCTTATCCTTGGGTCTAGGAACAAGAGTCCAGGTCTTATTGCTTTCTATCCATCCTATCTCTTCATTCATTGCTTCAATCCAACTTTCATTATCTAAAGCATCTTTAATTTTTCTAGGTTCAAATTTAGTAACCGAGCATGTACCTTTCAATTTGTTCCTTGTCATTTTACCATCTAACTTGTCTCCAATAATCTTCTTAGGTTCTTTGTACCTTCTGACATATCTTTCTAATACATGTACTTTAGATTTAGAACTTTTTCCACTTGCCTCACCATGATCTTCTACATCATGCTTAGGTCCCACTATCTATGACTTGGGTCCTTCAAATTTAGACTTCGGTTGCACTGGCTGCAACTTGGTAGCCTTTGACTACAACTCAAGTCCTTTAGACTATGACTTAGGTTGCACTAGTTGCAACTCAAGTGCTTCTAGAGATTTTGAGGACTCAGGAGGTGAAGTCTATTGACTTCTAATTGGATTAGGCAATGTATTAGGTTCAAAGTAAACAAAATTTCTATAATCTTCAGGTTCTTTATTGCTCTCTTCTTAACTCTTTTCTACAAATTCATCAATATTCACATGTGCACTTTCTATGATCTTATGAGTATTTAGATTTAGACATTTGTATGCTTTACTTCTACTGGAGTATCCTAAGAATATGCCTTCATCACTTTCGACATCAAATTTTCCTTTCCTAGTCTCCTTCAAAATATATCACTTGCTACCAAATAACTTCAAGTAACTTACATTGGGTTTGTATCCATACCATAGTTTATAAGGAGTTTTATTTGAGTCTTTCTTCAACTATACTTTGTTCAAGGTATGAACTGTTGTATTGATTGCTTCCTTCCATTATTTGATTGTAACATTCTTTTCTACCATCAAGGTTCTTGCACAATCAAGTATAAAGGCAAGAAGGATTTCAAAATATATAAGGACTACAAGGAAAAAGGTAATAATTATTCTTTTATTACCTGTGTTTTTTCCTTTTCCTTTGGGATACCATTTTGAGAGAAATGATTCAATGGCTTCAATATCATAGTCAAAACTATCTTACTCTTCATTTTTAGATTCTTTTCCTTTAGACTTTGTATCTTTCTTCTTGAGTGATCACTTGGCTTCAAGTAGGCTCAAGATTGCTAGAACTAGGAACATAATTATCATAGTTATCTAGCTCAAGTGTTGTCAATATTCCCACTAGATAATCCAAGGTTATCTTATTATTTGGATCACATCTCATCTCTTAAATAATAGTCACTCTAATTTCATAGATAGGAAGAAGGGTTCTAAATACCTTTCTTATCACTGTCACATCTTTAATTGTTCCTCTAGAGGCTTTGGTTGCACTAACACTAGGTTTGATTATGCCAACATATTTTGCAATGTTTTCATCCTCTCAAGCTTTCTACCTTGGCTCTTCTCACATTATCATCACCTCTATATATATCCTTTAGCTTTTTGCACATCTCATGAGTAGTAACACGTCCTTTGACCTCATCAAATTCAGCATAGTTAAGAGTTGATGCAATGTCAATTATCATGATATTATGATTTTCCTTTTCTTCAATCTCCTCCATAGTCAATTTTCCAGTAGGATTCTTGTACTTAGCATTCAAATATTTCAAACTTGAATCATTTATGGTTGCCAAATGTAGCTTTATAAGTTCTTTCCATGACTCAAAGTTATCTTTGTTCAACTTGGGAATCTCTCTCATGTAAGACATCCTAATCTTTAGCTTAGGTCCTTGAAACCTTCTCTGCAAGCACCAAAAGATTTGATACCAATGATTAGAAATATAAGAGGAGTAACTAAGAGGGGAGGGGTGAATCAATCACCACTAAAATATTCTAGATCCCTTAGATGCCAATACAAAACATAAAATCTAAAGAAACTATTGTTACTCGGTTAACACACTGGCACACAGTTAATACTAATATGTTATAACTCAACAATCACTATAATAAAAACTATTACTCAAAAAATATTGAACATGCAAATCTTAAGATATTATCTTGAGATAAGCCTTAACTAACTTAGTTGTATACATAAAATAAATAGAATGAATACAAGTGACACCAAGTTTTAATGTGGAAATCCAATTTGGGAAAAACCAACAATTACAACTAGTTATTGATTTTAACTCTTCTAAAGTGATCCCTATTAGGAGCCAACCTTGTTAAAGGTTACAAGACATACTGTTAGGTGTAACCCTATTAGAGGATTTAATCACCTTGTTAGGAGTGGCCTTGTTAGAGGTCTTTAGACACTTCAATCTAGAAATGCCACCTTGTTAGAGGGTTTAAAAAATAGTTGTTAAGCCAACTCGGTTAAGAGATTTGATACACTGCTACAATGGTTAGAGAGTAACAATGATATGAGCTGATTTCTAATGTAACTATATTTCTAATTTTAGATCTCCATTATAGCTCAAACACTTGATCCTTCCTAATTAGATTAATCTTTGCTACTCAACAAGAATATTCTGCTTATCCTTCCAATTCGCTTCCTCTAAGAATCTTCTTATCTTCCACACACCCACACATTCAAAACTCAACTTGAACTTATACTTATATCATACACATTATCAATTCAGCTTGAATACACCTTAGAATAATTAATATTCATCTCCTTAGTTGGCTAGAAACAAAAAACAAATCCATTAAACTCAATATGCCAAAACAAGAAAATCCTTCATTAGCTGATCCTGCTCGATAGATACTAACATAGAGATGATTTTTGTATGTTAACCAAGTGAACTTAGTTAGAACTACATCTATGCAAACTTCCTTTGGTAACCAAGTGAGCTTGGTTAACACTGGTTCCATCTAACTTTCCTTTATTACTCGAGTGAGCTTGGTTAACGCTCAACTTTCACAAACTTCTCTTCGACGCCTGAGTGAACTCGATAGTCACTATCTTTTGAACTTGGAAAACACTGGAATTCTCAATAGACATAGGGAACTATCTTTATCACCCAAGTGATCTCAACATAGACTGGTAAAGATATGACATTTATGTAACATCAAAGACAATATATGTTTGATCAATAGGAATATTATCTCATTCACTCTAAAGAATTTGGCACCTCTTATCAGAGAGAAATGACCATTATCTTCCATGACATGATGTATAAATCTATGGACTGTGTGGATGAAACCTAAGAAAAGTCTAAAAAGAGAGATACACATATTACAAACTTAGGATTGATCTTGGATCACATGAAATAGTTTAAGCTAAGACCCAATCCCAAGAAGTGTACACTTAGAATTAAATCTGGAAAGTTTTTTAGCTATATCATATCAATAAAAGGAATCAAGGTGGACCTTAAAAAAGTTTGAGTAATATTATAAATGTCACCTTGAAAGAACATAAGTCAAATGAGGAGTCTACAAGGATGACTCCAGTCCATATTGAGATTTATCTCCCAACTAGCTGACAAAGGACAACCCTTTACCAAGACACTTCACAAAAGAGCTAAGTCTATGTAGAATAAATACTATTAGAAAATCGTAAATCATATCTAAGAACATCTAGTTAATCCATTAATTTTGATGCCTCCAATTCCAAGAAAACCTCTCATAGTCTACATTTCAGCTACAACTAATTCTATTGGGGCACTTATGACTCAATAGGATGAAGAGAAAAAGAAAAGAGCTTAATAATACATGAGAAAACATTGGTTTCCTACAAGATCAATTATAGTAACATAGAAAATACTTTCTTAAAAGTGGCATTTTCTTCTTGGAAGCTCATATATTATATGTTGGCACATACTAAAAAACTCATAGAAAATATTGATCCACTAAAGTATTTTATCAACAAATCTACTCTTACGAGTCAACTCAGTAATTTAATGATGATCCTCTTGGAATTTGACATTGAGTATATTAACCAAAAATCTATCAAAGGCCAAGAAACTACTAATTAGTTTCCTAACTTTCCTTTGGAAGATGAGGCTCCAATGTAGATAGAGTTCATGGATTCATCCATTATGTATGTAACATAACATCTCTGGAAGTTATTTTTTGATGGATCCTACACATGATATGATTCAAGTGTGGGTTTTCTCTTTATCACACCATAGAGATACACTATTCTGAAGGTATACAAAATATTGATTTAATGCCCTTCCAAAGGGAACCCAAAAGAATAGGCCAAATTTGATAAGTTTGATGAGTAATTTTTTAAGCACCCTTTTCCTATTAAACTCATTAATCATGGATGTAAAGTTCTATTATAGTTCCCTTAACATTCATTCTTTAGTACTTAAGTTATTACATGCATTAGTGTTTATTGTCATGAAGATTACATAGTTCTTAAATATAACATACCAAATTTCATAACATCATCATAATTGACTAAACTAACCTTACAATGAGGATAATCAAGAACAACTATAACTAGATATACATCATGATTTACATAAGGAAAGAAGATAGCATAATCAATCACCATAATACATATATACCAAGATGTATTTTATAAAAGAGATTCAATTTTCATACATTTACTTTTCAAGAACCAAACCTCTTTCCTATTTACCCAATACTTATACTTGTCCTTTCCTTAAAATCTATGAACTAAATCCCCCCTTTCATGATTCATAAAATTACATCAAGTTATATCATTTATATTAATGCAAGTAACATGAACATCGTTAAGCATCTTTAATCATCATCAAAGCATATATCCAAGAAAAAACTCCAATGCAAGCCACAAACAAGCCTCTTGCTTTTCCACCCAACCACATGGAACCATAAGGAACCACTTCCTTGAGCTAGGAGAAAAACCCATGATCCTCCTAGGCTCTAAGGTAGTCTATGTCTTATACCCAAAATCAAGTACTAGGGTAACATAAGGCCACAAAAGAATAAAGCCCAAAATGAAGTCACAAAGAAAAAGGACAACCAAAGGCATAAAAAGAGTGATGGATTTAACTGCATCTAGGTGTGTGTCATCATAACTTCCTAAGGTGTTGCGATCCACCTCCTAGGCTTAAGACTATCCTGTAGCACAAATCATCTTTTACCTTTGTTTTCTAATGAGGACAAGCCTGACCAAGTAATATTGGGATCAACCTCTCGGGTTAGAAACCTATAAGTTATACAGAATGTCCCTTCCTTGAGTACTCCAACAATACATCCACAATTATCTTATTTAATGTGTGAATCTCGAAACCCAACCCATAAGTCCATTTATTATTATGTTATCACTTATTAGCTAACTCACAAATGGAACTAGCCTATGTAGGGCTCTAACTTCCAAACATAGGATCCCTAACAGCCACTTTTGGGCCCCATCACCTATGGTGAGCCACTAACTTAGGGTTTCCTACCCTACTCTAGATCTAATACACAAGACATGAAAAGTTACACAAGTCAAAAAATCTCAAAGAAGTCACATAATAGAAACACAACCAATTAGGATCAACCAATAGAGAAACTAACTATAGGATATCACTCAGTGAACCACAAACTAAGAAAATAGTAAAACCACACATCTATTTCTTATAACTGTGCATTTTTTCAATGCTAACACACATTTGTTCAATGTTGATGCACATTTGTTTAATGCCAATGTGCACTTGTTTAATACAGTTGCACATATGTCAAGCAAAATTGCATATTTGTTCAAGATAACCATGCATTTATTTTATATAACTATGCACTTATTAGGTAGAGGTGCATTTGTATTGACAGGTAAATTAAAGGGGTTAAATGTAGGGTGGCACACATGCTTAGAATAACTGTGCATATGTGAAGTTTTCCTACACATTCATTCCAAAGAACTCAAAAAATATATAAATAAGGACATGAATTGAATTCCAAGACCTGATAAGGTGTAGGAGGGTTTTCTAGTATTATTTGGGTTGAGATCCCTAGATTAAAACCACCATAGCCATTTCCTATCAAGGGATTCAACTCTTAGCATTCTTGTAACATGACTTCATACTCAAGACGACATCACAGATGACCAAAGAAATTAAAATCACATTCAATTTAGAAACAACTATCATAGGCATGAATATCTGTATAATTGCACTATCTAAGGTAGCACATTAATTTTATTTTTCTTATCCTAAGTTATAATATGTTAAATAAAATAGGATATAAAGGTCTACTTGTTTTCTTGTACCAATATGAAATTGGGCTTGAGTTTGTGAAAGATGAGAGCTTCCAGCAATTATCTTGGTGTTTGTATCCTCCCCATCCTTAGTCTTAGTTTCCTTTGAGTTTGTATAGGTAATTATCTTTAAAAATGTACCTTTTCTACTATAGTTTTTCCTCCATAATTCCTCATATTTCTATTTTCTGGGAAGCCCTTTATTTATAAGGAGAAATTTTAAATTTATGGATGGTTTCATCTTTTGCAGTCAGGTCACTAAGGTTTGATTAAATAAATCAAACCTTTAATTAATAATTTTATTTAAATTAAATATCTAACCATTTCTTGGTTATCTAGATTGTAAAGAGGTCCTTATTCAAAGGATTCTAATGGTACAATGGTTAAATATCTAGGATCCTTCTCTAGAGGTCAATGGTTCAATTCTAGAGACCTTTTACTATATCTAGACTATAACTTGGTCTTGCTAAGTCATAGCCTAAAATCCAATTTCATTTTATGTTTCATGAAGAGCTATGTGGGTGAGTTTGTGGAGGTTGAGATTGAAAGGTGGAAGGTTCTAGGTTCCAAACTCTAAAACATTTTAATCTCTCTTTTATTTATTTTTATTTCTTCTATCATTTTGTTATAAAAGATTGAAATATAATTATGCTAGAAATTACACACGCGCGCGCGCACACGCACGCACACACACACACACAAATTCAAGTATATATGTGTGCACCCATATATACTTAGATAAATATATATTGAGACATCCAAATCATAGAACTAAAATCACAATATGGACATAAATAAAATATCATTAAACCAACCAAGAATAAAATCCCCAAGTTCCCAATTTGGATAATTGACTCCCCTAAAAAGACTTCTAGGTTCAAGGTGCCTATTTGGACCATGGTTTCATCTCAAAATCCATAGATATTATAGAAGCTTTAGTACCTATTCTTGCGCACCTCTGCATCACTAACCAACCAACACACATATCTACAAATTACATTGTACTAATATAGCATCATATCAATAGTAATATAGGTGTTAGATGGGTTAGTGGGGTTAGAAGTCCATAATAATCTATACTTCCTATTGAGCTGTTGTTTTGCATGATGCTTAACAACAAGAATCCTTTCAAACTCCTCTCTTGAAAAGATGATTCGGGATCAACTCCAAGGTTTTGGGTGATCTTGCAACCTACTAGAATCCACTCAGTTGAAGATAAATGTGTTTGTTCACAAGGAGGCCTTAGCTAGTTTGAACCAATTTTAGATAAGATATCAATCTACTTGTTGTTTCAAAATTAACCACAAAAAGAGATATGTTTTTGGTATTTTCTATTTTTTAAATGAATGTAATTTAACAATGAAACTATATGAATTCGTACATTAAAAAAGGCTTATCAAAGTAAATAATGAAGATAAAGTAATGAGAGATGAAAGAAAATAGCATGAAAGGGAAATTCCTAAAGACATAAACCATGGTAACAACACGTTTGGGAGCTAAATCATTGAAAAGATTGGGTTAGAAACCAATGAAAATAGGAGCAATGCTTCCTCATATCCATTGATGCAATCATCAATGGGAATTTAGTAAAACCGAAAGATATTTCACTTCTTATCAAATCACAAGGTCACAAAAAGTGTGCTCATGTGAGAGGAGAAGCTATGTAGGAAAAATAGGGTGATCTCTTCTCTGAATCTGTACATTAGCAAAATTCATCAACACACAAAAATACCAGAACTAAAATATCAAACAATCAAATCAATACAAAAAAAACTATTGGCTCCATTATTATCATGAATAAGAATCCACAAAAATAACACACTCCAACAAGAATAACTACACTTAGAATGAGAGCACCAACAACATATATTATTGCATCAAAATAATGAACTAGAATGCATGTTATATTCCTCACTTTATAAGAAATCATCTCCTCAATTTGTGTTGAGAGTAAGAGATCTCTTCATGCAAATATATTCTTAAAACTAATAAAATAAATCTAATTATGTATAAACTGACTCTCTAAATGGTGCTGAAATAAGACTCCACCCTTGTTTATATCAGTTAATGGGTGCATGAACCTTTACATGTCTTAAAACAAAGAAATAAGTAGTAGATAAGAAGAAGGAATTTGTAAAAAGATTTGGGAGTCACTGGAAGCTCTAAAAATGGAAGCTTGGCCTTCTCTAAATGTTTCTAGGAGTTAAACTATTTTGAAAATGCATTTTTGGTGCATAGAAAGCTCTAAATTTGGAACTAGTGGTCAATTGTTAGTGCACTTCTAAATTCTTCAAAAAATTTAGTACACCTTTGGAGTAGCACACCTTTTACACCTTTGGAGCAGTGCACCTTAGTGGTAGGTTCAAAAATCCAAAATTTTCCCATGTGTCAAAACTAAATTTCTAGCTTCTAGGTTTTCTTCCCCTTTATACCAGAGTGATGTCTAGATATTTGCTCTTGAATTTCTCTATAATCTTTGTCAATTGGGAAGCTTTTGGTAAATATAATGTCTCATATTTATTTCTAACTATTTGTCAAAAGTTACTGATATCCATTTGATTTTCCACAAAATCATCAAGTCTACTATCAAGTTTCAACAATACCTCTCTAGTCTCGAATGATCGCCTAATATATTCATTAGACAAAGCATCCTTGAAAGTTCTTCAGAATTGTTCAACCACTGCTTGCACTAAATTGAGCTTTATCTTTGACTCATCTTCAAAAATCTCAAGGGAAATAGCATTATAATATCTATCTGCATCCAAAATTTTCTCTTGAGAATGGCCTTTTAACTTCTACATATCTTCATGAAGTTCTTCCATGACCTTATTTCCCATAGCTATCTTTTCAATCCAATCCTCAAGTTTATCAATCTCATCTATTGTATACACTTCTATAAGTGTAGGATACCTTTGAAATTTTATTTTTTGGAGTGCTTGAAGGTCTTTGCCCCAGGTATGTACCTCATCCATAAGCCCAAAATCCTGGGCTACTATAGATACCAATTTCTTTGCATTAGAATGAACATTATGCAACAGGTTCAAATTAGCTTGTATTATCTCTGCACCTTTCTGCTCAAAATTGTCACACCATTGGTAACATGCTCCCAAAAATGAATCAACTTGGAAACTCCCCTTATCTCTCCTTTATAGTATCACAACGAGAGTAACCTTTGGGTGGTCTTGATCCAATGGACCTACAATTCTATGTATATATCCTCTCAATAACTCATTCTCCTTGCACAACTTTATTAATTGATTCTCATTTTCATCAAAATTCCTAAACACCTCCTTGACACTCATAGTGATCATTACTTTAGTTGTATTTGCTCTAAGCTTTTCTAATAGGACTTCTATAATCTGATAGCCCTTAGGAGTTAAATCTCCAGTCTCAACATGTGGAGGAGAAATGGCTATGTGAGAAAGTAGGTCCTGATCTCTATTCTTCATTATTAAGGTCAATTATTGTGCATCACTAGTAGGTGGCTTAGGCCTCTTGATGGCTTCTACTAGCGCATCCATACTCTCCTCTTTAGTAGCAATCATTACTTTAGTTGTATCTACTGTGAGATTTCCTAATAGGACTTCTATAATTTGATAGTCCTTAGGAGTCAAATCTTTGGTCTCAACATGTGGAGGAGGAATGGCTATGTGAGAAAATAGGTCCTGATCTCTATTCTTCATTATGAAGGTCAATTATTATGCATTGTTCTAGTAGGTGGCTTAGGCCTCTTGATGGCTTCTAATAGTGCATCCATACTCTCCTCTTCATTTAGGTTCAACTATCACTTTAGTCGGACCATAACTTCCCTCTTTAACCAGGCTAGTGTTGTACCCATAGGAGCCAAGTATTTGGTTGAAGAGGAGGTTTTCCTAGTAGGCCCTTTTCCCTTATCTCTCTGTTCCAAATTTTTCTCCTTCAGAGAGAGATCTACATATTTTGAGAAGTTTGCTAAGGTTCTTTAGGTATATTTCCTTGCTTGGATACTTCATCGAATAGTCTCTATTTAGGCTCTTCTTCACACACAATTCTCTCTTCTTTAGTGATAGGAGGGAGAGGAGTGGCTAATCCTTTGTCCAAAAATGACAAATCCTAAAATGATGGTGGTGAGGTACCTAGATATGCTTGTAGTAGAGGTGGCATTTGATTCCAATCCTCTCCCAAAGGTTGGTTTGTGGGTGTATCTCATATTTTATCACCCACCATTTTTGTTCCTATTGGCATAAAGTCAAAATTAGATATGTTGAAAATATATGTTCCCTACTCTTGCTAATCTATCCACTGTTGTTTCTCATCCTTTGAAGTTGTAACCTCGATAGGTTTCCTGGGAATAAACAAAAATGTAATGGTGGAGCTTCTCCTTCTCTCTTCCTGGAAAACCCTTGCTAAGCATGTGAAATGTCCCTTTTCTGATTTTACATGATATTTCCAACCTTTAATCAGATCTTTAAGATCAAACAACTAATATCACAAAGATCCTCCAAATTTCTTAAGAAACCCCAAATCGGGTATGCCAGAAATTGTGCCAAAAGATTCACAACTTCACCAATTATTAATAAATCTGAAAGTGGAAATTTTTACAAAAATTTCAGCAGCATAACAGCCTAAAAAATGAAATTTCCAGATCCATATAACCTTTACACAACAGTTCTCAAATGTAGGACAAAAACTATGCTCATCGGGCTCGTGAAATTAACACAAAAATGCCCGGAAACACCACAGAACACTAATAAACTATCTCAAAAGTTTAATCATGTCCCAATACATATATTCAGCTCTATTTTAACAGCTTAAAGTCTGAAATACAGCAGCAACCAAAACTGATATGAAATGCTCAACTGAAAACACCAAACTCATGCAAAAAACACACACAAAAACCCACAAATCTACACTGTTCAGTACAAAGGCAAACTCTGTATGAGCATGCACATGGAATGGCTTCAAACTCCCATCCTTAGCCTTCTGGAAACTTGAAAACTCCCATTCTTGGGTCTCCCTGGAAACCTGCAAACTCCTGTTCTTGGGTCTCCTTCTCCACAGGTTTGGCAACCTTTGAAGAATGACAAAGAATGAGCAAAAATCAAGTTCTCCCCTCCGCCCAAAATGCCTCCAAACCCCTTAAAAGAGGGCATAACTATAACTCACATCCAATAGAGGTTAATGAACCATATTTTAATAATAATTTTCATTTATTAGTCCAACGGTTTCCAAAGATTAACCCCCTTTTTCCGAAACTTCACTTTCTTGGGCCTGCCTGCCTTAGCAAAGATTATTATTTTTTAATTATTTGAAAAGGGGACATGACAAGTCCTCCCCTCCCAAACATTTCTTGTCCTCAAGAAATGGTTGAACAATAAACCAATCAATCCACTTGGATCCCAAATGTAGTCATGAACTATACTACTACCAATTAACACAGGCTCCTGCAATATCCTCTGCAATATGACCAAGAGGAATCCATAATCAAACTGATAATTATAGCTCAACCAAACTCCGAAATCACCACTACCACAATCAAAAACCCATGAGGCACAAACTCTTAGAACATTAGAACCCAAGCAAAGTGGACAAATCAAACTACCAATACAGTAAATACCATCAGCGCATCCCACTGGCCTATACGGAATGCACAATCCAACTCTACAACAATGATGAATGCTCTCGAATGAAACTGTACCAAGTATGGAGAATCCACACACTGTACAACTCCTGTAGTCAACACAACTTTGCAAATCAACGGCCACTATCTCATAACCATAACTACCATGCACCCCTGATGGTGAAAAGCCATCACAAGATAAATAGCAAGAATTGGAACCCAAACCAAATCTTCCTGCCATCAACTCCTCAACACAAGGATCAAATGCTAACTGATGTACATACCTTGCAATATAATGTGGAAAAAATTAGAGGAAAAATAAAAAAAAATAAAAAAAAAGAGAAAAGAGGGATTTCTATTTTCAAGGTGCATAGGTGGCGGAAATAAAAAATAACATAAAAATGGCTATCATTCCATTTATCAAGGTGTGTAGGTGGAATTCTAGAATTTTTTTGAAATCTCCTTAAATCATATATTTAATATTTTTTAGGTCACATGGTGGTGCTTACTTGTATCTAGGTTGTAATTAAATATTTCTTGTAAGGTAGTTGCATTTACCTTTTATCCCACATTGGTTATGTTTGTAACATCTTGGGTGGTAAGTGCCTATTTAAGAAAGGCATATGAACATTTTTAATCAAGCTTCAAGGTGTGATTTCTTCTTAGTAGAAGCTTAGAGAGAATGAGGAACTAGAGGAGTGAAGTTTTTTGGAGTGTGTGGACAAAGCACCGAATGTGAGGTAGTTTACACCTGGATCTTGGTTAAAGTTAGAGAAGAGCTAGTGGCTGCAGTTTAGAAACAAGGAGATTGCTTGTTGGGCTTGCAAGCACAATTTTAGATCTTCCTTGGAGGTTTCTACCAAAGTGTAGATTTGGACTAGCTAGTGTTTGGGTTGGATCTCGCAGAACTATTATTGTAATTGCTATTGTATTTAGCCGTAACTAGGAAGGTCTTATAGCTCGAGATATTACATGTAATTAGTTATATCTATGAATGAATTATTGGGATTTTGCTTCACATCTTGCATTTTTTTTGTGTTTCTATTGTGTGGTTATTTATTGGGGGCTAGGACATATCCTTTGGGGATTCTCCTACCTTTCACTATTTCAAGTGGTATTAGAGTGAAGGTTTTTCCTAAGTGTGTAGACAGATCATTGAAGTTGAGGCAGTTTGCACTAGGACCTTGGGAGGACATGAAAATGGATATATGGTTGCAAAGATGGAAGGTTGATCTTGTTTGGAAAGATTGATCTATTTTTTATTTGTTGTTGAGGGTTTGCAAAGATCTTGGAAGATGGCTCCAAATGGATTAGACCCTAGGATGATTATGAATCTCTGCGATATAGTGGAGAGGAGGATTAATGAGAAAATAGTTGGGGTAGATGTTGTTGTGGGTGTTGCTTTTTCTAAAAGAGTCGAGAAACAAAAGAAGGAAGCTCTATGCTATTGGAGTTGGAGTATACTGATCTTGAAGAGATTTTTTTGGCTAGTTAAAAGACTTGTCCGAGAGAGAAGATGACATAGCAAGGTCGAGGTGGAAGAGGTTGGTTTTGTTGATAAGATTGTGGAGCTTGATATAGAACTTGCAAAGAAACTAGAGGTTTTTGTTGAGGATATTCCTAACCTTGTTGATGGTGGGATGGAGATTGGTTTTCATGATTAGTTGGTTGAGTTTGACATGGAGATTGTAGAGCACTCGGTCATGGATGATCAGGTTATTGTTGGTGGTGACTTGTATGTTGCAAAGTATTTTGTTGTGAGCAATGAGATTGTTGGTGTTGTGATTTTGGAATGTGTTAATGGAGATCTACATATTTCTATTGATATGGATTTTGTTTCTGCTAGTGTGGATCCACTAGTTTTTGATGTAGATGAGGGTTTGTTAATGAACCATTATGTTTAGTTTGTTCTTGGGAGTGAGCATGTTGATTGGATGGTTGAGATTTTGGTGTTTGACAAAGTGATGTAGATGTGGATGATTTGCATATTTGTTTTCTTATCCTAGATGGAGTGGAAACCTTTGGTGAAGATTAAGATAGTTGTAGATCTTTCTTTTGAAGTCAAAGTGTGGGACACACTTTTCTATCTACCTAGGGAGTCTGATGCAAGAGCATCTTGCATAAGAAAATAAAGAGAAATTAAAAAAAATTGGAGGAGAGAGAAAGTGATAAAAATTAGAGAAAAAATAATAAAAAATAAAAAATAGAAAAAAAGGAAAAAAAGGAATTTCTATTTTTAAGGTGTATAGGTGGTGGAAATAGAAAAATAAATTTAAATGCTTGTCACTCCATTTATTGAGGTGTGCAAGTGGGATTCTAGAAGTTTGTGGAAATCTCCTTAAATCATGCATTTAATATTTGTTGGGCCACATAGTGGTGCTTAATTGTATTTGGGTGGGAATTAGATATTTGTTGTAAGGTAGTTGCATTTTTTTATCCAACATTGGTTATGTTTGTAACATCTTGGGTGGTAAGTGCCTATTTAAGCAAGGCATATGAATTTTTTTAATTAAGCTTCAAGGTTTGATTTCTTATTAGTAGAAGCTTGGAGAGAATGAGGAAGTAGAGGAGTGAAGTTTTTTGGAGTGTGTGGACAAAGCACCAAATGTGAGGTAGTTTACACCTAGATCTTGGTTAAAGTTAGAGAAGAGCTAGTGGCTGTGGTTTAGAAACAAGGAGATTGCTTGGTGGGCTTGCAAGCACAATTTTAGATCTTCCTTAGAGGTTTCTACCAAAGTGTGGATCTAAACTAGCTAGTGTTTGGGTTGGATCTTGAGGGATCTTGCAAAACTATTATTGTAATTACTATTGTATTTGGCCATAACTAGGAAGGTCTTATAGCTCGACATATTGCATGTAATCAGTTATATCTATGAATGAATTATTGGGATTTGGCTTCACATCTTGGATTTTTTTTGTGTTTCTATTGTTTGGTTATTCGTTGGGGGCTAGGACATATCCTTTAGGGATTCTCCTACCTTTCACTATGTCAGGTGGTATCAGAGTGAAGGTTGTTCCAAAGTGTGTAGATAGATCACCAAAGCTGAGGCAGTTTGCATCAAGACCTTGGGAGGACATCAAAATGGATATATGGTTGAAAAGATGGAAGGTTGATCTTGTTTGGAAAGATTGATCTATTTCTAATTTTTTGTTGAGGGTTTACGAAGATCTTGGAAGATGGCTCCAAGAGGATTAGACCCTAGGATTATTATGAATCTCTACAATATAGTGGAGAGGAGGATTAATAAGAAAATAGCTCAGGTAGATGTTGTTGTGGATGTTTCTTTTTCAAAAAGAGTTGAGAAACAAAAGAAGGAATCTCTATGCTACTAGAGTTGGAGTATATTGATTCCAAAGAGATTTTTTTGGATAGTTAAAAGAATTGTTCAAGAGAGAAGATGACATAGCAAGGTCGAGGTGGAAGAGGTTGGTTTTCTTGATCAAATTGTGGAGCCTAATATAGGACTTGCAAAGAAATTGGAGGTCATTGTTGAGGATATTCCTAACCTTGTTGATGGTGGGATGGAGATTGGTTTTCATAATTAGTTGGTTAAGTTTGACATGAAGATTGAAAAGCACTTGGTCATGAATGATCAGGTTATTGTTGGTGGTGACTTGTATGTTGCAAAGCATTTTGTTGTGAGAAATGATATTGTTGGTGTTGTGAGTTTGGAATGTGTTGATGGAGATTTACATATTCCTATTGATATGGAGTTTGTTTCTGCTGGTGTAGATCCACGAGCTGTTGATATAGATGAGGGTTTGTTAATGAAACATTATGTTTAGTTTGTTTCTAGTAGTGAGCATGCTGATTGGATGGTTGAGATTTTAGTGTTTGACAGAGTGATGTAGATGTGGCTGATTTGCATATTTATTTTCTTATCCTAGATGGAGTGGAAACCTTTGGCGAAGATGAAGATAGTTGTAGATCTTTCTTTTGGCATTAAAGTGTGGGACACACTTTTCTATCTACCTAGGGAGTCTGATGCAAGAGCATCTTGCATAAGAAAATAAAGAGATTTTTTTTTAAAAAAATAGAGGAGAGAGAAAGTGATAAAAATTAGAGGCAAAAAAAAAAAAAAAAGGAAAAAAAAAAAGGAATTTCTATTTTCAAGGTGCATAGGTGACAAAAATAGAAAAATAAATTTAAATGGTTGTCACTCCATTTATCGAGGTGTGTAGGTGGAATTCTAGAAGTTTGTGGAAATCTCATTAAATCATGCATTTAATATTTTTTGTGCCACATGGTGGTGCTTAGTTGTATTTGGGTGGGAATTAAATATTTGTTGTAAGGTAGTTCCATTTACCTTTTATCCCACATTGGTTGTGTTTGTAACATCTTGGGTGGTAAGTGCCTATTTAAGCAAGGCATATGAGCATTTGTAATCAAGATTTAAGGTGTGATCTCTTCTTAGTAGAATCTTGGAGAGAAGGAGGAAGTAGAGGAGAGAATTTTTCTAGAGTATGTGGACAAAGAGCCGAATGTGAGGCAGTTTGCACCTGGATTTTGGTTGAAATTGGAGAAGAGGTAGTGGTTGTGGTTTAGAAACAAGGAGATTTCTTGGTAGGCTTGTGAGCACAAGTTGAGATATTCCTTGGAGGTTTCTACCAAAGTGTCGATCTGGACTAGCTAGTGCTTGGGTTGGATCTTGAGGGATCTTATAGAACTATTATTGTAATTGCTACTGTATTTGGCTGTAACCAAGAATGCCTTACAACTTGACACATTGCATGTAATCAGTTATATCTATGAATAACTTATTGTGATTTGGATTTACATCTTCCATTATTGTTGTATTTCTATTGTGTGATTATTTTTCGGGGGCTAGGACATCTCCTATCACAATCAATTGGGAATTTAGCTATGCTGATGGTCTTGATGAAATGTACCATCCAAATGTTCAGGTGCCCAACTATCGGTAGACCCATAACCTTACTCAAAAGAAAAATGGAGTATCCAATGTCATCCTTCATGTATCCTCTAGTCATGTCTACCTTTCCTTCTCTTCATCCCACCAACATTCTATCAATCAAGAATGATGATTGTATGATTTTTATAGCCTTCTTCTTGTTATCCCTATACTAGCTTTCTGCTTAATGATAAGTAATCTTAACATATTGATCCAATCTTGGGAGATGGAAGACTTTCTCAATGTTCCTCAGTCTTAAGTCTAGAACTATAACCCCTATTATGCTCTTCACAACTCTTTCTTCCGACACATTGTTCTCTACCAAGGTCATGACAAGTCATGAAGATTACACTAATGTGGGATGGGAGGCTGTATTAACCAAGCTAGATCTGATAAGTGATGAGGCCATTAGGGACCTCTCCCTAGGCTTGTTGCAAAGTACTAAGAATGCATTCTAGTTTATATGTTCCAATTTCATATATCTAATTTCTAAATGTCTATCTTGGAAGCATGATTTCTTCGGTGCACCTTGAAACTTGAACACAACTAGTTTTGGAGAAATGTTATCCTTGAGTGAGGATGAGGAGGAAGCCATTTTATCTACACACAAAAAAATACATTAGTATGGAAAGTTGAAATTTAACCCCTACCAAACCCTAATTACCAAACAATTAGACCCAGAACCCTAAACCCTAGCAAAACTAGTTAAATCCCCCTAAAAGTCCTAATATGCAAATTAGTGCACCTTGTATAGGTTGATAGGTGCACTAGGTGTGCGAAATAAATAGGCACACTTGCATAGGTGTAGACACTTGTAGAGTGTGCACATGGTATATATCATGTGCAAAGGGGTTTTACATTCTACATTCTTTACAAAGGTAAGGGTTAGAAATAGTCTGCACATGCACACCTTGACAAGGTGCACATGTGTGCACACTTCCCTTGGTTGAGTTAAGTGTAGTGTTTTGAGTTTTTTTAAAGGTGAATAAAAGTGTAAACATGCACACCTTGGATAGGTGCACATATGCGCACCTTTCTTTTGTTAAATTAGTAGTATTTTGGTGTGTGTAGGAAGGTGGAGTTTGCACACCTCTAAGGGTGCGAAGGTACACTCATGGAGGCTTGAAGGAGATAATGAGTGAAGGGGGAGGGTGATGGCCCCAAGTATTTATAGACCCGAGGTCATATGTGCAGTGGCACACTTGCATAGGTGCAGACACTTGTAGAGTGTGCACATGGTATATATCATGTGCAAAGTGGTTTTACATTCTTTACAAAGGTAAGGGTTAGAAATAGTTTGCACATGCACACCTTGACAAGGTGCACATGTGTGCACACTTCCCTTGGTTGAGTTAAGTGTAGTGTTTTAAGTTTTTTAAAGGTGAATACAAATGTAAACATGAACACCTTGGATAGGTGCACATATGCGCACCTTTCTTTTGTTAACTTAGTAGTATTTTTGTGTGTGTAGGCAGGTGGAGTTTGCACACCTCTAAGGGTGCGGAGGTGCACTCATGGAGGCTTGAAGGAGATAATGATTGAAGGGGGAGGGTGATGGCCCCAAGTATTTATAGACCCGAGGTCATATGCACCCTTTGGATGTGCGCACTTGCACATGTGCACACCTTCAAAGGGAAGCACATGCGTACTAGTGCACCTTGATAGGTGTGCATGTGTGCTAGTGCATTCCTTTACTAAAAAATCACCTTTATTTTCAATTTCTTCAAAATATGACACAGTTTTTTTAGGCAGAGGACCCAAACTCTAGGTAGAGCCCTAAAAATGACTTAGACCCTAGATTAGGGGTCTAAAAAGGAATTTTTTTACTAGGGGGTCCCGATTTATGGAAGAAATGGGGTGTGCATTGTGAAACCAAAACACTTCCTAATACATATTTAAAAACATATGAAATGTATCATAGGAAGTTCAAAATATGTGACAAAGTATCATCCAACCTCCTACCATACTAATAATGCACAAGAACCTAATATCCCAAAATACATCTTAAATTAGGTTGCTAGGGAGGCATTACAATTGAATGATTCATGATTTGAAATAATACATTTCTTCATTACTTTCTAATAGACACCAAGAGATTAAAAAAAATTGTTGATGCAATGGCTACCCTAGTTTCTACACATCAATTACAAGAACGTGAACCACACTATGAGTTCTTGGTAGAAAAGCTACACTATCTAGCCTAAGATTTTCCAAAATCTACCATTATCTACACTATCTTTTGTCATGACTCAGCCCACTACACTAAAATCTATTCCTTTCTTCATGACCAAGTCATTCTTGACAACCTAACTAGGAACAAAAAATGTGAACTCATTTATGATACCTCCTACTATACCATTATCTTTGGTAACTCATTTAAGAGGGGTATAGATGATACACTTATTAAGTGTTTAGAATACATCTAAACAAGTTCTATACATGAAATTCTTCACATATAGGGTTCTTTTAAATAGCTATTTTGAAAAGTAAAAAAAAACATCTTGCAAAAATAGTCATCAGTATGTATCCTCTAAAAATAAAAAATCTCAATAAATACAAAAAAAGATTTTTTGATAGGTAAAAGTCCTAGGCCATATAATTTATATTAAAAAGGAACAAGTTTACAACATTCTCCATTCAAATGCGCAGTGGTAGGAAAGAATAGAGAAGAAAACCTCCAGTTTTGCCTGGGACAATAGTCCTATATCAATTCGATCCTTAAAAGAGGCATATCCCAGCAATTTACTACTTATTAACTTGTCATTTATAAATTTTAGATTTAAGAGGGAATTAACATATGTCCTTTTGGTGTTTGAAGACTAGGAGAATTTCCAAAGATGGATGCTTATTTTCTCTACAATCTTGAATTGTGTTGGGATAGATGTAAGGGTTCTTCAAAAGCTTATTTCCTTTTGTGCTGTAGTAACTTAAATTATTGGAACAATGAATAAAACCTCAAACTTGTTGAAATGATTAGTATCAGTCCAAAATATCCTTTTTGGAAGGTTAGCTATGCTTATCTAAAAGCTACCCTATCTTTAATTTTTTTTTTGAGAAAATACTTCTTTAGTCTATTTTAAATCATATTTAAACTATATTTAGGATAAGAAAGTAACACTTTACCCAATAGAAGAAATAAAAAAATGTAAGATTTGTAAAGTTATCATAAGAAAATAAAGGAAATAAAGAGGGAAGAATCTAATTTTATATTTGCTCTGTGATTGTAAATGTGAAGCTGAGTTATGTTTTTAGTAAATTTACTCAATATCCAGTTAGAGCTTTAAACTGATGTACATTTTACTGCAGAATAGATGATATATTTTCTTTTTACTAATGGAGATTTTCTAAGAAACCTATACTCAGTAGGGGACGATTTAAACTAGTCCTAAGTTAGTCTTACCATTAAGAACATAATCAAATTAAGCAATGAAGATTTCAAGAACATCAAAACTCTTAGAATACATTAAAGGGATAGAACCAAAGATTATAAATACCAAGATTTTATAGACATTAAAAAAATATTGAAAACAAACAAAAAAGATAAAAATAAGAAAAATGTCTTGGAAAAAACTGGGTAAATAGGCATCATGGTAGAAAAATAGTGGTAAAGTAGGGGAAACCTAATAAACATGCACCACTTGTAAATATGCACCCCATTTATGAACTTGTAGCTTCAAATATCACACATTTGAATTTTCAACACATATCCATGGTTTGGAACTAGTCTCTATCTAAGCCTCACTAGGAGGTGATTTTGCACCATATCTATGTCTAGGAAAATAGGTGTTTCTCAAATCCAACCTAAAAAATGTTTGTTAACACTCTTTGTAAATTATTGTTTCTTAACACTCTCTTTGGACATTAGTATTTCTTAAAAATAATTGGATAGACCATCACAAACAACTATGTTAATAATAGTCAAAGTATGTCTCTCAATATTGCCTATCCTAATCAATTGCAAGCATAATTTTTTACAAAATCAATGATCTTAACACATAACTTAAACTAAAATGATTTAACTATGACTATGAATTTTTATTTGTGTATTTTATTTTTATTTCTTATTTTTATTGATTTCTCTCCTTAGTCTTACTGGGATGTGACTTGACTAGAGGACTAAGGTCATAGGGCATATTATTCTTTGACTTCTTCTTATGGGTATGGTTTTAATGATCCTATATGTTTGATGGACCAAGTGTCTATGGTAAGGTCCTTCATCATGATTTGAATGCCACATATACCTCATCCTCATAAATTTGAACACTTAGGTGAGTTTGAACTATATCCTTGATAGTTATCAATGTGTTTTTTTACACAATATCATACTAATGATTATCTAAGTACTTGTGCCTTGATGCTGGTGTAATATTACAATATTAATTGGAAACTTAATCATGCTTATCTTTTCATTTTTGTCTTTGATGCATACTTTAGTTTCATACATCTCATCCAATAAGTATCATATTCATACCCTCATGGTTTCATTGTCACCAATGATGCTTGTATGATATTTCAATATCCCTTAAATAAAGCTCGATGATGAAAAAAGGGAGAAAAAAGACCTCTACAACTTGCACTCATATTTCTATCCTAGGATTTCATCTTAGTTCTTTTTCATTTTTTGTAAAGTGAGAAGAGTTTCTCCATCTCATCATTATAATACAAATTTGGTCATCATCACCTCTCGACGATGAATTTTGATCATTTTTTCATCTCTCTTTATCATTATCTTGATCATATTCAATAATTTTTTCATCATAAAATCTTCTATCTCCTTCATCATATAGTTAAGGGGTTAATCATCATATCTACTCTATCCAAAAGTTAAGTTTTCAAATCATTTAACTCATATCACAATAGAGATCATGACATACAACAAGTACAACAACAAAAGATATGCATACATCATATTATGTTGAAAGATAAAAGAGGCTATCTAATAAATCACATGTGCATGACAACTAAATTTCAAAAAGGTATATCACAAAATTGAGAAGAGACAAGAGTAGACATCATAACAATCAAATCCAATATCTCGCATATATGAATATTGATGAGTACATGGTACAATGTGACCCAACATATGGATATGTCAAAATCCCAAGTATGATAAAATCATGATAAAATATCTATATATTGGGACCCAATCCTATGATATAATCTACATCATATCTCATTTTTAACTCCCTCCTTCCTTAATAGGTGGAGGATGATGATTCTAGGTCCTATTTGGTAACTTTATTGTCCATGTTGATTGGCCTTCTCTCTAGGAGTAATCTAGTACTCTCCTATCTATAGGCACTACTACTATTTATGCACCATAGTAATATATGGCTCATATATAAACTCTCTCTCTCTCTCTCTCTCTCTCTCTCTCTCTCTCTCTCTCTCTCTCTCTCTCCCTCTCTCTCTCTCTCTCTCTTTGTGTGTGTGTGTGTGTGTGTGTGTGTGTGTGTGTGTGTGTGTGTGTGTGTGTGTGTGTGTGTGTGTGTGTGTGTGTGTGTCTGTGTGTGTGTGTGTGTGTGTGTGTGTGTGTGTGTGTGTGTGTGTGTGTGTGCGCACGCGTGCATGCACATGATCCTACACCTATTAATCACAAAAAACTATGGTATTTCATGCCTAATACAACTCCACATGTAAGGACCTATTCTCTTCCAATGGTTGATAAATAGTTGTTAGTATCAATGTTGATGATATTCCTTCAAAGGAGTATCCTAGCTTTTTTGGAGCATTGGAGAGATTGACAATATGTCTATGTGTTGCATTCATGACTATATTTCCATTGATGTCATTATACTATGAAGATTGGTAGAGTAGAAAGAAAAGATTGAGGTTGTACCAATCTAATATTGAAGATTAGGTCAAGCATAGTTGGGTAGATTTCTTATAGTATGTCTTGATGTCATGGTTAAGTGTGAATACCAAAATTTGAAGAAGTTATTTGAGGTTTATAGAAGACAATTTGTAGACAAAGTTCCTGAGAAGTGGTTTTTGGTGATCATATTATATCCCTTAATAGAGATAGAATCTAGATGAGTGCAATTAAATAGAGATAGAATACAACTAGATGATGACATTAGTGAGTGCACAAAGTTTGAGGTCACATGTGTGAGAAGTTGTGAAGAATGTGAGCTGATAATAGTTTTTAATAATGAAAATATGTAATGTAATGTATTATCTTGATGAGGTCTTATTATAATTTCAATTGGTAAAGCCTCAAGGATGCCTCAATGAATTATTATGAAGACTTGGTACAAAGGAAGGATTATTTGCTTGGTTATAATATTGATGTAAGTGTATTGTATTGAATTTGAGAACATTGGTAAATTCAAGTAAGTGATCAAAGGGATAATTGTGGTGCGAGTTTACAGATATTGTATTGATATTTGAGAAGTACTTTGGTGTAGTAGAGGCATGGTAAGAGGATAGAGAAAGATTTTGAGTAACATAGAGGCTAGTTAGATAGTGAGTTTTCTGGTCTTCCCCCTAAAACTATTTGGATAGTGTGTCCTTATTCCTTCTACAACTCCTAACAGGGTTGGTACAACTACTAACAAGGTTGAGATCTCCTCACAAGGATTCAAAGTTTCCTAATAGTGACCTATATGTACTAAATGTATTTCATTGGCTCCTAATAGAGCCCATTCTCTTACAAGGAACTTATTTATTAGTACATCATTTTGTGGGTACCATCCCCAATGGGGTTTTCTCTTTGATTAAGGGTTTTTCTAGTTAACATATCTAGTGTTATTATGTATGTGTATCTCCTTATGCTTTCTATTGTTATTGATCACATATTTAAGGTTTAATATAGGGTTGATACAAATTATTTTTATTTGATAACTAGTTTACCCCCCTCCCCCCTCTCATTTATCTTGGTGGACTTTACTTTCTAACAATTGATATTAGAGCATTAGACCCTTGAAGGAAAACCTTAACAACATAAGGAGATCAATGGTGGGTCATTTCATAAAAGAAAGTCCTAAGTTTGATGGACTTAACTATGATAGTTGGAAAGAGAAGGTAAAGACATGCCTTCTATGCATGGGTCCAAGATATTGGTTGATCACAAAGAATGGGAAGACCATAATGGAAGAAAGAAAACTTGAAGAATGTAATGAAGCTGAAAAATATTTGTTCATGTGTAACACTCTTTCAAAAGAATCACTTATGTCAATTATTCCTAAAAATGAATACAATCAAGTAAAATATTTGGAATCATCTCATGAAATTTGGAAAGCTTTGGAATCTACTTTTGAAGGTGATAAGCATGGTAAGAGAATTAGATTTTAAAACTATATATGTTTATTTCAAGAAGCTAAAATGATGGAAGATGAATCTGCAAGAAGTTATATTGGTAGAATGTTGAAAATTATTGTAGGAATCAAGTCTTGTAATGGAACTAAAGATGAAGATGAGATCTTATGGAAGATCTTGAAAACTTTGACACTACCATTCAAGCAGACAACATAGATGATTGAGCAAGTATACCTTGTACTAAATTTTTTTCTAGAGAGACTCTTCTTGGAAGATTAGAAGAAGAAGAAGTAATTTTGAAATAGTCTGGAGATTTACCTAGAGTAGAGACTAATTTTAGTGCACTAAGTGTTTGTCGTTCATTATCATGGAGTACAAGTACAAGTGGATATGATGCTAGCAAAAGTAGATCAAGACCTAAAGAAGATACAAAGATCAAAGAATGAATTTCCTTGCTTGTGACGAGAGAACTAGATGGTAATAAAATCTTTAAATGTTGTATTTGTAATGAGTTTGGTCATTATGCTTCTAAATGTCCTTTTTTTTTTTTTGAAGTAAAAAAATAATTTCAAGTCTAGAAGGCCTAGAGAATGTTTGTATGACAATTATGATGATGAATCTAAAGAAAAGAGTTAAAGTGATGATAAGTAAGGATTTATTTCTATAAAAGAAGAAATTCTTGAAAAAGAAGTCAGAGAAGATAAAGCCTTAGTATCATAGGTTGAGAATAAATTTGATTGGATCATAGATAGGGGTTGTTCACATCATATGACTAGTGATATGAATTAGTTTGTTGTGTTCAATAGCTATAATGGAGGAATTGTTAGAGATGGAAAAATTGTGACTTGTCACATTAAAGAAATAAGATCTATTACTCTTGATGGTTTATGGTAAAACTAACACACATGATGTTTATTTTGTTGATGAATTGAAACATAAAATTTAGAGTGTTGGATAACTAGTTGATAAGGGATATCAGTTACAATTCACAAAGAAGCCATGTTGTTGGAAATATAAGAGGAGTAATTGAGAGGGGAAGAGTAAATTATTTACCACAAAAAGAAATCCCAGATCTCTTAGATGACAATACAAATCAAAACCAAACTCTATTGAAATTGAACATACTATTATAACTTGGTAAGCACTAAATCACTTGGCAAATACTAGGAATTATTATAACTTGGTAAGCACTGGAATATTACTTCTTTAGATGTTTAATGTGATTATCCTTAATTAACTTATTTGAAAAAATAGAGAGAAAATAACATGAACGCATATGACACCAGGATTTATGTGGAAACCCAATTTGGGAAAAACCACCAATTGCAACTAGTTACTATATTTCACTCTTATGACATGAGCCCTATTAGGAGCCAACCCTATTAAAGGTTACAAAACATGATGTTAGGTGTGACCCTTTTAAAGGATTTAATCATCTTGTTAGGAGTGCCTTGTTAGAGGTCTTTAAACATTTCAATCTAGAAATGTCACCTTGTCAGAGGATTTAGAAAATAATTGTTAATCTCTATTAAGAGATTTGATACACTACCACAATTGTTAAGAGTAATAATGATATAACCTAATTGTTGATGTGACTATATTTCTAAATTCAGATCTTTTTTTTGGCTTGAATTGATGAAAGAGAATCTTGGGTGTAAGGGCAATCTTGCATCACCCAAAAATATTTTTATTTCAGTCTTTTATATTTCAATAAGGACTAGTAGATAGGGGGGTTTCTATTTCTAGGAGCTTGCTATTTTTAGTAAGTTTTTCATACGAGCTTAGAATGTTCTCATTTCTATAGGAAGGTTCATTTTAGAGTTATAAGCCTAACATAAAAAATCTCATTGTTCTAGCTTAAGTACTGGAGAAGTTATTGTGGATTTTTGGTTGAAAATTTTGTAGAAGAATCTTTAGGCTCATCATTAGAGGCCTTACAGAGCTCGAATGAGGTCTAAAAACTCAATGGAAGGGCACTAGGACAATTCCAAGTCTGTAGATCAGGAGCTGGCATTTTTAAAATGTGGTTATAATAGCTAATCAAAGAAATGGTTCAAGAGTTATGGCCTTCCAACGTTGGGCTACCTAAAATATCTAAAATAATTTGTAAAGATGTATATGTATTGTTGGGGTTTTTCAACCCTAGGTATTAAGTTTCAATGTCTAGAACCTTCACAGGTGTCATAAAATTGCCTATTTAAGAAAGGCTTGAACATTGTCTAGAAGAGCTCTGGGTGTAGTTCACAACATTGTATTGCAGATTACTGTAATGAAGGCGCCAATGTGGGTTAGCATATTTTACTTCTAAATTCTATAATTTTTCATGTGTGGCAATAATAAGAAGTCCATATTTTCTTCTTATATTTTCTATTATTTCTTTGTTTCTGTTATGGGTTTATGGTATTAAGGGGAGATCCTTTCATTGTGAATTCTTGATCCTCCTTGATTAGATAAAACTTTGTAGCTTGGTCAAATCAAGATACTCTGTTATCCTTCCAATTCACTTCCTTGGTTTATCTTTTCAATCCCATTCTTCTCTCTTTCAATCCCACAACTTGACCTTATATCTTTTTCCTAGTGAAGTCAGCTTGAATAAACTTATAGATATTCAATATTTATCTCTTAAGTCAGATAGACTTAACAAATAAATTCATCAAAATGAATATGTTGATTAAAGAAAATCCTTTATTAGCTAACCCATCTTAGTCAATACTAACTTATAAAATACTTTCTTCAAACTTTCTTTGTTAACCATGTGGACTTGGTTAACACTTCATCCTAACTTATATTCCTTTGGTAACTAAGTAAGCTTGGTTAACATTGGTTTTGTGCCAACTTCTCTTTGGTGCCTGAGTGAACTTGGTAGACACTATCTTCCTACAAACTTTCTTTGGTGCTTGAGTGAAGATTTGCAATGCTCAATGGACACTAGAAACTATCTTCACTGCCTAAGTGAGCTCGATAGACATTGACTAGTAAAGACTTAAAATTTTGTGTAACATCAAAGATAATATACAATTGAATAATTGTTTTCAAAAATCTTCTTATTTGGCATTGATGAAAATGTTAGAAACAATAGTCTACCAAGATAACTAAGAGGGTGGGGGGGTGGGTGAATCAGTTATCCAATTAAAACATTTATCAACCTTAATTAGTCTTGACCATTCAATCAAAGTAAACATCAAACATAACAAGATGCACATACACAATTACACCAAATTTTTTAACTAGGGAAACCCTTAATTAGAGGGAAAACCCCTATGGGAATGATGCCAATTAAGATATACTGATATATATATTCCTTGTTAGAGGATGGACCTTGTTAGGAGTCTATAAACACATTCAACACATAGGTATCTCTGTTAGGAGACTTTGAATCCCTGTTAGGAGATTCCAACCCTATTAGGAGTTGTGCCAACCTTGTTAGGAGTTGTAGAAGGTAGAAGGACCCACTGTCCAAACATCTTCTGAGGAAAGACCATTGAACTTCACTATCCAACTGGTCTCTCAACTATTCCTTGCAGAATAATTTTTCATACTGTTCTTTATCCTCTTTCCTTTATCCTGTCAACTAGACCAATTACTATCAAACCTCATAGACTAGGTCACAAACCTCAGATCCAAATATTAGACCTTAGATCTTAAAATAAAACATCAACAATGAAGTTTTCTCCAACTTCACTTTTCTATGCTTATCCTCGCATATCAACTTGTTTCTCCACTGCTATGCTCTTTTTGCTTCATGTAATCATTCGTACATAATAAAGGAAAATATACTTTCTTTATACTGAGTCCATAAATCAATTCCCTTAGTAAGATAATACACCTTCTCAATTAATTATTATAGGACCTCATTAAGAACATTTTATACTTAGTGATAACATTAATCTATCACCTTGTAACTTCAATAACTTTTTGCACATTTAATATTATGATGAATGAGCTTAGCCACATCATGTCCAACATGTCTTCTAAATGCATTTAACCTTGCTTCTTAGAATAACAAGTCTACTAAGAGATATGTCAAGTTTACTAGAACATGCTTCTGTAAACTCTATCTCAGAACAATCTTCACCAAAACTTGCATAACTTCTTCTAGACTTAATATTTTTACTCTTGAGGTTAGCTGCATATACTAGACACTTATTAGTATCTCTCTTTAACCTCACTATTGAAAATACCCAATGATTAGTCTATACCAACTTGATCTTTATTGTTGTTCTTCTGTCAAATACGATAGAAAATTGCTATATTAACATCAATGACAAATATAGGCATTAATGTAACATATCATCAAAATAATGATCTAACCATGTTTCTAAAATACTACCCCATAGAAATATCATCAACATTCATGCTTCCAACTAAGGTAATATTTAGTGGCTAATATTCATAAATTGGCTAATTATTTGGCTAATAATCTAAGATTTAAGGCAACCTAAATCGCCACATTTTTATAAAATTTAGTTCTAAAATATTTAAAATCGCCCAATAATTTATTTTATCGAAAAAATTAAGCTCAAAGTCTCGCCACAATATTTGATAAATGATTATAATAGATTCTCGTAAATATTATGTATTTTTGGAGAAATTATAGTTAATTCACCAATAATTATAATAATTATTAGTTACTTAAAAAATATATCATCAATATTCAATTTTCACTATTGCTTTAAAATATAATGTAATGGTCCTCATAGTAATCCATGAGGTAAGAAATGTTCAGTTTTGATTTGTAATATTCCATGGTGATTTATAAACTTCCTCTTATTATTGAGATTTGCTAATATTTTCTATATAAAAAGTATGATTCCAAAATAATCGCCAAAATAAATAATATTCAAAATAAAAAATTGAGACATTCGCCAAAAGAAATAATTTCATTTTTCAAAATAATGAAAGATTCACCAATAATTTATATCTTTTTTGGAGGGGGTTTCTTAAATTTTACCCTGCTTCCAACAATCTTCCCTTTTGGCATTGATGACAACATAGATGAAAAATATCTAGTTCCAAGAATACTAATTGTAAAAGAGTGTTATTCTTTCTTTTCAAATCCTCTTCATCAATCATACATACTTCTCCCTATTGATATACCTCAATGTGCTCTATATAAAAATGTTTTTCATGCTGTAATCTCTCCCCCATTGACATCAATGTCAAAGGTTTCAACAATCATCTATCATTGCAACTATACAGTAAGAATCAACATTCAGTCTAGACAAACTATAGTGCTCTGTATCATTGGACTAATGCACTCTTGCATCATCTACTCTGATGTAGGTAGGGGCATAACCCCTAGCATACCTCACAAATACTCAAAACTCTCTTTAGGAAGAGGCTTGGTAAAAATATCTACAATCTACTCTTTGGTGCTTACATACTCCAATTTGATTTCCTATTCTGCAACTTTCTCTCTCAACATGTGATATTTGATAGCAATGTTCTTAGTCTTAGAATACAACACTAGATTCTTAGACATATTCATTGTGCTTGTGTTATCATAATGTATGACAACATGTTCACTAAATTCTATCATTATATCCTTCAACATCTGCCTCATCCAAACAACTTGATTACAATTCCTACTTCTTGTTTAACCAAGAGACCAATCTTCCTCCAAGAAAAAAATGCTCCACCACTCGTGCCCTGTCTGTCATCTATACCACCTACCCAATCAGCATCAATATAAGCATATAAAGTGAAATCATTAGATCTATCATACAAAAATCTAAACTCTGGTGTTTCATTTAGATATTTAAATATCCTTTTAATTGCTATATAATGTGCTAGTCTGGGATCAGCTTGAAATCTTGCAACAATTCTAACTACATTTGCTATATTCGACCTTGTGTGAGTCAAATATTGCAATCCTCCAATCATAGATTTGTACTTCTTTTACTGAATAGTAGATAACTTGTGTCTTGTTATCATAGGTGTTCCAATTGGTTCACATATTTCCAAACCAAACCTTTTCAATAGATCTTTCAAATACTTAGTCTAAGAAATAAAGATTCCTTCTTTATCCTGCACAATCTATAATCCTATGAAGTATTTAATTTCCCCTATCAACTCATTTCAAATTACTTATTCATTTCTTCTGCAAACTTTTCACTTTCATTATCATCTCCTCCAAATATGATATCATCAAAAAATATTACCACAATCATCAATCCATCATCTATTTCTTTCCAATATAGATTATTATCTACCATATCTTTGCTAAATCCAGGTTTTGTCAAATGTTTGTCCAACCTTGCATACCAAGTTCTGGGTACTTTTTTTAAGCCATACAATTCTTTCTTTAATCTACAAACCATATCCTTATCATTTGTTAAAGGGAAAACCTTTAGGTTTTTCTATGTATACTTCTTCTTCAAGTTCTCCATTCAGAAATGCTAACTTGACATCCATTTGATATACTTTGAATTTCTTATGCCCAACATAGGCTAAGATTAACCTTACTACTTCAATTCTTTCCACAAGAGCATTGGTTTCATCATATTATATTCCTGCTTGCTATGAGTAACCTTTATATACCAATCTTGCTTTGTTCCTTACAACTTCATCTTGTTCCTATGAAATTCTTGTTTGCTAGTCTAGGGACCAATTCCCATGTCATATTCATCACTATCTGATCCAATTCTTCTTCAATAGTCATCTTTGCATGCCCCATCTGCATTCTTTGGTTCTACTTGAGATATCAAAAATAGTTCTTCATTGATTTTGCTTTTTGTCATCACACCTCTATCTTTATTGTTGATGATCTGCTTTGATTGATGATTCTTTGTCATATTCTTACCAGAAGTAGTTGTTATCTCAACTCTTGACTCTATTCTAGGTTAAAAAAATTGATCCTATTTTGGCTCAATTCATTCTATAAATCATTGTTAGTCTCAAAGAATACTTCATCATTCCTTGGTTTAGTAACAACAACATTCTCATCATCAGAATTGTAGTCAACTATTCTTTCTTGTACCCTAAATTTCTCATCAACTCTTACACTTTCACTTTCAAAAATCATCTTAGTTCTCATATTATAACATCTATAAGCTTTTCTTTTCAATTAATAACCATGAAACATACCTTCATCACTTCTAGCATCAAATTTACCAACATCATCATCTCTTATGCTATAACATTTGCTGCAGATATTTCTGAAATACTTAATTGTAGGTGAGTGACCAAACCATAGTTCATAAGGGGTCATGTTTGTGACTTTCCTAACCTAAACTCTATTCATAGTGTAAATTGTTGTATTCATAGCTTCTCTCCAAAACATCTTATATACATCATTCTTAGCTAACATAGCTCTTGCTACTTCTATTACTAACCTAATTCTTCTTTTTGCAATGCCATTTTGTTCAAGGGTTCTAGAAGCTGAAAGTTGTCTTTTGATTCCATTAGCTTCACAAAAGATGTTAAACTCTTTTGAACTAAACTCTCCTCCTCGATTTGATATTAAACATTTAATCTTCATACTTGATTCATTCCCAAATTTTTCTTGAATATTTTGAACTTTTCAAATACCTCAGATTTTTCTTTAAGAAATGCAACCCACATCATTCTAGAAAAGTCATCAACAATAATCATGAAGTACCTCTCACCATAGAATCCTTTAGTCTTTGTAGGACCACTAAGATCTATGTGTACAATCTCCAACTTTGTTGTAGTAGTAAACTTCTTGTTTGGAAAAGAAGCTCTATTATGCTTTGCCAATACACACTCCTTACAAATTGTGCTAGTAGGCTTTATAGTCTTAGGCAAATCATGAACATATTACTAGTTTTCACAATGCTATCAGAGTTTATATGACAAAATATCTTATGCCATAACCAATTGTTATCTACCTTTGCAACCAAACATGTCATTTCAACGGGATTCAACTGAAATAAATTACCTCTAGATTTGGTTCCTATTCCAATCACCTTTCCATCTTTTTCTCTAATCATGCATGTCTTCTCTGTGAATTGCAAGTGATAACCTTTATCCACTAGTTGTTGAACACTCAAAAGATTATGTTTCAAACCATCAACAAAATATACATCCTCAGTGTTAGTCTTATCATCAAGATTTATAGATCCAATACCTTTAGCATAGCAAGTTGCATTGTTTTCAACTCTTATAATGCCTCCATCATAACTTTTGAAATCAACAAACTTGTTCATATCACTAGTCATATGATGTGAACAACTGCTGTCAATTATCCAATTAGATTTCTTTTCAACCTGTGATACCAAAGCCATTTTCTCTATACCTTCTTATTTAATAGACAAAAATTCTATTTCATCATCCCTAGCACTTAATACTTGTTCATCTAATTCATCTTCTTCATTGGCATACCAACAATCTCTATATCTTCTAGGTTTGAACTTTCCTTTATAGTTTTTTCTCTCTTTTAGGACACTTAGATGCATAATGATCGAACTCATTACAAGTCCAACATTTAAGAATTTTCTTACCATCTTTTTCTCTTTTTACAAGAAGGGCTACTCCTTCTTCTATCTTTATGTCCTCATCAGATCTGCTACTACTAGAAAAATCTCCTCTGGCACTTGTGCTTCTTGATAGACTAGGTCGAATGTTTAGGGCACTAAAAGTTGTCTTTGTTCTAGACAATTCTCAAGACTATCTAAGCTCATTCTCAAATGCTTCAAGTCTCCCAAGTAATGTTTCCTTGGTGAAATATTTGGTACAAAAGATCAACAACTATATCATTTGAACTACTTGCTCAAATGGTGGCATTGAACTCTTCAATATCTTCTAGATCACCTCATCATCTTCCTTTGTTCCTCCTTGAGATCTGATACCTACAGTAATTTTTGATATACTACCTACACATGTTCTTATATATTCATCTTCCATCATTTTAGCATCTTGAAATGCACAAATCTAGCTTTGTAGCCTCATTTTCTTAGAATGTTCATCACCTTCAAAACTATTTGCCAAAACTTTCCAAATTTTTTGAGAAGTATCAAGTGTTTTTACTTGGTTTTACTCTATTTTAGGAAGTGCAGACAATAGTGCTTCTCTAGCTCTCATGTTGGACATAAAAAGTTCTCTCTCATCCTTAGTACAAGTTTGTAGTGCACTTTCAACAATAATTATCTTTTTTGAGTTTGTCAAGATCCAATATCCTAGACCCATACACATAAAATGTGTCTCTAGCTTTTCCTTCTACCTATCATAATTTGTTCTATCAAAATTCAGACTATCCTTTCTGAATATGTTAGCCATGGATCTCCCAAAGTTCTTAAACTTTATCTTCAAGAATCTACTGCTCTGATACCAATTGTTAGAAATAATAGTCCACCAAGATAACTAGGGGGGGGGGGGGTGAATCAGTTATACAATTAAAACATTTATCAACCTTAATTAATCTTAACCATTCAATCAAAGTAAACAAAAACCATAACAAGATGCACATACACAATTATACCAAATTTGTTAACTAGGAAAACCCTTGATCAAAGGAGAAACCCCAGTGAGAATGATGCCAACACAGATATACTGATATATATTCCTTGTTAGAGGATGGACCCTATTAGGAGTCTATAAACAAATTTAGTATATAAGAGTCCTTTCTAGGAGACTTTGAATCCCTGTTAGGAGATTCCAGCCCTATTAGGAGTTGTACCAACCTTGTTAGGGGTTATAAAAGGCAGAAAAACCCACTATCCAAATAGCTTCCGGGGCAAGACCACTGAACTTCACTGTACAATTGATCTCTCAATTGGACTTCACTATACAATTTTCCATACTATGCTTTATCCTCTTAATTGGACCAATCACTATCAGACCTTGTAGACTAGGTCACAAACCTTATATCCAAATATCAAACCTTAGATCTTAAAATAAAACCTCAACAATCAACTTTTCTCCAACTTCTCTCTGCTCTACTTATCCTCACATATCAACTTGTTTCTCCACTGTTCCACTCTTTGTGCTTCATGTAATCATTCATACATAACAAAGGAAAATATCCTTCCTTTATACCAAATCCATAAATTTTTTTTCCTAATTTGGCTAATACACCTTCTCAATTAATTATCATAGGGCCTCATTAAGGACAAATTATTCTTAGTGATAACATCAATCTTTCGCCTTGTAACTTGAATAAATTTCTGCACATGTACTATTATGATGAGAAAGCTTAGCCACATCATCTCCAACATATATTCTACATGTCTTTAACTTTTCTTGTCAGAATAAAAACTCTACTAAGAGATATATCAAGTTTACCAAAACATGCTTCTGTAAATTCTATCTCAGAATAATCTTCACCAAAACTTGCATAACTTCTTTTAGAATTAATATATTTTACTTCCATGGTTAGTTGCATATACTAGACACTTAGTAGTGTGTCCCTTTAACCTTGCTAGTGAAAATACTCAACGATCTGTCTATACCAACTTGATCTTTATTATTGTTCTTTTATTAGATACCATAGAAAACTGTTATGTTGACATCAATGACAAACACACTCATGAATGTAAAACATCATCAAAATAATGATCTAATATTGTTTTTAAAATACTCTCCCACAGGAATATCATCATCATTCATGCTTCCAATAGATAACACAACATGTCATAATACAATGAAATTTTTAGAGAGAAAAAAAGTAGGGATAATATCCTTAGCTTCATTATGATTCTCATCCATGAGAACTCCCTCTTAAGTCAATCTTTGATTTCTATGATTAAAATATCAAACTCTCCCTCTTTGATATCAACTCAAGTTCATTATCTCTTTTTGATAACAAAGTCTTCCTCTTTATATAAATTTTCTCTAATGTATGACATAACTCTCCCTCTTTCATATTGTATGCTAAAGATAGCATTCAGTAAACTTCCATGTACCTAATGTACTGATTCATGTGCAATTTTCCCTTTACAATACTACACCAACTTGATTGATCTTTAACATGCTTGTTTGATGCATCACTCAAATTTTATTAGTGAGCTTTAGATAGGGGAATGACCCCTAGCTTACCTCTTAGATACAAAAATGCCTCCTTAGGTAATGGCTTGGTGAATATGTCTAGAATCTATTCTTTTGTATTCACATATTCTAATCTTAATTCCTTATTTTGCACCAATTCTCTTAAGAAATGATACTTAATTGCAATGTGCTTGGTTTTGGTATGCATCACAAGATTCTTGGAAATGTTAATTGCAATAGTGCTATCATAGAAAACAACAACTGGATCCTTGATCTCTTCCTTCATACCTATAAAAAGTTGTTTGAATCAAACATAATTTGAACAATTGACTATTGCATCAACATATTCTACTTCTATTGTCAAATAAGAGATACAATTTTTCTTCTTACTTGTCCAAGATACTAACCTCTTTCTAGGAAAGAATGCTCAACCACTACTGCTCTTCTTATCATCAATGCTTCCTGGCCAATTGGCATTAGTGAATTATTTCAATTCAAAGTTGCCTCCTTTCTTATACCAAAAACCATAATCTTCAGTACCCTTTAGATACCTCATGATTTGTTTGATTGCCATCATATGATTTTCTTTTGTATTAGTAGAGAATCTTGTCACCATTCCAATTGCTAATGCTATATCAGGTCTTGTATGCACCACATACTAGAGTTTTTCAATCATTGATTTGTATGTAGTTTAATCTACTTCTTTTGAATCATCATCTTTGGAAAGCTTATGTTTAGTAGACATAGGTGTTCCAACTAGTCTAGAATCCTCCATTCCAAACTTCTTTAGTATCTCTTTAATGTATTTTGATTGAGTAATATAGATACCATCTTTCTTCTATTGAATCTGCAAGCCAACAAAGAATTTAATCTCTCCAAACATTGACATCTCAAGTTCCTTACTCATTTCCTTAGAAAAAAATTTACACAAATCATAATTTCCAGTAAATAGTGTATCATCCACAAAGATTTTTTCCAACACAATATTCTTATCTATTTCTTCTTTGATGTGTAGGTTATTGTTATCATTAGTTCTTTAAAAATCAATCTTTATGAGATACTTGTGCAATATCTCATACCAGGCATTGGGGCTTGTTTGAGACCATACAAATCTTTGTGTAGTCTGCAAACCATGTTTCTTTTGCTAGGATCGATGAAACCTTCAGGTTTCTCTATGTAGACTTCCTCTTCTAAGATTCCATTCAAGAATATTGATTTCACATCCATCTGATACACTTTGAATCCTTTGTGTGATGCATATGAAAGGAGTGTTCTAACACCTTCAATTCTAGCAATAAGAGAAAAAGTTTCTCCATATTCAATACCTTCCATAGCCCTTGAAAACTAACCTTGCCTTGTTTCTTGAAACTTCTCCATCCTCCTTCAACTTATTTCTAAATACCCATTTTGTGCCAATTACATTCTTATCCTTGGGTCTGGGAACAAGAGTCCAAAGTCTCATTCCTTTAAATCTGATCAATTTCTTCATTCATAGCTTCAATCCAACTTTCATTCTCTAATGCATCTTTTACATATCTAGGTTCAAATTTAGTAAGAAAACATGTACCTTTTAATTTTTTCCTTGTCATTGTACCAACTAACTGATCTCCAATTATTTTCTTGGGTGCACGATGCCTTCTAACATATCCAACAAGTCTAGGCTCCTTTCAAAAATTACTAGTTTTATCATGATCTTTTGTATCATTCTTGGATCCCACCATCTATAACTTGGGTCCATCAGACTATGACTCAGTTTCATCTTGTTGAAATTTGGGTCCTACTAATGACTTGGGTCCTTCTGATGACTCAGGTTGCACTTGTTGCAACTCGGGTTGAACTAGAGATTTTGGGGACTTGGGTGGTGAAGGTTGTTGATTTCTACTTGCTTGAATATTAGGAATAGTATCAGGCTCATAGTAAACAAGTTTTATGTAGTCTTCAAGTTCCTTATTTCTTTTTTCTTCACTCTTTTTTGCAAACTCATCAATCTTCACATGTGCACTTTCTATAACTTTATGAGTAGATAGATTCAAACATTTATATGATTTTCTCTTATTGGAATATCCCAAAAATATGACTTCATCACTTTTGACATCAAATTTTCCTTTTCTAGACTCCTTCAGAATATAACATTTGCTACCAAACACTTTGAAGTAACATACGTTAGTTTTATAGCCATACCATAACTCAAAAGTTGTTTTATTTGAATCCTTCATCAACTAAACTCGGTTCAAGGTATGAATTGTAGTGTTGATTTCTTCCTTTTAGTATTTGATAGAAACATTCTTTTCTATCATAAGGGTCCTTACACAATCCATGATTTATCTATTCCATATTTCAGCAATTCCATTCTGTTGAGGTGTGCTAGGCACATAAACTTGTCTTTTGAATCCTCTCTCATTGTAGAATTCATTGAATTCATTAGAAATGAATTCTCCTCCTCTGTCTAATCTTAAAAATTTCAGTTTCTTTCCTATTTCATTCTCCACTCTAACCAAATACCATTTGAACTTTTAAAAAGCTTCTAATTTATCCTTCATATACATAACATTCATCATTATAGAATAATCATCAATAGATAAAATAAAGTACTTATCTCCTATGTAGCTTTTTGTGCCAATAGGTCAACAAAAGTTTGTATGGACCAGCTCCAAAACTTCTTTAGAATGATAGTTTTTGCTTTTAATACTTGTCTTGCCCATCTTACTAATTTGGCAATTCTTGCACATGCCCATGTTAGGTTTCTTTAGGCTTCGAATCCCTCAAACCCTTTTATTCTTGCTTATGTTTATCAAGTTATAAAAATTCACATGACATAACCTCTTATGCCATAACCAACTTGCTTCTACTTGAGAAATAAAACATGAACTTCCATTAAGATCTAGGTAGAATAGATTACCTTTTGTTTGCTTGCCAATCCCAACCAAATTTCCTTTTCCATCTTATAGATTGGCCTTTCCATTCATGAATTCTACCTTGAAACTAATGTTATTCAATTGAGCCATACTAAGTAGATTATGCTCCAGTCCTTCAACCCAATTAGAATTATCACATCTAGTTCATCCTTAACAACAATGTAGACCATTTTATCTTCTTCTTCACTACTATCAAAATCTTTAGCAATGTAACAAGATTTCTTACCTTTTTATTTTTAGTCCTTGTAGCATTTGGAGTCCTTCTTGCCCTTGTACTTGTCATTCTTCTTCTCTTCTTTTCCTTCTGTATTTGGACACCTTGCAGCAATGTGACCAACTTCTTCACAAGAAAAGAAGATCAAAGAAATTTTTCCTTTGTACTTCCCTTTTCCCTTAGGAAATCTTCTTGCAATTAATGCTTCAATGACTTCAAGATCTTCATTAGAACCATCTTCATCCTCACTATCAGATTTCCTTTGAGATTTTGTAGCTTTCTTCTTGAGTGACAACTTGGCTTGAAATACAGACTCAAGGTTGCTAGTGTTAGGAACATAATTGTCAAAGTTATCTAACTCAAATGTTGTCAACCTTCCCACTATTTCATCCAATGTTATATCATTCTTGGGATTGCATCTCATCTCTTGAATTGTTGACACTCTAATTTCATATATAGGAATAAGTGTTTTGAGAACCTTGCTTACCACTGTTTCATCTTCTATCTTTCCTCTTGAGGCTCTGATTGTGCACATACTAGCTTTTATTCTTTCACTATATTTTATAATATTCTCATTTTCTCTCATCCTCATTTGATCAAATTGACTTTTGAGACTTTCTGCTTTAGCTCTCCTGACATTATCATCTCCTCCATAGATGGCTTTCAGCTTGATCCACATCTCATAAGAAGTACCGCAGTCTTTGACTTCATCAAATTCAACATAGTTGAGAGTTGAAGTAGTATCAATCATCATGATACTATGATTCTTCTTTTCTATAATTTCTTCAATAGTCATAGTTCCAATAGGTGCCACATACTTGGCATCTAGGTACTTTAGGCTCAAGTCTCCAATGGTTGAAAAATACAATCTCATGAGTTCTTGCCATTCCTTGAAGTTATATTTGTTTAGCTTATGGATCTCCCTTATATAAGACATCCTAATCTTTAGGTTAGGTCCTTGAAACCTTCTCTGCAAGTACCAAAAGCTCTAATACCAATTTTTGGAAATATAAGAGGAGTAACTAAAAGGGGAGGGGTGAATTAGTTACCACAAAAATAAATCCCAGATCCCTTAGATGTCAATACATTTAATCAAAACCAAACTCTATTAAAATTGAAAATACTATTGTAACTTAGTTATGTAATGCCCCACCTGGAGATCCTTGAAACAAGTATGAAAACACAAGAAAACCATCATATGTGGATCATAAAGATCACAATGTAAGACTAACCAACAACCAACTACCAAATATCTCCAAGTGTCACCACTGACTAAAACATAAACAAGAAAATATAAGAGATCAACAAAGCTAAAAGACAAATGTTGACTCTTGAAAATTAGCAAAGTCTAAAATCCTATAGCCTTGAAATTCCCTAGGATCTTTATCTTAGCTTGTAGAGGTTTGGAACTTATATCAAAAGACTCATCACATATATTAAAATATATCTTAAGTATAAGGAATTAAATATACATCAACTTATACTTAAATGATATATTTTAAACCCCTTAGGAAATTTTTTTTGAACTAGGAAGGTGTAAAATCAAAAAGGCTACCCAAAACCAACTTTCAAACTTTTCTCAGACAAGCCTATATAGCCCTTATTTTTTGCACAAGAACATTCTCTGCTAGAATTCCATGCAAAGAAGTACATCATGTTGTGTGAAGAAGTACCTTTTTGCACAAAGAAGTGCTCAAGGGTGCGAGGAAGTGTTTGTTCATACAACCAAAACACCCCAAAACTGGTGTTGGGTTTCACACAAGAAAGTGTTGAGCCATGCGAAGAAACCCAACATGTCACATGAAGACTTGCATCCTCACACGAGAAAGTGCAATCTTTCATGAGATTCCAAATCAGCACACAAGAACAAAAAGTAGTAAAAAAAAAAAGGAAACTAAGAAAAAAAGTTCCTCCACATAGGGGAGTACCAAATCCACATTTCAAGGCAAGAACACTTGAACCACATCTAGAAGATGAAAAACTAGAAATAACATCTAACCATCTAATCATACAAAAAAGGAAAAGGACAAAAGGGAAACATCATAGAGTATTGAAAGCAACATCACAATAAACAAAAATAACATTGCAATCAGCAATACAAACTAACTAATTATGATGTTCGTCCCAATCATCAATAGCATCATAATACCATCATGGGCCCTAGCCATCCCCCATGCATAACAACCCAAGCCACCAATCAAATCATTGGTACTATCATAATAGGGACACCACTACTAAACATGCTACAATATAAGCATAAGGAAATCTAACATGCTAAAAATAAGCATAAGATACTCCTACAAGTAGATAACAACACCTATCACATGCTCATCGTCATAATAAGGAAATGCATCAATAACTAACATCATCAAAACATGATAAACAAGCATCCAAATGAAAGCATAAATCACAAGAAAGCATACTCCAAAACTCAAAGTACCAAGTGAACACACCCAACAATAGTCAAATTAGGAAAACGGTCATCTTTATACATCAATCCCTAGCAGTGGTGTGGGTAGATACACCTCCCAACCACATGGAATCCATAGGTCCTTACACACCATGCTGATGGAGATAATGATCCAACCGCAAACACACACAAGCAACATCCATGGCTAACACACATGCTAGGCAGTATGATGACTGAATCCAAGACATAGACAATGCATAAACTATAGGTCCTAGTCAGACACTCAATGGGATAATAAATAGGGGCTAACATCATGGAGAGTTTCATGGCATCAACAAGCCCAAGCTAGTATTAGCAACTAAACTCCCTAATAGGAAATGCACACTCCGAGCGATAGCTCTTCCCAACGAAGGCACACAAACCCAACTTTTTAATTATCTTATATTTTATTACCACCCAATGTTTTATTTAGTTATCACTTATATAAAACTTCTTCTACCAACTGGGAAATGGTCACCAGGCTATGAGATTGAAGCTCCACCATATGCTACCCTACCCTACCCCTGCTCATCCAATAATGAGTACCCGTAGGCATGCAAATTCCCAATTGAACCCCAATGATCTTATTTCTAGAAGTACCAAAGAATACTAGGACTTGTAAGTTTGTCAGTAAATGTACATGCACATACTTTTGTGTGACACATCACCATCATGAAGATCAAAGCACAAGGACTAGATAAGAAAATAATGCAGAAAGTCACTCAATTGTAAACAGACTCGGGAGGACGGATGTAGCATACATCCCAATGCAACATAAAAATGCAATAAAGGTCTGACCAAAATTAAAATGTATAATCTAGGTCCACAACCCAAGTCATGCCAAGAAAACTCGAGAAAATAGGGCAGCACACAAAATGAGGTAAAAACCCAAAAAATTGGAAAAATTCCAAAATTAAAACCCATTTGGCCTTTGGGTGTAAAAACTTTGAAAATCCAAAAATAAATAAGTTCAGATGTCGTATGCAAAAATGACCAGCATAACAAGTGAAAAACCCAAACCCTCATCTTAAAAATAGGGAAAATGTTCATACCCAACCAACCCTGTAGAACCAACAAATAGAAATGGAGGAGAACACAAGTTCTCAGCCTCCTAATATACTACTAAAAGAAACTAAACCTGAAATAGAGAAGAAATAATAAAAAAGGAATGCCCTACCTAATAGAAAAAGGGCAGAAACTAAAACTTGTAGAATAAAATAAATATCTTTCCAAAACTACTGAAAGTGATGGACAAGCAAGAACTCCCTAAGCCGGATCCAGTGAGCCTGATCTCATGAAAAACCGATGCTCACAACTCCTAGAATGAGCAAAAAATGAATCCTTTAGAAGAGGATTCTGACAAGAGCTCTCAAATTTCTCTTTCAAAAAGTGAGAAGTGAATAATAAAATCACTTTTTCAATACTTATTCACTTTTTTAGTGAATAGTTGATTAGGGAAAATAGCCAACTAGAGTAGCTAGACTCCGAATCGACCCAAAAAAAAATAGATTATTCTTCGTAATGGGAATTCACCTAAGGAAAAGCTACTAGAAATTAAATCCGAAAAGATTTAAAAGTCAAAAACCAAAAATCAAAGAAAATCACTTAACACTTTTGCAATAGAGAAAATCTCTAAATGCACAGACACACTTACTAGTCTAATCACATAATATAGATGAGTTTAGATTTACTAATCACCAAAAGGTTTTAATTTAAAATAATTACAGTGATGATATTGGTAAAATATGAATGTTTGAATCACTAACTCCATGTGCCACTGCTAGAGATATAATTTCTACACACTAAAAGACACGATCAAGTGCAATTGCATAATAATAACATAGTTGAAGAAAAATGCATTAAACAACTAATTAATCCATTTACATCACTCATGTTTGCATAAAACACAAAGAAAAAGAATGAAGTAAATAACCATAGCATAAAATCTAGCTCATAACATAATCAACAAATATATACAATAACCATATAACCAGATATCATCATAGATCTACTATCATCTCAAAATGGCATCTACATGCAAATATGATAAACTGAACAACATAGTAGTAAAACATCTATGGTACTGAATCAAAGTATAACATCCAACCCTCAGGTCATCTCAAAATACAAATAAAAATAGAGTATCAAGTATCTCTTGAATCAAAATAGATAAGGTATAGACTAAAAACACGAGAGGCACTACATCCTCCCCCACTAACATAGACTTACTCCTAGAAGCTAGCAAAAAGGTAGGGGTACAATCCCCACAATCATGTAGCATCCTCCCAACTCGCAGAGGTCTCATCGCTCAGGTCCCATTGGACCCTTACTTACTCTGTGTCCCAACCTCATAAGGTCAACCTCCACTGCTAAAGGATACAAATGGGCTCAAAAGTAACCTGCCCATCCACTACCTGCAAAGTATCCCAATCAAGAACATGGGTCACATCAAGAATATACTACCTCAAAATAGAAACATGAAAAACATAGTGGATGCATGATACACTAGGTGGAAATGCTAGTCAATAAGCAACATGACCAATCCTCTCAAGGATCTCAAGAGATTTGACAAAATGTGGTGCCAACTTAGAGCCTTTCCCATAATGGATGGGGCTCTTCCTCAGAAGTACTCTAAAAAACATCCTGTTACCAATAAAAAAGAGACAATCCAACCTATTGGCATCTGCATACTTCTTCTACGTGTCCTAAGTAGTAACCAAATGCTTCCTATTGTGAACAATCTACTACTCCATATCCTGAATAATCTCTAGACCCAAAAGAACTTAGTCCTCTAAGTGATCCCAACTCAAAGGGATATGACATGGTCTACCATACAAGGTCTGAAAAGGTGACATGCTAAGAGAACTATGATACTCATTGTTGTATGTAAACTCAACAAGGTACAAATAGTCCTCCCACTTCACCTACCTATCCATAACATAACCATGAATCATATCCTCTAGAACTTGATTCACTCTCTCAATTTGACCATCGGTCTCTGGGTGATAATCCAAACTAAAATTAAGTTGCGCATCCAAAGCATGCTAGAGAGATGTCCACAATGCAAAAGTAAACACCATATCTCTATCAAAAATAATCTCACAAGGAATCCTATGCAAATGAACAATATCAACCAAGAAGACATGCAACATAGAAGAAGCTATGTAGGATGCTCTCATGGCTGAAAAATGTGTCTCTGCGCTGACATAAGAAACCCTGTGATAAAATCAATAGATATCATATCCCACTTCCACTCTAGAATGATATGTGGATGCAAAAGATCTGTTAGATGTTAATGCTATACCTTCACTCTCTGGCACTCAAGACATCTAGCAAAAAATCAGCAACATCGCATCTCATCCCTGCCAAAAAGTACAACTATTTGAGATCAACATGCATCTTCTTGACTCTGGGATGTGCAGAATATGGTGCATGATGTGCTTCTGAAAAAACCAAGGTATGAAGATCCCCTGACATGGGAACATAGATATGCCCCATGTGTCATAGTAGTCCATTGGACTCAAGCATATAACTTGAGAATTTCCCCTCAAGGGTACATCTAGACTCGATCTCTGCCCTCACCTCCCGATACCAAGTGTCACTAGGAAAAGCCTCCAAGATGCAGCCTTGCAAATCCACTCCCAATGACATCATTGATACTTCATGTTGCCTCCTACTCAAGGCATCCATGATGAAATTCTCCTTCCCTTTAATGTAATGAACATCAAATTCATACTTGTGCAAGAACTCCATCCAATGATGATGTTGTGCATTAAAGTTTGGCTAAGTAAAGATATACTGCAAGCTCCTATGATCACTATGCAACTCAAGCCTATGTCCCAAAAGAAAATGCCTCTAATGGACAAGGGTATGTACTATGACCACCAGTTCCAAATCATGAGTGGGGTAGTTAATCTCATGGTCCTTGAGTTTTTAAGACTCATATGCAATCATTTGACCATCCTACATCAACACTACACCTACACCTTCCAACAAAGCATCTGTGCAAACCATGAAATCACCTATAGGATTAGGCACTACAAGGACTGGTGCACTAGTCAAAAACTCCTTAAGAGTATTAAATGTGGCTTTGCACTGGTATGACCAAAAAAACTTCTTCCCTTTATGCTAAAGAGAAGTGATGAGATGAGCTACTCGTGAGAAATCCTTCACGAAGTGATGGTAATAACCTGCCAATCACATGAAACTATGAACTTTTGAGACATTAGTGGGTACTAGACAATCCATGATATCACGAATCTTCTATGAATCCTCTAGAATTCTATCACCTGTAATGATGTGTCCCAAATACTTCATCTTTGACTAGAAGAACCCACATTTACTCAAGTTTCCATACAATAGATGGTCTCTCAAGCACTGCAATACCTAACATAAATGGACATTGTGCTCCTCTATAGTCTTTGAATAGATCAATATGTCATCTAGAAATACAATGACACACTGATCAAGGTAAGTGGAAAATACACCATTCATCAAACTCATAAACATTGATGGCACAATGGTTAACCCAAAAGGTACAACCATGAACTCATAATGCCCGTATCATGTATGAATAGTTGTTCGATGAATATCAACCTCCTAGATACAAAGCTGATGGTATCCTGACTTAAGATCAATCTTTGAGAACACTCATGCTCCCTTCATCTAATTGAACAAGGCATCTATCCTTAGCAAAGGAAAAAGGTTCTTCACTATCACCTTATTCAACTATCAGTAGTTAATGCACAAATACAAAGATCCATCCTTCTTCTTCATGAAGATGACTGGTGCACCCCATGGGGATACACTAGGATGAATATGGCCCTTGCCAACAATTCCTCCAACTACAATCTAAGCTCACTCAACTCTTGAGTAGTAATGCTGTAAGGAGCTCATAAAATTAGATCCACTCCTGATACAAGATCAATCCAAAATCCAATATCACACTAGGGTGGCATACCTACAATACATTAGGAAACACATCTGCATACTCGTGAAGGAGTGGGTGATCATCAAGTGTCACCATATGGCTCTTGGCTTTCTCGAGATCACTAATAGAAACAAGAAACAACTAACAACCTTTTTGCACACTCCACTTTAGCAGATTAGCTGAGATCATCTAAAGTGAGACTGGTCTCAGGACTCCCAAAAGTTCCACCTACCCACCTGTGTCTTTAAAAAATTGTACCATCTTGCGACAATAATTGATACTTGCTTGATGGGTGGCTAACCAATCCATGCCCAACACAATGTCATATGATCCCAGAACTAGAATTTGTAGATCCACTATGGTGGTGAAGGTTCCCAAATTTATTTAACACAACTCCTAACCAATGAGTCAACGAGCACTTTCAAACCTATGGCTAACTCAACCTGCCATCTATACCTAACACACTGCCACTAGCTCACATCGCTAAACTAGAGATGGTGATATAAAAGAATCTGAAGCACCAGAGTCAAACAAAACTAAAGTTGAAATACCATGCAACATACTTGTAGCCTTGACTATTGTACCCTAATGATTTTCTTGATAGTTTTCAACCATTGCAAAGACTCTATGATTCCTACTCACATCTCCAACAATAGGCTTAGATATTTTTGTGGCCATACCAGGTCCTAAAGATGGTTTGATCAAATACTCAAAAGATCTATTGCCAAGCTGCCACAAGAGTAATAGTTTCTTGAAAAGTTGGAACCTATTTCGCGACCACCTTGGGTAGCACTAGGATAATGTGCACTACCCCTGCTAGAATTTTGTTGAGCACCCTAAGGAGGATGATCCTACATAGATTTTTGTCCTTAGTTCTGGTTATCTCCTTTCTTTTTTGAGGCACCAAAATCATGTTTTCCTTTAGGCCATTTTCCCCTTGATCAGAAACGATGACTACCACCTTAAGAGAGTTCAGATTGAGCTTGTCCCTTCCCCGAGGACTAGAAATACTATGCATCCTATCTAAAATTATGAGCACTTTAGTTTTGAGAGCTTGATCTGCTACTAAAACCTCTAACCAAATTCTCCTCTACAATTTGTCCCTTCTCTACTGTGAGAACAAGAGTCCTAGACCGATGCATATGGACTTCTCCAATGAGGGAATCCTTAAGGCCCCAGATGAAATGATGAGCCAAGAGTAAATTATCATTATTATAGCATGAATACTACCTAAGCTCAAAGAATTGGATTTTGTACTAATCCACTGACATGTTGCATTTTTGTATTACGTGGAACTCATAAGCACATGCCTCTCTAAACTAAGGAGAGAGGAATCTCTCCTTATAACCTCTCCTCAAAATTCTCCCAAGTGAGATCTACAACACTAATCTAAATCTTCTAACTCTTAATATTTAACCAAATGGATGTGTGGTCCCTCAACTACATAACTACACAACAGGCTCTCATATTGGTTGAATATGGATACATTGTGAAGCATCACTCCATGTCTAGTAACGAAGTCTTAGACTTGAGGCCACTTCCCTTGCCATCATACAATGGCAATTTGGATTGCTGAAGAGACTTCATGATATCCAATCTGATGGAATATTCACTGTTGCAGTCCCTACCACCTTAACGGTGCCCTCTGCCACCTAGTGGAGTATGCGAATGATCATGTTCAAGTTCCTCCTCTCTATGCTCTGATTAATGGGAATGTCCATGATGAGATCCCTCTTCCTAATTATGATCCTATTGGTGCTCCTCAACACGAGGGCCCAATCAAGAAATAATTTCTTGAAGCACTAGCATCAATGCTCCCATGACAGCGTGAGTAGCATTACCTTGTTCTTCCTCTCCCTCCTGATGTCCCTCTTCATGGTGTTCCTCTCCACAGTTAACACTATAGGTACCACCATGGCCACCAAGTCCATGTGTAGGAGGCATCACTATGGAAACAACAAGATAATGTCAAAAAAATTAGATCACAAGTATAATAGTCAAAACCATGAACAACAAGATATCAAAATAATAACCATAATATAAAAATACACAACAGAAAACAAAACCATAGTGGAAGCATAACACAAAGATCCCAATGTTGCAACATGCGCTCTGATACTAGATGTAATGCCCTTCCTAGAGATCCTTGGAACAAGGATGAAATATAAGCAAGATAATTTTTTTTAAAACAAGTATGAAAGCACAAGACAACCATCATACGTGGATCATAAAGATCACAAAGGAAGACTAACCAAAAACCAACTACCAAAGATCTCCAAGCATCACCACTGACTAAAACATAAACAAGAAAACATAAGAGATCAACCAAGTTGAAAGACAAAAGCTGACTGCTAAAAATTGGCTAAGTCTGAAATCCTGAAGCCCTGAAATTTTCTAGAATCTTTATCTTAGCTCGTAGAGGTCTAGAACCTATCTCAAAAGACTTGTCACATATATTAAAATATATCATAAGTATAAGGAATTAAATATAAATTAACTTATACTTAGACATATTTTGAACCCCTTATGAAATCTATTTTGAACTAGGAAGGTGTAAAACCAAAAAGGCTACCCAAAACCAACTTTCAAACTTTTCTCTGACAAGCCTAGATAGTCCCTATTTTTCACATGAGAACATTCTCTACCAAAATTTCATGAGAAGAAGTGCCTTTTGACATGAAGAAGTGTTCAAGGGCGTGAGGAAGTATTTGGTTGTACAACCAAAAAACCTCAAAAATGGTGTAGGGTTTCATGTGAGAAAGTGTTGAGCCACGCGAAGAAACCCAACATGTCACTCAAAGACTTGCATCCTCATATAGGAAAGTGAAATCTTGTGTGAGATCCCAAATCAGCACACAAGAACAAAAAGCACTAAAAAACTAAGGAAACTAAGAAATAAAGTTCCTCCACAATAGGGAGTACCAAATCCACATTTTGAGGCAAGAACACTCGAACCACATATGGAAGATAGAAAACTAGAAATAACATCTAATCATCTAATAATACAATAAAGGAAAAGGATAGAAGGGAAAAATCGTAGATTACTGAAAGCAACATCATAGTAAATGGAAATAACATCACAATGAGTAGTACAAACTAACTAATTACATGGTTCCTCCCAACCATCAATAGCATCATAAGACCATCATGGGCCCTAGCCATCTCCCACGCATAACATCCCAAGCCATTGATCAAATTATTGATACTATCAAAATAGGGACGTCACTACTAAACATGCTACAACATAAGCATAAGAAAATCTAACATGCTAAAAATAAGCATAAGATACTCCTACAAGTAGATAACATCACGTATCACATGCTCATCATCATAAAAAGGAAATGAGTTAGTAACTAACATCATCAAAACATGATAAAAAAGCATCCAAATGGAAGCATAAATCACAAGAAAGCATACTTCAAAACTCGAAGTACAAAGTGAACACATCCAACAATGTACATCCAACAATGGCCACACTAGGACAAACCATACCCTAGTAGTGGTGTGGATAGCTATTCCTCCCAACCACATGGCACCCATAGGTCCATACCCACCATGTTGATGGAGATAATGATCCAACCAAAAACACACACAAGCAACATCCATGGATAATGCACATGCCAGGCAGTATGATGACTTAATAAAAGACAAAGACAATGCATAAACTATAGGTTCTAGTTAGACATTCAATAGGCTACTAAATTGGGTCTAACATCATTGAGAGTTGCTTGGCATCAACAAGCCCAAGCTAGTATTAGTAGCTGAACTCCCCAATGGGAAACACACACTCTAGGTGGTAGCTCTTCGCAACGAAAGGCACACAAACCCAACTTTTTGATTATCTTATATTTTATTACCACCTAGTGTTTTATTTAGTTATCACTTATATAAAACTTCTTCTGCGAACCAAGAAATGGTCACCAAGCTGTGAGATAGAAGCCTTTCCATATGCTACCCTACACTACCCCTACTAGTCCAATGATGAGTGCCAAGAGCCATGTAAATTCTCAACCCAACCCTAATGATCTTATTTCTTGAAATACCATGGAATAATAGGACTTGCAAGTCACTCAATAAATGTATGCACATGTACTCATGTGTGATACATCACCATCACAAAGATCAAAGCATAAGGATTGGATGAAAAAATAATGCAAAATGTCACTCAACCAAAAATAGACTCAGGAGGACAGATGTAGCATGCATCCCAATGCAACATAAAAATGCAATAAAGGTCTAACCAACATCTAGATGGATAATCCAAGTCCATAACCCAACTCATGCCAAGAAAACTTGAAAAGGTAGGGCAATATGCAAAACGAGGTAAAAACCCCAAAAACTGAAGAAAAAAAATTTGAAATTAAAACCCATTTGGCCTTTGGGTGTAAAAACCCTAAAAATACAAAAATAAATAAGTTCAAACACCATATGGAAAAACAGTCAACATAACATCTTAAAACCTCGAACCCTCATCCTAAAAATAGGGAAAACTTTCATACCCGACCAACTAGGCAGAACTAGTAAACAGAAACAGAGGGGAACACTAGTTCTTAGCCTCCTAACATACTTCTACAAGAAGCAGAAGCTAAAATAGAGTAGAAACAATAAAAAAGGAAGGCCCTACCTGACAAAAAAAGGGCAAAAATTGAAACCTACAAAATAAAATAAATATCTTGCCAAAATTACTAAAAGTGATGGCAAAGCAAGAACTCCCTGAGCCGGATCCAACGAGCCTGATCTCGTGAAAATCCCATTCTCATAGCTCCCAAAATGAGCAGAAATTGAATCCTTCAAAAGAGGATTCTCACAAGAGCTCTCAAATTTCTCTTTCAAAAAGTGACAAGTGAATAATAAAGTCACTTTTTCAATACTTATTCACTTTTCAAGTGAATAGTCAATTAGGGATAATAGCTAACTAGAGCAGCTAGACTTTGAATCAACCCAAACAAAAATAGGTTATTCTCTATAATGGGAATTCACATAAGGCAAAGCTACCAAAAATTAAAATTGAAAAGATTTAAAACTCGAAAACCAAAAATCATAGAAAATCACTTAACACTTTCGTGACAAAGCAAACCTCTAAATGCATAGACATGCTCATTGGTCTAATCACATAATGTAAATGAGTTTGGATTTACTAATCAGTGGAAGGTTTTAATTTATAATAATTAAATAAGGATATGTCAACCATACAGTGACGACATTGGTAAAACATGAATGGTTGAATCACTAACTCCATGTGGCATAGGTAGGGATATAATTCTTGCACACTAAAACACACGATCAAGTGTAATCACATAATAATATCATAGCCAAAGAAAAATCCATCAAATAACTAATTAATCCATTTACATCACTCACATTCACATAAAGCACAAAGAACATGCATGAAGTAAATAACCATAGCATAAAATCTAGCTCATAACATAACAACAAATATATCCAATAACATTATAACTAAATACTGTCATAGATCTACTATCATCTCAAAATGGCATCTACATGCAAATATGATAAACTGAACAACATAGTAGTAAAACATCTATGGTGCTAAATCAAATTATAACATCTGACCCTCAGGTCATCTCAAAATAAAAATAACAATAGAGTATCAAGTATCTCTCAAATAAAAGTAGACAAGGTATAGTCTACAAACATGAGAGGCACTACAGGTAAGCATTGAATCACTCAACAAATATTAAAAATTTCTATAATTCGATAAGCACTAAAATATTACTTCTTTAGATGTTTAATGTGATTAGCCTTAATTAACTTAGTTGTAGAAATAGAAAGAAAATAACATGAACACATATGACACTATGATTTAATGTGGAAACCCAATTTGGGAAAAACTACTAATCCCAACTAGTTATTATTTTTCATTCTTATGAAGTGAGCCCTAATAGGAGAAAACCCTGTTAAATATTACAAAACACACTATTAGGTGTGACCCTATTAAAGGATTTAATCAACCTATTAGGAGTGGCCTTGTTAGAGGTCTTTAGACTCTTTAATCTAGAAAGGCCACCTTGTTAGAGGATTTGACAAATAGCTATTAAGATAACTCTATTAAGAGATTTGATACACTACTACAATTGTTAGAAAGTAACAATGATATGATCTAATTACTGATGCAAATATATTGTTGATTTCAAATCTCTATTCTAGCTTGAAGACTTGATCATTCTTGATTAGATAAAACTTTGTACTTCAATCAACTCAAGATACTCTGTTATCCTTCCAATTCACTACCTTGGTTTATCTTTTCAATCCCATTCTTCTCTCTTTCAATCCCACAACTTGACCTTATATCTTTTGTCTTGTCAAGTTAGGTTGAATACACTTACAAATATTTAATATTCATCTCTTAAGTGGGTTATAATTAACAAATAAATTCATCAAACTAAATATGTTGAGTCAAGAAAATCCTTTGTTACCTAACCCATCTTGGTCAACACTAACTTAGAAGAACCTTATTCAGACTTCCTCTGTTAATCATGTGAACTTAGTTAACACTACATTTTGAACTAAATTCCTTTGGTAACTGAGTCATCTCAGTTAACATTGGTTATGTGCCAAATTCTCTTTGGTTCTCGAGTGAGCTCGATAGACACCATCTTCCTAAAAAATTTCTATTGTCTCTGAGCTTGGTTACTCTAGAATGCTTGACAAACACTAGAAACTATCTTCACTACCTGAGTGAGCTCGAGAGACATTAACTGGTAAAGACTTGACATTTTGTGTAACATCAAAGGCAATACACAATTGAAGATTTGTTTTCAACACGTGTATCATCAAGGAAAAGAATGGTGAGATTATTGGTATTGGTACAAGATCCAAAAATAATATTTTTCAGTTGAACCCTATAGATATGACATGTTTGGTTGCTACAATTAACAATAGATGGTTGTGGCATAAAAGGTTTTTTCATATAAAGTTTGATAATATTATGAAATCAATTAGTACATTTTCTATAAAAGATTTCCCAAAAATTGTAAAGCTTACTAATTTTGTGTGCAAGGAATGTGTTATGGCTAAGCAAAAGAAAAGTTCTTTCCCTAGCAAGATTTTCACTACAATATTGAAATTGGATATTGTTCACACTAATTTAAGTGGTCCCACAAAGATAAGAGAATTATAAGGTTAAAGGTACTTTATGATTCTTTTTGATGACTTTACTAGGATGATGTGGATAGATTTTCTTAGAGAAAAGCCTAAAGTATTTGAAAATTTTAAAGTGTTTAAGGATAGAGTTGAGAATTAGTATGCATTTAAGATTAAATGTTTAAGATTTGATAGAGGTGGGGAATTTACTTCAAATGAGTTTAAAACATTTTTTGAAGTAAATGGGATTAAAAGACAACTTTTAGCCCCTAAAACACCTAAGCAGAATGGTATAGTTGAGAGAAGAAATGGGTTTGTAACAAAAGCAACAAGAGCTATGATGTTTGAGAATGGTGTATCAAAGAAATTTTGGAGAGAAGCACTTAATGTCATTCAATTTGTGGAACTAAGAGAGGAACTGGGATCTAAACCTAGACTATAAGTAAGAGTTGAGACAGTGACACCAAAATCAAACAAGAATTCGAAAAAGAATCACCCAATTGATCAAATTATTGGAAGCAAAGACATAGGAGTTATGAAAAGAAATAGAGTACATGAAGTCTTGTGTTTGATTTCTCAAGTTGAATGAAAGAGTGTAGATGAAGCATGTAAGTGTTAGAAATAGGAAATACAATAAATATAACCATGCAATAAAGTAACAATTTTTTTAACCAAGGAAACCCCGACCAAGGAAAAATCGAGGTGGGAATGCTACCCACAAAATTATCCACTAATCAAAAGTATCTTGTGAAAGATATTGACCCTATTAGGAGTTTGTTATATTTGTATAGTGTCTCTGTCCTTGTTAGAGGAGTAGGCCTTGTAAGAAGCCTCAACACTATTATGGTTTTTTTATATATAATTACAAAATGTATGCAAGATGAGCCCACTTCCCAAACATACAATGTACAATAAAGTTCTTTAATAGAAAAAGATAGATACAAAAACCTATATACCACTACTAATATCCTCAACATTTGATATTACCTTCATTTCTCATCACAAAAGTTTATCACAATTCACATTCTTATGATCATACATCAAATTTCACATCTCATAAACATTATATCAATATCACATCACTCACACATAACTTCAAATTTAGCAATCTTCCTTTAAACCTTGCTAATTAACAAATATTTTCTCTATCAACCTTCATGCCTTTCTACACTTTATCAAAATATAAAATTTATTTTTTCCCTCTTAGGGTTAACATATAGGATGTCATCCCTATTTAGTTAAGTAATTATTTCATTAAAAAAAATTCCTTAACCGAAAATACCCATTTCCTTATCATGATTTATTCTACTTGTACACTGTTGGAACTGGTAAAATTTCCATAACTATGTTCATACTAGTCATACTATCCTGTGAACTTGCACATGTCATCATCATAGTCTTATCTAGTTGTACCTAAATTTTTACATGTCCATAATATTACTATGAAGCTTAGCGATACAAACTCTAACTATTCTACCAAATAAATTGTATAACACTTAGACAATTTTCTATGTTTAACTACTATAATTTCACCTCCATGTTGGAAATGTATGTGGGCCTAGGTGATTGAGAGGGGGGGTGTATTAGGAACCAATAAAACTCTAACTTTGATTCACCAATTACTTCATAAGCTATCATGACCTAATTGTATGCATGAAAAACTAAAGCAATAAAATATTCATAACACATAACACAATATTTGGTAACATAGAAACCTTCCAAATAGAGAGTAAAATTGGGGTGAGGATGATACCCACAAGCTTTATGATTGGAGTATAAATTTGGCTTATTAAGGCTTACAATTGATCACTTCTAGTGATCTTCCCTATTAGGAGAAATAAGGATTGTTAGGTCCACCTTGTGAAAGGATTTATACAATACAATAAAGTATGCACTTGGTTAGGAGATTTAGCATAAGGCTGTTAAGTCCACCTTGTTAAAGGATTTGACTAATGCACCTATTAGGATGAACTAGTAGTTTATCTTTGATCTGCAACTTGATTTCTTGTATGAGATTCCTTTGATGTAGAATGATCACCTTGTTGTGATAGATGAGACTCTTCTTTCCCTTATACTTCTTGTAGCCTTTGTCTTCTAATTTGCATTCATTTTGCTTCTTCCTTGTTACTCACTCATACTTGGATACAAAAGATGTATTACATGTATACCAATCCAATTAATTATCTTCTAGATTCAATTTCAACATCAAATTCAAGAAATCTTCACTAAGTTAGCTTACTATTGTAACTCAGGTTCTAAAGACAACTTAGGTAATATTCTAACACTCGGCAACATTGTGAACTCAGAAAGCTCTGGCATTCAATTGATACTAGTTCTTGGTCCACATTGATCACTCGAGAGTAGGCACCAACTTGGTTAGCATTGGGTGACTTGGTGAATACTATAGAACTTGGTAGATACTAAAAGGCTTGGTTGACACTACAAGTCGGTCAACACTACCTTCCTTCTTCTTGGTTAACACAACTAACTCGGTACACACTATTAGCTCGGTTAATACTACATCCTACTTAGTTTACATTGGTTATCTTGATGGACTCTATGAAGCTCAATAGAAATGTATCCAATCAAATTGATTAAGTGTTTAGTCACTAACTAACAAAATATTTGACCATTAGGTCAACAATCTCCCTCTTTGGAATTAGTGACAAAAACACTTATCATACCAAAATTATGATACTCAAAATACGAGTCAAAACTTCCCCTATCAATATGCTTGGGTCTTAAACTTAGTAGATAATGAATCTATTTTTTAATTTTCAAAATTGTTTTTATAGCTTTGTTGTGTATAACTACATTCCCCCTTTTTATAGTTCCCTTTGGATGTCCTTCCAAATACACATATGCACTGTATAGTATGATAATAAATATTTCCCCCTTGATTTTGTCACAAATGCCAAAAATGCATATTTACAAGGTAATACCAAAATATTAAAGGAAATCATTATGTACCTTCAAAATTATGGACATGGTTTTGTCCCAATTCTCTTGCAAAACTTTGGAAGCATGCAAAGCTATATGCACTTCTATTGATAATTCCATCATGTGATCAACAATTGAAAAATTGTTGTCATGGAGTAATGTTTTGGCATGCACAATATGTTTTTTCATTACATCCATGTTGGGAATTATTATATTCTAAGTCTTATCCTAGCTTCTTCCCTCAACAATTCTTCCTGTAAGTCTATCAGATACCTTATTTTCACAAAATGTGCAGAACTAGTGCTAGGGTCAAGTGACAATTGATGTGCACTTTCCTTCAAATCAATATCTATCTATGGCAACTTATCCTTTATTTCCTTGGTTAAATTTGATGTATCACTCAACTTAACAAATAAAGAAACAACATTATTTACAATTTTTTCAAAAATAGAAAGAATGGTGGACAATTCCACTTGATCAATGACAATATTTTGTGCCACTTTCTACAAAACTTTGTCTTCAAACTTCCTCTCTACCCTCTACAAAAAAAATTTCTATCCACTCAATTCTTCATTAAACTTGTGAACAATATCAACAAGTTGATCCAAAATAGGTTGCTTCTCATCAACCTCTATACTAAGTGCATCAAAAAATATCCCTTTAATGTCTTCAAGCACTTGATTTTTCTTCTTCATTTCTTCTTTGAGCTTATGTTGTCTGGCTCTTTTCTTCCATGTCTCACCAAGGGTATCCATTTGATCAAGAGTTAGATTGGAGAGATCCCAATATGATATAACAATGTCTTCCTTTAGATAAATTTCATCATTAGAGGCTTCTTTCTCTTTGCCCTTTTATTTTTTAGTAATAGAAGGAATAATCTCCTTTCCTTTGCTCAAATCTTTACTACTCGGTTGAGGCTTAACCTCAACTATTAGTGCACTTGAAATAGTTGAAAAAAAAAAAATAGAAACAACATTTATCAATAGATAAATAACACTAAAAGTAGGATAACTTACTATTCCTTGTTGAGACTCAGTCTAGCCTATTGCTGAGAAGAGTAGAGCCTGCTACTCGGTAGATGAAGTGGTGGAATTAACACCCATCATTGCACTCGGTAGAATTGCTCCAATAGTCAATTGGGAGCTTGCGAGAACAATGTTTACTTCAATTGACTTGGTAACAACCTTCTCTATGCTAGATGGCACTAAGGCTTTTCTTAGAGAGAGTGGGAGTTGTTGGGACTTGAAATCACATTCCCCATTTGATTACCATTCCAAGCTTTTGAGTCTTATAAGTGCATTTAATGCATGTGTACCTTGCTATCCTTTTGAGTCCTAAGAGGCATTTAATGTTTCTAGCACCTTGCATTCAATATGTCCATGCATCCTATAATGATAAACTATAATTCTAAGTCATTCTATGAGGTCCCATTTTGAGCAATGTTCAAATCAACATTTTTGTGTAGGTGTCAAACAATGACAAGAACCCTAGTTTGCATTTGAATATCTTGCACCCAGTAATGTTTCATGACTCACCACTTTGGGATTTTTTATTGCACATATTAGAGAAGCTATGTTTCATATTTGAAGTCATTTTGACATGTTTTGACTAGGTTTTGAATCCCTCAAAGTTGGTTGTTTACTATTGTCATGCTGATGTAAATTGTTTAGAATTCTGGGAGATCCTATTTGACCAATTATAACTTTGACCCAATTGACTAAAATGAGAAAATTCCTTTTTTATTACATTCTAGAGGTCAAAGAATTGCTATTTTTCTGATTTGAGCTTATGAAAAATCCATTTGATCAATTTTTGAACATGATTCCAAATGTAATTTCTAAAGTTTTACTGGTTTCATAAAGTATAGATTGATTATTATCCCTATTTAGGATGTCATAACTTTGAATCCATGATAGGTGAGATCAAATGGATTGTACCATTATGTTCTACTCTGAAAATTCTTTAAGTGTGCCAATTTGCAAGTCTTGATGCATCCGTCTGCACACTTTCCCAAGTCCATTCCATTTGTGAAAATTATTTTTCTATCACTTCACAATTCTACAAATCCAAGTAGCCCACTTTGACCATTCGTTGAATGCACTTAGTTATTTATCATGAGAAAAAATCACATATTAATACTCTCCTCATGATAGTGAATTAATGCCCTAGTTTTCACACCCTCAAGTGTCAGTTTGACCTATTTTCAAAGCTAAAACCGAATGTGTTTTTATTGTTTTTTGACATGTTTTTTCATAGGCAGTTCTGAGAAGGCAACTTTCATGGTCAATATCTTTTGACCCAAATGTCTTCATGAGATAAAATCTAATGGGTACAAGAATGTAGAATAGAGAATCAACGTGTCAAATCTTCAAGCTTAGTTAGGTGTTTTGGTCAGTTTTTAAGGCTAGTTAGAGGATCTCTTAGCATCGAATTGACAATTTTCAAAACAAAGTGAAAATGAGTTGTAAAAGTTGAATCAGTGATTGAAGTTCAAATTGAGTCAGTTAAAAAGGTCAAATCAGTGGGTTTCAAGAGTCAGGTGTTTTAGTTTGATAAAAAAATTTAGTTAGACCCATTGTGGGGCCTGATTGTGAATGGTTAAGGCATGGTTGGAAATCAGGATGGCTAATGGAGTTTTAAATCATTTTGACCATGTAGACATTGCATTTCAAAGGATATCTATCTAAAGTGGAGATCTGGAGTAAGAAAGAATTGGACAACTGCTTGCACCTTGGAAATATGATTCATGATTTTGAAGTATAGGCAACGGATTTTTATGGAAATGCTATTGAGAAAGGGGAAAGAGTAAAGGTTGAATTGGAATGAATCAAGTTCCAAGACCAAAGGGATTTCTACCTTAAGGTTGATGATGAAGGTCATATAAATTTTGGAGGACTACTTAAAGTAGTTAGGAGCTATGGTTGAAGAGGTTATATTTGTGTTTTTTCAAAGTCTTAGTCTAAGAATTTACTCTAAAGACATTTTCAACTTCTAATGAGGAAATTCTCCCAAAAGAGTTAACATCTAAACTCATTATTGAAAATATTACTAAAATATTGAAGAAAGGATTATGAGAGCTATGTTAAGATTATAAGATTTCAAAGTATGTATGTGGTTTAAGTAACTAAAAATTATAAGAATAAGCCCTCATTATATAGGAATTAAAGTTTTTAATTAAGATTCCATGATTGATGAGATTGAATGCCTATGATTAAAGAGTTCATTATTGATGAGGAGGAAGCAAGCAATGGATAGATGCCAAATAAACACTTGGGGAATCTAGAAATATGGAAAGAAGCTAAGACAAATTTAGCTGAAGCACTAAATGTATTTGGAAAGTCATGGTGGATAAGTGAAAGGATAGATGACTAGAAAATGTTTAAAAAATTATAATATAAGACCTCAATGTAGTGAAAGTTTCAGTGATGTTGGTGCCAACCTTATTAGAACTTCATCAAATTTTAAAGATCAAATCACTATGTAAAGGAAAGGAACCACTATTTGCGATTGAGAAGTGCACTCAAAGAAGTGGAGCATTGATAAACTAAACCCACACCATCTACCAGCTTGTGGACATTGACCCCTCGATAGAGCGCCCATTCTCTTTCTAATGTTGTAAAAGTGATGATGATTCCTTTTCTCCCAACCTCATCATGATTTATCATAGTAATGTAAATTAAACTTTTTTGATTTTGAAGCGAGGTGTCTACAAGTTGTAGATGTATTAGAGAAAGGTGACATTTTCATGCTATGGGAAGAGAGTGAATTAGAATTGCTAGAAGGAAACAAGACATTGAATTTCTTCCAAAGCCGACCCTGTCATAGGTAAGAAGACATATTATGTTTTTGAGGAAACTAAATCTCCATTTGTATCTATACCAAAGACACAATTGCATGAAGGTTTCTATTAGAGAATATGTTGAAGGGAGTTTACTTTAAAATAAAAATCCTCTGGTTCATGATTACTAAGAAACCTTCTCACGTGAAGTGTACTTTGGAAGAGCCTCAAGCATAGTTTTTTTTGAAGAGAATTGATTGACTTCTTGAGTTGTTGGGCTAGTTTCGAAGTAACTGGTAGGGCAAGGCACTGGTATTGCAAAGTTTGAGGTTGCATAGGGTGTCTTTGTTGTTGCAAACATTTTTTTCTACCGCGAGATGAAACATTGACCTTTCAAACTATAAATTATATCCCTATTTTGTAAGATTACATGACTTGGAAATGGAGTATTGAGGTTTGATTTCTCTTAAGTGAAGCCTACGATTGGTAAAAGGAGCTTGATGTATCTTGAGCCACAAATTTTAATTTTGATACTCATTCAAGTGTCTTGTGCTCCATTTTTAGTTGTAAAGGGTGACTTGTGTTTTTAAATTTATGCTCACTCCAAGTAATATATTGAAAATAATTATTAAAGCAATGTTCATGATATTTGGAGGTGGTTTGGTTAGGATGTAGAGCATAAGTTGAAGGAAATAGTTCAAAACTATTATCCCACATTCTTTGCATCGAGAGATTTTGTGCTTTTTATATACTCCAACACTCATATTGTAAGTGTCTTAAAGACATGATGCCTTTTGAAGGAAAGCTCTTGTGTGTGGGGCCCATTGGCTAGCTAGATAGAAACAAGAAGAATTTTGAATGATGTTAGTGATGATGAATAGATAATGAAATGGCCATACTAACAAATATCAAGCCAACACCTAGCACATAAATTGAGGAGGTTTATGTTGATGCCTCTAGGTTGGATTCTTAGGATGATGCCATGTGGTAGGATCTGACGATTGGTGCTTTCTCGCATTGTGAAGTTTCTCGACCATTAGGCAATGCGAGGAAGCACCTTGCTGACACATGGCAGTGAGCCCTAGTTGGCGATTATGTGATAGGGGTAGGCTTCCAACAAATTAGGAGGTGCCATGTGGCAAGATGCCTAATAGGGGTGACATGGCGTAGTGATTGTGTAAAGGTGCCCAATAGAATAATACCATGTAGCAGACTAATGGACCAATCAAAGGGTGCCACATGGCACCTGAGTGGTAGATGATAGTGTAGAGGTCTAACCAAGCACATGCTAACATGTGTCAAGCTTGGTCAAAGTAGTTTGACACAGATGGAAAATGAAGGGAAAAAATTCAAAGTGCAAGATTTTAATATATTATTATTTTCTAAAAAGGCACATACACGACCTTTTAAATTAAAAAATTAGATATCCTAAATTTTAAACTTTAGAAAGGGATTAAATTTTTGCATAATGCATTTACATGATATACAGACTTGTGAACCAATCCAAGGGCATGATTTTCAATTTGATCCTCTTAGCATTCTTGATATGCCGACATAGCACTATTATATATTGTTAGAACTAGGAGAGTGTGAGTTTTCTATATTTGTGGTTTGTTTATGCACAAGAAGTCATTGGTTCAAGTTATTCAGGGTTTTGTACCAGATGTCCATTTTTCACTCTCATTTAAGTATAGAAGTTCAGATTTGATTTTTAGCAAGATGGTGAACTAGATGAATACTAGAGATAGTAAGAATATAGTTAGGGGTGGATTTTCTCACCTCCAAGTTAGTTTAGTGAAGTTTTTATTAGCATTTTAGATGCATATGTGATGTTATTTGTTAGAGATAGGATTTCTCATCAGTTAGAGGAGATATTTTTAGTTTGTTATAGAAGAATGATGAGATTTTGTTCTAATTTTGGTTGTAGAGGGATGAGAGATTCTTTGCAACATTAGGGAATGAAGATTCAAGTGGACATATGTCACTTCCAAATTAGACCTAGGATTTCATTCCTTTCCTATATATTTCTCTTTCTCTCTCATTGTAAGGGTTCCAATTTTTACTGTGAGACTAGTTGGTTCGAATTTTTTATATGTTTCATTACTGTGATACCATGTTGGTTGCAGTAAGTCTATGATGCCACAAGGTAGGATCCAAAAATATATTTCCACATTGTTCAATCTTCTCTCTTGTATGAACAAAAAAAAATAATGCTAACATAGATAGTTCTGATCTATTTAGTGGTTTTAGGAGTTATTTACATACATCTTGAATGTATAGTTTCAAAGAAATGAATACAATGAGAAAGAATCTTCTTAGTCTAATTCTAATTCTCATCTCCTATCTCTATAATCTGCAATGTTGGGTGGTTTAGGGACAAAGAAATTAGACCTATTTGCATCCCCTTAAGGTTGTTTGTTTGGTATATTCTTTTTTTGGAATGAAGAGCCAAGTAAATGCTTGATGTATTTGACAGGGTTGCTAGCTATTTGAGAAGGATATTTCATGAGAATTAAGTCTCTATGAACATCGATGTTTGATTCACAAAGTGATAAGATAGATACGATATCTTAATGTATGGAATATCAATGGTATCATCGATGTATGTGTGTGATTTATGGAACTGCCCAATAGATAAGGCACTGATTAGCAGTAGGATCAACTTGTTCTTATTGTTGCATATTTTGGGATTTGTTGAAATCAAAATTATAATCATCCATTTTCCATTCCATTTAAGAGCTAAAAGGATACCCTCACTTAGCTTGTCAATTTCTTAGGTCATCTTATTAGCTATTTCATGTCTATGATCTTTGCATAAGTATAGAAGATATAAGGGTTTTATCTACTTTGTTTTAGATTCAGTGTATGCTTTGACTACTAGTACCATATGAAGAATCTATAGGTATACCCACCTAGGTTTTGTAGAGCCTAAAGTAAAAGAAGGGTCTAGCCTTATAGTTGGCCCAGTACCTAAAATGATATGTTGTAGATGGGAAGTAGCTACCCCTAGATGTATTTTGTTCTCATTTGGATAATTTGAAGTGTAAATTTTTAAAACATCCACAGGAGGGAGGCCATTACCTTTGCTTCTATCTTCTTAAGATCTAAGTCTTGAATTCTCTATATGTCAGGAAGATCTCCACTTGTTGCTTGATCCTCCTCATCTTCTTCATCATTTCCTTCTACATTATCTATTTCCTCATCATATTTCTCCACATCCTCTTTCTCATCATCCTTTTCATCATCAATTTGTACAATCTCCTCGGTAGGCTTGTGCAATCCATATATGTTTTTCCATGTAATTGTGTTTGATTTCACAATTGATTCAATATCTTTTGAAAAAATTTGGAGTGCATTAAACCTAGGAATTAGTTTCTATTCATTCTTTTTCAATGCTTCCTTCACTTCCTTGTCAAAAAGATTTTCCATTATCTTTCTTAAGGTCTATTCTCTAATATCTCTAGAAACATTTAGTGCATTTTCCCATTGATTTGTAACAACCTTCAGTAAGATATCAGGAACTTGCTTTGTTAGTTCCTCTAGAGAGTACTTTCACTTAGCCATTTTAGCCACTAAGGCTTCTTCAATTTGCTTCTATTCTTCCTTAATTCTTGATTCATACCTTAAAAACTTGAAATTAGACATACCTCCACCATCGTATAGTATTTTTAGTCTTTGTTCAATGGTGGTTCAATGGTGGGAGTAGACCTTTTGAATTTAACTTGTTGCTCTTCATCTTCTTCTTCTTCTTCATCCTACAATTTTAGCTTCTTTTTGGATTTTGCAGGTCTTCTTGTGAATACTAGAGGAGAGGACCTTGTAGCTCTTGAGATTGTAACCTTCCCCTTTTTATTAGGAGGCTCTTCTTCTTATTATTTTGGTTTTTCTTATTTTGCATGTTCCTCTTCTCCTTCCTCTTCTTCTAAGTCATCTCCCTTGCCTTTTGTTAACAAAAGAGGGGAGCTATATTTCTTGCTCTCCTTCAAAAATTTCTCAACCTATTTTCTTCCTCTATTCAAAGCTTGAGGTAATTTACTTTCACAAGAAATTTTGGTCTTAGTCTCTTCATAGATGCTAGAGTATGGTGCCTTAGGGTCTACTGGCTCATTTACAAGAGCCTCAATAATAACTCTTGTGTCATCAATGCTTACCTCATATCCAAGAGGTTTTACCCATGCTATTCTTGGCCTAACTGCTTGAATATGCACCTTGTCACAATCCACAAGAAAACATATATCTTGCTCATAGTCATCAACTAGCTGTTTGGGAATTTTGAATTTGCTCTACATTCTCTCCTTAAATGTCTCAAAGTATACATCCATGATGCCCTCAAAATTTTTACCCATTTCAACTAAAAACTCATTTATCTAATATATAATAGGTATATCCTTCTTTCATGCCACAGTGCCTTTGGAAGGAAAAAACTTCTAAACATAAAAGAATAGACAAGTTAAGAGTGATCCAAACTTATAAGGATTAGTATTTGATGCCTAGATGCTCTCCATATTTTTTATTAGTTGATTTAGCTATAACTTAGCAATTTCAAATGATAGGTTGTTCTTGACCACTTTGTATGCTAATTCCACAGCTTCACACAGAATTTTGTTCAATCTATTGGAACTATAAATTTTGTGAGCAATCACATGGATTCTAAACTTGATTTCCATGTCTATAACTCCATTAATATTCATTCCTCTACCATCCCACTCGAAAAAATCCTTCTTCTCTAGTTCAACCCGACTATGGTTTTTATTGTCTTTGTTTTTCTAAGCATTGACAACCTAGTAACCTTATGAATCATTTTCTTTGTTATCTGAATAGATTGACCAAGCCATAATTTCATGTCATGGACACAACTCAAGATAAATTAGATCCATTTGATTTGGAAATCCCTTGACATATGTAAAATGTGAGTTAAACACTTTGTCTCCAAATTCTTATGCTTAGGTTTCAAACTTCCATCCACACATAACTCCTCATATGCTTGATTCATCTCAAAATTACCCAATTCCAAAATTGAACAATGATAGAATGATCTAATTGTTGATAATAGATTGAAGAACCTAATCAAAGAGGGATATTGTAAAGGGAGACTATTGAGAACATACAAGTATGAAAAACATGCTTCAATCATTGTTTTGTCACTGATGTCAAACCTGCTACTTATGGGTAAGACATCTTCTTATATGATTTAAGTATTATCACTTATCTCATTGATGAAGAGGATTAGATTAAGAGATGTAACAATAGCACCTAGAGGAAAGGTTTAGTTATGATTATGTAAAGGGGTACAAGAATCAATTAAGATAGTGATAACATGATATATTGATAATCTACTTAATGTTACAAAGGCTGGTTACACTAAGAAATTTTAGAAGAATAAGTCACACAAGTTTTCCTGCCAAGCTTGACCGAGTGGATAGTAGGTGCCGAGAAAATTCAATGCAAGTCGAGTAGAAAATCAGTTGGAGCCAAGTAAATTCGTATTCTAGTGTATGCCAAGTAGAATAGTGGATGCCAAGTAAAGTTTAGTTGATGCCAAGCATTAGTAAACTTTAGTTCATGCCGAGTGATTTTTTCAAAGGATGTCAAGTAATGTAGTATGTGCCAAGCATCAAAAGCAAGATAATGTCAAGTTGCTGCATTATTTGAAAGATCATGAATTTGATGGATTTGAGTTGACAAGTTTGTTTTCTTGGATTATGTGAACCAGGTGGAAGATAAGATTGATGAGTTGGAGACACAGAATTCAAGGTAAATTTTTTTTAGGTGAATTCAAAGAAGATTCAAGGAGAAGTCTCTAGAAGAGATATGGAATGTGGGGTAGATTCATTGTATCATACCTAATCCATCCAAACCCTAAATTGGATGATGGAGAGTGAGTAGAAAAAGATCTTAATTTCCTATTTATAGGAATGGCTAGTCATGAAGCAAGGTTGTCATCTGCAAGAACCTAAGGAAGTCAAGGAGACAAGGGTTTTTCTTCATCAAGTGACCTACGAGAAGAGTCTACAATGGAATGTTAAGCAAGAAGTCTTAAGGATATGAATTCTTAAAGGGTGAACAAGCCAATAGAGCTACAACGTATGAAGGCAAAGTAGAATGGAGGACTAAATAGTGATCTATAATCTACAAGTGAAGTTGTAAGTTATTACTAGATCAAGCCTTACTATTACTTTCTAACAATTGTATCAGTTTAGGGTAAATCCTTTGGATTAAGGTTGACCTAAAAATCATTTGTAAATCCTTTAACCCAGTGACATTCCAAGTGAATATTCTAAATTTCTCTACAAGGCTCACTCCTAATAGGGTGATTGAAATCCTTTAACATGGTCACATTTAACAGTGTGTATTGTAACCTCTAGTAGGGTTGGCCTTTCACAGGGCATCACTTCAAAAGAGTGAAAAGAGTAGCATGTTACTGGTGGTCTTTCCCAAATTGGGTTTCCATGTAAATCCTTGTGTCAAATGTGTTGATGAATATGTTATGCTTCATTTTTATATTTCTACAAGTTGATTTGACAGTAACCTACAAGTTTTAATGACTACATAATCTTATAGATGCATGCATGAAGTCAAATATTTTATGGGTTCACTAAGCTATGAAAAGTTTTATTTATACATTTGGACCTTGGATAAATGATTCACCCCTCCTCTTAGTTATTCTAAAATTATTCCAACAATTAGTATTAGGGCCATCTACTTAAGGGGACTAGTTTGAAGGTACTAGAAGCACAATGATCAAGATGTGAAAAATAGAAGTGCCCAAGAGTAATAGAGATAACTTTCCTGCATGGAAAAGTTTGATGAAGCTATACCTTGGAAGACTTGGAGATCATGCACAATCTACCATTTATGTTGAGCATGTTGATCTTGTTGGAGCCCCAACTGCCGAGGATATGAAAAAGAAGAAAGAATATAACTAGACAATGTTGGAGATTGCCTCTACCCTAAGCTATGCTAAATTTTTAATATCAAAATTCTTGACAGTGAAAAGAAAATGTGAGATGCCCTAAACACTATCTATGGAGGAGATGCAAATGTTCTAATAGCCAAATTTGAAAGTCTCAGAGGTAAGTTTGATGATATGAGAATGGAAGAAGGTGAAAATATTATTCAATATGTTGAAAGGATAAAAGAAATTGTCAATGAAATAAGAGGAGCTACTAGTAATATAGATGATGATACTATACTAAGAAAAATTTTAAGGACACTATTACCTATATATCCTATTAGAGTTTCTAAAATTCAAGAACTAGGATGCATACTAGGGACTAAACTATCACTTGAAGATCTAGTAGGTAGACTCACTACTTTTGAGCTACCTAACTTTGATAATTACAAATTTGAGAGTATTAAGTCTACTTTCAAAGCTAACGTATCATTGAAGGAACCCAATGAGAAGAAAAGGAAGAAAAAGAAGAAGTATGTATCTAGTGATAGTGATACAAATGAGGAGGATGTAGAACAACTTGAAGCACTACTAGAAAGAAGATTCTACAAAGGTAAAGGTAAGTTCAAAGGTAAATTACCTATCATGTGTTTCAATTGCAATGAGGTTGGTCATATTGATGCTAGATGTCCAAAAAAGAAGAGTTATAGAAGTGGTCACAAATAGAAGAGCAGAAGAGATGAAGATAGCAAGGAATACAGAGATAAAGGCAAAAATTCACACTACATTGTTGAAGAGGAAACAAAGGATGATTTAGATAAACCTAATGATGAAGTGGTGTATGTTGCAATGAAGGACGAATCTAATGAAGATTAGTCAACTACACTTGTGACTTGTGTGAACAATAATGATAGATGGATCATTGATAGCGAGTGTTCACATCACATGAATGGAGACAAAAGTAAGTTCATTACCCTAAATTGTTATTATGGAAATAGTGTAAAATTTGGTAATGATGCACCCTGTTTGATAAAAGGAAAAGGTTCTATCAAACTCATAGATAAGATTTTATGTGGAAATGCTTACTATGTTGAAGGACTTAACTATAATTTTTTGAGTGTGTCACAACTGAATAATTTAGGATGTAAGGTTCAGTTTGAAAACAAGATTTCTAAGATATATGACACTAATGGGAAACTAATTAGAAAGGGTGATAAAACTAGAAGTAATCTATTCAATCTTGATATAGAGGATGCTACTTGTCTTGTTGTAAAATTTAATGATGTATGGATATGGTACAAAAGATTATGTCATGTCAATTTTGATAACCTAGTCAATATCAATAACATGAGAAAAGTTAGAGATTTTTCTAAGTTGAAGAAGCCTAATAATGTAATGTGCAAACAATGCTAGTTAGGTAAAATGAAAAAGTCAAGTTTTAAGAGTAAAGATTATACCTCTAAAGAAATACTAGAGATTGTTTATACTGACTTGTGTGGTCCAATTGATATGCAAAGCTACAAAGGAGATAAGTACTTTATATTGCTTGTTGATGATTATTCTAGAATGATGACAATTATGTTTTTAAAATAGAAATGTGATGATTTCCAAATGTTTAAATGGTACTTGAAAAGAGTTGAAAAGGAAATAGGTAAAATTTTGAAGTGTTTGAGATCTTATAGAGGAGGAGAATTCACATCAAATAAGTTTGAGATATTTTCTAATGATAGAGGAATCAAAAGATAGACATCTACCCCTAGAACACCTCTACAAAATGGAATAGTTGAAAGAAGGAACAAATCTATAATGGAATGTGCTAGAAAACTCATGATGGAGAAGAATGTTGCTTTGACATATTGGAGAGAAACTGTAAGTATAGCTATCTATACCTTGAATCATGTACAAATCAAGAAAGGTACTCATTTAACACCTTTTGAACTGTGGTATGGATATTCACCCAATGTAAAATATTTTATGGTGTTTGGAAGCAAGTGTTATAGTTTTAAAGACTTAAGGAATGGTAAACTAGACGAAAAAAATGATGAAGGTGTATTCCTAGGACACTCCACAAGAAGTAAAGCTTATAAGTGTTTAAATACTAACAATAACAAAGTTGTGGAAAGTGCAAATGTGAACTTTGATGAATATATAGAAGTACATGAGACAAAACTTATGAAAGAACTAGAAGAATACAAATAATTTGTATACTTTTATGAAGGTATGCCTGCTGAAGAAGATCCTTCAAATCAAGCTACAAACCAACAACAAGTTTCAGTTACTACCGAGTCACATCCCATGAATGTCGAGTTGCATTTAGGAATTGAGCTATATTCAGATACTGAGTTACAGAATAAAGTTGAAGCACATTCTATTTCTAATATTAGTGTACATGAAAGAGATGTTGAACTACCTGATAGAGATGTGCATAATGACTTTGAAGCTAAGAGACAAATTGAAGAAACTAGAGTTGAACCAAGATTGTCCAAATGTGTGAAGAGACATCATCCTGCTACGCAAATCATTGGAGACAAAGATGCTAGAAAATTGATAAGAAACATATTGAGAGATGATACATGTTTTTTGAGTATGAAGGAACCCAAATCGGTGAGAGATGCATTAGAAGATGTAGACTAGAGTAAATCCATGGAAGAAGAGATTTAATAAATTGAGAAAAACAAAACATGGACTCTAGTTCGTAAACCAAAAGACAAAAATGTGATTAAAACTAAGTGGGTATTCAAAAACAAGCTAGATGAAAATGGAAAAGTCACAAGGAACAAAGCAAGGTTAGTTTGCAAGGGATATGCACAAGAAGAAGGAATTCTTGTTGCTAGGTTAGAAGGAGTAAGAACTTTACTTGCTTATTCTGCATACAAAGATTTCAAAGTTTATCAAATGTATGTTAAATCTACATTTCTAAATGGCATATTAGAGGAAGAAGTTTACATAGAAAAACCAAAAGGTTTTGTTGATTTTAACAATAAGAACATGGTATGCATACTACACAAAGCTCTATATGGTTTGAAACAAGCACCAAGAGCATGGTATGAGAGACTGCATAATTATCTTGTGAAGATTGGATTTTAAAGGATTGATGATAACAACAATCTATACATAAAGATAGAAAGAGGCAAAGGTATTTTTTTATCTAAAATTTTTGTTGAAGATATCATATTTGGAGGTCAAGATGCTTTATGTAAGGATTTTGCAAATTAGATGAAGCAAGAATTTGAGATGTCTATGTTTGGAGAGATCAAATTTTTTGTGAGTTTGCAAGTATATCAGATGAAATATGGTATATACATCACTCAATCAAAGTATATTAAGAAAATATTGAAAACTTTTGGATTGGATGATTCCAAACTAGTAAGTACACCTATGGTGATAGGACACAAGTTGTCAAAGAATGATGATTTAGCTCAGGTGAACCAAACATTGTACAGGTCTATGATTGGTAAATTGCAATATGTAGTACATAGCAGACCTAATATTACATTATCTATAGGGATAGTTGCAAGGTTCTCTGTTAATCCTAGGGAGAATCACTTGATGGTTGTAAAGACAATAATGAGATATCTAAAATGAATAGAGAAGTATGGTCTATATTATAAGAAGAATGAAAATTTTGAATTAAGAGTCTACACTGATGTTGATTGGGCTAGAAACATTGATGACAAAAAGAGCATCAATGGAGGGGCATTTTTCTTAGGAAAGATGCTAGTTACATGGACTAACAAGAAACAAAACTACACTTCACAATCTACTATTGAAGCTGAATATGTTGCTACTATTGTAAATTGTACAAACATTATGTGGATCAAATAGCTACTCAAAGGAATGAAGGAAGAGATTACAGAACCAGTGATACTTTATTGTGATAATACTAGTGCTATTAATATATCAAAGAATCCTATGATGCACACAAATACCAAGCACATTGCAATCAAGTATCATTACTTGAGAGAGTTAGTTAAAGATAAAGAGGTGAAGATGGAATATGTCAACATAAAAGAGAAAATTTTTGATATCTTCACAAAAGCATTACCTAAGGATGCTGATGAGTATCTAAGAGGTAAACTAGGGGTGATACCCCTATCAAAGGCTATCTAAGTAATAAGAGGAGTGCCCTACAAAAAAAAGTTAATGTTCATATAATACACATCAATGCAAAGGATCTTACTTTAGGAGCTACCTAAAGTAATCAAAGAGCTGAAATTTCAAATCAATCACAAGCAAGGTGACAAAGGGAGAAAACTAACGAAGTTTATATCTACATGTTAAGATGAAAATTTTTTAGCATAAGTCTTTGGAATTGTTGTCAAAGAGGGAGAGAAAGTTAGTGAGAGGGAGATATAGTAAGAGGGAGATATAGGAAGAAACCTAGAGGGAGTTATAAGAAAGAGTTTTGTAACCTATTCAAAATATGGAAGTTTCTGATAGAGGGAGAGATTTCAATACAAGGAATTATTTTCTGTTTGGTATTTTTTTGGTCTTACCATTTTAACCTAGTTAGTTTGGTTGAACAAGATGTTTTCCATTTGGTTGATCAGTTTTTTTTGCCATCAATGCCAAAGAGGGAGATTGTTGATAATAGATTGAAGAAGCTAATCAAAGATGGAGATTGTAAAGGGAGATTGTTGAGAACATACAAGTATGACTAATATTCTTGAATCATTATTTTTTCACTAATGTCAAACTTGTTACTTATGGGTAAGACAACTTCTTATATGATTTAAGTAATATCACTTATTTGATTGATGAAGAGGATTTAATCAAGAGATGTAACAATAGCACCTAGAGGAAAGGTTGAGTTATCATTATGTAAAGGAGTACAAGAATTAGTTAAGATAATGATAACATGATGTACTAATAATCTACTTAAGGTTACAAAGGTTGGTTACACTAAGAAAATTTATAAGAACAAGTTACACAAGTTTGTCTACCAAGCTTGACCAAGTGGATAGTAGGTGCTGAGAAAAGTCAGTGCAAGCCAAAAAAATAAGTTGGAGTTGAGTAAATGTGTATTCTAGTGTATGCCAAGCAGAAAAGTGGATGTTGAGTAAAGTTTAGTTGATGCTGAGCACCAATAAACTTAGTTCATGTAGAGTGATTTTTTCATAGGATGTTGAGCAACATAGTATGTGTCGAGCATCAAAAGAAAGATAATGTTGAGCTTTTGCATTATTTGAAAGAATGTGAATTTGATGGATCTGAGCCAATGAGTTTTTTTCTTAGATTATGTGAACCAGGTGGAAGATAAGATTGATGAGCTAGAGGCACATTATTCAAGGTAAAACATTTTTAGGTGAATTCAAAGAGGATTTAAGGAGAAGTATCTAGAAGAGATATGGAATGTGGGGTAGATTCATTGTATCATACCTAATCCATCCAAACCCTAAATTGGAAAATGGAGAATGAGTGGTAAAAGATCTTGATTTCCTATTTATAGGAATGGTTGGTCATGAAGCAAGGTTTTCATGTGCAAGAACCTAAATAAGTCAAGGAGACAAGGGTTTTTCTTCATCAAGTGACCTAAGAGAAGAGTCTATAATGGCATGTTAAGCAAGAAGGCTTAAGGATATGAATGCTTGAAGGGTGAAAAAGCCAACAGAGCTACAATGTATGAAGGCCAAGCAGAATGGAGGACTGAATAGTGATCTATAATCTTCAAGTGAAGTTGAAAGTTGTTATTAGATCAAGCCTTATTGTTACTCTCTAACAATTGTATCAGTCTTGTTGTGGTTACAAAACACATGCCCCACTTTGATCATAAATGGGGACCCCCTACATTTATTTTAGCTTTTTTGAGGCTCTAGTCCAAGGTCTTGGTTTTTTTTGAGGTCCTACATAATCCCCTAGTTCATGTCTAGGTCCTACCAAATAACTCTATGGTAAAAAAATCAAACATTTAAGAAAAAGGGCTAAATATCAAGAGTTCTGGTGCACCTACGCAACTCCAAAGGTGCATTGGTGCACCTAAGTGTTGGGAAGATTTTTTATACAATTGCGCAACTATGTAGTTGGCACACCTACATAGCTGTGCCAAATGACCCTAGTCTATAAAAGGGGGAGGTGGCTTCACACACCCCTTACCTTGTTTATTTTTACTCCTCCGATGCATTTCCTTCAAGCCTTGCACACCACAACCCTTTCACATTCGAGTTCCACCATGTCTCCATTTTTTAGCACCTAAGCATTATATTTGGTGCACCTTATTCCATCAACACTTTGTAAATAGAAAAACATTTCATCTTTTCTTTGCTAGTGTGCATCAATTCAAAACTCAAAATTAGGTGCGCACTTGCACACCTGTCTAGATGCATAGGTTTACACCCAAATTCAAAATGATACAAATAAACATAAAAATGCAAAAAATACTTAAGGATGTGTAGTAGCACACCTAGCTTGGTGCACTACTCTGCACCCCCCAACATATAACTTAAGTGAAATAAATGTGAAACCACGTGTGCACTTGTGCACCTGACTAAGTACGCTAGTGTGCACCCATTATTTTCAAAAGAATTTCATGAAAATTTCATCAGCACAATAGGTGTACCTTCCTGGTGTGCTTTCTCTACTTAAATTTTGTAGTTAAGAGTTTAAAAAATGAGTGTTTTTGTTTTTTTGAACAAAATTTATTTTGTAAAATTTTGGTTTGATAAGGGACTAATGGACTTTTTCCCTCTTTTGTGTAGATATAATGGCATCTTCATCAGGTGAGAAAATGGCACCAAAACCCCTTGTGTTAAAGTTCCAAGGCATGCCATTGAAATCAAATGCAGAGATTAAAGACATAGACATGGGACAGACTGATTTGGGAGAGTTCTTAAGGATTTGCAACAGACCCACTAAGAGGTCGGCTATAGTTTTTGCATTAATTAGATCATGGCTAGTAAGCACAACTTCACACCCGATGTCAGTGTAATCCTCGAAGCTCATAATAACACTTGCACAACACTTTGTTCTGGAGGAAAGGGTGGTGAAGAGTGTTATAGGAGAGATTGTCCTTGACCTTTGACCTAACAAAATTGAGAGAGTATTCCATCTCCTGAGGGCAGATTAGTTTATCAAGTTGACTTATGAAGTAGTAGAAAGGTGGTACAGAGAGCACTTGAAAGAGGCTTCTAAGATCATCTAGTCCTCTTATCTGATAGAGAAGAATTCTTTGGGGAAGGTAACTAGTAAGGTGGATAGGAAAAGGGGATGTATGAAAGAAGATATTGGATGCTCGATCATTCGTTTGAGTAGGGTGATGGGTCTACCTGCAACCAGACACCTAAATGTCTTCATGATACATTTCATCAAGACTATTAAGATAGTGAAGTTGCCACTTGACTGGGCCACCACGTTGAGTGAAAATCTATGTGAGAAATTAGGAGTAGTAAGGGATAAAGGGAAGTTCTATATGACTTCATATTTGGTCTATTTGTTGGTTGCAAGGGAAATGAACTATCCCAATTTGTATAGAAGAGGTAGCATGTAGGATCCAAATGCTTGGCCATATATTGTCTACCCCCAGTTGGTAAGGAAGAAACTCTTGGGCCAAAGCAAGGAATACAAAAATCATGAATGATGCATTCATATTTTTTATCATCTGATTCATAGAGGGTGATTATGAGAAAAGATTATATGATGATGCAGTAGTATAGATGACAACACTTGGGGCATATTACATCTAGTTTAAAACATTCACATATCTAAGGATAGCTAGTGCCATTGTCAACCTGAAGAAGCTCCCAAGATATCCTAGTGATAGACTTGTTCTATTGGAGATTGCTTGACAAATTGAGTCAGCATATAACAGGGTGAGGAAACAACATAGACCATGTTGGACATGATCTCTGACCATAGGGCCTTATCAAGTAAAAAGGAAGTAGGATATTCCTTCTTTTGAGTGGGAATGGGACCAATATCCCCTAGAGGAGTAAAATACCCTAAGGTCGTGCTTTGACAACATCAGGAGAGTCCAAAGTCTAGCAAGCAAGGAATTTTAGCATGAAGAAGCCATCGAAGACCATTGGGTGAATGCAAAAAATGACTATGATGTCTGTATCAGGGACTATCATAGGATGACTTTGTATTTGGCAGAAAAGGCTCTAAAGATCTAGATTCCATTGTAGATACTACAACAAGACTTAGGGGGGCTGCTCAACCCTCTATTTAGTGTAGATATGATTGGGGAAAGGCCAATAATGAACACTAAGGTTGACAAGGAGGAGAATGATGATATTAATCATCGAGTGAGGCATTTTATTAAGATAACATAGGATTTGATCAGGAAACCATTTAAACTTGATCCAATACCTAAGATAGTGGTCTTTCATGCATAGGCCTACCCAACCAAAAGTAGAGGGAAGAAGGCCACTATTCCTACCTTTGCAACCCAATCAACAATAAGGCCAAAAATAGTATACCAACTTGACTGATCGATTGGATACTATCACCCTCTAGAGAAGAAAGGAAAGGGTAAAAGAAAGAGGAGTTCTACTTAAAGATCTAAACTAGAAGAGGGTGAAATCCCAATACCTCCATAGTAGTAAGGAGAAAACATGCAAGGGCTGAAAGATACTAGAGCTTCCTAAGCCCAAATAGATTCTCAATCACCGCCAGCTACACCTAGCCAAGTAGAAACATAGGGTGAAATCCAGGAAATGTCTCATCCTTCACATGCAGAAAAAGCATCCCCTTCGGCCTCTAAGAAACAAATAAAGATCAAGACTCCCATTAAGAAAAGGAAAAGGATGATTAGAAGGACAGTTCCTTTCCCATCTGTCCTAAGACCCATTCCTAAAGAGGGAGAAGAAGAAGAGGAAGATAAGGAGGAGGATGTGTCATTACAAAGAAGAACATGGCTAGCAAAAGCCACAAAGTAGGAAAGGAGGAGAAGTTCCACTATGACACCACCATCAACCCTAAAAGAACCTTTGGAAATAACTACTTCAAAGGATGAAGTATAACAATGGGTTGATGAGCAAGATGTAGGGGGCGATGATATGTTCAAAATGTCAGATTTTGACTTCATGCCCATGAGAATAGAGTTGATTGGGGACAAGATGAGGGATACCCCAATGAATGAGCCTTAATGGGAGGACTAGACATAGATGCCACCAGAATCATAGGGTCCCAATCTTGCTCCACCATCCCCTTTACAAGTCATGGTGGTGAACAAAGGCTCAGCCACTCCCTTACTCCGAGTACTAAAGAAGAACAAGTTCAAAAGGAGCCTTCACAGGAGAAAGAGATGCAATAAATAGTGACCGATGAAGTGTCTAAAGAGAGATGTATAGTTGAATACCCTTAGAAAACCTCCTAAGACACTAAGTGCAAACTATGGGCTCCACTGAGATGAAAACCATAGAAGGAGAGCCTTTACGAAGAGAAAGAACTCCAAAGAGGAGTGATAAGAGGAAATTAGTGGAAGAAAAAACTCCTTCATCCTCAAGAGGTAGTCCCTCGGTGGAATGAGTCCCAAGGTAGTTGTGAAAGGAAATGATAAGAAGTAAAATGCCAAATTCATCGCCAATGCAGAGGACATGTATGAGTTGATGGAAGTTTTGACCAAATCCAACTCCCCTACAAGAGAAGCAAAATCATTGGCCTTTATCAACACTGACTAGAACCAAGATTTGTTTGCACAAGTGGCTATCCCTCCTCTTGATGCAGATTTAGAAGATCTAGATCCACAAGACTATCAGATCAAATAGGTTATGCTCAAGAAGCCCACATTGGGTATTGCCAGGTTGATGGTCACAATGGGGATAAAAGAGGTTTTCAGAACCTTGGGGCAAGATGGAGCAAAACTTAGAAAACTTTGTAGGAAAAATGAAATCCTAAAAGGATATCTAGCCAAAGTGGTTGGTCCCTTAGATCTAGAACACATCGAGGAGACTCTTAACACTACATTAGAGAGAAGAGATGGGGAGGTGTGCAGTTGAATCCATTTTTGAAAACACTTGTCAACAGTGGCAAGAAAGTTTTGAGGAAAAGGGAATCTTAATCATCTAAGGAAATCTTAAGCTGCTACATGCTACACAGGAAAATGTAAACAAGATGGTAGCAATTTTGAAGCAAGATTTTAGTATTATGGATGAAGTACATGCTTGGAGTAAGGATCTATAGGTATTATAGGCTATTAAAGGGTAGAGGTATAGGATCTTGGTAGATGTATATACAGAAGAGGAATTAGATTTAATTGATGATTGGATTGAGAAAATAGTAGATAGTAATAAAGTAATGGAAACATTACATGCAGAGATCCATTGACTCAAGGACCAAGCCTGAGAGTGAATTTTGGAGGTAGAGAAACATTATAGCACTGTGTGCTTGGACATTTTTTGCAGATGAAGAGCAAGAGAAATTAATGCCCATAGAGGTAGTGGTAGAGAAGTTCTAGAAGATTTTTGAAGAAGCTTCTATTGATGATGACATTTGGTAGGCCTTCAGAACAAAAGAATCCTTGCTAGAGTTGGATAAAAAATTTAGGGATTTTGCTAATACCCATATTTAAGTAGACAACTACAGACAAAAGGTCAAAGATAAGTATGATGCTTTAGATCTACTAGATGCGGCTAAGATTATTAAGATTATTATGAAATTCAAAGGCAAACATCCAGACATAGCTCTATTATGAAGGGCAACAAAACTCAAAAGTCCAAATTTTAGTTTTACACTCAGTAAAATTTTGTGATTTTGGAACCTTTTGAGGTGAGGAAGTGCATAGCTATGCAGGTGCACAAGTGAGTTGGTGCACTTTTCTAGAGGTGCAATGACAGTTAACTTCCAGTTCTAAAAATAGAGCTTTCCATGCATTGGAAATGCCTTCTGATGATAGTTTGACTCTAACAGATGCCTAATGAAGGATCAGCTTCTATTTTTGACACTCCCAGAAACTTCTACTTTGATTGAAGGCTTTCTTATTCTTTTTCTCTCATAAATTCTTTGTCCTATGACATGTAAAGTCTCATGCATCCAATTAATTAATATAAAATGGATGGAATCCTACTAAGCGCCAGTTAGATTCTTATTTTTTATATAATTAGTTTATTTTATTAAATTAAAAGGATATTTTTGCATAAAAATATCTCTCACTCTCAACACAAATTGAGGAGACAATTTCTTATAAATACTCCATTGTAATATGTAATTGGGGCCGCCATTATTTTACAATAAAATTATGCTTTTGGTGCTTGCATTTGGAGTGTGATTCTTGCCTAAATGTGTCATTGTTTTGTGAATTTATGTTCATGGAATTTTGATTGAGCCAAAAATTTATTACATTATTTCTAGTTGTGCAATCTCTTTTATTTTTGGTGTTTTCTATAGTTTAACAAATTCCAATGATGTATCTAGCTCGAGAAGAAACCATCGAATTGTGTCTACATAACTCCTTGTCTCGCATGAACGCACTTTTTGTGGCCTTGCAATTTTATGAAGAGTGAAATATCATATGATTATTAAAGTTTCCCAGCAATGATTGCATTAGTGGAATCGAGGAGGTGTTTCTCATGTTTTCATTGGTTACCCACTGATTTCTTTGAAAGCTTAACTCGTAGATGTGTTGTTTCCTATAGATTATGTCCATTAGGATTTTGATTTTATGTTATTTGTTTTAAAGTTCTTGTTATTTTCTTTAATAATCCCTTGTTAGATTAGGAATTCATATTAGTTGCATTTTTAGATTGCATTCATTGGAAAATATTAAAAATACAAAAACATAGTTCTTTTTTGTGTGCTTAGTTTTGAAGCAACGAATAGATTCTACATCTCATCTGAAATCAAACAAACCAACAAAGGCCTCCTCATTAATAAAAACACTTATCGTCAACTAAGTGGATTTTAGTAGGTTGCAAGATCACCCAAAACCTTGGAGTTGATTCACAAAATTGACTTTTCAAGAGAGGAGTTCAAAAGGATTCCTACCATTTAGCATTGTGCAAAATGACAACTCAACAAGTCTAGGGTAAATCCTTTGGATTAAGCTTGACCTAATAGTCACTTGTAAATCCTTTAATTGGGTGACATTCCAAGTGAATGGTCTAAATTCCTCTAACAAGGCTCACTCCTAATAGGGTGATTGAAATCCTTTAACTGGCTCACATTTAATAGTGTGTATTGTAACCTTTAACAAGGTTGGCCTTTTATAGGGCATCACTTCAGAAGAGTGAAAAAAGTAGCATGTTACTGGTGGTTTTTCCAAAATTGGGTTTCCAAGTAAATCATTGTGTCAAATGTGTTGAAGAATATGTTATGTTTCATCTTTAAATTTTTGCAAGTTAATTTGACAGTAACCTACAAGTTTTAATGACTGCATAATCTTATGGATGCATGCATGAAGTCAAATATTTTATGGGTTCACTAAGCTGTAAAAAGTTTTATTTATACATCTAGACCTTGGATAACTAATTCACCTCTCTCTCGGTTATTCTAAAGTATTCCAACACTAATGTTGTGAATCAAAAGTACCTTTTGAGGGATTTGAAAATGATCTCTGACTAGGTGTAGTTACTCCATGATTGGTAGATACAGGTTGAATGTTGGGGTTCTAGGTTCAACACCTCTGATCAAAATCTAAAAACATTTCTTTTCTTTTCTATTGGATCAAGATATTATTATTCTCAGTAACTGATCGATAAAATTGTCAAAATTTTTTTACCAAATCACTCTAAATCACTTGGGGGCTTAGTGTCATGTCTCCTTTTCAAATAATTAAAAAATAATAATCTTTTCTAAGGCAGGCAGGCCCAAGAAAGTGAAATTTCAAAAAAAGGGGGTTAATCTTTGGAAATCGTTGGACTAATAAATGAAAATTATTATTAAAATATGTTTCATTAACCTCTCTTGGATGTGAGTTACAGTTATGCCCTCTTTTAAGGGGTTTGGAGGCATTTTGGGCTGATTCCAGAACTGGATTTTCGCTCATTCTTTGTTATTCTTCAAAGGCTGCCAAACCTGTGGAGAAGGAGACCCAAGAACGGGAGTTTGTAGGTTTCCAGGGAGACTCAAGAATGAGAGTTTTCAGGTTTCCAAGAAGGCTAAGGATGGGAGTTTGAATCCATTCCATGTGCATGCTCATACAGAGTTTGCCTTTGTGCTGAACAGTGCAGATTTGTGGGTTTTTGGGTGTGTTTTTTGCATGAGTTTGGTGTTTTCAGTTGAGCATTTCATATCAGTTTTGGTTGCTTTTGTATTTCAGACTTTAAGCTATTAAAATAGATCTGAATATATGTATTGGGAGGTGATTAAACTTCTGAGATAGTTTATTAGTGTTTTTGTGGTGTTTCCGGGCATTTTTATGTTAATTTCGGGAGCCCGATGAGCATAGTTTTTGTCCTACATTTGTGAGATGTTGTGTAAATGCTATATAGATCTGGAAATATCATTTTGTAGGCTTTTATTCTGCTGAAATTTCTGTAAAAATTTCCATTTTTAGATTTATTAATAATAGGTGAAGCTGTGAAGCTTTTGGCACCATTTCTGGCATACCCGATTTGGGGTTTCTTGAGAAATTTGGAGGATCTTTGTGATATTAGTTGTTTGATCTTAAAGATCTGATTAAAGGTTGGAAATATCATAAAAAATCAGAAAAGGGAAATTTTAGTGGTATCATAGCCATGATCTTGCCAGCCTGAGGGTTTGTAGAAGTTTGTAGGTCAGTTTTGACAACTACCCAGATCTTGCATTTCAGTTTTGAGAACTACCCAAATCTTGCATGTCATAATTTATGGTTGCATGTTTCTTCTAATCAGCTACATGTCAAAATTTATGGTTGCACGCTACTTATAATCATTTGCATGTTAGTTCTTGGTGAATTTGGTGGTTGTAGAAGTTTGCATGTCAGTTTTGACAACTACCCAGATCTTGCATGTCATAATTTCTGATTGCATGTTGCTTCTAATCAACTGCATGTCAAAATTTATGGTTTCATGCTACTTCTAATCATTTTCATATTAGTTCTTGGTGAATTTGGTGGTTGCATGTTGCTTCTAATCAGTTGCATGTCAAAATCTATGGTTGCATGCTACTTCTAATCATTTGCATGTTAGTTCTTGGTGTTTGAAGAAGTTATATCATATTGGGGTTACACTCTACTTTATCCAGAATGGACAGGTATAGTACAAAGTCTCAGAGGACACGATCTTGGACAATTGATGTCTAGAGTCAAAACATTAGAAATGGTGGTTATTTAGAATTTGAGATAAACTTATAAAAATAATCCATGACATGTCTGAACAGTTGGTTGAGCACCATCATATAATGAATGACATGTTGTTCGACCCAGCTAAGGTGGATAAGTTGACTGGATTTCTATTTGGTAGATTTTCTCACAGGGAAGATGACACAATTACCAAGAACTTGCATGAGGAGTTTGAGAAACTAGCTGATAGCCAGGTAGAGGTCTCAGATTCTACTCTGCCACAGGAGGTGGTGGGAAACGATATTACACATATTGATAGTAACGGTCAACTTGATACTCAAATTGAGACAATTGTTTACAGGTCATCAAAGGGTGATGACACAGGTATTCAAGATGGTATAGTTACAACAGGCAGTGACTACAGTGTAGTGGGTTTAGATGATGATTATGAAGATGTTGTTGTGCGAGATGGTGAGATACCTGGTAGAGATGAGAAGACATTGAGCATTCATGACTTTGCTAAGAAAGAGTACCAGGCATAGTTAGATGCTTCATCACATGAGGTTGAGGCTGGTAGTACTTCACATGATTTGTCCAGCCAGCTGAAGGTGAACAAAGATAGTATTGTGACTTCATTATCTCATCATGATAGGTATGTGGAGTTAGTTGGTATTGGTCATATTACTCATGTGAGGAGTTTTCTTGAGTTACCAGTTGATTCTAGTTTACGGATATGGACTCAAGATTGTTATATTGGCATTTGGGATTCAGTTGACTGGAGATCTTTAACACTTTTTGGTAGCAGTGTTTGTTTAGGTGCTATCATGGATTTGATTAATAGATTACACGGTGTTGTCTTTTCTTGTGCCATTATCTTGTCTGATGTTGGTATTAGTTTTTATACACCAATGTTGGGCTTTGTTCATATATCTAGTCGACCATACTTGCTGGAATGTGTTGATGATATTTCATATTTGGCAGTGTGTATAGATGAGTCCCAGGATCATATTGGCATTGATGACATCTAGGAGGATGTAGTTGGCAGTTTTGAAGACTTAGTTTCCTTGGGTATAGAGGAGTTGAACAGCAATGCTAATGTTTTTGATACTCTGTATGTTGATATGAGCTTTAGATTTGATTCACAGGATATGGATGGTAATACTCTAGAGACTAGTAACTTTGAGGATACTCCTTCAGACAGTGCATCAGAGGAGATTTGTAGGAGACAGTCAAGCTAGTGCCATCATGTGTCTAATCAGTTGAGAGTTAGTGACCGAGACATTGCTATCACTTCCCAGCATTTCGATGTTGCTCGTCAGTTGTTAGCAGTTTATGGATGGTGTTCTCCTACTAGTGATGAGAAGGGAGGCAGTTATCTTTCCTTGACAGAGTTCCACTCTTTATGGGAGGCTATTCAGATTTTGAGACAGAATTATATGCAGTTGGTAGCCGACAGAGATTATCTTATGGAGTGGGGCAGTACAACATATGATGCATTGTTGGCCAAGGAAGATGAGGTGAGTGAGCTTACTGAGCAGCTTGAGGTGACTTCTGAGATTCTTGAGAGTACACAGTTGGCTTTCAAGGAGTCACAGTTTCATTTGGCTAAGGTGACCATGGAGTTAGAGCGACTACAGTCTTTACCTGATTCTATATAGTCACAAGCTGTGGTGTTTGGTGATCCGAGGATGTTCATGGCCGAGATTGTCAGAGACAGTGGAGATGGGGATGCATACATCTTTGATACTAACATTGGCATATCAGGTTCATTCCCACTAGAGTCAGGTTCAGTTGAGTTGGGTGTTGTAGTAGATTGTTGTATGCCTGACATGGTGGTGGCCTCTAGTACTGATGGCATGAAGACTAGAGATGTATCAAAGATCATGTGTGATGTTGGTGAGTTGACAATTGGCATGGTTCCTGCTAGTAATACTACTCCCTTGGTGATATCTTCAGAGGTAGTAGTCAGTTCCAACATGGTTAATGATCAATTGTAGTTAGTTTCATCTAGATTATAGTCTCAGCCACTGACTGAGATTGGCACATTCTATCGGCATTACACTATGAGGTACGCTCATCCATTTACCTTTGATGACCATGTTGATGAGATGATGATACAAAGATGTACTTTGGTTCCTAGTGCTTGTCATCAGTTATGGGATAGTTTGACATCTCAGGATGAGAGTTGTGATGGGCATGACATGGTGATAGGTTCTACAGTTGACAACTTGATAATACATGACTTAGAGTAGGAGTTTCAGAGTGATGCTTCAGCAGGTGTTATTATTGATTCTACTCCTTTGGCTATGACATCTCCTGACTTAGCTGGTGATCAGTCACAGTGGGTTGTATCACTTGTTCATGGTGAGCTGTTGACTCGGGTGGGTTTTTTTTATCAACTTTATATTGCAAGGTATGTACATCAGTTAGCATTTGATCCTTGTGTTGAGGAGTTGATGGCAGGAAAATTTGGTTTGGGTTCCAATTCTTGCTATTTATCTTGTGATAGCTTTTCACCATCAGGGGTGCATGGTAGTTATGGTTATGAGATAGTGGTTGGTGATTTGCAGAGTTGTGTTGACTGTAGGAGTTGTACAGTATGTGGATTCTCCATACTTGGTACAGTTTCATTCGAGAGCATTCACCATTGTTGCAGAGTTGGATTGTACATTCTGTATAGGCCAGTGGGATGCGTTGATGGTATTTACTGTGTTGGTAGTTTGATTTGTCCACTTTACTTGGGTTTTGATGTTCTAATAGTTTGTGTCTCATGGTTTTTTGACTGTGGTAGTGGTGATTTTGGAGTTTGGTTGAGCTATAATTGTCAGTTTGATTATGGATTCCTCTTGGTCATATTGCAGAGGATATTGCAGGAGCCTGTGTTAATTGGTAGTAGTATAGTTCATGACTACATTTGGGATCCAGGTGGATTGATTGGTTTATTGTTCAGCCATTGCTTGAGGACAAGAAATTTTTGGGAGGGGAGGACTTGTCATGTCCCCTTTTCAAATAATTAAAAAATAATAATCTTTGCTAAGGCAGGCAGGCCCAAGAAAGTGAAGTTTCAGAAAAAGGGGGTTAATCTATGGAAACCATTGAACTAATAAATGAAAATTATTATTAAAATATGTTTCATTAACCTCTCTTGGATGTGAGTTACAGTTATGCCCTCTTTTAAGGGGTTTGGAGGCATTTTGGGCTGATTCCAGAACTGGATTTTCGCTCATTCTTTGTTATTCTTCAGAGGCTGCCAAACCTGTGGAGAAGGAGACCCAAGAACGGGAGTTTGAAGGTTTCCAGGGAGACCAAGGATGGGAGTTTGTAGGTTTCTAGGAAGGCTAAGGATGGGAGTTTGAAGCCATTCCATGTGCATGCTCATACAGAGTTTGCCTTTGTGCTGAACAGTGTAGATTTGTGGGTTTTTGGGTGTGTTTTTTGCATGAGTTTGGTGTTTTCAGTTGAGCATTTCATATCAGTTTTGGTTGCTGCTTTATTTCAGAATTTAAGTTGTTAAAATAGAGCTGAATATATGTATTGGGACGTGATTAAACTTCTGAGATAGTTTATTAGAGTTTTTGTGGTGTTTCCAGGCATTTTTATGTTAATTTTGGGAGCCCGATGAGCATAGTTTTTGTCCTACATTTGTGAGCTATTGTGTAAAGGCTATATAGATCTTGAAATGTCATTTTGTAGGCTGTTATGCTACTAAAATTTCTGTAAAAATGTCCATTTTCAGATTTATTAATAATAGGTGAAGCTGTGAAGCTTTTAGCACCATTTCTGGCATACCCGATTTGGGGTTTCTTGAGAAATTTGGAGGATCTTTGTGATATTAGTTGTTTGATCTTAAAGATCTGATTAAAGGTTGGAAATATCATACAAAATTAGAAAAGGGACATTACACTTAGGAATTCTCTTTTTTGTTTTCTCTAAAATTCACAGTGAAGAATACACATTTTGATTTCATATTTTACCCAAAATTTGTGTTCAAGATTTCACTAATCCATCATACAATAGAAAACATAATGAAAACTTGTTCAACTTGACACTAGTAAGATGCTTGGTTAAGTCCATCAAATCGATATGTGCCATCAACACTTTGTTAAAAATCCAAACTTGCCATCTGTATCCAATATCAGTTAGGTCTAGCTGTTAGTATTGCTTTATAATAACTAAGAAGGGGGGGGGGGGGGGGGGGGGGGAGGGCCATGAATTAGTTATTCAAGGTATAGATGTCCTAATAAAACTTTTTAATTAATAATAGTGATGTCCTAATAAAACATGCAAGAATGAAACATGAAAGATCAACACATAACATAGTGATTTAAATGGAAACTCAATTTGGTAAAAACCACCAGTAACATGCTACTCCTTTCTCATTCTTCTGAAGTGATGCCCTATGAAAAGCCTACCCTATTAAAGGCTACAACACATTGTTAAATGTGACTTGGTTAAAGGATTTCAACCACCCTATTAGAAGTGGGCCTAATTAGAGGACTATAGAACATTCACTTGGAATTCCACCCTGTTAAAGGATTTACAAATGGTTGTTAAGCCAACCTAAGTCCATAGGGTTTTACCCTAACTGATACAATTGATAGAGAGTAACAATAAGGGCTTTTGACCTTATACAACTCACAACTTGACTTGCAGATTTTAGATCTCAATTCAGCTCAGAAATTTTCTTGGTTTTTAGTCTCTACAACTTTGATAGCTTGTCCTCCTTTTAAGCTTCATCTCCTTGAGTCTCCATGCTCATTGTGCCAATGTAATCACCTCTATAGTCATCTATTGAATTAGAGTCTCTGTACTCTATTCCTCCCTCTCGATGTCTTCTCCTTAACACTGCATCCTATCTCCAACCAACCACTTAACCACTTGGAAAATCTTACTTCTTGACCTGTAACTCCTTAAATAGAAGTCTAAAATACTTTTCCCACTCTTAGTCTTCCTACTCTTCTTTTTAGTTTGAATGGATTAGGCAAGATTCAATGAATCTACCCCTTATCTTGTTCCTTCTAGAAACATCATGAAGAATTCTCTTAAATTTGCCCAAAAATGGTGTACCTAAAATTCTATGTCACCAGCTCATCATCCTTATCTTCCATTTAGTTCACAAAATTCAAGGTAACAAACTTGTTAGCTCAGATTTGGTGAATCTTTGACTTTTCAATTAATACAACAACTCGGCATTATTGAATTTCTAATGCTCGAAACATACTATGTTACTCGGCACCTATTATGTTTTACTGATTCTTGACACATATTGTGTTACTCAACATCAACTAAGTTTTTTGATGCTTGGAAACTATTACTTTGTTGGCACCTAAACTTGCTCAGCTCCTTCTATTTCACTTAGCACACACTAGATTTTTTATTTTCTTAGCACTTACTAAAAATCTACTTGGCATGAACTAGCTTGCTCGGCACTCACTGATGAATTTAGTCAAGCTTTGTAGATAGCTTTGTTAGAACTTATCCTTCTAGAGTTTCTAAGTGTGACCAACCTTTGTATCTTCAAATGTATTGTCAATACATCATTTTACAATGTCTTAACTAATCCTTGTCCTTCATTACAAAACCATAACTCAACCTTTACCTTAAGTGCTTTTGTTACATCTTATTGATTAAATCCTCTTCATCAATCAACTAAGTGATAGTACTTGGATCTTATAAGCAATTGTAATTATAGAAAATAACAGGTTTGACATCAATGAGTCCAATACAATGATTGAAAAAATTATTTATCAACAATCTCCCTTCTTCTCAACAATCTCCCTCTTTGGCATTGATGGTAAACCAAATTGATCAACCAAGTTATCAAAATGCTAACTAGATTAAAATAGTAAGTCAAATGCCAAAAAGAAATTTGTTACCATTGCTATTTTCATTAGCTTTCATATCTCCCTCTTTGCTGATACATTGTCTTCTCTTTTTGTTCTACTCCCTCTCTAATCTTCTATCCTAATTTCTTTACTTCTACTTCTCATTTTCTTCTACTTCCTTTCTCCTTCCTTTCTTCTATTTCTCCCTCTATATGTTTGATCAGTTTTTGCATGACTCCCTCTTTTCTATAGCTTACCACTTTGATCAATCTTGCTTTTCCTCTTAGCTACTATTTCTCCTTTTACATATTTGATTTTTTAGATTTGATTGGTTTCTACTATTTCTCCCTCTTTGAAAATAATGCTAAAGTCATACTATTTCAGCATCTTTTCATGCAAGTGTAGCATTTGTAGGAACTCTAGTAGGAAAAGACCTAAAGTAAGTATCCTTTGCATCAATTTATAATATTTCAGCAATCAACTCATTTTATGTATGGTAGTCTTGTTGTTACTCAAACAACCTTGGATTGGGGTATCACCCCTAACTTACCTCTAAGATATTCAAATGCATCTTTACGTAATGGTTTTTTGAAGATGTCAGCAATATATTCCTTTGAGTTGACATATTCCATCTTCACTTGTTTGTCTTCCACCAATTCTCTTGTATAGTGATACTTAATTGCAATGTGCTTTGTTTTGGCATGCGTCGCAACATTCTTTAATATGTTGATGGAACTTGTGTTATCACAATAGAGTATCACAGGTTTAGTCATCTCTTCCTTCATACCTTGTAATAGATGTTTGATCAAGACAATATTGGTGCAGTTGATAGCAGCAACAACATACTCAGTTTCACTTGTGGACTGTGAGGTACAATTTTTCTTTTGCTAGTCCAAGTGAATAATCTTTTTCCTAAGAAGAGTGCTCCTCCACTAGTGTTTTTTCTATCATCAATATTACCTCCTTAATTTGCATCAGTTTAGGCTTTCAACTCAAACTTTCCAATCCTCTTATAGTATAATTCAAAGTCATATGTTCCTTTTAGATACCATATTATTCTCTTTACTGCGATAAGATGATTTTCTCTTGGATTTAAAGAAAATCTTGCCACTATACCAATAGATAATGCAATGTCTAGTCTATTATGCTCAACATACTACAACTTTCCAATCATTGATCTATACATTGTTTAATTTACCTTAGCTGACTCATCATTCTTGAATAGCTTATGTCATGTTACCATTGGTGTACTAATTGGTTTTGAATCCTCTAAGCAAATTTTTTTGAGTATCTCCTTGATGTATTTTGATTGAGTTACAAATATACCATGTTTTAATTGATGTACTTGCAATCCAACAAAGAATTTGATTTCTCCAAACATTGATATCTCAAAATCATGCTTCATTTGATTGGCAAAATCTTTGCGTAGTGCATCTTTTCCTCCAAATATTATATCATCAACAAAGATTTTAGATATCATAATATCTTTACCCTTTTCTACCTTGATATATAGGTTACTATTGTCATCTTTTCTCTCAAATCCTAACTTTACAAGATATTTGTGAAGTCTCTCATACCATGCTCTAGGTGCTTGTTTCAAACCATAGAGTGCTTTATGAAATATTCAAACCATACCCTTGTTGTTGTCATCAAAAAATCCTTCTGGTTGTTCTATGTAGACTTCCTCTTCCAGTATACCATTCAAAAAAGAAAACTTTACATCTATTTGGTAGACTTTAAAACCTTTGTAAGTAGCATATGCAAGTAGAGTTCTTCCATTCTTGCAATAGGGGTAGATGTTTTTCATAACCTTTGCAGAATAGTTTGGCCTTATTTCTTATGATCTCACCATTTTCATCTAGCTTATTCCTTAATACCCACTTAGTACCAATCACATTCTTAGCAATTGGTCTTGGAACTAAGGTCCAAGTTTTGTTTTTCTCTATTTGCTCAATATCCTCTTCCATAACTTTACACCAATTATCATCTTGTAGTGCATCTTTCACTATTTTGGGTTCAATTTTTCAAAGTAGACATGATTCATTCCTTAGTCTATTCCTTGTCATTGGTCTGGCTTCCTTGTCACCAATAATTTGTTTAGCAGGATGATGTCTCTTCACATATTTGGATAGCCTTGGTTCTTTCCTTACTTCCATGTCTAGTCTTTTAGCTTCAGAGTCACTATGGAACTCTTTCAAGTAGCTCAACATCTCTTTCATGTGTACAAATTTTAGAATCAAAATGTGCATTATCCTCATTCTGCAACTTATCTTCTAAATGCAACTCAACATTTACTGATTGTGACTCAGCTGATAGTGAAACTTATTGTTGATTCCCAACTTGATTGGTAGCTCCTTCTTTAGTAGGTATTCCTTCATAGAAGTATACAAGGGATCTGTATTCTTCTATTTTCTTGGGCTCATCAACTTGAACTTTTGCATTCTCATCAAAATTTATATTTGCACCCTCTACAATCTTGTTAGTGTTAGCATTTAAATACTTATATGCTTTACTTCTAGTGGAGTATCCAAGGAATATGCCTTCATCACTTTTTGCATCAAACTTGTCATTTCTAGAATCTTTAAGAACATAGCATCTACAACCAAACACTTTGAAATGTTCTAAATTGGGTGAGTGGCCATACCATAATTCAAAATGATTTGTACTTGTACTTTTCTTAATTTGTACTCGATTCAGGGTATAGACAACTATACTTACAACTTGTCTCCAATACTTTAGAGCAATGTTCTTCTCCATCATTAATGTTCTAGCATAGTCAATCATTGATCTATTCCTTCTCTCTGCAATTCCATTCTATGGGGGAGTTCTTGGTGCTGATGTTTGTCTTTTAATTCATTTATCATTGCAAAATGTCTCAAATTCTTTTGATGTGAACTATCCTCCTCTACCTAATCTCGGGCACTTCAGACTCTTCCCTGTTTCCTTCTCAACATTCTTTTGATGTGAACTCTCCTCCTCTATCTAATCTCAGGCACTTCAAACTCTTCCCTATTTCCTTCTCAACCTTGGCCAAATACCACTTAAACATTTGAAAAGCATCATATTTTTGCTTTAAGAACATGGTAGTCATCATCCTAGAGTAGTCATCCACAAACAACATTATATATCTATTTCCTTTGTAACTTTTTACTTCTATTGGGCCACATAAATCAGTATGGAATAACTCTAGTACTTCTTTGGAAGTGTAGGTTTTTCTTTTGAAACTTGACTTGGTCATCTTTCCTAGATGACACTATTTGCACATTGTATTATCAGGCTTCTTTAGTTTGGGCAAACCTCTAACTTTCTTCATTTTGCTGATGTTAATCAAATTATCAAAGTTGACATGATAAAGTCTTTTATGCCATAGCCATACATCATCAAATTTTACAATAAGATAGTCAACATCCTCCACATCTAGGTAAAACATATTACTCCTAGTTTGGTCTCCTTTTCCTATCAGATTTCCATCAGTATCATAGATTTTGGTAGTTTTGTTTCCAAATTCTACTTTGCATCCTACATTTCTTAACTGTGACACACTCAATAGATTGTACTTCAATCCTTCAACATAATATGTATTATCACATTAAATTTTCTCTGTGAGCTTAATAGAATCTTTTCCTTTGTTTAGACACGGAGCATCCTTTCCAAATCTAATACTATTTCCATCATACTAAGTAAAGGTAATAAACTTACTTTTGTCTCCTATCATGTGATGCAAGCACCCATTGTCTATGATCCACCTATCATTCTTGTTTACATAGGCTACCAATGTTGTTGCCTCATCTTCATCTAACTCATCCTTCATGGCTACATATATTACCTCATCATTATTTTCATTAGAATCCTCTTATTCAACAATGTAGCACATTTTTCCTTTGTCTTTGTAATCTTTGTTATCATCTTCTCTTCTATTCTTGTGCTAGTTGTCTTCTCTATAGTTCTTTTTCTGTGTGCACCTTGCAGTAATATGTCCTACTTCATTGCAATTAAAAAAAATGATAGGTAGCTTACCTTTGAATTTACCTCTTCCTCTGTGAAATCTTCTGGCCAGCAATGCTTCCAATTGTTCCACATCTTCTTCATCTATGCTGCTATCACTGGATGCATATTTTATCTTTCTTCCCTTCTTCTTTGGTTTCACTTCTTCAATGTCTTTCAATGATAGCTTGGCCTTGAAAGAAGATTCAAGATTCTTAGGTCTATAGTTATCAAAGTTGGATAACTCAAATGCAGTAAGTCTTCCCACTATACACTTAAGAGTTAGCTGGTTTCTTGGTATGCATCTTAACTCTTGGATAGCTGATACTCTAATAGCATAGATGGGAAGCAAGGTTCTTAAGAATTTTCTATTGACAATATCATCATCTAAATGACCACCCAAACTTCTTATTGCACTTACTACTTCCTTTATTCTAGAGGTATATTGAGCACTGTTCTCACCTTCCTCCATTCTCATGTCGTCAAATTTTCCTCTTAGAATTTCTCTTTTTTCTCTTTGGACATTTTTATCTCCTTCATAAATATCTATCAAGGCTTTCCACATCTTGAATATAGAGTCACATCCCATAAAATTCATCATAGTTGAGGGTAGAGGAAATCTCTAGGATTGCCTAATTATGCTCCTTCTTTTTATTTAAATCTTTTGTATTAGGGACTCCAGCTGGATCAACATGTTCCACTTCAATTGAGGTTTTCGCGTGATCACCTATTTATCCAAGGTGTAGCTTCATTAAACATTTCCATGCAAAAAAGTTATCTCTATCAAGCTTGGGGACTTTTCTCTTGGACATCTTGATCATTTTTGCTTCTAGTACCTTTAAACTAAATCAGGAGATGGCTCTAATACCAATTTTTAGAAATTCTTTAGAATAACTAAGAGGGGGGGGGGGGGGGGTGGGGTGGGGTGGGTGGGTGGTGGTGAATTAGTTATTCAAGTCCAAATGTCATAATTAAACTTTTTCACTAATAATAGTGAGCTCATCCACACTAACCATGCATCCAAGCTACTTAGTTATTTTAGCAAGTTACTGAAAAATCAATATGCAAGAATAAAATATGAAAGATCAACACAGAACATAGTGATTTACCTAGAAACCCAATTTGGGAAAAACCAACATGCTACTCCTTTGTCACTCTATTGAAGTGATGCCCTGTGAAAGGCTTGCTCTATTAAAGGCTACAACACACTATTAAGTGTGACTTGGTTAAAGGATTTCAACCACCCTGTTAGAAGTGGGCTTGATTAGAGGACTTCAGAACATTCACTTAGAATGCCACCTTGTTAAATGATTTACAAATGGCTGTTAACCCAACCTAAGTCCATAGGATTTTAACCTAATTGATACAATTGCTAGAGAGTAACAATAAGGGCTTTTGACCTAATACAACTCACAACTTGACTTGCAGATTTCAAATCTCAATTCAACTCACAAATTTTCTAGGCTTTTAGTCTCTGCAGCTCTGAAAACTTGTCCTCCTTTCAAGCTTCATCTCCTTGAGTCTCCATGCTCATTGTGCCAATGCAATCACCTCTATGGTCAGCTATCGAAGCAAAGTCTCTATTCTATATTCCTCCCTCTTGATGTCTTCTCCTTAACTCCACATACTATCTCCAACCAACCACTTGGAAACTCTTTCTTCTTGACCTATAACTCCTTAAATAGAAGTCTATAATACTTTTCCCACTATTAGTATCCTTGCTCTTCTTTTTAGTTTGAATGGATTAGGAAAGATTCAATGAATCTACCCTTTACCTTGTTCCTTCTAGAAACATCATGAAGAGTTCTCCTAAATTCACCCAAAAATAGTTTACCTAAAATTCTATGTCACTAGCTCATCATCATTATCTTCCATCTGGTTCACAAACTTCAAGGTAACAAACTTGTCAGCTTAGATTTAGCAAATCTTTGACTTTTCAAATAATGCAATAGCTTGACATTATTGAATTTCTAATGCTTAGTACATACTGTGTTACTTGGCACCTACTATTTTTTACTATTGCTCAGTGCATACTGTGTTACTCAACATCAACTGAGTTTTCTGATGCTCAGTACCTATTACTTGCTCGGCACTCGAACTTGCTTGGCTCCTTCTATTTCACTTGACACATACTAGATTTTTCATTTGCTCAAAACTTACTTCAAATCTGCTCAGCATGAACTAGCTTTCTTGGCACTCACTGATGAATTTAGTCAAGCTTTGTAGATAGCTTTGTTAGAACTTATCCTTCTAGAGTTTCTAAGTGTGACCAATTTCTATATCTTCAAGTGTATTGTCAATACATCAATTTTTCAATGTCTTAACTGATCCTTGTACTTCATTACAAAACCATAACTCAACCTTCCCCTTAGGTGCTTTTGTTACATCTTATTGATTAAATCCTCTTCATCAATCAACTAAGTGATAGTACTTGGATCTTATAAGCAATTGTTATTCTAGCAAATAGCAAGTTTGACATTAGTGACAAAAAAATGATTGAAAACTGTAAGAATTTGGTATAGCTCTGACACCATGTAAGAATTTTCCTAAGGGAAAAATTCACCCAGGAACTAAGAACTCAAACACGAGCACAACTATAGACCAAAAATAGATATGATCATTTAATCAGAGTATGTCCTAATACATTGCTCTATTCAGTATATGATGTGTAAACACACTAGGAGTGCCTATATATAAAGGCATCTCAGGAAACACCTAGAATGTCTCTAGAAAGAACCACAAGATAAGATAAGCATCATGACAACTGAGCAAGTGCCTTATCCATCATTCTAGACGAGTGGATAAGAATGACAAGATTTTAGACACCATGTGCTTAATTAGTGTGCTAAGTCCTATGTTGTAGACATCATGTGCATAAAAGAAGTGCAGATTCCTATGGTGTCAACATGACAAATCACAAGAGTACGCATACTCCTAGGTGGCTAATAAATAAATAATTAAAAATATAGATTAACCTAAGTAAACTTAAGTAAGTGTAAATAGTGAATACTTATTTACACCAACAACCCCCTTTAAGTGCAACTTAGGGGAATGCCCTTAAGCTTATGAAAACTAGGATGTAATGCATGATGGGTCCTGACTATGAGGCCATGTTAGGTACCCATGTACATAATGATATGAAAATCTCTCATAAAGAAGAGAAAGAAGGAAAACCTCATGGGAAAAATCCTCCCCCAAAAAGAGAGATGAAAAACACATATGATGTATGGATGGATGGAGTAATCAAGACCCCCCCATTATGACATACATCCAGTATATACAAGAGGAAAAAGGAGAAGGAAAAATCTCCCTACGAGGAAAAAGTCACCCCCAAAAAGGAGAAGAAGGAGATGAGGTAGTCCCCCCCCCCTAAAAGTAGTGTGTTGACTCGTGAGAAATGCTCCAATGAAGAAGTTGATCCATGATCATTGAATGACATTCCTCCCATTTGGAAGAAACAATGGTAAGGGTACCTATGAGGTGAGTCCCCTATATGGAGAAGGAATCTCTAAGATGAATGGTGTCTCTAAAACCTATTCAAGTGTCCCTATGTTGATGTTGATGATGGCTTCTTCAAAAAATGTTGAGAATAAGTGTAGATCAACAAGGACTGATGTAGAACCTATTTAAAAAATCCAACAATCTTCTCAAATGACAAAGAGACCTCCTACAGATGTTGTACATAAGTATCCACAATCACATCAACCCAAAAAGACTGATAATGTAGAGAATGGATATGAGGGTCACAGTGGGCCCTTGCAACAACTATAGAAGGATCATCTTTAGAAAAGAGAAGTGTTAAATCATCAAAGAAGTCTTCCAAATTAGTTGTGTGTGACTCCAAGAATAGAGCTAGAATGTCTGGCAAAAAGTCATCACCTGAGGTTGGAAGACCATGTGTACCCTATTGCATTGAAGTATATGAATCTATCACCATGGCAATGAATGAATTATTCACCTCAAAGAGAAGATGAATATCATCTAGAATGTCTCCCACATCTTCAATGTGAGCCTCCATGAATAGGCCTATAAGGGCGAGAAGTAATTCATTGCATGATGGTAGAGTAGGAAGACATAAAGGGTCCTGCTACACTAAATTTGAATCATCCACGGCTAGAATAGGATCAATAGGAGCAACAGGAGCTGGAGGTGTGATCTCATCTAAAGAGGATGCTGCTACAACTAGAGGTAAGATATCTTTTGGGAATGGAAGAATGTTTGGATCTCCATACTTCTCCCAAAGATACATCCAATAATCATGTGGTGGCCATATCTTGATAGCCAGCTTACAATAATTAGAAGAAGAGAGACTGGTAAGAATGATACAAATTAGTCTACCAACAAGTTCTTGTGATTCATTAATGATCAAGTCATTGGAACATAAATAAGGAAATACTTCCTTATTCTCTCTTCTAAGATGATCAAGAAATGTATCACTCCATGTGAGATAGTTTCTATTTATCAACTTGGGTCTAATGCCATATCGACATGTGGAACAATACTCCTCTTCCATGATGGACCAATCAATGAACCGCCAAAGATGCAAAAGAAATTAAAGAACCCCCCCAATGTATGATTTAGGAACTTGGTAGCCACTTGCCAATTTAGGGCCTATTTTTGAAAGTAGTGTTTTTGTCTATAGAACCTATAATATGATTGTAGATTTGGAAAGTAGATAAAAAATAATCACTTTCAAAAAAAAATAGAACCTGATTTGGAGTCTAGATGAGCCCATACTAAGCATTTTAAGTGGCAAAATTTGGGATTTGCAAGTTGCAAAAATATTCAGGAATAGAGATTTCAAACTTCCTACACCAATGTGTAGATCATGAAATCCTATCCCAAATTTTAAAAAAATGCTAGCAAAAAGGAGTCTATATGAGGGAGATATCATTGTTTTAAAATTGCAACTACTATTATTTTTCCTAAATCACCATCCCGCCTCCAAAAATCAATGGATCTTTTTGCCTTAGATGTCCGATTTGGATGAAACAAAATTTGATCTAGGGGTTTTTGGACCTTTTGAATGTGATCCAAATATCTGATTTGCACCATCAAGCTTCAATCTTCACCTGAAAAAATCTCTCCTATGGCTCGATGGCCAAATTTTTTTTGGAAAATAATACAGATCTAAAAAATAATAGTAGAGATGCAGATGAAAAAAATGTAGATCTAAAAATTAAATATATAGATCTAAAATGATCATACCAATGCTGCAAATCGGTCATTTGGGTGCCAGTTTGTAAAAAAATTCTGCCTCATGATTGACTTTGGCCTAAGGTAGCCAAGTTTATAGTTGATCTTCATTGAATCAATGTTCTAGATGTAATGGTGAGGTCAGATCTAGCTTTAGACATGCCCAATTTTTGCAGTACTCTAGATTCAGGCTGAGGTGTTGAACCAACAATGGTCTTGAATGACTATGTGATGAGAAAATATCCAAGTTTTGATACCATGTAAGAATTTGGTATAGCTCTGATACCATGTAAGAATTTTCCTAAGGGAAAAATTCACCCAGGAACTAAGAATTCAAACACAAGCACAGTTGTAGACCAAAAATAGATATGATCAATTAATCAGTGTATGTCCTAAAACATTGCTGTATTCAATATATGATGTGTAAACACACTAGGATTGCCTATATATAAAGGCCTCTCAGGAAGCACCTAGAATGTCTCTAGAAAGAACCCAGAGACAAGATAAGCATCATGACAACTAAGCACATGCCTTATCCATCATTCTAGATGAGTAGATAAGAATGACAAGGTTGTAGACACCATGTGCTTAATTAGTGTGCTAACTCCTGTGTTGTAGACACCATGTGCATAAAAGAGGTGCAGACTCATGTGTTGTGAACATGAAAACTCACAAGAGTACGCATACTCCTAAGTGGCTAATAAAAAATAATAATAAAATGCATTAACCTAAGTAAACTTAAGTAAGTGTCAATAGTGAATACTTATTTACACCAACAAAAACATTATTTATCAACAATCTCCCTTCTTCTCAACACTAGCAACCTAACCTTTCTTAGTAAGGTCTTAAGACATTACTTCATTTCTTATCTAACTTAGTGATCCTAGTGTATTTGAAATATTGATTTGGATCTTCTTGCTTGTTGACTAGAACTGATATGAGATGAATCCTTTGAATCATAGTTCCAGTGATCTCCATGGCTAACTAGTTTGAAATGGTTGAGTTACCCAACTCATTGATTTGGGTGTCAACCATTTTAGGACTTTGATCTATATTTTTTGGAGATTTCTTTATCCATTGCTGCCTCATTTGACTTCTGATTTTGTCCACCTTTTCTTTCTTCTTATCTTTAACTTTTCCTGAGTTCATACAATTTCTTACTAGATGTCCAAGTTCTATACATACATAACATCTCTTTGTAGCATCTCTCTTTCTCATGTGAGTTCTTATGCAATTTGGTCTAATATGACCATGCTCACCATATAAGTGACATCTACACCATGTGTTATAATCCCAACCAAAGATAGCTTTCATTCCTTGTTTTGCTAGATTCTATTTCTTAGTCTTACATTCTGAATATTTTTACCCATTTTTGTTTTATTTGAAAAAAATTCCTTGAAACTTAGATTTCTCTATGCATTCACTGGCTCTATTTCTTGGCTTATTACAACTATAGCATTTTCCACTTAGTTTTGATTTCCCATTGCTCCAACACTTTTTTGATATATGCCATGTCTTTCAACAATTATTGCAAGTAGGCCTTTTGAGATCCTTGCTGAGATGATTCACCTTATTCTTTATAACCTAATCCTTCTTTACCTCTGTGTCTAAATTGATTTTTCTTCTCCAATTGATTTATGCTTTCTTGAGATTTCATTACCCTCTTATTGGTTTTCTTTTCTATGTTGAGATCATTTTGCAATCCTTCATTCTCTATCCTCAAGTGGATAAGCTCTTGATTTGCATAATTGATTTTATTGATCAAATCTACTTGGTAAAGAGATAGGTGATGCATTTCATTGTTTTTTTCTTCTATATTTTTAGTTAGCAATATTTTCTCTTCTTTGGCTTTGTCTTTTTGCTCCATTCCTTCACACATTCTGATTGATTGAATTTCTTATTCTCTTTTCATCTTTCTAACTTCTTCATGAAGAGTGAGATTCTTTTCAAGTAGCCTTTGATTGTTGCATCGGCTTCATCTAAACTTTTTTCTTGGAAAATGTCTTTAATGTAGAGATTTTTATTCATTTGTGATGTTAGGTCTTTTCTTCTTTTCGATGATTGAGAGAGTTTCTCCTTCATTTTCTTGAATTGATCGATGAGTAAATCCAACTTTCCATTCTTAGTAGCTTTCTCTAGTATGTACACTTCCATTACCTCTAATCTTTTCTCAAGTTGCTTACTTCTGATTTGAGAAGCAAAAGATTTGATACCAATTGTTGGAAATGTATCTAGGCATAGGTAATTGAGAGTGGGGGGGGGGGGGGGGGGGGGGGTTAATAAGGAACCAATAAAAATTTAACTTGTATTCACCAATTAATCCTTCATAAGCTATTTTGATCTAACTGCATGCATGAGAAACTGGAAGTAGTAAAATATTCATAACACTTGATAGAATATTTGATAACCCAAAAACCTTCCAAATCAAAAGTAAAACTAGGGTGGGGATGATACCCAAAAGCTTTATGACTACAGTATAAAGTTGGCCTGTTAAGGCTTACAATTGATCACTTTTGGTGATCTAGCCTTTTAGGAGCAATAAGGACTATTAGGTCCACCTTGTGAAAGGATTTATACAATACAATGAAGTATGCACTTAGTTAGGAGATTTAGCATAAGACTGTTAAGTCCAACTTGTTAGAGGATTTTACTGATGCACCTATTAGGATGAACTAGTAGTTGATGTCTAATCTAAAATTTGATTTGTTGTATGAGATTCCTTTGATGTAAAATGATCACCTTGTTGATATAGATGCGACTCTTCTCTCCCTTATACTTCTTGTAGCTTTTGTCTTCTAATTCACATTCATTTTTCTTCTTCTTCATTACTCACTCATACTTCGATACAAAAGATTTATTATATATATACCAATCCAATTAATTACCTTTTGGAGTCAACTACAACATCAAATTCAAATAATCTTCATTAAGTCATCTTACCTACTATAACTCAGGTTCTAAAGACCACTTGGGTGATATTCTGACACTTGATAACATTGTCAAATTAGAAAGCTTTAGTATTCGATTGACACTAGTTCTCATTCTACATTGATCACTTGGGAGTAGGTACGAACTCAATTAGCATTGGGAAACTTAGTGAACACTAGAGAACTTGGTAGATACTGAAAGGCTCAGTTGACACTACAGCTTGGTCAACAGTACCTTCCTTCTACTTGGTTAACATGACTAACTTGATAGACTCTATTAGCTCAATTAACACTACATCTTACTTAGTTTGCACTATGAAGCTCAGTAGACTCTTTAAAGCTCAGTAGCAATGTAGCCAATAAAATTGATTAATGTAGCCAATAAAATTGATTAAGTGTTTAGTCCCTAATTGACAAAAGATTTGACTATTAGGTCAACTCTTCATGCTCTACTCACTTCATTTGACTAATATGTTTCCATAATGACAACATCAAAATTTCTAACTTAGCCAAATTCTCAACAATAAGGATGACCATTGGATTCAAGTAATGAAAGAAGAACTAGATCATATTGTGAAGAATAAGAAATGGGAATTGGTCCATAGACCTAAAGATGAGAATTTTATAGGAACTAAGTGAGTTTTCATAAATAAGATGGATGGACAAGGTGAGGTTGTGAGAAACAAAGCTAGACTAGTATGAATAGGATATTCATAGAAAATTGTAGATTATGATGAAATACGTGCACTTGCTTCCTGAATTAAATTTGTGAGAATATTCTTAGCTTATGTAGCAAACAAGAAGATTGAATTGTATCAGATGGATATGAAGTCAACATTTCTAAATGGAGAAGTTGAAGAAGAAGTCTAAATTGAGTATCTTGAAGGATTTCCTTTGACAAAAGAAGGAGATATGTTATGTAAGTTGAAGAAAGAATTTTATGGACTAAATCAAGAACCTAGAACTTGGTATGCAAGGTTGGATAAGTATTTAGAAAAACTAGAATTTTCTAATGGTACTGCAAGTAGTAAATTATATTTGAAATAAATTAAGAATGGTTTATTGATTATTCTGATATTTTTGGATGATATAATCCTTGGAGGTGATGATGAACCAAGTGAAGAATTTGCTAATGAAATGAGCATGATTGGTGAGATGAAATATTTCTTGGGTTTGTAGATTATGTAGAATAGTGATGGTATTTTCCTATAACAAACCAAGTACTTGAAAGATTTTTTGAAGAGATTTGGCTTAGAAATTTGTAAGCTTGTTGGTAAGCCTATGATAACTAGTTAGAAGTTATCTAGCAAAGGTGAGACACCTATAGTTCAGAAGAAGAAGAAGTATAGATCCTTGATTGGAGATTTGTAATATTTTACTCACACATGACTAGATATAGCAAGTGTAGTTGGTATAGTAGCAAGATTTCAAGATGATCCTAAGGAATCATACTATGTAGTAGTAAAAAGGATATTTAGATATTTGAAGGGTACACCTAATTTTGGGTTATGGTATGATAGATCAAATTACTTTACTTTATGTGCATATACTGATGCAAACTAAGTAGGCACTATGGATGATAGAAAGAGTACAAGTGGTGGAGCATTTTTTCTTGGAGGAAGATTAGTTTCTTTCCTAAGAAAGAAACAAGATTGTATTTCATAGAGTAAAATAAATGTAGATGAAACATATGTTGAAGGATATTGGGATAGTGTTTTCAAAACCTGTTATCATACATTGTGATAACACAAGTAAAATAATTATGTCTAAGAATTATGTGTTACATTCTAAGACAAAGAATATTTCTATTAAGTATCATGTCTTGAGAGAGAAAGTTATAGAGAAAGAGATCATACTAGAATATATCAATACAAGGGAGAAGATTGTAGATATATTTACAAAGCCTTTTCCTAAGGATACATTTGAGTATTTGCGAGGTATGCTTGGGGTTATGCACCTTACTATTTTAGTTTAGATGATGCATAAATTGCATCAATCCAGTGGTACAAAGAACTATTTTGTATCTAGACTTAATGCTAATGCTTCCTCTATGGGGAGCTATCTGTGTTTGAGTAGAGTCATGAGAGACTCTTGGTAGCTAGCATTGAATAGTTAATTTAGACAGTTGAGCTAGTTAAGAACATTGAGTAGCTAATTTACATAATGATTACTTTATCATTGATGACAATGGGGGAGATATAGTGCATGAAAAACATCTCCTGAATATTGGGGAGAGAATGTAGAGAAAGGTAAGAAAATATTTGTACATAGAAAGAGTATTGATGTTAATGGCAAAGTATATCAATGTGGGAGAAGTAGTTTTTCTTGAGAGTTTTAGATTTTATTGATGAAGAGGATTTAAAAAGATGAGAGTAACACCAATAGAACAAGAGAGTTGAAATTGGTATTCTTGGAACTTAGATGTTTTTCATCTATGTTTTCATCAATGCCAAAGGGGGAGATTGTTAGCATGAATGCGGATGATATTCATTTGGGAGAGTATCCTAGCATTGTTGGCGCATTGGAGAGATTGAAAACATGTTTTTGTGTTGTATTCATGACTAAGTTTTTATTGATGTCAACATACTATAAAGATTGGTTGACTAGTATACATAGATTGAGGTCATCCAGATCTATTATTAAAGTTGAGGTCAAGCACAATTGGGGACATTTCCTATAGTGTGTCCCAATGTTGTGGTTAAGTTTCCATGCCAAAATTCTAATACTAGTAGTAGTTATTCAATATTTACATAAGATAGTTTGTAGATAGAGTTCCTGAGAAGTGGTTTTTGGTGATAAGATTATACCTCCTAATAGGAATAGAATCAAGATGAGCATAGTTAGATTGAGATAGAAGATAGTCAGATGATGATGTCAAAAAGTGTGTGAAGTTTGAGGTTGCATGCGTGATAATTTGTGAATACTATGAGCCAACATTGTTTTGTAATTATGAAAAGATGTAATGTATTGTATCATCTTAATGAGGTCTTATTATAATTATAATTGGGAAATCTGCAGGGCCAACTGAATGAATTATTATAAAGACTTGGTACAAAGGAAGGATTATTTTCTTGGTTGTCAATATTGATGTAAGTGAATTGTATTGGATTTGAGAAATTTGGTAAATGCGAGTAAGCAATCAAAGTGATCATTGTGATGCAAGTTTGTAGATATTGTATTGAGATTTCAAAAGTGTTTTGGTGCAGTAGAGGTACAATTTAAGAGGAAATAGCAAGATTTGAGTTTCTTAGATCAGTTGTATTTCTATTATTCTGAAAGGAATAATATAGAGGCTAGTTAGATAGTGAGTTCGGTGGTCTTGCCCCTAAAGTCATTTGGATAATGGATCCTTCTACCTTCTACAACTCCTAACAAGGTTGGCACAACTCCTAAATGGGTTGGAATCTCTTCACATGGATTCAAAGTCTCCTAATAGGGATTGATATGTACTGAATGTATTTCATTGGCTCCTAATAGAGTCCATCCTCTTACAAGGAACTTATATATTAGTACATAATTTAGTGGGTACCATCCCCACCAAGGTTTTCTCTCTAATCAAGGGGTTTTCTTGTTAACATATATGGTGTTGTTGTGTATTTGTATCTTATTATGGTTATTGTTGATATTGATCACATGTTTAAGGTTTAATAAGGTTGATAAAAATTATGTTGATCTGATAACTAATTCACCCCCCATCTCAGTTATCTTGGTGGACTTTACTTTCTAACAATAGCACCATCACTAAGTGGTTTCTTAAATGTTCTTTTCTCCTTCACCCTCTACTCAGGTTGATCCTGTTGATCTAATTTTTCATATTATAGAGAAAATTTTGAAAAAAATAGTGAAAAATCATTTGTGGGCATTATATTATGCAATTTAGGGTTTGATCGTTGTATTTCCCAATTTTCTTAGATTGCCCTAGTTCATGTCCTATTCACTGTGTTGTTGGAATGTTATCAGTTTCTCAAGGTTTGTCATCAAAGGAATTAGTTGAAAAACCCTAAATGTGAAAACCCTAATGCCTTATTACATTTTACCTAAAGTCTTTGAAACCCTCAAAAATAATATTTTTAAAAAAAATTATCTTAAGGCATATTACTTTTACCCTAAGGAGAGGCTTGTGCAAGCATGACTTCATAAAAATCTTGTTTAAACCTTATGTGGTTGTGTTTTTCTTGCAAATTTCTTGATAATTTTATTAAGAAATACCTCTAATGATACAAAGTTTTTATAATCATTGATCTTGTTCAGGTCAATGGGTATCGCATTCTCACAATTTTGAGATGCAAGTTTTTTAGATAATGCATCCATGCACTTTGGTGACAAATAGCCCTTGCCCTTTTCAAGTTTTAGTGAGCCGTAAAGTTTGTGATGAGTCATAAGTTGTTAGAATCTTTTGCAGATTTGTCAATACTTTTCCTGCAATGTCATTGGTTGAGTTACTAATAGATATATGCCTTTATCACCAAGAAGCGTCAACCATTGATTTCATTTAAATCAAAGGCTAGTGCTTTCCTACAAGAAGGAGATGCTTATGAATTAAATAATGCGGGGAAGCATCAATAGGATAAGCGGCATAGTCTGACAACATGGGCCCACCGTTCCCAAAGGTGATGTTGAGATGTCTTTCATGGCAAGTGTCAGATGAATTGGAATGAATGGAAACATTTTATTTTTCACTTTAGCCGATGTGGTATTTAAGACACCTAATTCTATAACAGTTGATCTGTTAAAGATCAAAGGCCAGTGCATGCCTACATTTTGAAGCTGTACGAGAGATAAATAATGTGGGCAAGCAATTTTTTGACACGTAACAAGGTGGGGTCAAGAATCTCTAGTGTATGTTGCGGTGTGCCACACTATAAAATGATGATTGATATGAACTGCTAGATGTGCCACTAAAGGATTTTATTTTCTGCATGGCAACAAAGCTTTATCAACCTTAGATCTTTTAAAGATTGAGGGTTAGTGCAGGACTGGATTTTGAAGATGCTCATTCAATAAGAAAAGTGGGAATGCTCCTTTGTGCCACATGTCTTAGTGGGGCCAAATTATGGAAGAATGTTACGTCACGTCATGTGGTTTGTCACTTGTGCTTAGCTGGGAGTACTAATGCTATGAGCATGAAAGCCTTTGAAATTAATGCAGTAGTCAGATGGGTCAAAATATGAGGGTTGAGAAGAGCCATTCCATTGGTCCATGTGGATGCTTTGATCACAAAGTGTAGAGTTTTTCACACCATGGATCTTTTCTTGATCAACGATGAGCACAAGCCCACATTTTGAACATGAAATAAATTTAAGGAATGTGGGTATGTGCCATGCGGGTACATGTTCATGATGATGTCACTATCCCTATCTTAGAGGGCTTATAGGATCTGAGCAGTGTTACTATTGAGCTTTACAAAATTGACGACAGGCGCAAGCCTACAATTTGAAGATGTTCGTTCAATAATGAAAGCAGGAATGCGCTAGCTTGACACATGGAAGGAATGATGTCAAGCACCTGCTCACTTAGAAGAAGATATGGGACCCACTAGCATGGAAGTTGTCAGGAAGAACAAACTCATATAAAGGCTTCCTATTGCTTAGTATAGCTAACTAGACTTTATTCAACTGTAAACTAGTCTAATTTTTTATCTTATCTTGATCAACAAGTGGCGCTTCCCTACAATTCTAAGGTGCAAGAAATTTAAGGAATGCGGGTAAGAAGTATTGTGACATGTGACCTTGTTTTTAAAGCCATAAAGATCATTGCTTTTAAAATCAAAGTCATTCAATCTGATGAAAATCTACATATAGGATTCAAATCTAGTTGCAATTTGGAGGTAACAGTTACTGAGAGTAAATATGGTGCAAAGTTCATTCGTGCAGTTTCAATGAATGAAAAGAACTCACGATCTCACCATTAATGAATCACCAAAGTGCAGAAAGAACATCAAAGCATACAAAATTTTCAGAGCCAAGGTAGGAAAATTTTATCTAATGATCCAGTAAGTTGCAGAGAAAACCACACAGTGTAGAAGTGCAATTTTTTGTGGGTAAGTACTCTAAAACTCTTTGAAAATCAAGTATCTATTGTGTAGCACCAGAAAATGGGTTAAATGCATAACACACTATGAGAAATCACAAAACTCAATAATCATACTTTAGCACCCACTAGTCTACCATGAAAGCCAAACTAATAAAGAAAGCAATAGAAACCCCCTCTTTCATTTGTAGCTCCCATGTCCTTTTTTCTTCTCCAAATGATTGTAGATCCAATTTGCCTATAGTGCACACAAGATTGAAGCAAAATCCTATGATATGGATAATACCATGAGAATACTAGAAGTGTGATTTTAAGCTTGAGAGAAAAGAAATGTAAATGCAAAGAAGTGGGGACTCAAAGACTCAAGAATTTTGATTTTCAATACTTAAGCATTTTGATCTTTCAAGGACTCAAGAAGACCCAAGATGAGAGAAAGAGTGTCCAGTTTATAATTGACATGGAGGATGAGAGCATTGGATTTTTTACCCATAGATATGCGATGTGGCAAGAGATTCCTTTGAGAATCCATGATGCATATGACAAAATATGCCAATTGTAAGATTCTATGATGCATGAAAGTCAAACTTGGCTAAATGTGGAAGAGAATCTATGATGTGTCATAAGACACCTCAACCCACTTAAAGCCAAGAATCTATGACAAATAAGCCAAATAGGGACTTGCATAAGAGGTAAGAATATTTGATTATGACAAATCTTAGCCAAGTGTCAAAGGAGAATCCACGAGTTGTCATATCCAAGTGTCATGATGATACAATATTTTATGGAATATTCGAATTAAAAATCCTCTTATTCCACAAAATAAGAATTAGTAGAAAAGAGAATTAATGATGGAAAATGGAATTTAGGAAATTAAGAATTTCCATGGTTTGTAGATAATGAATCAATTAATTAATTGAGGATGATAATTAGAAATAATAATTAGAAGGAATAATAGAATTAAATTATGGATTATTTAATCCTATAGAGAAAATTAGTAAATTATTGGCCAAATTGATTAAATGAATGCGACCGTATCCTTTGATGAAAATGTGATGATAATGGATATCAAATAAGATGATGACAAGTATACCGAAGCCATGGTCATAATGATTGATTGAAGTTGATAACATGCCAAGGACACATGACACAAATTGATTCATACATAACATTTAACTGACATTGCAAATGTTACGAGATCGAGGTTGATTGAAAAGGTTGATCATAATAACATTGATGGACACTGTCAATATTATTAAAATGGTTGATGATGCCATGATATAACATTGAAAGCCTCAACAATGTCAAAGATCAGATGGCATGAATGATAGCCTAACTTAGCACTGAGAGCCTCGACAATACTAAGGTCAAATTGATAAGATTGATAGGTTGATCGGTTTCCAAGGCACTGAAAGCCACAAAAATACCTAGGAGTAGATAAATGATGATTGATTTGGGATGTTTGACATGTTTTGGGTTGACTAGGACTAATTCCAAGTGATTCTGGGTTGATTTGGGGTGATTTTGAGTTGATTTGAAATGGTTTCGAGTTGATTTGATATGATTCCGAGTTGATATGAAATTGATGTGAAAGGGGGTATAAATGATAAAGTATGATTAATTTTGGCTAAAAGATCAGAGTTAGTAGAATGAGAAAATGGGACAAATTAGTATGAAGAAGTGATGAAACTGTAGATGTGAACCATTTTTTAGTTTCTACATGTTGTTATAAAATTTATAGGGCTTATTCAAAATGCCTCCCCAGAAAGAGTTCATTGGACAAGTGGATTATCTAAAATGTTCTGTGAATGATGATTTTCTTGAACAATTCCCTTTATCAATAAATGAAATAACTAAGGGGAGGGAACTCATTACAAAAACCCTAGGGTAGCTATAGTAGAAGGTTTTTATGATAGAGAAAATTGGGTAAGAGATGTCCAGGTTTATATGGGGGCTTTGGAGTTGTTCAAGAAATGTTTTTTAGAGCACAAATTGGATACCCCTATGAGAAATGTCTCAAAGTTTGATATTGGGAAATTAACAGTCCCCACCATTTTCTTTGATAGTGATTTATTGATGGATTTAGCCAAAAGGTATGATCCAATTACAGGGTGGGTAAAGAACCATGCTGGAGTAAATCTTTTTAGGGTTTTCCCTGAATTAATCAATGAAGTTTTCAATCTCAACCCTAACCATGTTGTGCATGAAAATATTGATATGGATGACCTTCAAGAAAGTTATGATGCACAAAGGATTTACTTAAGGACATGGCCACTGCAAGAACATGCTGCTAAAATTGGTACTTTGTTTGTGATTACTGCCAGCACCCCAAAGCCATTACTGAGAAGACATTTTAACATTAGGCCTCAAGAATTATATTTTTCTCTTTGCAAAATTTTTGGGATAGATTAAGTTGATCAAATACAAGGCTCAATTGTCTTTGTTATGGCTCAAACTCTTCAATTCGAGATGAGCACCATTGTACATTTTGCTACTTTTCTTGCAAAGGAAATTCACAATGGTTTGGTGGGGATAGCATGAGGAAAAGTGGACAAACCATTCTGTTGGTATTCATTACTTTTGTATATATTATTTTACAAGGGATTTACCATTTTCTCCAAGGGTATGGAGATGGAAACAAGCAGGGATGGAGAGAGGAATCCTATGCAGTTATGGAGTGTGGATATGACCACAGAGGCTATAGATGCCAGTTATGTGAGGTTTGAAAAATACTTTGCATCAAAGCTCATATTACTTTTGAAAGGGGACAGCCCCAAAATTCCACAAGCACTATTAGAATTGGTCAGACCTAAGGACCATGCACAAGGACTATTGGTTAGTCATAATTGGGGGGATATAATCCCTTATAATGTTTCAACTATAATAAGAGTATATGTTTTTTTGGGGAAGCCACATGTGTTTCCATTTCATGTTCCCTTGAAGATAAGAATAGTTGAGTTGTTATGGAAAATAGGCACTATAGATGAGAGGGAGTTTCCTAAGAAGGGTAACTTTTTTCCAATTGTTACTATGGTACATGATTTTGTCTTTGTGAGAAAAGGGTGGAAGAACTTGAATTTATTTCTAAATAGATATAACATGGAAAAATATCATGCAAGATTTATTGATCCTGAAGGATTCTATGACCTCTTAAGAGAGAGGGTGAAAGCTTCTCGCATGGTGCAACAAGTTTATTATCCAGAGGATATAATCAGAAATATTCTTAGTTTGCAAGAACAAGAACTGAGAAAGGAGAAATGGATAGTATTCAACAAGACCCTAGAACTTATTAATGCTTTTCACCCCCAGTATGACCCATTGAAAGATAAAAAAATATTGGGGAGCCAAAATGCAAGCATTAATGAATAATTTTGCTGTGATTATCCAAACTATGAATGAAAAGAAAGCCACATATGTTGAGACATATCCAGACAAGGTTGCAAAGGTGTAAAGGAAGATCAATAGAAAAAATGTAGTGGCCCTTGGCCATTATACCTTGCATAAAAGGGCAAGATATGTGATGATCTAGAATGTGCAACAGGTTCCTCTTCAGCAAAGACCAGACCTAGGAAGCCCATCTATACCCAGTGCTCCAAAAAGACAAAGATTAGAGCAATGGTCTTCTTCCCAAGTGGAGAAATATTCTCCAAGCTAATCCCCAATCACAATTGATGATGAAACATCTCTAATGGAGCAGCATAGACAAATTGGTGGAGAGGGAGATGTAATTGTTACTTCCATAGATTTGGAGATTGGAGAGCCTCAAGAACTATCTACACCTTCAATTAGATTTCACTATGGCTGATTATCAAGGTAAAGAGATTGATCCCATAGTTTCCCAAGCCTTTGAAAAATTTATTAATGATGAGAATTTTGTAAAATCTAGGGCTTTTGCTCAATTTTTGTGGAGATTAAATATGGGAAATTTTTAGAAAACTTGTAAAAAGATAAAGGAAGAATAGCTAGACAAACCTAACTCTGATATTAAGGAAGAGGTAAAGTCTAAATTTTTGAATGACTTTGCTCAATTTACTCCTAAAGTTGGGAGGTAGATAGTTAAACATTCAGGAGTCCTTGTTCTGCCAAAATGGGATATAGTAAATGCCATTGTTTTTTATTCAGTAAGAAAATAGAGGGATGTTCAACTAATGACCGAGGAAGAGATATTACAAGCTCATAGAGGAGTCAAGTTTAGTGATGACCACCAAGCCCTTGTTATTTGGTTTATGGAAAAAACTAACAATACCAGAATGCATGAGATTTCCACTATAGAGCATACTGGTGCATTGATAGTATTCAGGGCTGGTGAGGTAGGTAGTAAACAAATAATAGGAATGGCATAAAAAATACTAAAATTTGGAAGTGTGGTGTCTAGCTAAGAAGAAGATAGATTTTCCCAACTCAATGCTAGGTTTGAAGAAGTTCTAAAAGCATATGAGGAGAGGGGTATGCACATACAATCATTAGAAAATAAAGTGACTCAAGTGGAGAGGATTCTTAGGAAAAGAAAATTAGGAGAATCCAGTAAACCTAGGATTGCATACCCCCCATGGCCACCTATTGAGATTTTTAAATCAAAACCAATTGTTGAGATACCAAATACCCTAGAAAGGCCTCAGTTCTATATTGCAGAGGATTTTGAAGAGGAGAAAATAAATTATATACATTGCATGTAGAACTTAATAATCAATATCAAGAAAAATTGAGGTAGGGTATCATGTATTTAGTAGATAGAATTGAATGGACATCATTTTTTGACTTAATAATAAGGATTGTAGCTATCAAGGATGAGTTCAAAGGAAATGAAGTTGTATTCAGACCCATTATATAGAAATGGACAGAACGAAGTGAAGATATCACTTCTATGTGTATATCTGTTATTTAGCTGAAATGTCATCAGATAGAAAAGATTTTTGATTTGTTAAATAAGTCGCAAGGTTTTGATGATAAACAATATTCCTTCCAAAGAAGATTAACTATTTGTTTTTCCAAGTATTTTATAGAGAAATATGATTTATTCCCTTGTGCTTTAAAGACAATTGAGAAAGTGAAGGAAAGCAAAGAATAGAAGAAGGAGCTGGATGAAATATTTTGTGAAAGAATGAATAAAGTTATAAATGAACCAAGCCATATATTATGGGCAATGAAAAATGAAGAGCTGGTAAAAGTGCAGTTGTTCTACAACACCGTCAGAAAAGATCTTGTGGATATGGAGGCAATTGCAAATTCCTTGATAACTACACAAAATGAGGTCCTGAGTTTTGATTGGCCGGATGACACTGGTTACAATGAGTGGAAAGAAAAATTTATGTCTATAGAACAGACAGTAGAAGGTGATGAGTTGGAGGATGATGAGGAAGAAGAAGGTACAAAAATAGAAGTCACCTCTGCTGTTGATGATAAAGACAAAGAGAATCCACAGGTAGCATGAGATGACTCATCACTTTCACATTTGATGGCCACCTACCTTGAGGAACTAGAATGATAAAAGAATTCGATCATAGTAATTTTATCTTTCCAAGTGCACTAATAGAAAGGGACCCATAAAAGGATTTTCAATGTACTAGTCTTTCTATTATTCATAGCTTTTTCTTTTTGTGATAGGTGTATGTAAGAATCTTTTGAAGGACATCTGTCAATCACATTTTTCCTTTGCTTGTTTCAACTCATGCCTATATAAATGAGTTTTCAAGGCAATGTGATGGTCCAGTTTCTAAGGTTGTAGGTGAAATACTTAGTTTGTTTTTGGTCCAATATTTGGAGCAAATTTTATGATGTATTTTCTCTGTTAGTTTCTGAGGGTACATTAATATAGAATGATCTCTGTGTTTCTTCCTAAGGTCATTTTGAGTTTTACTGCAAGTGTATACAATTTTCAAAGAAAATGAATACAAATTATGAGTTCTCCCATATCAGTTTTTTTTGAATTTTGTCTCCTTTTTTATTACTTAGTCATCTTCATGTTGTGTAAGTAAAGGCTTGTGCAATTGAATGCAATCCACTTGGGATGTATATCTGTTCACCATTGCTATTAATTCAATGAATTGAGTAAATGCTTTGATGAATTGGATAAGTTTGTTGTAAGTAACGAGAAGGATATTTTGCATGATGGATTCTAGTAAGAATTGCTGATAATATTTGTTGTGATGCAACAAATTAGATCTATAGATTTGTAGTAGACTCTGAACCCTATTGGATTAGGCACTGATCAAAGTGGTTTAGCTGAAAGAGAAATAGATCATAAATGGGTATCAAATGCAAAATTTCAATCACTTTTACTTTTATTTAAAGATCTTCAAAGTTGGTCAATACTTGTTTGCATGAAATATTCTAGCCTTAGTTAGCCACTGTTACAAAGAATATTTGCAGATCTACAAAATACTTTATGACCAAATCTGTTAAATGAGATGTATTCTATTTTAAAATGTCACAATTAGCTATATGTTTATGGACTGAGGATGAGAATCGGAATGAAACTAAGATAGTTTGAATACAACAACAATCAGATTGAGTCATCCCTTAGGTATACCCACCTTGGTTTTGCAAAGCCTAAAGAGAAGAAAACCATTTGTGGTTTTGTTAATTTGGATCCAAATGGTGTGCATGTGTAACTAAGAATAGGAAATGGCTAGTCCTTAGGTTGCATAAGTATTATCTTTTTTGTATTGAGGCCCTCTATTGCATAGTAGTTTTAAAAAACTCCAACAAAATGGTGACTCTAATGGGGAGTTGTCCAACACATCTATGAAATGTACTGCAGTTTCTTTGGTCCTATTGTGTACATGTGTGTTAGGTTATCTAAGTTTTTCCCATGGTTATAAGGGAATGTTTTAGTGACAAACCTTGAGAATTTTAAAAAGAAAGAAAGAATAGCTAATATACCACAGTGACACACTGACGTATCCAGCTTCTCCAGGTGTCTTATCTAACAAGAAAGAGTTGTGGTCATACAATATCAGTGACTGGTCCATCTGTATTAGATATTTCTATCTCTAATTGTGTTTTTCCTCAAATTCAAGAATAATTGTAACTATGTATTTTCCCAAGAGAAGGGTGGTGACTGAGTCAAGGTTCTAAAGCTAGTGCTTATTTAGTATATAGTGAACTGGCTAACAAAAGAAAAAATCCAAGAGCATGCACAAGAGCTCATCCTGATGAACCAATGTATAGTGATTTTCCTAAAGGTGGTAGGAAGAACCTAAATAAGAAAAGGACAGATCCAAATCCCACCTAGAAACCCAGAGGTAGTGTATCTGTCAATTCCCAGTATCAACCAGTGATAGGGAGAGAGTCTTCTTCACTCAGCTCTAAATCATAAACCACAAGAATCTTAGGAGGGATATTTACTACCCCAATACTAGATGAAAGAGTATATCAAGATAAACATATGTCACCAGTAGGAAATATATCTCCTAGACTAGATCTCCTAGTTGAAATGCATCGTAGATTAGGATTCAGGAATTCTTTTGGAGATCCCTCTAGTCCTAAAACAGTCCCATATAAAGAGCCAAATCTTATAGGTCTAGATGACCTTGTTGATTCAGAAGCTACTTCTGTAGATCCTATATAGGTATACTCAAAGATAGGATTTCTGAAGAAGTGGGTTGCTAAAGAAGAAGCTAAGCACGTTCGCCTTGAAAAAGAAAAGGAGCAAGCCACCTTGGATACTATAATAGAAAGACATGCTCTACTGAGATAGATGGCTACCTTGAAAGGACAAAACAAAAAGTTAGAAGAGAGTACCACAACTCTCCACACTGATGTATTTGGAGACATAGATAGTCTGAGAGCTAAAGTTCAAGAACAAGAAAAATGCCTAAATCAAAAGCAAGAACCAGTTATTACTCAAGTCCAAGATTATAAACTTGTCCAAGTAAATCCTGTATAACCCATTGTGAAAGTTGCAAAAAAAGGAAATGGTAAAGCTATAGGAGTCTAGATAAATGAACCTCAAGCTCAACCAAGAAAACCCACAAAACCTTCTATGTCAAAATTAGATCTAGATCTGGAGAAGGCTAGAAAGGAGAAGGAAGATCTTGCAAAAGAACTTGAAAAGGTGGAGAATGAAGCTCAAGCTGTAGAAACTAGGAGAAAAATTTAGTTTATTAAGTCTAATTCTACCTTAGCCTCATGGCAAAATTTGTCCACCCCAGCTTCAATTTTTTTACCTCCTTCTTGACCAATAGTTTTAGTTCAAGGAATATCTCAGCCCGCTCCTGCCTCATCATCCACCACCTATACTCAGGCCCCTGTTGTCCAACCTCAACAATCCCAAAGTGTTCCACTAAACCAAGCTAACATATAAAGTACCTCAAATGTCCCTAGTTTCCAGAAGAAACCTGTATACCTAGAAAAGTATAGATGAATATCATTTGTCGGTATTCCTAGTGCTCCACATCCCATATCATTTGATTTAAGAGATAAAGTGGTTAAGTTTTCTAGAAATAATTTTGTTAAATGATTATGAAGTTGGACATGAGGATGTGGTCATGAATTTTTTTGTTCATTCACTAAATGAGGATGCAAGGGATTGGTTTAGAAGGTTGCCTTATGACAGTATTAGCTCATGGAGTGATTTGGAGAAGTTATTCAAAGAACAATATGGAGACAACACTAATGTTGGATTCATGTTAAATGAATTCAACAATATCAAGAAGAATCCTAATGAGTTTGCATTCAACTTCAATGTGAGATTCTAAAAAGGTATGTACAAATTGTTTCAGGTTATGAGGTTGAATGAGGATGTTTTTCTCACAATGTATTTTAATGCTTTTGATAGCAAAATGGCTTACCAATTGAGGGATAAGGATCCTAAAAATTTAAGGGATGCCTATAAGGTTGTAGTAAATATAGAGAATAATAGGAAGGCATCTAGAAAACAAGGTAAAAGGGATGATCCAAAGCTTTTTAATCCCAAGAATAGTAAAAAAAGGGAGGGTGATAAAACTCCTGTAGTAAAAAAGCTAGAAGAACCTACAATAGGTCAGGTGTTGGAGTTTCTTAAAAAGATGAATCCCACTAGTTTCAATAAGCCAAATGTTGCTGAGAAAACCCTTGTGAATAACAACAACTTCAATAGACAACCTAGAATGCAAAATTACCCCTATACTACCCAATGGAAGGATGGCAAGCCAATCCCTAACTAGACTCAAAATTAAAGGATAAGGGTACACCAAACCTTCTGCAAAGAAGTTCAATAAATATGAATGATAATGTGCCATGGTGCATTATTTTTCATTCACCCCATTTAGTAGAATATTGTGTAGTTGCTCAGTCATTTATTTTTTATCATAGTTTACAAACTAAGGAGGATGAAGAAGAAAAGAGTCATGATGATGCAAGTTGTAATATGGTAAGAATGTGTAGTGATTGTGTTATTCTAATTTAGAAGAAATAGAAAGTGGTTTGGAAAATAAGAAAATTGCTTATCAATTACATCATCAACAAGTTTTTTCAGACAATGAAGGTTGTGATGAAGATCAAGAATGTGTTACATCTTCTAAAGTGGGTCATGTAAGTTTAAGAATGCCTTCCAAAGAAGAAATTGATAGGATCACTAGAGAAATGATTTCCCAAGTGCATAGCAATTATAATCTGAGAAATAGAATAGTTAATAATGAAATTGGGAAGCCTTCTAGTATATTCATAAAAGACATCACTCATAAGATGAAAGATGAAGACAAGAAGACTACTACAAAGGCTATCAAGGCTAAAGATATTAAAACTAAGAAGTGGGAACCTAAGAGGAAAGTTTAGTTCCAAGCCAATGAAACATCAAAAGAAATTGTGCAAGAGAAGGGATTAGGGTATGAAAATTCCAAGAAAATAGTAATCCCTGCTGCTTAGAAGACTCCTACTCTAGGTATGATTGTTAAACCTACTATGTTTGAGCCAATTGATATGATATCCATGTTGTCCCAAATCACTGTTAAGGTACCTTTTTCTGAACTCTTTAGAATTGAAGAGCACAAGAATAAAGCATTGTCATGGTTGGGAGGGATAGGAAATAGGAATAACAATGTAGAACAAGGTGTTATTCAAAAAACTCCCTTAGTAATAGAGGATAGTGGTATCATGTCCCAAATTCCCCAATTGTTCTTGGATGACTCATCAATAGCATACAGAGAAGATATTGACCCATTCTTTCTTAGTCTAATTATAAAAGGGAAGACCCTAAAAAATTGCATGATAGACTCAGGAGCTTCTAACACCATAATGCCTTTTAAAGTAATGGAAGCCTTAGGGTTGAAAGTAGACACTAAGTAGGGCATATGTAGAGGTATGGATGCTAGGGAAGTCCAAATCATAGGTACTATAAATTCTTTGCCGTTTAAACTACCTACATATCCTGAGGTAGAGTTGACCATGTCAGTCCTTGTAGTTGATATACCTCCACACTATGGAATGTTGCTTTCTAGAAAATGGAGTGTTGCTATGGGAGGTAGCCTAAAATGTGACTTAACTTATGCAACTTTTCACATAGGTGATAAAACTGTAAAAGTAGATAGAGAGCCAAGGGTTAATCACATCTTAGATGAAGAAATTGACAAAGATGCTACTTTCTTTTTAGATACTAGTGTGAATGCGTTCAGAGCTGAACTGATTATCTAAGAAGTTGAGAATTTTCCTACTGTAGTTGAACATGAAGTTGAGTGTTGTATTAATTCACCAAAGTTATGGACAATGTTCTTTGACGGTGCCAGTTCTAAGGAAGGTGCAAGAGCAGGGGTAGTTTTTTTCTCTCCTAAGAAAAAAACTTTTAGATACTCTTTTACCTTAATTTTCTCATGCAGCAACAATATAGTTGAGAATGAAGCCTTGTTGTTAGGATTGAAAGTGGCTACCCATCATGGGATCAAGAAGTTACATGTTATAGGTGATTCAGAATTGATTATCTCACAAGTAAGGGGAACATATGATTCTAAGAATAGAAGGTTGAAATAGTATAGAAATGTTGTGTGGGGTCAGATTGAATTCTTTGAAGCATTTGGTTTATCATGGAGGGATAGAACTCAAAATAACATGGCCGACTTGTTAGCAAATGTAGCCATTAAACTCCAGGATGTATCATTTGTGGGGATATCATAAATTGAAGTTCAAAATAGGCCATCAATACCTGAAAATGTTGAACATTGTCAAGTCTTTGAAGATGACAAAGGCAATGTGAATTTCTTGCTAAATAAAGATAAGTATCATGGTCAAGAGATAGATTGCAATGATTTGGTTGAGACCATAGATGGGAGGGAAACAATTTTTGGCCAAGAAGTTATACAGTTGAAGACTAATAAAGTACCTAAAAGTCTAGTCATCTTGGCGAATATGTTTGATAACTAGGATAGGGTAAGACATGGAACTAAGGATTGTAAACCTCAGGAGTTAGAAGAGATAAATCTAGGTACTATTGAGGCCCCAAGGAAGGTCAATATTGGTCAGAATTTGTCAACTAAAATTAGGAAGCCTTTGATTGAACTATTAAGAAAGTACAAACATGTTTTTGCCTAGTTATATAATGACTTGAAAGCCTACAAAGAAGATCTCTTTCAACATTTTATACCTTTGAAAGACAATGTAAAACCTTTTAGGAAAAATTAGAGGCCAGTCAAACCCACCCTATCCCCCAAAATGCAAGAGGAATTAATGAAGTTAAGGGATGGGGGAATAATCAAGCCTATTAGACATTCCACCTAGGTTTCAAACTTAGTTCCTATTAGAAAAAAGAATGGAGATATCAGACTCTATGTAGACTTCAAAAATCTGAACATTGCTTCCTTAAAAGATAATTATGGATTTCCAAATATGGAAGCCATGCTACAAAAAGTAAAAGGGTTTTAACTTATGTCAATGATGGATGGATTCTCAAGATATAACTAGGTCTTGGTAAAAGATGTAGAACAATTCAAGAAAACATTTACAACTCCTTGGGGAACTTATGTATATGTAAGAATGCCTTTTGGATTGATTAATGCTGGTGCTACATTTCAAAGAGCCATGGATGTGGTTTTCATGAATATATCAATAAGTTTATGGTGGTATATCAAGATGACCTCACAGCTTATTCCAAGAAGGCTGAAGACCACTGTAGGCATTTGGAAAATATTTTTATCAAAGCATTGGAGTATGGAGTGTCATTAAATCCTAAGAAATGTGCATTTGGGGTAACTAGAGGTATGTTATTGGGGCATATAGTATCAAAGGATGGAGTAAAGATAGATCCTACGAGAGTAGCAGCTATTGATAAGGTCTTTAAACCAAAGAATGTAAAAGGAATTCAATCTTTCTTTGGGCAAGTCAATTTTTTGAGAAGGTTTGTTACTAACTTTACTGAGATCAATAGACCTATTTCAAAGATGCTCAAGAAGGGAACTATTATAGATTGGAATGGTGAGCCTTCACAAGCATTCTAGGATATTAAAACCACAATAAAAAAATGCTCCAGTGCTAAGAACTCCTGACTACACTAAGCCCATGCACATATTTTTTTTTTCTTCTTTTCATACTGTAGCTACAGTCTTACTACAAAAAAATGATGAGGGATATGAACAACCAATTTTATTTTTTAGTAAGTCATTGCAGCCAATTGAGTTGAAATATGAAATAAATGAAAAGCAAGCATATGCTCTCGTAAAAGCTGTAAAGGCTTTTAGATGCTACTTGGTAGGTGCAGTTGTTATTGCATTTGTGTTTAGCACTGTTATGAAAGATATATTTTCTCAACAGGAAGTGTCTAGAAGAAGATGTAGATGGATCGATAGGATTCAAGAATTTAACATTGAGATACAAATAAAAAAGTTGGTAAGAGGTCAAGGTTTAGCTAAACTCATGGCTCGATCAAATTTGGATGCTAACTAGATAAATATGGAGATAGATGACCTTAGAACTGATTCATTTGATATGAGTCATTGTGAGTGATATACCAATGTTATTCACTATCTGCAACACTTATAAATTCCATCTCACTTAACTGAAAATGAGAAAAGGAGCACAAAATTGCAAGCCATCAGGTACATAATTGTCAAGGTAGTTTGTGGTGGATAAATTTTGAAGGGATACTACTGAAATGTGTTGATCAAGAAAGAGCTCAAGAAATTCTGAATGAGATGCATAATGGAGTGTGTGGGGGACATTATATGGCTAAAACCACTACACATAAGGTAATGAGAGCTGGATTCTGGTGGCCATCCCTTTTCAAGGGTGCTCAAATCATGGTTAGGAAGTGTGATTCTTATCAAAGGTTTGCTGGAAAACTAAAAAAATTTAGGTAATACTCCTTTAAAGTCAATTGAGCTGTAAGCACCATTTTAGCAATGGGGTATGGATTTCATAGGTGAGATTTCTCCTAAATCTAGTACTAGCTATTCGTAGATTTTAGTTGCTACTGACTACTTTACAAAATGGGTAGAAGCTATCCCTACAAGGAATGCAACAAGTAAAGTTATTAACAATTTCTTGCTAAGTAATGTTATTTCTAGATTTGGTTGCCATCAAAAAATTGTGATAGATAATGCCATGTGCTTCAGATCTAAGGAATTTATAAAGTTTTATGACAAGTATGGAATAACCAGGTTAGCATCTTCCCCATATCATCCACAAGGAAATAGACAAGCTAAATCTACAAAAAAAATCTTGTTAAAAATTATTAAAAGGACTTTAGATGATAACAAGGAGGCATGGGACTCTAAGTTGCAACTTACAATATGGGCTAACAGAGTGACTATCAAGAAAGCCATTGGAGTAGCTCCTTTTGATTTGGTATATGGAATTTAGGCAAGGATGCCTCAGAGCAACTTAATTGGATTCTACAATCATATCCAATTATATGATGAGGATATTATAGATGATATGCAAGAAATGCTTGATGAGTTTGTAGGGTTAGCAAAAACAAGAAAAGAGGCATTAGTCAGAAACCAAAAGTTACAATTACAAATCAAGACACTATATGAAAAAAGGAAAATAAGCAAGAAATTTCAAGATGGAGATTTAGTCCTTATGTGGAATGTTAGAATAGAGGATAAAGGAAAACATGGTAAGTTTGATCCTATCTAGCTAGGTCCCTATTTAATTGAAAGATCATGGGGAGAAGATTCTTATGTCATCAAGGATTTATCAGACAATATTCTGGAATTGCCAGTTCATGGATAGTTCTTGAAGAGATACTTTTCTTAAGGTATATTTTTTTCCATGAACGTTAGTTTTAGGTTTCCTTGTGTTCTTGTACATTGTGTATATTTTGTATATCCATGTAAATACCCCTGTACAGTCTAGTTTTTTGTTTTTGTGTGTTGTTCTGTGCTCTCTGAAGAACTTGTCATTCAAGGCCATGTATGTGGTCTTCTCTCCCAAAGATTTTAAACTCTTGCATAGGCTCAAGTAGTCTATCATCCCTAGATAGAGCCACTATTGGTCTAAATTTTCACAGTATAGAGAAAAATTTGAAAAAATCAGTGAAAAATCATTTGTGGGCATTATATTATGCAATTTATGGTTTGCTCATTATATTTCTCAATTTTTTTAGATTTCCCTAGTTCATGTCCTAGTCACTGTGTTGTTGGAATGTTATTAGTTTCTCAAAGTTTTTCATTACAGAAATCAGTTGAAAAGCCCTAAATGTGAAAACCCTAATGCCTTATTACATTTTACCTTAAGTCTTGGAAACACTTGAAAATAATATTTAAATTTTTTTTGCTCTTAAGGCATATTACTTTTACCCTAAGGAGAGGCTTGTGCAAGCATGACTTCATAAAAATCTTGTTTAAACCTTACATGGCTGTGTTTTTCCTACAAATTTCTTGATCATTTTATTAAGAAATACCTCTAATGATACAAAGTTTTTATAATTTTTGATCTTGTTTAGATCAATGGGTATCACATTCCCACAATTTTGAGATGCAAGTTTTTTAGATAATGCATCCATGCACTTTTGTGACATGTAGCCCTTTCCCTTTTCAAGTTTCAGTGAGCCATAAAGTTTGTGATGAGTCATAAGTTATTAGAATCTTTTGCAGATTTGTCAGTACTTTTCGTGCACATTCTAGATTTCCTACAATGTCATTGGTTGAGTTACTAATAGAGATATGCCTTTATCACCAAGAAGCATCAACCATTGATTTCATTTAAATCAAGGGCTAGCACTTTCTCACAAGAAGGAGATGCTTGTGAATTAAATAATGTAGGGAAGCATCAATAGGACAAGTGGTACAGTCTGACAACATGGGCCCACCATTCCCAAGAGTGATGTTGAGATGTCTTCTATGGAAAGTGTCAGATGAATTGGAATGGATGGAAATATTTTATTCATCACTTTAGCTGACATGGTATTTAAGACAGCTAATTCTATAACTGTTGATTTGTCAAAGATCAAAGGCTAGCGCATGCCCACATTTTGAAGCTGCATGAGAGATAAATAATGCGGGCAAGCAGTTTTTTGACATGTAACAAGGTGAGTTCAAGAATCTCTAGTGTATGTTGTGGTGTGCCACATTGTAAAATGATCATTGATATGTACTACTAGATGTACCACTGAAGGAGTTTGTCTTCTACATGGGAGTGAAGCTTTATCAACCTTAGATCTTTTAAAGATCAAGGGTTAGCACAAGCCCGCATTTTGAAGATGCTCATTCAATAAGAAAAGTGAGAATCTACCTTTGCACTACACGGGCACGGAAGCCTCATAAATTAATGCAGTAGTCAGATGGGTAAGAGCATGAGGGTTAAGAAGAGTCATTTCATTGGTCCACGTGGATGATTCGATCACAAAGTGTAGAGTTTTTCACACCATGGATCTTGTCTTGATCAACCATGAGAGCAAGCCCACATTTTGAACATGAAAGAAATTTAAGGAATGTAGGTATGCGCCATGTGGAAAAATGTGCATGATGATTTTACTATCCTTATCTTAGAGGGCTTATAGGATCCGAGCAGTGTCACTGTTGATCTTTAAAAAATTGACGACTGGTGCCAGCCCATAATTTGAAGATGGTCGTTCAATAATGAAAGCAGGAATGTGCCAGCTTGACATGTGGAAGGAATGATGTCAAGCACCTGCTTGCTTAGAATAATATGTGGGGCCCGTTGGTGTGGTAGTTGTCAAGAGGCACAAACTCATATAAAGGCTTCCTATTTGTCAGTATAGTTGACTGGACTTTGTTCAATTGTAAACTGGTCTGATCGTTGATCTTATCTTGATAAATGAGTGGCGCTTCCCCACAAGTCTAAGGTGCAAGAAATTTAAGGAATGTGAGTAAGAAATATTCTAACACATGGCCTTATTTTTAAAGCCATAAAGCTCGTTGCTTTTTAAATAAAAGTCATTTGATTTGATGAAAATCTATGGATAGGATTCAAATCTAGTTGCAATTTGGAGGTAATGGTTACCGAGAGTAAATATGGTGCAGAGTTCATTCATGCAGTTTTAATGCATGAAAAGAACTCGTGATCTAACCATTAATGAATCACCAAAGCACAAAAAGAACATCAAAGCATACAAAATTTTGAGAGCTAGGGCACAAATCTTTTATGTAATGATCCATTAAGCTATAGAGAAAACCACATAGTGTAGAAGTGCAAATTTTAGTGGGTAAGTACTTTGAAACTCTTTGAAAATCAAGTATCTGGTGTTATAAAATTTCTAGAGTTTATTCAAAATGCTTCCCCGAAAAGAGTTCATTGGACAAGTTGATTATCTGAAACGTTTGATGCATGATGATTTTCTTGAACAATTCCCTTTATCAGTACATGAAATAACTAAGGGGAGGGAACTCATTCCAAAAAACCCTAGGGTAGTTGTAGAATAAGGTTTTTATGATAAAGAAAATTGGGTAAGAGATGCCCAGGTTTCTATGCAGGGTTTGGAGTTGTTCAAGAAATGGTTTTCAGAGTGCAAATTGGATACCCCTATGAGAAATGTCTGGGAGTTTGATATTGGAAAATTAACAATCCCCATAGTTTTCTTTGATAGTTATTTATTGATGGATTTAGCCAAAAAGTATGATCCAATTATAGGGTAGGTAAAGAACCATGCTAGAGTAAATCTTTTTAGGGTTTTCCCTAAATTATTCAGTGAAGTTTTCAATCTCAACCCTAACCATGTTGTGCATGAAACTATTGACATGGATGACCTTCAAGCAAGGTATGATGCACAAAGGATTTACATAAGGATAGGGCCACTGCAAGAACATGTTTCTAAAATTGGTACTTTATCTGTGATTATTGCCAGCACCCCAAAGCCATTATTGAGAAGAAATTTCAGCATTAGGGCTCAAGCATTATATTTTTCTCTTTGAAATTTTTTTGGGATAGATGATCTTGACCAAATCCTAGGCTCAATTGTCCTTTTTATGGCTCAAACTCTTCAATTTGGGATGAGCACCATTGTAGATTTTGCTACTTTTCTTGCAAAGGAAATTCACAATGATTTGGTGGGGATAGTGCGAGGAAAAGTGGACAAACCATTATGTTGGTATTCATTACTTTTGTATATATGCTTGTACAAGGGATTTACCTTTTTCTCCAAGGGTATGGAGTTGGAAAGAACAAGGGATGGAGAGAGGAATCCTATGTAGTTATGGAGTCTCAATATGACCTCAGAGGCTACAAATGCCAATTATGTGAGGTTTGATAGATACTTTGCATGAAAGTTTAGATTACATTTGAAAGGGGATAGCCCTAGAATTCCACAAGCAATATTAGAATTGGTCAGACCTAAGAACCATGCACAAGGACTATTGGTTAGTCATAATTGGGGGGATATAATCCCTTATAATGTTTCAACTATAATAAGAGTATAATATTTCAACTATAATAAGAGTATATGGTTTTTTGGGGAAGCCACATGTGTTTCCATTTCATGTGCCCTTGAAGATTGGAATAGCCGAGCTATTATGGAAAATAGGCACTATAGATGAGAGGAAGTTGCCTAAGAAGGGTAGCTTTTTTCCAATTGTTACTATGGTACATGATTTTCTCTTTGTGAGAAAAGGGTGGAAGCACCTAAATTTATTTCTAGATAGATATAACATGGTAGAATCTCATGCTAGATTTATTGATCCTAAAGGATTCTATGACCTCTTAAGAGAGAGGGTGAAAGCTTCTCACATGGTGCAACAAGTTTATTATCCGGAGGATATAATCAAAAATATTTTTTTAACTAAGAAAGGAGAAATGAATAGTAGTCAGCAAGCCCCTAGAATTTATTAATGCTTTTGACCACCGATATGACCCATTGAAAGATAAAAAATATTGGGGAGCCAAAATGAAAGCATTAATGAATAATTTTGTTGTGATTATCCAAACTATGAATGAAAAGAAAGCCACATATGTTGAGACATATCCAGACAAGGTTGTAAAGGTGCAAAGGAAGATCAATAGCAAAAATGTAGTGGCCCTTGGCCAATATACCTTGCAGAAAAGGGTGGGATATGTGATGATCTAGAATGTGCAACAGGTTCATCTTTAGTAGAGACCAGACCTAGGAAGCCCATCTATACCCAATGCTCCAAAAAGGCAAAGATTAGAGCAAGGGTCTTCTTTCCAAGTGGAGCAATATTCTCCAAGCCAATCCCCAATTAGAATTGATGATGAAACATCTCTATGGGAGCAGCTTAGAAAAATTGGTGGAGAGGGAGATGTAATTGTTACTTCCACAGATTTGGAGATTGGAGAGCCTCAAGAACCACCTACACCTTAATTAGATCTCACTGTGGCTGATTATCAAGGTAAAGAGATTAATACCATAGTTTCCCAAGCCTCAAAAAAATTTATTAATGATGAGAATTTTGTAAAATCTAGGGCTTTTGCTTAATTTTTGTGGAGATTAAATATGGGAAATTTTAAGAAAACTTGTGAAAAGATAAAGGCATAATAGCCAGAAAAACTTGACTCTGATATTAAGGAAGATGTAAAGTCTAAATTTTTGAATGACTTTGCTTAATTTACTCCTGAAGCTGGGAGGCAAATAATTAAATAGTCAGGAGTCCTCCTTCTACCAGAATAGGATATAGTAAATGCCATTGTTTTTTATTCAGTAAGAAAACAGAGGGATGTTCAACTAAGGATTGAGGAAGAGATATTACAAGCTCATAGAGGAGTCAAGTTTAGTGATGACCACCAACCCCTTCTTATTTGGTCTATGGAAAAAAGGAACAACACCATAATGCATGAGATTTCTACTACAAAGCATACTAGTTCATTGATAGTATTCAGGGCTAGTGAGGTAGGTAGTAAACAAATAATGGGAATGGCATCAGAAATGCTAAAATTTGGCAGTGTGGTGTCTAGCCAAGAAGAATAAAGATTTACCCAACTCAATGTTAGGTTTGAAGAAGTTCTAAAAGCATATGAGGAGAGGGGTATGCACATACAATCATTAGAAAATAAAGTGACTCAAATGGAGAAGATTCTCATGAAAAGAAAATTAGGAGAATCCAGTAAACCTAGGATTGCATACCCCCCAGGGCCTCCTATTAAGCCTTTTAAATCAACACCAATTGTTGAGATAATAGATAGCCTAGAAAGGCCTTAGATCTATATTGTAGAGGATTTTGAAGAGGAGAAAATTAAATTACATGCATTGCATGTAGAACTTAATAATCAATATGAAGAAAAATTGAGGCAGGGTATCATGTATTTAGTAGATAGAATTAAATGGCCATCATTTTTTGACTTAATAACAATGATTGTAGCTATCAGGGATGAGTTAAAAGGAAATGTAGTTGTATTCAGACCCATTGTATAGAAATGGGCAAAAAGAAGTGAAGATATCACTTCTATGTGTATATTTTTTATTCAGGTGACATATCATCAAATAGAAAAGATTTTTGATTTTTTAAATAAGTCGCAAGGTTTTGATGATAAACAAGATTTCTTCCAAAGAAGATTAACTATTTTTTTTTCCAAGTATTTTATAGAGAAATTTGATTTATTCCCTTGTGATTTAAAGACGATTGAGAAAGTGAAGGAAAGGGAAGAATGGAAGAAGGAGCTGGATGAAATATTTTGTGAAAGAATGAATAAAGTTATAAATGAACCAAGCCATCTATTATGGGCAATGAAAAATGAAGAGCTGGTAAAAGTGCAATTTTTCTACAACACCATCAGAAAAGATCTTGTAGATATGGAGGCAATTGCAAATTCCTTGATAACTATACAAAGAGAGGTCCTAAGTTTTGATTGGCCAGATGACACTACTTACAATGAGTGGAAAGAAAAAATAATGTCTATAGAAAAAATGGTAGGAGGTGATGAGGTGGAGGATGATGAGGAAGAAGAAGGTACAAAAATAGAAGTCACTTCTGTCGTTGATGATAAAGACAGAGAGAATCCTCACGTAGCAAGAGATGACTCATCACTTTCACATTTGATGGCCACCTACCCCAAGGAACCAGAATGATAAAAGAATTTGATCATAGTATTTTTGTCTTTCCAAGTGGAAAAATAGAAAGGGACCCACAAAAGGATTTTCAATGTACCAGTCTTTTTGTTATTCACAGTTTTGTCTTTTTTTGATAGGTTTATATAAGAATCTTTTTAAGGACACCTGTCAATCACATTTTCCCTTTGCTTGTTGCAACTCATGCCTATATAAATGAGTTTTCAAGGCAATGTGATGGCATGATTTCTAAGGCTATAAGTGAAATACTTAGTTTGTTTTCAAATTGATATTTGGAGCAAGTTTTATGATGTATTTTCTCTGTTAGTTTCTAAGGGTACATTAATATAGAATGATCTCTTTGTTTCTTCCTAAGGTCATTCTGAGTTTTACTACAAGTGTATATAATTTTCAAAGAAAATTAACACAAATTACGAGTTGTCCCCATATCAGTTCTTTCTAAATTTTGTCTCCTTTTTTATTACTTAGTCATCTTGATGTTGTGTAAGTAAAGGCTTGTGCAATTGAATGCAATCCACTTAGGTTGTATATCTTTTCACCACTACTATTAATTCAATGAATTGAGTAAATTCTTTGATGAATTGGATAAGGTTGTTGTAAGTAACAAGAAGGATATTTTGAATGAAGGATTCCAATAAGAACTACTGATAATATTTATTGTGATGCAACAAATTAGATCTATAGATTTGTAGTAGACTCTGAACCCTATTGGATTAGCCACTAATCAAAGTGGTTTAGTTGAAAGAGAAATAGATCATAAATGGGTATCAAATGCAAAATTTCAATCAATTTTATTTTTATTTCCTGAAGATCTTCAAAGTTGGTCAATACTTGTTTGCATGAAATATTCTAGCCTTAGTTAGCCACTATTACAAAGAATACTTGCAGATCTACCAAAGACTTTATGACCAAATCTGTTAAATGGGATGTATTTTGTTTTAAAATGTCATAATTAGCTATTTGTTTATGGACTAAGGATGAGAATTAGAATGAAACTAAAATAGTTTGCATACAACAACAGTCAGATTGAGTCATCACTTAGGTATATCCACCTTGGTTTTGCAGAGCCTAAAGAGAAGAAAACCATTCCTTGTTTTGTTAATGTTGGATCCAAATGGTATGCATGTTTAATTGAAAATAGGAAATGGTTAGTCCTTAGGTTGCATAAGTATTATCGTTTTGGTATTGAGGCCCTCTATTGCACAGTAGTTTTAAAAACTCCAACAAATCCCTCTTCTTCTTTTTGTTCCCCTGGCTATTGTACCCAATCTATGTGGCATCTAAATTATTCTCTATGGAGGCTTTCATACCCATTGGTTTGAGTTTTTTCATCTCACCATGTTCCCTAATTTTTGGTGGAACCTTTCTATTGCTATGGGTGCTTGTCTACCCTCTCTGGTTTCCACCTATGGATCTACCTCCACTACTTCTCCCACACATTCCACCTCCAATAACACCATCCTCTCCTCCATCATCTCTACCACCACCACTCTCATATATATCTTGGATATGTCATACTCAATCAATATGGTCAATAAATCTTGGGAAGGGATGCTCCTATAGCCATCATCTATAATCTAGTAGCACCCTTACATCTGTGAAAAATGGAATGCATTATCAATCAGTACCCTATAGTTCTTGCATCTCCCATAGGAACTCCTAATAAGATAGCATAGGAATCTATCTTAGGTCCTCCTCCATCAAGTATCAAGCATAATCTATAAACTCAGTGCTAACACCTTTCTACCACACAAAATGTCTCTATATACAGTTGATAAAAAAATTCTCAACAAACTCTAAATGCCTACAGAATAGTAGCCTACTACAAAAAATGAAAGAGTACTCATGTTACCATCCTCCTTATTTCTCACACTAAAAGTATGACTACTATATTATGGAAGTCAAATCATCTAGTCTCTAACACCAATAGAAAGTCTTCCCCAAGTGGGGCTGGTGAATGTAACCAATATATCTCTAATTATAAGGCTAACCTACCATCCTCAGACTTGTTATTGATCTCATGACTAGGATGTGCTCCTAGAACCATATTTTTGCTATCAAAATGTTGGGTAAAAAAATCTTACCTTCCTGATAAGCCACATCATGCAACTCCTAGTAAAAATACCCAATCTCTATGCAAAGTGTTGAGACTGAGATAACATGTCCATGACAAATAGACCCAACTCATACAAAGATCCTTGATAGCTCTAATTGACCTTAAGTACACATCTAACCAAGGAACAAAGAATAAATTCAACCAAGTACTCATCTCCACATCTCACCATAATATACTCCAAGGTGTTATGACGGTCAAAAATGGTATCATCATCGACTACCCATCTCATCACTGCAATGCCCTCCATAGGGGTTTGATAAAAATAAACCTACCAAAATAACATATAAGCATTAGTACATATCATTATATTATATAAAGAACAATATGAACAAAATAACAACACATACTCACTGGCTCACTAGCACATGGAATGAGCAAGATGTGGTACACATCCTCTAAGGTAATGGTCACCTCTCTAATTAGTAGATGAAATGTATTGTCCACAAAGTGGAAGCCCTCTTCCAAAACTATCAATAATTCATAGTTTTCTTAAATGTGGGGCATATCCAATAGGGACTTTATTCCTAGGTGATCAAAGGTATCTTTCTCTTGATCATATAAGTGGATCATGAAGTTCAACCCTATAGAATAGGGGCAACAAATGTGCAAATACAAAAAATTCTTTTGCATCACACATAGAAAAACAATATGTCAAAATACATCAATGAGATATCAAAATGCATCATAATGTGTCAAATAACAATTGAAAGCAACTAGATATCTCATTTGATAAACTAAAACTATGAATACATGACTCAAAAGGTTGTATGACAAATGATGTTAATTGGAATATATTATACAATAAATCATTATAATCCATATAATGAAATTTATTCTTGCAATACATCACATGAGATAATATGATACCAGGGTGGATCTCATGCAATAACCTTTAAACCTATGGTGTGATAAAAGGCACCCAAATGATATGTCACATGATAATTCCTAATATTGCATACGAGAAAACTCGTTCGCACATGATGAAATGGGTTTATCTGCCCTAAAACTTGAAAAATCTTATAAAAATGCACAAAGTTGAGTGTAATTTTCAATCACTTATTAGTGTTCCATAGTCATGAGGCCAATTATGCCTCATACTCTACTCGAAACAATGATCTCTCATTGGAACCTATATTCTCTCTCGAGGGATTTATGTTTACAAAAGACAGATATGCCAAATGATTTGAAAAATATAATTTTGGGCCCATTATATAGATTTTGACCTAATTTTCAATTATCTTGATTTTTTGTAAAAATTGTACCCCTACCTAATTTCAATGCCCTAAACCCATTTTTGAGATTGAAATTGAAATCTAGAATCATCTTGCTAGTCAAAATTGTGATTTATATTTTTTGGTTAAATAAGGTTGACCACTCTTCTGCATCAGATCAATTCATTCAAATGAGGGAAATTTTCTCAAATTTCTTTAAAATCACCCGATTTGACCTAATATCACTTTTGCATAATTTTGGTCAACCTTGATCAAACCTTTAAAATGAGGGAAAATTCTAATCATTGTGTGGTCAAACTTGGTCCAAATGCTCTTCAAATCTTTTTGAATATTTTTTTATTACACTCATACCATGCAAATTTGTTCATCCTTCTCCTTAATAACATGTAATATTTTTTGGTGATTATTGTTCTCTAGTTCACACTTACAACTTCCACATGGAACTAGACAAAAAGATAGGGAGGTAGTAATTCAAAGTGGCTATATTAATATATCCTATTGTTAATCTAATAATGAATATAATAAATCACACATTGAATAATTTTCCTTGTAATAATATGAAACCTACACAACATACAAAATTATAAGGAAAGACATACATAAACATATATTTTCAAGAAAAAACAAATAATATAAATTCAAGCATCATGTATAAGGAATCATAGGTTTTTTGGGTGTGGGATAGTGGTGAGTAATAGGTATTATAGGTTCATAGCAGTAGTGGTACTCCCCTTGGGTAGAATGACTAATAAAACCATTAAAGCAGTTATTTCCAACAATGACTTATATTTTCTAAACAAATGAATTTTACTAAGGTGTGGCTAAAAGGAGATTTCAATAATATAATATAGTATCTAAAAGAAACTCGAGTTCCTTTATTATTTATTAAGAATTGGAAAAATGAATTCAAGTATTGGATTAATTCATTTGATCAATTCATGACCACTCACATATATCACAAGGGTAATACAACTATGGATCGATCTTCTTATATTGGTGTTTAAAATGATAGATTTATTAGCTAGAATATTCATGGCTCCTTTTCAAAAATAATCCTAGAAATGATGAACATGGATAAGATACATATTGGAACTCATAATGGAAGGTCACAGGATAAAGCCTAATAATTAAAAAATTATATTTATTTCCTTTACACATTTTTTTGTGGGTTTATTTGGTCCTCGTATTATTCCTTTGGGAAGTTTCAACTATATTGTAAAATATATTAAAGGATGGTCTATTGTTGAAAGTTAGGAGATATGTGGAGATGGGAATTATCTTGATCTCACTAACTATGATGAGGTCAATGACACTAAAATTTGGATAATTCTACAAAGACCATCATTATTAATTTGGAGAGGATCCATGGTATTATACCTAATATTATAAGCAATTTTGTTAACCATTGAAAAAAGGACTATGTATACATTTCAAAGAAAGTAGTAAGTTATAGAGGATCTCATATATAATATGATTAGTCTTCTAATAGGCCATAAGAATATTTTCACAGGCTAGAAGTATGCAGATAACGCAGTGATATTTTTCTTTAAATATCATAAAGGGGAAATAATGAAGAAGAATAAGAAGAGTGTATATGTTATGAGCTCAACAAGGAAGCTTTGGGTGAAATTTATTAAGGTTGCTATCAATTTTTTTTTTAAGATGATAAATTAACTACAATTTATGGGCACCATTTTGTTCAACTTCATTACTTTCAAAAATAAGGTCAAGATATTTTTCTTTATTTCTTTGTTCTTCTCTTTTTTATAGTATTAGAAATCATGGAAAAAAAAAACCTAGAAATCCTATTTTGTATGAAGGTATGATTCTTGTTATTTCTAAGCACTAAAAATCTTATCCATACCTTCTTAAATTGGAATCACTTCAATTTAGTGATGGTTTATCGCCTAATTAATGTGATATCATAATTCATTTGCATCTCTCCTCCTTTCTTCCCCTTTCTTCTGTAATGCCCCGCCAAGGGATCCAAAGAATTAACCTAAAGTTTCACTAAATTTGGTAGCATTTTTTTTTTTAAACATGAAAGTAACCACTCATAGCATAGTAGCAAAAGAAATTAACAATATCCAACTGAAAGTAAACATACATACATAATAGGTTACATTCTTAAGGATCCCTTAACGTTAAATCACATCTAACATAACTATTAATGTTTCCATCTAATACTACATCCACATAAAATAATAATGAAAAGTCCAATGTTCATACATTACATTTCTGAATGCTCAATCATCCGCTATACACGCCATAAGGTATGAAAGGCTTAAAAGAATATACATGATACATCATCATAAAAGATATAACCATCCATCGTAACAGAGAATCATAAATCACAAACATAGCTAACTAAGTGCACGGTTCCTCCCAACTGTAAATAGCATCATTAGACCATCATGGGCCCTAGCCATCCCTCCATGCATAACATCCCAAATTATTGAAGAGATCATCAGTATTAGCATATTAGGAATGTCACTCCTAAATCATACTACATCATATGTAGAAAAGAAATCTAACATGCAAAGCAAAGCATAAGATAACATCATCTAACATATGAAAATCATCAGTGTAAGGATATGTGTCCACCATCATAATCCATGAATAGAATGAAGATAGATGCCAACAAAGAATGCTCCAGCCACGGTGTCTCAGATGGACCTCAAATGATAAGAGTGAAAAACACTACCACTTGACTGCATGGAACCTAAATGGTCCACTCCCACCGCACTGAGGAGATAATCTCAAGTCCCAAAATAGGTTATCAAACCACATAGCACAAACACTTCTAAGTCCATGAATCTTAAAAGTATACTAACTCAGAGGTTCCAATCACAAACCGACATCTAATCCCAGAGGCACAACAAAGACATGTAGGAAACCTACTATGCAATCGGGAATGTGTCATCACATGGATCACGCTAGAGTTACCCTGGTAGTCTCCCAATAGACCCCAGCCCCCTAGTGATCCCTATGTGGCCACTAGTTTCCTCTCATACAAACAAGGCATACTACGGAATGCAAGGTCCCAACGAAGCATTCTCTCTACTCCCATCCTAGTCTATACTAGCACTTGAGGCATGGGCGAGAACAAAAAATTATCTTATTAGGTTCATTAAGTCAGTATTAGGTGTAATGTTTTCACTAATTAAAATAAATTACAATGAGTTACCCTGGCAGCCTCTTAGGGCTCGGCCCCCATTGCAAGCCACTTCCCAACACTACAAGTAGATAACCTACCCTAAACTCATGGAATAATAAATCACAAATCACCATAGTCCTATACAAGTGACTTGAAAAAATACCAAAAGATAATCCATAATAAGAGCATCAAATCTCCATGAGCAAAAGAAAAGCATCCATAGATAATCATGACCAAAACAGTTCTCTATTGGTAACTGAAGGTATCATTGATAATCACTATAACCATTTGTTCTTAACAAGCAACCAAAAAGTATTCAAAGTAATACTGATTGAAGACTCCAAAATGGTTGAGTCAAAACATGTCACAACATGACATCATCAAGATCAGATAACAATTCAAATTCCATCAAAGCAACTGGAAAGTAATCCAATACAACTGATCGATAACTCATAAAAAGGTTACATATATCACAACTTACACAAGAAGACTGAAGACCATATCAATCAGCATGCCATCACATAACCATGGTTGAGTTTTATAAAGATCGAGATCAAAACATCATTATAAAATCACAATCATAATCCTCGAGCCTCTAGTAGACGTCCTATAACTGGTCAACACTAGTCAACCCAAAAACTCAAAACAAGAAGCATAGAGAAAACACAATGCAAGCACATGTTTTGGTTTACTAAAATCTTATAATTGAACTAAGTGTGGAGGTCTCAGTCTTCATTTTCAAATTTAGATATCAAGTGGATAAATTGTACATTGTTACCTAACCCATATATAGGATTTGATGGATTAAAGTTTTTCCCCATAGCTCTTAGATTCAATTTTCTAATTGATATATTTTTTATACAAACATTAATTGAAAATGGCCCCTATCGAATTCCAATAGGACACATTGTAGATTTTAACATGAGAAATTACCAATTCTTTTCATTAACATCTTTCCTTCATAATTCAAGTCAATTAAATAATTAAACTAAACCTATATTGTTAGACTATAATATTACAAAATAATTTATTATTAAAAGAAATGATCTATTAATAATAATAATTTATTATTAATAACATGTATACATATATACATATATACTTATATACATATATATATATACATATATATATATACATATATATATATACATATATATATATATACATATATATATATACATATATATATATATACATATATATATATACATATATATATATATACATATATATATATATATACATATATATATATATACACATGCATACATATATATATATATATATATAATTATAAACATTTAATAATAATAACATTTTAAAAATATTATAAAAATTGAAATGTAAAAATTCAATTTTTTGCAACCCATAAAAATTTTAAACAAAATGCATAACACACATATATATGAGTACCGCAGTTGTGGTTCGTAGTACCCTGCGGTCGTAAGGCCTGGGGCGACATCGATACAAAGTATCGCCTGTCGTCGTAGTACCTGTGATAGCAGTACTTGTGACTTGTGGATGCATGGGGTATGGGTCTCGACCCTCCCACCGTGATATGACAATAAATTTTTATTTTTTTAAATTTTCGTTTAAACATTTTTTAATAGACTTTTTTTTTCCTCAAAATAATTTTATTAAAACATTTCTCAATAAACATTTATATAATTCACTTCTGCATTCACAGACACATTTCATTATACATATATATTTTTTAAATGCAACGTTTTTTAATAAATGTGTGTGTGTGTGTGTGTATATATATATATATATATATATATATATTTAAAGAATATCTGCGAACATAAATGTAATTTTTAAACAAATAAGGCTTTTCAATTTAAGAATTTCTCCTATATAGTAATTGTTCTCTAATTTTACCCATTAATTCTTTTAAATAGGTTTTTCCATACACATCTAAAAAACCCTAACCCCATAGTTTCCTCAGATCTACACATATGAAAATTTTTTTATATAGAATTTAACTACCCACGACAAAAAGCATAACACAAAGATATGAAAATCCTCATAAAGCATTCAGAAGACACGAAGAAGACAGGAAGTGCAAGAAGTGAAATATCAAATACCAAAATCACAAGTGTCTACTTGGACACTGATGCTAAATCACTTCTCCTCAGAATCCACAGAGCAAGCTCCTTCCTTCTCCAACATTTTTGGGTCCTCCAAACGTGCTCTCTAAGCTTCTAGGAGTGCTTGAATATAAAGAATTCTTAGGAAGCACCTAGAATGTCTCTAGAAACAACCAGAAGGTGTTAACAACTAAGCATGAGTCTTTTCCAATCTTCTAGATGAGTCATAAGGTTGTAGACACCATGTGCTTAATTTGTGAGCTAACTCCTATGTTGTTGACATATGTGCAATCAAGAGGTGTGTTTACTCCTAGGTAGACTTATAACTTTTATTTTAATTCTTTAATTATTTCTATTATTATTATTTATTTATTATTTTATTCTTTATTATTATTATTATTATTAATTTCTTTTATTTAATTCTTTTTCTCAATTAATTCCCATTTAATTAATTATAATCAAAATATAAAAAGATCATGATATTATATTATTAATTTTTCCCAAATAATTAAATTATTAATTAAATCTTTTAAATTTTAGACTTAATTAATAGAAAATTCACCATAGACCTCCAAGATAAAAATATGAAACCTATCATAGAACAATCCATACAAAATCAGTCTAAAAGGTTAAAAATCATGAATTATGTTACCTAGCACATTCAGAAGGTAAAATATCCCAGATACTTGTCCTACCTTTCTAGGACAAATGGTTTAAGGGTTTAGGATTTGGACTTGAGAATTTATCTCCGCTCTTACCATTGAGATAGTACGATAGGGTATGCTCATCATTGTAATTCAGGAAAGTCAATACTCGGTACCTACAACTTGCATAAAATCCATGCATGTACATACAATATGTGTGTGTGTGTGTGTGTGTGTGTGTGTGTGCGTGTGCGTGCACGTGCTAAGCTAAATAGGCAATGGCAAGAAGTGGTGCATCGTGTATATCCTAACTAGCAAGTGACTACAATTCCCTTCCTTAACCACATTAGAAATGCCATACATAAGAACAAACACGCACACCATACACATGCAAGTATGGGGTAAGTATCCATAATAAAACACTTGTGATAATAGCCATCTAACTAATCATCATCAATAACTAGAAATAATGTAATAATCATCATGCATCCATGAAATGTAGAGTCTAAGTAATCTCATCACATATCAACTAAATCCATAACACAATATATGATAGTCCCAAAAGAATGCTACTAACCATCAACATAAAACTAGTCTAACATAGTCCTGCAATAATAGCAACAATGTGTCCAGAAAAATGTGAATGAGGGCAGGCACTATATCTTCTCGTTTATCCTAGGAAAAATTAGGGCAAGACCTAATAGACCCTCATTAATGCTCCTATTTTCATGTCATAAATATTTACATATTATCTAACCACTTAGACCCTTCCTTTCCTTCATCCAACCACTCAAAATATATTTTCTACATTGTAATGGTTATATCTTGATTTATGTACCTAATTTCTAAGATCTAGGACTTGTTTTAGGACCTCAGGTTAATCTTGAGGGTTCTAAGCTTGGTTAGAAAGGATATAGTGCACCCATAATCAATTAGGGACATAGTGCATCCCTTATGGGCCAATCAAGGATGTATCACATCCTTGGCGGACCAATTAGGGATGCATTGCATCCCTAGTTGGGCCCTATCTTGGGCCCACTCCTTGGGTCGTGTATTCAAATTGATCCAAGGCAATAATTTTTATGTTCAATCAGCTTTTGAGAGAAATTTAATTTTTACCCCTTCATAAATCCATCCATTTTCTCCATTTTGTGTCTAACTTCATATCATATCCAAGCATACATGTGCACTAGCACTCAAGTATTGAAGTTCTTAAGCATTCAAGCAAATCCTCTATTGAAGATTAAGGATTCAAGCATTCAATAAATTAAAGGATTTTATCTAGGATTAAATATCCCCCTTAATACATTCATGGTCCTTTGTTTCATCTTATACATCCACTCATCTTCCTCTTGATCCAATTCAATTGGTCAAGTGATCTCATTACATTCAATTTTAGAGATCCTACTATTGTAAGATGAATTTGTGCATTTAAGTTATATTTCTATATTTAAATTGTTCCAATACAAGTTGTAGATTTGGATACCTTTTTGTGAAACTTTGGAAGTGCAAAATCATATTTAGATTTGGATACTACTGTACACTCGAAAGTGTCCCACTCTAAACCCTTCTATCCAAACGATTCCATGAGTTAGAATGCTTGGATGCTGGCTTAGAGCTCCCTATCCACGGAGTGCAAGAGAGTGTATTTCAAGTTCAAGGGCTCTCAGATGAGCCTTAGAGATACTCTTCTTGCTAGTAAACCATGCAATGGGAGGTTCCAAAGACAAGATGCAAGAATGCAAATGTCCCAAAGAGTCCCTCAAGAATGCAATGCAAATGAAAATTAAGCTAGAATGAGATGCAAAGCAGAGCTATGCTAAAATATGTATGAGAGTGTTACAATACCATTATTAAGCTATGTGAGATTAAGCTACATGTAAAGATGAAAGATAAGCTAAGCTAGAATGCCATGGATGAGAGAATGTAGAAAAGAAAGAGAAGTTCTCCACAAAGCTCCAAAGAAATCTGTTAGAAAACCTGCAGCATAACAACATTCAAATGATGGATCCTTTGAGGGGGAAAGCTCTCTCCCTTTTAAAGATGTATGGATGGTGGAGATCAAGATGAAGACGGTGGATGATCAACGGTGGAATTTGAAATAAGGAGTGATCCATGTGCACACACAAGTCAACCAATAGAATATAAGTTGACTTGTCATATAAGACAAAAGTCACAAAGCCTTTTCTTTTAATTGAAAAATAGAAAAAGGACTTTATGTGTGCACTTTAAGTGGGTTAGAAGAATGGGGTCTTTTATTTAATTAAAAGGGAACATGTTCTTTTAATCAAATAATGAACTTAGGATAGCATAGTCAAACTATAGGTTATAATCAACTAAATTGATTATTAGCAATTTGGTCTAGGTAAATGATTAAATTAAATTAGCCAAAATGCCGAGAAGGGGGCTAATAGTCTAGATGACCATTTTTAGGTGATTACAACTACTGATTAGTATCATATTTATTCCCTACTTAGGGAAATATTTTCACTTAATATATAAGTTGACTCTACCAAATAGATGAATGGTGTTTGGGTTTTATAGATCTCATAGTTTCAATTTTAGGGCTTACATTATTCATCGAGTAGAGTTGCACAAACAACAAAAATCTAGATCTAAGGTGATTCATCATTAAGTTGAGTCTTCTAATTACCTCCTTCACTTTATAATACCTACTTCCTAAATGTGTCACTCTAATTTAATTTCATATCTCTTGCTACATCTAGGGTTTCAAGGAATTTTTCATCCCTTCTCTAATTATATCACCATTAGATCTTGGATCGCATTAGTGCTCCTTTATCACTTGGTTAGCACTAGTATTCCTTGATCTAGTTACCTTACAATTGGGATTCAAAGGATCAAATTCCTTGACTTATCTTTTTAGTTTTTAGGGTTATGTGATGAACTTAAGTTTACTTTCCTTGAATCATATTTCTCTTATACATTACCAATAAAATTAAAGAGTGGCATTCCACTTTTTATTTGGTGTTAGATTCTCCTTTGCATCCTATTTAGATTCTTTACATTTTGGAGTTAATTTTTTGCATTCAATTATATCTCTTGTTAAATGTATCTATTGTATGCTTTTTTATTTAGTACATACCCTAAGGTTAGCTTCCTTTTGTTTCATTTTACCTTGCTTTCTTCACTACCTTAAGCCTTGCCTATAGTGTTCCTATTAGGAGAAGTTCTAGTCTCATGGCTCCCTTTGATTCAAAATCCTTGTCTCCTCTCTTTAGGAACCTTAGATATCTTATGGTTTCTTATGATCCTAATCCTTTAATGAAAAATAACTCTATTCATTCATCTCATGATGAAGATGAGGTTTCAAGGGTTCCTCTTGAACAAGGTCATAAGCTTACTACTAAGATTGATAAAAATTATGTTTGGCTTCTTCAAGAGAATCACAATATTGATAATATCACTTCTTGTTATGCCCTTGATAAAGTGATATGTAATGATGAACATAGTGTTAATATTTTATCTGGTCTTACTCATTTTTTCTATTCTCACATTAATCTTTTGGTTCAAGACACATCAAGAATAGGATGGTTCTACGTGTCACTACTATTGAACCTGCCTTGCCTATTTCCACACCTATCTCTAGTATTCCTATATATATATGTTTCTCCTATTGTGACTACTTCTAATCAACCATTTAATCTTCCTATCACAAGTCTTCCAATTCCTTCTCTTCTTATGAGTGGTTCACCTTCTTTATTTCCAACCTCACAACCTTCATACAATAGTTTTCCTTACAATTATTCTAATCCTCCTACTATAGTTCCTCATGTCCCAACTATAGCACCTTCTATTCTAGGTGATTCATACACTCCTAGTGTGTTAAATTTTCCATTGCCACCTATTTCTTATAATGATTCCACTATCATTGGTCTTTCTCAAACTATTTCTTCCTTGCAAAAAAAAATTGCTTCTCTTACTTAATCCAAGCTCAATGTGCCTATCTATGATATGGTAGTCCTTTATCCTTTGACATTATCTATACCAATACCACTCAACAAGCTAATATGCCTCACCTTGGTACTTATAATAGTAAGGGTGACCCTAGTTGTCATTATAGTCAAAAAAATTTATTAGTGACACACACACTTAATTAAATAGTTAGTAGCTACTAAGCTTATCTTGTAGTTTACAATGTTAACCAAGTAAATCAGGCTCTATTGAATTCTACATTTGCTACCAAGTTCCAAGAATAGTATTGAGTTCACACTGAGTAGTATCTACCAAGTTGGTGATTATCAATGTAAACTGAGCTTCATAGTGTTTATTGAGTTTCTTATTGCAAACTGAGTTCTCCAATGTTTACCAAGTTTGTAGCTTTAGTAACATGAATCTAGTGTTGATCGAGCTACGCAATGTCAACCAAGTGATTCAGTTTATATCAAGATTGCAATGATGGTGTTGACTGATCTATGTAATGTCAACCAAGTGATTCAGTTTATATGCTAAGTTTCCTAGTGCTTACTGAGTCACTAGTGTAGACCAAGTTAAAACTACTTGGAAGTGATTAGTATAAACTAAGCTTCTACATCTACCGAGTGCATGACAATGTCGAGCATTAACAATGATTTTCAAGTATCAGAACCTCATCGAGTCTATCTTTAGAACCCAAGTACTAGTAGTTGGGCCAACTTTGATGAATTTGAATTTAGATTGGTATATATGTAATGTATTGTATCACATCCAAAATATTTATGATGTAATCAAGAGCAAAATCATGAAGTAAAAAGGCTACAAGTAGTATAAGGAGAAGCAAAAATTTATCTATCACATTGAGGTGATCATTACACTACAAAGAAATCTCATTCAACAAATCAAAGTTGTAGATCAAAGATCAGCCATTGGTTCATCCTAACAAGTGGAACAGTTAGATCCTTTCACAAGGTAGACTTAAAATTCTTTTGTAAATATCTTTACCAAGTGCATAATTCATTGTATGTTTTGTAAATCCTTTTACAAGGTGGACCTAGAAGTCCTTATTGCCCCTAACAGGGCACATCATCACAAGTGATCATGGTAAGCCTTAATAGGCCAACTTTGTACTGCAGTACTAAAGCTTGTGGGTATCATCCCCACTCAAGTTTTACTTTTTATTTGGAAGGTTTCTAGGTCACCATATTGTATGTCAAAGTGTTATGAATATTTTAATGTTTTTATTTTTTCATGCATGCAATTAGATTAGAATACACATGAAGGATTAATTGGTAAAATAAGAATAAGTTTTATTACTTCCTGATTCACCCTCCCCTCTCATTAACCTTTCCTATCTTGTATTTCTAATAGTTGGTATCAAATCTTTATGGTTCTCAAAGAAAAATCTTAGCAGCTTGAGCAAAGATCATAGCAATGGAGGTATTCAGACTTGATAAGGCTATTGATAATGAAAATATAGATTTGAAATTGGCCATTGGGAAACTTAAGAAAGTAAAGGAGAAACTCTCTCAATCCTTGAAAAGAAGAAAAGATCTTGCAATATAGATGAATGAAAAACTCTACACTGAAGAAAAAATTGAAGATATCCATTCAGAAAGTAATTCAGATAAAATTGTTGTCACAAAAGTTTTCACCCTTGTCCAAAGTTTTTACCTAAGGAAAACCTTATGAAACATGGAAACAACCTCCAAGCTGTGGGACTTGAACTGTGAGGTTGAGTCTCTGGAGAAGGCCAACTTCCTTTACTATCAGGGTGCACCTAACTACTCTTGGAGAGGAAAAGGGAGAAGGAATGCATAGAAGCAAATCTACCTATTCTAACCTAAGGGGGGTGATGCACCAAAAATAGAGTGTTCAAACCAATCTCTGCCCATACATGCATTATTAAAACATCATGACACCAAAAGATATACACATCCGTACTTGCTTTAATCTAAAAATCACATGTAGATCAGAAAAACCCAAATGAATGACACAAGGAAAGAGAGGATTCACTTATATACCATTCATAGGCCAAAAGAGATACAATCATGCAAGATTGCAGATATCTGCAATACACCAATGAGAGGCAAATAGTTCTTGCACTTCACATCAATTTTTGAAGGAGATAATAATGTCATACAATTCAAAGGCAAAGGAGATTTGCAGTGAAATTGTAGAGCAATGTCAAAGAAAATAGAGAAGGGTCAACCTCAACAAAATCTACAAAAATTGCCTTTATAGCTTAGGCATAACTGAGATGTTCTCTAACTAAAGTTACTCCACAACCACTACCATTAAGTCTCTTTAGAGATTTGGAGAAAATCTGATCTAGGCTCAGATTCAAATACAATGAAATCTAATATTTTGTTGAAATAGGGCCCTAAAAAAAATGACGCCATTAAACCATTCTGATCAAGTAGATGGATAAACTGGGGTGGTGGAGTGTTCTCCTACTATTTAATGGGTTCAGAATTCATTCGAGAGTAGTTGGAATTGATCATGAGGATCAAATCATGCAAGAAAACTCAATTTCCTTTATTTGTGGCTCATCAGTCAGCAAATTCAAAAAGTCAACTGAATCTTGCAACCAAAATGGGCCACATGGGCCAATAATTTCATTTCATTTTTCCACCCCATAAAGTCTCCATGCAGTTGACCACATCTTCTCAATTAACTAAGCCACCCTCCCAACTTAACCATGATGTCACATAACCATCAATCTTAACTATTAATGCCTTAGTCGGGCCCATAAGGACACCTGTTCTTCAGGTGCTTTCCTGCATTCTTTAATTACCTTGCATCTTCATAATGTGGAAAAGCGCTGATCATTGATCTCTATAAGATCAATGATCATGAAAGATCTTCATGATATTATGCCTGCCCTTAATACTTCTGGGCCCATGAACCATTGAGCATACACCTCAGCATGACCTGGCCCCACCTGGCCCCACTTGGCATCAACCTGACCCCACAAAGACATGTGGTAATGAGGTGCTTTCCCACATTCCTTAATATCCTTGCATCTTTATAATGCAAGGAAGTGCCCACTGTAGATCTATTTACATTGGATGATGGATCTTGCTTTGAGAAGAACAGATGCATGATGTCATTATTAGCTATGTGTCATGAAGAGGTTTGCCCGCATTACTTAAAAATCATGCACTTTCATATTGTGGGCAAGTGCTAGCCCTTGATCTTTGCTAAATCAATGATCACAATGCCTGAACTGTAAAGTATTAATATCATTAAAAGACCAACCAATGACATTGTAGGAAATTCAGAACATGCACGAGGAACATTGACAACTCTGCAACAGGTCTGACTACTTCTGACAACCAAGAACTTTAGTGCACTGAGGTTTGAATGTCAGCAGGGGCTATGTGGCATAAAGGCGCTTTCCCACATTAGGTAAAGGTAGTGCATTTTGAGAAAGCAAGAAAGTGCCCACCATAGATCACGAAAGATCTGACGGTGAGGGAATTGCGGGCAAGCAGAAACATTAAAGTGAATAGTCACTTAGAAACAAGGAAATACATTAAGGTTTTATTTCATTTATTTTCATATTTTCATGGCATTTTAAATACTTAAATATGGAAAGTGACCGTTGGGTGGGCTCAAGTATTTGAATTCAAATTTTTGGTGGGAGGTAAATATGGTTAACATTTCTAGCGACTCAGAGGGGATGCAAGCTAGCTATGCATATGACCAATGACCTTATGCATCCATTGGGCCATAGAGTTGTAAAAAAGGTGGATCTCATGCATTATGAAACCCTAACCCTACCTCTGTAGTACTAAAACACTGAAATCTCTATCTCTACTCCTCTATAAACTCAACAAAAAACATGTGCTCGTGCACTTCTTCAAAAGTTGAAAACCAAGAAGAAGAAAACTAAGCTACCTATGTACATGAAACCTCAACCCCTATCAGAAACATAGTTTGAGATAGATCCCATTGACTAGGATAGGCAAAATTTCACCACCAGGCTTGCTTAATTGAAAAGCATTAGCCTGCTCGTAACTGACAATCATATAGGGACCACTCCATAGTGCATCAAATTTTGAGTGTCTCCCTGGCTTTACCCTATCTACATCCCATTTCAAAACCAAATCACCTTCTCTAAAGTTTCTAACCCTAGCCTTCTTGTCAAAGCTCCCTTTCACCTATTGCTAATGTGTTTCTAGGGTCTGCACGACCTGACTTCTTTTCACTTCCAGCTCCATCAACTTTGTTATTCTCACTATCTAGGCATCATCTTTAATTAGCTCCAACTGATGAGCTAGTTCTAGGGATGAGAATTCTAATGAAATTGAAAGCCTTGCTTCTCTACTATATACCAACATAAATGGTGAATTTCCTATTGACCTCTTAGGTGTTATTCTGTCAGCCCACAATGTAGTCCTCAACTTTTGATGCCAACACCTTTGATTATCCTCTATAGTTCTTTTCATAATCCTAATCATGTTTTTGTTGGATGGCTCAGCCAAACCATTTCCTTGAGGATAGTAGTTTGAGGATGTGCTCAAGTAGATATTATGGTCAACTGCCCATGCAAAAATTTGAGCTCCTACAAAAGATTTTGCATTATCTAAAATAATGGTTGAAGGGGCACCAAACTTGGTCACAATTCCACCAAGGAACTCAACAATTGAAGATTCTGTGGCATCCTTCAATGCAACTACCTCTATCTATTTGGTGAAGCAATCTGTGGTAGCTAAAATCCATTTGTGAGCAAAACTAGAAGAATGATTGATAGGGCCTATGAAATCCAATCTCCATTGAGCAAAAGGATGGTCCACCTGAATGGGATGAAGAGGAAGAGATACAAGCTTTTTCTTATCAGAGAACAAGGCACATTTTTCACACTTCCTCACATAACTATGACAATTATAGAATAGGGATGGCCAGTAGTAACCAGCCCTCATGATCTTCATTACAGTTGTCCTTACTAAGAAGTGACCACCATCAAGACCATCATGAAGCTCTTTGATCATTCTTTCAGCTTGATCTATGTCAATGCATCTTAATAGGACTCCATTAAAATCTATCCTGAAAAGGATACCATCAACTCTGACATAAGGAATTGACTGTAATATATATTGTCTCCTTTTAGTTCTATCTAATCCTTGAGGATATCTATTGCCTAATAAGAAATTCCTCATATCATCCATCCAATTCCTTGGGTCACCATTTCTTGTCTCTTGTTCTTCTATTAGTATCATAGTGACTTCCTCATCTGATTCCTGATATGATACCATCTGTTTACACAACTCCCTCCCTCTTACCAGCTTGGTGATCTAGATGTCAACATCATATTCCATTACTTTAGTAATCCAACCAGCTCTCTTTTCACTAATATCTTTTCTCAAAAGGAAATCCTTCACACTCGCATGGGGTACTAACAAATGAATTTTATTATGAGATAGGAGGTGTCTAAATTTATTTAAAGCTCTAATGATTGCAAGGGCGTGCTTCTCTACATGGTTGTATTTGTTTTCATACTCTTTAAGACCTTCACTATAGAAGGCTATGGGATGCTCTTCATCTTTATCATTTGTTTGAGTCAAGATAGCGGAAATGCTTGACTCACCAACTAGGGCATAAAGGATGAAATCCTTTTCAAAATTTGGATTAATGAGAGTAGCGGCTGAGGCTATGGTTACCTTGATCTCTTCAAAACTTTCCTTCCCTTCCTTGGTCCATGCAAAGACCATACTTTACTTGAGCATAGTTGTAATGGGTTTTACCATGGTAGCAAGATTAGGGATAAATCTTCTCACAAAATTTATCCTACCAAGGAAAATTTGCAACCCTTTCTTATGTTTAGGAACAGGGAGAGAAAGGATTGCTTTTGTTCTTTCTGGATCAATGGTTAAACCATCCTCAGATATAATGTGTCCTAATAATTTTCCTTGATTGGCAGCAAAGACACACTTGCTTGGGTTAAGGGATACCCCAAAATCTCTACACCTTAAGAACACTTGTCTTAAATGATCAAAATGATCTTCTACATTCTTTGAATACACTATATTATCATCAAGGTAAACTAATACAAACTTTTCAATCACGTCTTTGAAGGCCATCTCCACTGCCTTCTGAAATGTAGTACTTTCATTGGTTAGTCCAAATGGCATCTTACAATAAGCATAGGTACCCCATTTGGTGGAAAATGTAGTCTTGTACCTATCAGACTCTTTGATCAGCACTTGATTGTAGCCAAAAAATCCATCAAGAAATGAAAACCTCTTAGAACCACTAACCTTGGACAAAATATACTCCATGGGAGGGAGAGGATGGTGATCTTTAAGGGAAGCTTGGTTAAGGTCCCTAAAGTCCACACACAATCTAATCTCTCCATTCTTCTTCCTAACAGGGGCAGGTTTGCTACCCATGACAAGTGCTTAATGGGGAAAATTATATTGGCCTCAATCAATTTGGATAGGTCTTTTCTCATTAAGGGTTCCATTTTAGGATTCACTGGCCTCTATTTTTGTCTTACTAGTATTACATTATCTATTAAATCTATGGTATGTTGAAACAACCTTGGGTCAAAACCCTTCAAATCATCATACATCCAGGAAAATACATCATTAAATTCTTGACATAGATGAATAAAAATTTCTTGCTCAATCTTAGAACATACCTTCCCCATGTTTAAGGATTTTCCATTAGCAACCATGATTGGGGTGTGATCGTCTTCATCAGTAGCTAAGTTCATGACTCTGCCTCTTGCTTGGTCATCAGGATTGAAAACACTCTCTAAGGTAATGAAACCCTTAGGCAATTTTTTGGAATTGAGATTAATGATTTGATCACCATACTGATCATGTAGTCTTGACTGGTTTCTATCTAAAAATTTTGCTTCATTCTGCAAGAAGCTTACAATTTGTTCATCAAATTCAAACACTTGCCAATGGATTTTGTTGTCAGGGATGGCAAGCCTTACTACCATTTTGATTTGTAGCTTCTTCTTCTCCTCAAGATTCCTTGGCACATCATGAGATGCACCTATTGCTGCAAGTCTATCAACATGTCTATTTTCTTTTCTAGGGATGCTTTGAATATTAAATGCATTGAAACCCTCAAGCAAATCCCATACCCTATGTTTATAAGACTTGAGCAAATCGTTCTTGCTAATATTCTAATTTCTCACTTGATTAACCACCAACTCACTATCTCCATATACACTTAAGGCTTGAATTCCTCTTTTCTGAGCAAGTAGGAGACCCTAAATCAAGGATTCATACTCGGCCACATTATTAGTACAAATGAACTAGAGCCTAAAGGAGAAGTAGTACCTTACTTGTGCAGGAGAAATCAACATCACACCAGCCCCTGATCCATTCTTATTCCTTGATCCATCAAAGTACATACTCCATATTTCACTCACATCTTCTTTAGTCTCCACAAGATTGGGAACTAGAGCATCCTTCTCTAATATACAATATGTACTGAGGCCTGTCTCAAGGGTTTCTGACATAGGATCAAATTGATATGTATTATCCCATTCATCTAAGAGAAAATTAGGTATCTTTTCTAGGGAAGTAGTAGGCTCATTCACTATGTCATTCTCATCCATTTCTAGGATAGTGCAATTCATGTTGATGAGATTAGGGGTGTAGGGTTTAGTATGATGGAGGGCTAGAGGCTCTACTCTGATTGAAGCTTTGGTCCCATATCTTGTTCTAAAAGATATATATGACCAATTAGAAGATATATAACCACCTATTTGGGCAGTGAAGTCTCTTGACATACAGATGGCAAAATGTGGCTTGACTTCAGCAACACATATATCTTGAGTTACAGTACACCCAGGGCATGCATGTAGGGCCATTTCCACATTCCTAAGGATCCCTAGAGTCTTGACAGTACTACCATCCAACTGTAATACATCTCTAACAATGGGCTCATATTTCATTTCCAAAACATTAGCAACACACCTAGGCATCACTAAACTACTAGCCCATGAATCAATCATGCAATTGTGGACTAGTTTAACCTCTATAATTCGAGAAACATAAAATGGAGGGGGTCTAACCCTTTTACTTGTTTCTACCTCCTTTGATGGTTGTACTAGGCATGCGGCACTTTCCATGTTGGGTGGCTGATCCTTTGGTTCAATACTTTCCAATTCTTGCTACAACAACCTCTTTTTCATGGGTATAGTAGCAACAGCATCCCACATGGAACTATTCATATTTTTCTTCTTCATTTTTTCTACAACACTAAATGGAATAGTAGGTACTTTTGGGAGCTACATTTGTAGGAGATTGAGATGGAACAACTTGAGGATCACTTATATCCTTTCTGCCATTATTTTGCCTTTGCTATTGAAAGGTATTTGATTGATCATTTACTGCTTGTTCATGAGGTATTGCATTTGAAGTTGAGGCATGATTGGGAGAAGGAGGGGTAGCATCTTCAATAGCTCTTCTTTTGCTCCTAGTGTTCTAAGCAGTGTAATCTTGGTTTACATTACAATATTCCTCCACTTGATGATTCATAAAGGAGCAATCACCTTGTCCTTGCATATACGAGGCATCTTTAAATTGGTCCTCCTTGTATGATTTTCCTATTGAAAGCTCTTGGATGGTCAAAGCCAAATAAGATTCAACCTTTTGACACATGCAACAGGCATAGGAGTAGTTGCAGGAGGGAAAAAAATCCTAATCTTGGGCCATGTTGTTTTGAGGAACTATGGCCCTACTTTGGTTTACATTTGAGGTTGAAGCATGACTATTCTGCCTATTCTGATCAAGAGAATTGTTTCCATGAGTATGGTTTGGAGGCCTACCACTGTTCAGAGTTTGATATTGCAATTGATGAGTCTTACTACCTTGAGCTTGCTGTCTCTCTAAAGTCACCACCTTGTTGCTCACTTTCTGCATCATAGAGAAGCTATCCTCTAGCTTCTTCTCTTGGCCCTACAATCTTTTATCTATGTTCTCTATTTTTAGCATCATAGATTGCATCATCTCCTTGATTTCATCAATTCCATTTGAAGATGTAGAAGCTTGAGTGACTAGAGCAAGGGATTGTGATGTGGAAGTTGTGGGAAAAGGAGCCATTGCTAGTTGGTGATTTGGAACATCAAGGAAGAAAGGCATAGGAGGCCTTGGAGCTAGCTTACATCCTTGTATTAGGATGTTTTTTGACTTTATTTCTATGTCATAAGCATTAGGCAAGGTATCTCCTCCCATAGTTTGGATTGTAGTTGCAATGTCACTATTAAAAGCTCTGAGGTAATGCAAGAAGGCATTATCAGGGGTAGGCTTTACTGAAGTAGGTATTCTATCCCATGTCTTTTGAAATCTATAGTTGAAATCAGTTATACATTCATGGGGGGCTCTTTTTATAGTAGTCAATTCTTCTAAAAGTGATAAATGGTCACTTTTGTCCTCAAAGTGTTTGCACAGTCCTACTCCTAATCCATGCCAATCTACTATAGAACCATGAGCCAAACCTCTAGACCATTGTAGTGATTTTCCTTTCAAGGATGAGGCTAGAAGCCTAACTAAAACATCATCTTTTGTAATACCATAGATATTGCAGATATTTGCAACTTCTTGAATATGTTCTAAGGGAGAGATAGAAGTTTCACCAGTAAATTTTGGTATACTTTTGAGTGTAGCTATTGGTATGTCATGTCTTCGGGCCAATAAAAGAGGACTTCCACCATTAAAGGTGGCAAAAGCATGAGCTCTAGGATGTGCCATATAGACAAGTGATCTATTGATATGTGTTGATGGCAATCTAGGCTGAGATCTAATAGCAGGAGGAGTAGAGATGGATCTTGCAGGTGTATTTGTTACTATTGAACTCCTAATTGGTGATAAAGTTACTCTAGTCTTCCTTCTTCTAGGATTTGAAAATGAAAGCTCTTGGTACTAAAATTTACCTCTAGAAGATGCCCTTGTTTTAGCTTTGGTCTGGAACTAGATATATTTGAAGCTCAGAGTCACCAAGTACTTGAAGAATGAATCCCTTGAAGGCTTGAACACTGAAGCTAGTACTATCTCCTCGATATTAATCTTGAAATCTTCCTTTTGACACCAATAGACTTCAAATTTTTTGAATACAGTCCCACTGGGCGTGCCAAAAACTGTTGTCACAAAAGTTTGCACCCTTATCCAAAGTTTTTACCTAAGGACAACCTTGTGAAACATGGAAACAACCTCCAAGTTGTGGGACTTGAATTGTGAGGTTGAGTCTCTAGAGAAGGTCGGCTTCCTTTACTATTAGGGTGCACCTAATTACTCTTGGAGAGTAAAAGGGAGAAGGAATGCATAGAAGCAAATCTACCTATTCTAACCTAAGGGGAGCAATGCACCAAAAATAGAGTGTTCAAACCAATCTTTGCCCATACATGCACTATTGAACCATCATGACACCAAAAGATATACACATCCAGACTTGCTTTAATCTAACAATCACATGCAGATCAAAAAAACCCAAATGAATGACACAAGGAAAGAGAGGATTCACTTATATACCATTCATAGGCCAAAAGAGATATAGTCATGCAAGATTACAGATATCTACAATACACCAATGAGAGGAAAATAGTTCTTGCACTTCACATCAATGGCTGAAGGAGATAAGAATGTCATACAATTTAGAGGCAAAGGGGATTTACAATGAAATTGCAGAGCAATATCAGAGAAAATAGAGAAGGGTTGACCTCAACAAAATCTACAAAAATTGCCTTTATAGCTTAGGCATAACTGAGATGTTCTCTAACTGTAGTTACTCCACAACCACTGCCATTAAGTCTCTTTAGAGATTTGGAGAAAATTTTATTTGGGCACAGATTCAAATACAATGAAATCTGATATTTTGTTGAAATAGGGCCCTGACAGAAATGATGTCATTAAACCATTTTGACCAAGTAGATGGATAAATTGGGGTGGTGGAGTGTTATGCTGCTCTTTATTAGGTTCAACATTCATTCGAGAGTAGTTGGAATTGATCATGAGGATCAAATCGTGCAAGAAAACTCAATTTCCTTCATTTTTGGCTCATCAGTTAGCAAAGTTAAAAAGTCAACTGAATCCTACAACCAAAATGGGCCACGCAGGCCATTAATTTCATTTCATTTTGCCACCCCATAAAGTCTCCATGTGGTTGACCACATCGTCTCAATTAACTAAACCACCCTCCCAACTTAACCACAATGTCACATAACCGTTAGCCTTAAATCTTAATGCCTTAGCCTAGCCCATAAGGACACATGTCCTTCAGGCACTTTCCTGCAATTTTTAATTACCTTGCATCTTCATAATGCTAGAAAGGCTTGATCGTTGATCTTCGTAAGATGAACAATCATGAAAGATCTTCATGATACTATGCATGCCCTTAATACTTCTAGGCCCATGAACCATTTAGCATACACCTTAGCATGACTTGGCCCCACCTAGCATCACCCTATGGCTTATGAAATCAACCTGACCCCACAAAGACAGGTAGCAGCAAGGTGCTTGCCCGCATTCCTTAACATCCTTACATATTCATAATGGGGGGAAGCGCCCACTGTAGATTTTTTTGCATCGGACAGTGGATCTTGCTTTGAGAAGAATAGATGCATGATGTCATTATCATCTATGTGTCACGAAGGGACTTGCTTGCATTACTTAAAACTCATGCAATTTCATATTGTAGGCAAGTGCCAGCCCTTGATCTTTGCTAAATCAATGATCACAATGCCTGAACTGTAAAGTATTAATATCATTAAAAGACCAACCAATGACATCGCAGGAAATTCAAAACATGCAAAAGGAACACTAACAACTCTGCAACAGGTCTGATTGCTTCTGACAACCAAGAACTTTTGTGGTGCATTGAGGTTTGAACATCAGCAGGGGCTACGTGGCATAAAGGCACTTGCTCGCATTAGGTAAAGGTAGTGTATTTTGAGAAAGTGGGAAAGTGCCCACCATAGATCATGAAAGATCTAATAGTGAGGGAATTGCGGGCAAGTAGAAACATTAAAGTGCACAGTCATTTAGAAACAAGGAAATACATTAAGGTTTTATTTCATTTATTTTTTTATTTCCTTGGCATTTTAAATACTTAAATATGGAAAGTGACCGTTGGGTGGGCTCAAGTATTTGAATTCAAATTTTTGGCAGAGGAAAATATGCTTAAAAAAAGCTAATGAGGCAATAAAAGAACTATTAGAAAAGAATGGTAACCTTCAAGAAGAAGTTAGAAAGCTGAAAAGAGAACCAGAAATTCAGTCAGTAAGATTGTGTGAAGTCATGGAAGAAAAAGACAAGGTAAAAGAAGAGATAGAAGGAAAGAACAACTAAATTCAACATTTGTCCCTTCAACAAGTAGATGCAAATGAAGAAATCATGAATCTAAGATCAGAAAATGAAAGATTTCAAAATGATCTAAACACTACAAAGAAAACCAATGAAAGGTTGATGAAATATCAAGCAAACATGAATCAATTGAATGAGCAAAATCAATATAGACAATGAGGCAAAGCAGGAATTGGATATATAGAAGAAGGTGAATCATCCAAGCAAGGAGCTCAAAAGAATCAAAGACCTACTTGCAATCACTATGGTAAGTTAGGTCATACATCAAACAAATGTTGGAGTAATGGTAAAGCTAAATTTAGTGGAAAATGTTACAATTGCAATAAACATGGTCATAGAGCTAATGAATGCAAAGAGAAACCTAAATTTGAAGGCAAATGTCACAAATGCAAGAAGCATGGGCACAAATCTTCTAAATGTAGAACCAAGATATTGAACCAAATAGAATAGATTGTGAAAGCTATATTTGGTTGGGACTACAACACATGGTGCAGATGTCACTACGGTGGAGAATTACATAAACATATTACATAAACTATTAAATCAATGTCATTAACACATGAACAATGACATCTCCACTCATGCAAAAAAGGGTCACATCACATCAAGTGCATATTTAAGGAGGCTTGTGATTGGCATCAAAATGGGGATGGATGAAAAAGGAGGTGGAACCGAATGACATTGGGGAAAAGGAGGTTGAATGAATTAAAAGAAAGGCGGTAGCATAGCGAAATCCCCAAACATTTAAGAAGTGTGAACCCAACACATCATAGGGACATGGACAAGGATAATTGGGTGGAAGGACATCACCGAGGCCAAGCATTTACCAAATAAGGAGATACGAAGAGTATTAAGTTTGGATATATTTAGTTACAAGTGAATGAGAACCAATACATCCCCTTAGGCTAAAACTATGGAGCGCCACACATAATATCACCCTTAAGGAGGAACAACACCAATGAAATATTAAATAAACTTTAGTGGTAAAAGGCTAAAGTAATAAGGGGGACCATAGGTAAGAGGAAATCAATTAATTTATAAGTTGACTCACCAATATATAAAGAGGCATAAGTTATAAGCAAGAGAAGGGAACTTGGTGTCTTATTAGGATAGATTCCTAATTTCAAACATATCTTATCTTATATACAAGATTTATATATATACATTACAAAATCATTATTATATATATCATTCAAAGAATTGGAATTGATTGAAAATAAATACAAATTTTATACATTTCTAAGAAGAGAACCAAATAATTGAAGCTATTCATAAAACCCTAATTCAAAAACTTGGAGTGATTTGAATTACATTCCAAAATGAGACATTACATGTGGTATCAGAGCATCTTTCTTGTTAGCTTGTGGAAAATAATTAATGCAAAAACACAAAAAAGACCAGAGAGCATTAGAAAGGGAAGGAAGGAAATAGTACACCAAAATGAACAATCAAATAAGTAATGAATTGAAAGCCTTCATGGAACAAACGAATCGAACTACTCAAGCACTCATGGAACAAATTGAAAGAAATTATTGAGCTATAACAGAGCAAAGTGAAACAAACCAACTCCTCCTAGAAGCTATCCATAATATAAACAAAAATGGGAAGGACACAAATTCTAACCAATTTGAAGATGATAATAATTAGTTGCATACACTAGAATCACAACATAGACCCACAAGATCCCCTTCCTACCTAGAGAAGAACAAGAAGATGAGGATGAGTTAAATGAAGTAAATAATATAAATGACATTATAAATGAGTACTCAAAAATTCACCGTGAACTTAGAAGGGAAATACCTTTTAAAGATTATTGTGATGCTCAAATGAAATCATTATCTAATAGAAAGTGATAGGTATACCAAGAGAAGGGACTAATAGAAGAGATAAATAAAGTGAGTCTTCCAAAATTTGATGGATCAAAAAGAACTACAACACACTCATGGGTACAACTGTTGGATACATATCTTTCCTTAAATCCTATGATAGAAAAAGGTGCTATCCAATTTTTTGTCCTTAATTTAAGAGGAGTAGCACAAGATTGGTGGCAACATGGCCTTAACAACTAGGGACATAAAAAAATCAAGAGTTATGATGAATTCACCCAAAAACTCATAGAGCAATTTGATCGAATAGACACAGAATGGTACTTCAAAAGATTAACCCAACTTAGACAAGAAGGATCAATGATGGAATTTGCTAGGGAATTTGAAAAGTTATTAGCCATGGTACTTGAAATATCACAAAAGAGACTCACCTATTTATTTACAGATGGGTTGAAGAAATCAATCAAGAGCACAGTGGGAGAACATGAACCAAAAAAAATTGAAGATGCAATCCAAAAGGCATTAAAATTTGATACACAACTGAAAAGGGATAGGTCCAAGAACCATGCACTGAGCACACATTCTAGATATTATGAAAAAGAAAGAAATCACTCCAAGGAATTCCAGAAAGATGAGTTATGTTACCATTGTAAGGAACCATGGGAATGTGGCCATAAATGCAGAAGGGAGTTAAAAAGCTATTGTGATGAATTAAAAAGAAAAAAAATATGCTTTTATTGCAAGGAAAGTTGGGAACTAGGACACATATGTAGAAAGAGAAGCCAAGTTCAAAAAATGGATGCAACAGTTGACGAGGAAGTAAAAGGAAAGATGAACAAGAGACTAAATATAATCAAAAGAGTAATGAAGATGTGAAGGACCAACAAGAACTAGATGAGCTACAATTTTAGTGGAATACATATATATGTAATAAAATGAATTATAATAATTAGTGAATCAAATTATCTCCTAAGCAGACCACTTTGATGGATGCCAAATGTTTCCATCAAGGCCAAGAGGGCCAAAGTTTCGCTTTTGGGCTTAGGTAGGATATCTAAGAGTGTTCATCTAAGTAGAACACCTTGATGAATGCCAAGTGTTTTTGTCAAGGCCAAGAGGGCCAAAGTTTTTCTCTTGGGATTAGATTGGGATAAGAATGTTAAGATGGACATCTAAGTAGACCACCTTGACAAAATGATAGAACATTTGCATCAAAGCCAAGGGGGCCAAAGTTTCGGTCTTGGGCTTAGATTGGTCAAGTTAAGAAAAATTTGACATCATGTCAACTAAATTCAATTAAGAATCTACCAAGTAGACCACCTCATTGGATGGTTAATGTCTTTCATTGAGGCCAAGGGGACCAAATTTTTTCTCTTGGGCTTGGTAGGATATTGGTTTAGAACTAATTTATCATGACTCATCTTTTCTTCAGAGATATTATATACATGTGCATCCTAACGATTGCTTGTTCTTGCAAGATTCATGATCAATAAAATGCACTAGGGAAGTATATTTTGTAAACCATTTCCTTTACTTCATTGTGAGAAACAAATTATAAAGAATCAATAAAAAAATATGATGTTTCTGCATTGTGTATGCTTCATGTCTTCATTTGTTTGCATCGTGTATACTTCGTGTCTTCATACATTTATGTGACTACCTTGTGTTTGCTTCATGTTTTAACTCATTAAAAGTGTATAACTCAAAAATCTTTTAAGTCTTTTGTATGCAAATATATTTTGTGTCTATGAAGGAGTTTGCGTATTGCTTGAGGACAAGCAATTTTGAGAAGGGGAGGCTGTCATGACCCCTCCTAAAAGAGAATCCTACAAATTATAACTAAATAAAATTATATAACAATAGTTTATTATATGAATAAAATATAGATCAATTATTTACACAAAAATATTATTAACAAATTATATAGATAAATATTTATTCTATTTATATTTAATAATATAAAATTATATTATTCATAATAATAATTATAAACAATATTCATAATATACATCTTGTATAAATCTATCATACATATTATATAGATATATAAATTTTGTATAATACATCTTATATACATCTATTATTATGCCTAACTAATTGCATTAGGGGACATCATATATTATAAAACATTTAGCTAAACATATTACATAAACTATTAAATCAATGTCATTAACACATGAACGGTGACATCTCCACTCACACAAGGAAGGGTCACATCACATCAAGTGCATATTTAAGGAAGCATGTGATCGAAATCGAAAGGGAGATGGATAAAAAAGGAGGTGGAACTAAATGATGTTGGGGAAAATGATGTTGAACAAATTAAAAGAAAGGTGATAGCATAGCAAAATCCTTAAACATTTAAGAAGTGCAAACCCGACACATCATAGGGACGTGGATGAGGATGATTGGGTGGAAGGAAATCATTGAGGCCAAGAATATACCAAATAAAGAGATACAAAGTGCAAAATTTGGATATATTTAGTTACAAGTGAATGAGAATCGATACATCCCCTTAGGCTAAAATCGTGGAGCACCACACATAATATCACCCTTAAGGAGGAACAACGCCAATGAAATATTAAATAAACTTTAGTGGTAAAAGGCTAAAGTAATAAGGGGGATCATAGGTAAGAGGAAATAAATTAATCTATAAATCGACTCACCAATATATAAAGAGGCATAAGCTATAAGCAAGAGAAGGGAACTTGGTATCTTATTAGGATAGATTCCTAATTTCAAACACACACACACACACACACACACAAACACACACACACACACACACACACACACACACACACACACACACACACATCAAATAATTGGAATTGATTGAAAATAAATACAAATTTTATACATTTCTAAGAAGAGAACAAATACTTGAAGCTATTCATAAAACCCTAATTTGGAAACTGGGAGTGATTTGAAGTACATTCCAAAATGGAACATTACACTTCTAGATAAAATGGGTAAGGTTTATCCTTCGCTATATACACAATAGGTAGCTATGGTTGGAGCAGCCTATTCTCATAATGAAGAAATTGATTCATCAAATCACAAGGCTCCCAATGTTGACCAAGGCAAAGACTACCAAAACCCTAAGTCTGATAGAACTGGAAAGCAAAACTCTTCTTGAATGATATGGAAGAGGTATGAAGATCAACTATGTAGCTGAAATGGAGATCAAGTTTGGAATTTATGTGATAGCACATAAAATCTATAGCTTCAGTCATCTTAATAGCATATCATGTGAGGCAATTGATCTGGCTCTCAAGGTGGTGAAGAACAACCTGTCCTTCGACCTTGCCAAGATAATGTTGAACCAATTGAATAAGAACATGAAGAGCATCAGGACATTGAAGAAAAACTCGTGTAAGTTTGGTTCACTCTTAACCTATTTATTCATGTTTGTGCAAATTTTTTTCCCTTCATAAGGTATAACCATATGGAGAAAAGATCTACCAGTACTATATCAGATCAATGAGTATATAGCAGAGATGGGTGAGAACTATGTCAGTATCATGGATAATATTTTTATCATTCAAGGAAAAGATGAATAATAGAGTAAAAATTCCCAAGAAACTTGTAGAAGATTATAGGGATGATGTTTATTTATGGTAGACTATGATAATGTATACATTCAAATAGTCAAACCTAGAGTGGTGTGGGTTAAGCCTCTAAGCTAGGAGGTTAACATTGATGACACCAAAGACATCATTGAGGCACTATTGAATGAACCTATGGATCTAAAGGCTACATATTTTGGTATGTATAATGAAGCCAAATCTAGAATAGAACTTGAAATAAAGCTTCCTCAAGTAGTTAGCAAAGGAAAGAAGAGGGTAGAAATATTGAGAAAAGCTAGTTCTACTTTCCTATTAAGAGAAGGTAAAGGAGATGATGTGGAAGAAGATGAAGAAGATGAAACTAAATCAAAAGAAGAAGAGCCAATCAAGAAGAAAGGTAAGATTATAATAATCAGACATACCAAGTCATCTACTACAGTATTCACTAGAAGAAAATCTAGAAATAAATTAATATTAGGTGAAGAAGTAGAGGATGTTATTTACAAATGGCCTCCACCTACATTTCAAGAGAAATTAAAAGAGATTGATTCTAGATTTGGCATGGAAAACTTTAAATCACTGAGATATGAGACCAAGAATGTAGAAGAGAAGAGACAAGTTGAAGACATAATTATGTCCAAGTTAGGTAAATGGAAATATTCAACTAATCAACTTGCACAAAAAATTCCCAATGAACTGATGGAAAGAATCAAGCCAAGATGGGAACATGCTAAGAAAATTACAAAGGATATATATGAACAAACTCTAAGGCAACTCAAGCTGAGTCTTAATGACAAAGAAGTTAAAGAGTCCATGAAAAGGAATGAAGAGAAACTCACTCTAAAATTTAACACTTGCTTGATACTAGTTAATAACATTGAACATGTGGTGAAGACTACCGCTACTACATGGAAGAATATATACAATCTTCATCAGAAGATTGATTTTGTTGTTCATGTTAGTGATAAAGATGATGATGAATATGACAAGGAAGAAAAGGGAAATGATGATGAAGAAGAAACAGATGATGTTAATAAAGATTATGAGGAGCAAGAATAGGAAGCTACCAAGGAGAATCTCCTTGAGATTCAAAGCATTGAGGAAATTAGCCTTGAGAAGATTGCAGCAGTAGTTATGGCGTCATTTCCTCGCTCTCTAAGAAAAGATTTAAATCCATCAAGCTCAAAGAAAGCTTCTATTGAGTTTTTATGGAAATCATTGCAATTCCAAACACCCAACTAATCTTTGAACCTGTTCAACTAAGTACTACATTGACTAAAGTGATCAGTGCTTCATCTACCAAGAAGTCAGTACTTTCTCCTTCACCAGATTTGGCTACTAAGAAACTAGGTATTTCTACAATTAGTGCAATATCTACATTTGTTGCTAATCCTTTTATTTCCACTATTGTTCCAATCCCCAGTGTACAAGTAGTTAGTACAAAGATAGTTGAGAGCAAGCCTCAACCGAGTACTAAGGTTTCTAGCAAAGGAAAAGATAAAGAAGAGGACATCGATCTTGATGAGGATATAGTTATCCCAAATTGGGATATCTCTACTCTGAATCCTAATCAAATCCACATAGTAGGTGAGCTATTGTAGAAGAAAGCTAAGCAACAGAGGCTTAGAGAGGAGAAAATAGGGAAAACCAAGTGCTAGAAGATGCAAAGAACATACTTGCAAATGCACTCAGTACTGAGGTTGATAGTACACAACCTATTTTGATTTAGTTAGCAAAAGTTGTTAAGAAATTTAATGAAGATCTAAATGGAAAATAATTTTTTTTGCAAAGAGTAGAGAAGAAATTTGAAAACAAAATATTGGAGCTAGTTGCACAAAAAATTGTAATATATCAAGTAGACTTGTCTACCATCCTTAGCTCATTGGAAACCTCTACCAATAATGTTACTTATCTATTCAATAAATTATGTGATACATCTATATTTACTTAGGAAATAAAAGATAAACTCTCCAAGGTAGATGAAGACTTGAAGGAAAGTGCACACCTATTGTCACTTGACCCGAGCTATAGTTCTACTCATTACACAAAGATTTGATTTCTGACTAATATGCAAGAAAAATTATTAAGGGAAGAAGCTAGGATTAGGGCCACACTTGTAGACATTCAAGGCATGATTCTACTAAACATGGATGCATTGAAAAAACACATTTCACATGCCAACACTCTCATCCATGACAACAAGCTGACCACATGATGGAGTTATCAGCAGAAGTGTAGATTGCATTACATGCAAGCAAGGTGTTACAAGTAAATTGGGACAAGATAATGTCACTAATTTTAAAGGTACATTTTGACTTCTTGTCACATTTTTGCATTACCATGTACCATACACCTTTGGAATATATGTCAAAAGGGGTAGAATATGTGATGATGCAATAAAGGAGAAAAATATGAGAAGAGAAGATGTAATATAAGAGACATGATATATATGTATATCATAGGTAAAGTAAAATGTGTGTGTGTGTGTGTGTGTGTGTGTGTGTGTGTGTGTGTGTGTGTGTGTGTGTATGGGGGAGGTTCACAATATTACACATATTCATGTACAGCTATTTAGAAAACATCTCATACAAATCAATTTTGAAAAATCTCAAAAAAAAGAGTATGTTACTTGTTGAGCTATCATTTTGCATGATGCTTAACGATAGGAATCCTTTTGAACTGCTCTCTTGAAAAGCTAATCTGAGGATCAACTCCAAGGTTCTAGAAGATCTTGCAATCTACTAGAATCTACTCAATTGAAGGTAAATGTGAATGTTCATGAGGAGGCCTTTTCTATTTCTAAAATGATTTGGATAAGATGTAGAATCTTCTTACACAAGAAAGAAATATATTTTTTGTATTTTCTATTTTTAAGATGAATGCAATCTAACAATGAAATTATATGAATTCCTAACTTATCCAAGGGGTTAGTAAAGAAAATATCAAAGATAAGGTGACAAGAATTTTTTAGCAAATAAGATGAAAGTAAATCCTAACAGACATAAGCTACAAAAACAACACGTTTGCAAGTTAAGGTTTTGAAAAGATCAGCGGAAAACCAGTGAAAATAGGAGCAGTGCTTCCTTAATTCCACTAATGCAATCATCAATGGGAATTTAGTAACCATAAGGTGTTTCACTTGTCATCAAATTACAAGACAACAAAAAGTGTGCTCATACAAGATGAAAAGCTATGCAAGAACAATATGATGATCTCTTCTTGAACTAAGTACATTAGCAAATTTGTAGACCCATAGCAAATACTAGAATTAAAAGATCACACAACCAGAAATAACACAATAAATTTTTGTCTCAATTACATTCCATGAACATATATCCACAAAATATAACACAGTTAGGCAAGCATCACTACGCTCCAAATTCAAGCACCAAAAGAATAGGTTATTGCAAACTAATGATGGCCTTCATTACATATTACATTCCCATATTTATAAGAAAACCTCTCCTCAAATTTTGTTGAGAGTGAGAGATATCTTTATTCAATCATATGCTTGTAAACTAATAAAAAAAATCTATTTATGTACAAACTAACTATCTAATGGTGCTAAGTAGGACTCCATCCATTTTATATCATTAACTAGATACATGAGCCTTTACATGTCATAAAACAAAGAAAACATGAAAGAATAAGAAAGAGAAAGCCTTCAAATGATGAGGAAGTGACTAGAAGTGGAAAAAATAGAAGCTCCATCTTCACTAGGCATTTGTAGGAGTTAAACTATTGTTAGAATGGGTTTCTAATGCATGGAAAGCTCTAAATTTAGAATTGGCAGTTAACCTCTAATTTCCTCAAAATCTTTGATGACACTACTAATAAGTGCACCTGTTCATAGCACACCTAGAACACCTACACAACAACGCACCTTGGAAGAAGGCTCCAAAAAATGCAAAATTTCACTAAATGTCAAAATCAAAATTTTGGCTTCTGGGTTTTGTTCCCCTTTATACCAAAGCTATGTCTGGGTATTTTCCCTTAAATTTATCAATTATCTCAATGAATTGAGACACATCTAGAAAATCTAAGGCTTCATATTTTTCTTTCACTTTTTGCCTATAGTTTTCCACTTCGATATGAGATTTTGCAAAATCTCTAAGTTTTACATCCAGCTCCAATAAGGCTTCTTCCATTTTGAATGTTGTTTGATATCCTCATCATTAGAAGCTTCTTTAAAAGTCTTCTAGAATTTCTCAACTACTACCTCTACTAGAATTAAGTTATCCTTTGCATCATCCTCAAAAATATCTAAACACGCATCAATATAATGTTTCTTAGATTCCAAAATTTGCTCTTGAGCTTGATCCTTAAGCCTGTGAATCTCTACATGAAATGTATCCATTACTTTATTACCATCCACAATCTTTTCTATCCAATCATTTATTTTGTCTAATTCCTCAACTATATATATATATATATATATATCCATCAGCATCATATACCTTTGTCCTTTGATATACTGTAATGCTTGCAAATCCTTGCCCCAGGTATGTATCTCATCCATTAGACCAAAATCTTGATTCAAAATGGTACTAGCTTTTCCACATTCTCCTACATAACATGTAATAACTTTATATTTCCTTGAATAATCAATACACCTTTCTCCTCAAAACTTTCTCACCATTATTGCCAAGCTCTCAAAAAGAGGTCCAACTATACCACACCCCTATCTCTTCTCTCAATTGCTACATTAAAAGTTTCCTTAGATTTCATGGGATTTAAAGGAACAAAAAATTCACTTAAATATCCCTTTATGATTTCATTTTGTCACCAAAGTGTTATCAATTCTACCCCATCCTGATCCAAGCTCTTGAGTACCTCCTTCATCCTATTGTGAACATTAACTTAGTGGTATCCAAGGTAGGATTCCCAAGCATGACCTCCCTGATCTGATAATCTCATGAAGTTAATTCTTCAACATTTGAATGTAGAGGAGGGATAGGCACATGAGCAAACAAGTCCTAGCTCTAATCAATCATAATGAAGGCTAATGCATGTGCCTCCTTTGGAGGTGATTCAAGTTTCGTTAGCACTTCAATCAATTCTATTCTATCCTTCTCTTCAGTGGTGAAAGTTGCCTCTTATTTCTTATCACTTCCTTTGTCAAACATCTTGGGATATGCTCCAATGGAGATTTTCCTTTCAAGGATGAAGGAGTCTATTCCACTATGCCTTTTCCCTTATCTCCCCTTTTTGGAGTCCTCCTCTTTTGTGCAAGATCTATACTAGGAGTCTCCATGTCTATAGAGTCCATAGTCCTTACCTCAGTGTCTTGAGAAGTTTGCTGAGGCTGTTCACTAATCTTCCCTTCTTCTAACACTTCCTAGATAGGTGTTTTTTGTGGCTCATCCTCCTGCTCTATTTGGACCTGTTCTACTTCTATGCCTAGAGGAAGAAGGGTAGGTGATCCCTTATCTACAAAAAATGTGATTTGTACTAAGGATGGCACTACCTCAAGTCCTTGTGTTTAAAGTGGCTACTAACTCCAATTCTCCTATTGAGGTTGATTTTTTGGAGTATCTCTTATTTTATCCCTGACCAATTTGGTACCCATGGGCATGAAATCAAAATCTGACATCTGAAAGACATCAGTGCCCTCCACATACTACTCATCTATCCACTATTGAATTTCATCTTCTAATGTGGTAGTTTGGATGGGTTCATTAGTGATAGATGGTGGTGTGATTGTGGAGCTTCTCCTCACCTTCGACTCTATGGCTCTAGCAAGTCAAGTCCTCCAGTTCAAAGGTATATTATCCTCTTCATTTTCATCATCCTCTTCTTTTTCCTCTTTAGGGATTGGTTTGGGAACTGATGGGAAAGGGATCACTTTCCTAATAACCTTTTTCCTTCTCTTTATCAGAGTCTTAAGCTTTCTTCTGTTAGGCATAGAGGGGGAGGCTTGCTCTACTTGTTGAGGTAGGGAAACCTCTTGTACTTCAATTTCTACTTCCCCTTGGCCTTGTTTAGCTAGGGGCACTTGGGGATCACCTTGAGCTTGTGTGGCTTCTACATTCTCCAAGCCTTGTATATTTTCTTCTCCCTACTATGGAGGTGCCTAAGTTGTTTTCTCTTCTGGCTCTACTCACTAAGGAGAAGTCGTCTTCCTTTTTTTGTTACCTTTACCTTTCTAAGCTCGATAATAACCAACTAGCCTACCAAGTTTGTGCACCATTTTTGGTCTCACTGGTGACTAGGCTATGAATGCAGGCACCATGACCTTAGCTCCTCGACCTTTAGCTGGGCAGGCTTGAGCATGGAAGATCATCATCTCAAGAATTGGATCAAGTTTGAAAGGTCTTTTTATCTAAACATTAGTCAATTTAATGGCATGCCTTGCCCTATGATTGATATTTGCATTTTCTTCTTTATCAACCTCAGCATTCATGATTGGTTGGTCACCAATCTTATCCCTATTAAACAATGGATCAATCAACTCCTCTATTTAATGGGATCTTTATCTTTAAATCCCTTTCTGCTAGATATAGAGTCATCCTACAATAATCTCTTATGAGGATATCATAGTCATCTATTGCATTCATATTAGATCTTCAATTGCATCCTCATGCTGGAATGTCTTGTCTTCTAGATGTTGTACCCTTATAATGTTATCAAAATAAGGTTGTGGGGAATTATACTCTTCCAAGGGATATTGACCCCATTCACACTCAAAAGATAGAATGTCTTGTCTCTGATCCACCCTAAATGGTCCTATTGTAATAGGCCATATCCAACATATTTTGTGCTATTTTCTAACTCTATCATATGGAGAAAAGAGTTTTTGAGCAATCTCTAGTAAAATGATTCTGTCACTGGGATATCTAGGGAGCTTCTTAGGGATGATAGTTGTACCTACTACCCTCAAATATGTGAACGTGCGAAACTAGATGTAATAGACCCCAACTTTTGATATCTTGGTAGCTACCTCTTGTGACATTATTTTCACATAATCCCCTTCTATGAATCAAATTATTGCGAATATGAAAGCATCATTCATGATCCTATATTCCTTGCTTTTCTCTAAAAGATTCTTCTTTACTAGTTGAGGATACACAATGTAAGGCCATGCATTTGCATCCTGCATGCTACCCTTATTATAGAGCCTAGGGTAATCTATCACCCTTGTGACTAACAAGTACACCAAGTATGATGTCGTGTAGAATTTCCTATTGTTATTCATCACCATCAGCTACTCACCCAAGTTCTCACTAAGAATGGAGGCCCAGTCAAGTGGCATCTTTGCCATCTTGATGGTCTCAATAAAATGCACCATCCATATGTTTAAATGTCTAGAAGCGAGAAAATCCATGACTTTTCTAAAGAGTATGATCGAGTATCCAATATCTTCCTTCATGTACCCTTGTGTCATATCCACTTTTCCTACCTTTTTCCCTAGAGGAGTCTTCTCAATAAGGTATGAAGACCGTATGATTTCAAAGGCTTCTTTTACATGTTCCCTATACCATTTCTCTACTTGGTGGTAGGTTAATCTTATAAATTGATCCACCCTTGGAAGATGGAATACCTTCTCTATATTGTTAGGTCAAAGATCCAAGACAATCTCTCCAATTATGCTTTTCATGACCCTTTCTTCAGGAACATATTTCTCTATGAGTGTCATAATCAACTCTCAGAATTGCATTGACACTAGATGTGAAGCTGCTTTAACAAGACCTTATTAGATCAATGTGAAAACCATGGGGGACCTCTTGGTTGGTTTATTACACAATATTGAGAATGTTCCCAAATCTATGTGACCTAACTCGATGTCTCGGATCTCAAAGTACTCATCCTAGAATCATGATTTTGTTGGCACACCTTGAAACTTGAATACCATCAATTTTGGAACCATTTTCTCGGAAAGGGAGGATGATAAAGATGCCATCAAATCTACACAAAGAGCATGTCCATTAGCTTATAATTGAAGAAAAATAGATTAATGAAACACTAGAGGTGACATGATTAAAACCCTAAAAACCTAATTACTCTGAAAACACAAAAAACTTGATTTTAACCTTGAATGCAAAAAAGGGGTACACCAGCCGCACTTGACAGGTGTGCCTGGTGCACCATTTCTTAGAAAGGTCTATAAATATAGGGTGTGCATCAACATACCTCATGGGGTGCACTAATGCACACCCTTTGATTATTCTAGTGCAAAGTCTAAGTTCTTGGGGGGTGCATAGCAGTGCACCTAATTAGGTGCACTACTACACACCCAATATGCAGAGTTTTTTGTTTGTTTTAATTTTTTAAGATTTTTTTGTGTATTTAAAAAAAAGAGGAGGTGTGCAGTAGCACACCTCATTAGGTGCGCTACTATGCAACTCCTTTGGTTTAGCCTTAATGCTTACTTGTTTCATGAAGTACAGGGTGCTAGGCAGAAAGGCACACCTCTACTGATGCAGAGCTCTGCAAAAGGAATTGTGGAGATAGAAAATAAAAAGAAATGGAAAATGAAGGGAGAGGCCCTAGGTTTTATAGACCTAGGGATCCCCATACTCTTTTGTGTTGTGTAGGTGCATAGGTGCTTATCTGTGCATCACAAAATGATTCTCTCTCTTTTGATTAAATGGTATAGGCACACTAGCACACATGTTGAAGTGCACTGGTGCTCCTTTTGTTTTTAGAAAAGAGTTATTTAATTTGAGAACTCTGATTCTAGAATCCAAATCTTCAAATTGGGACTCAAACCTCGGACTAGGGTTCTAGAAAGCTAAAAAATAAAGTAGGGGATCCCCATTTTTGGACGAAATGGGGTGTGTGTTTTAAAACCACAAAAACACCAAGTTGAAGATAGAGGATAGAAACTAAAGATTTTTTTGAACTTGAAATTTTGAAAATTTAGTTTTGATTGATAAGTGTTTTTGTCACTAATGCCAAAAGAGGAGATTGTTGACATCATAGTCAAGTTTGTTTATTAGTGACACACACACACACACACTTAGTCAAATGGTTACAAGCTATCAAGCTTATCTTGTAGTTTATAGTGTTAACCAAGTAAATCAGGCTCTAACAAGTTCTTTAGTTACTATCGAGTTCTAGGAATAGTATTTGGTTCACACCGAGTAGTATCTACCAAGTTGGAGATTATCAGTGTAAACTAATTTTCATAGTGTTTACCAAGTTTCTTAGTGCAAACCAAGTTCTACAGTGTTTACTAAGTTCACATCTTCAATGATGTGAATCTAGTGTTGCACAAGCTATGTAGTGTCAACCAAGTGATTCAGTTTATACCCAGCTTGCAATGATAGTGTTGACCAAGCTATGCAGTGTCAACCAAGTGATTCAGTTTATATGTTGAGTTTCACACTACTTACCAAGTCACCAGTGCAAACTAAGTTCAAACTACTTGGAAGTGATTAGTATGAATTGACATTCTATTTCTACTAAGTGCATGATGATGCTAAGCATTTACAGTGGTTGTCGAGTATTAGAACTTCACTGAGTGTGTCTTTAGAAACTGAGTACCAGTAGTTGGGCTGACTTTGTATATTTTGGTGAAACTTGTATTGTGGCTAAATTTAATTAATTATAATTTGGATTGGTATATATGTATTTTATTTTATCACATCCAAAATATATATGATGTAATTAAGAGCAGAAGCACAAATTAAAAAGGCTACAAGTAGTATAAGGAGAAACAAAGATTTATCTATCACAACAAGGTGATCATTACACTACAACATAATTTCATTTAGCAAATTAGAGTTGTGGATCAGATATCAGCCACTGGTTCATCCTAATAGATGGAATAGTTAAATCCTTTCACAAGGTAGGCTTAACAGCCTATTGTAAATCTCTTTACCGAGTGTATACTTCATTATATGTTTTGTAAATCCTTTTATAAGGTGGACTTAGAAATCCTTATTGCTCCTAACATGGTAGATCATTAGAAGTGATCATTCTAAGCCTTAACAAGGCAAATTTGCATTATTAAAGGTTGTGAGCACCATCCCCATGCTAGGTTTACTTTCTATTTGGAAGGCTTCTAGGTCACCATATTGTGTGACAAAGTATTATGAATGTTTTAATGCTTTTAGTTTCTCATGCATTCAATTATATCAGAATACACATGAAGGATTAATTGGTGAAATAAGAATAACTTTTATTGGTTCCTGATTCACCCCTCCCCTTTCAGTAACCTTTCCTATCTTATATTTCCAATAGACCCTGTGGCTAATCTTAAGACTTTTCAAGTTTTATGTAGTGATTATTATAATGATCATATTATTTTAGCTAAGTTATTTGATCGTGCTTTTTGTGACAAATATTTGAAATTTTATTGCTCTTTTCCACCTTATTCTATTGATTTATTTCACAAACTTGCTAATGCTTTGATCCAATAATATTGGAATAACATTGGTCCTCAAGTATCTATGATTGGTTTGATGCATTGCAAACAAGTTCCTAAGGAAAAAGTGACTAATTTTATTGGTATGTTTAGGAATATTCATGCTCATATTTCTTATCTTATGTTTGATACTGATATTCAACATATGTTTATTTATAATTTACAAAAATACATTAGAGATAAGATTCTTCTTACTAAATTTTCCTCTTTATTACTACTTTCTACAATGCTCCATCATTATCAAATACAAGCGAGTTTGAGAGAACCACTCAAAATGGCTCCTATACCTATTGATAATATTTTTGTCACACCTAGTCAAAAATATTTCACAAACCTAACAATTATCTCAAGATAAAAAAGCCATGAGTACAGTAGATGAACAAGTAGCTTCTACATCAAAAAATTTTGTTACTTCTTCCTCTATTTTTTGGATGAATCGTAAGTTTAATCCTCATTTTGAGTCTTTACATTCAATTATGGGAAGGTTAGTTAGTTCTAATATTATTATACTCTCTCTTATTTTAACACTTCTTCCTTCTACCACATCAAGTCTGCACTTTGATCCTAAAGCCTTTTATCAATATTTTCTTGAGCTTCACCATGATACTAAGTAGTGTTATACTCTAAAACATAACATTCAAGACTTGATTGATTCCAATGCTTTATCTATTCATAGTCATGATAATGCAAACAAATTTTTGGTTCCTCCTAATATAAATCTTAATATCTACATCAATCCTTTACCTCAACACACTAGTAACATGATTGCTTAACCTTCTTCTTTGCCTAATATGAACATTTCTTGTTATAACTGCAGGAAGAGAATGACCATACTATTAAAATTTTGGGACACGTAAGTCAACCTCCACTACCACTTAAGAAGAAAATTTCATCTAAATCTAATGATCTACCTAAGCCTAAAACTAATCTTAAGTGTGTTAGAGGCCTTACTATTTCATTTTATGATTCTGACATTTATCAAGATCCTCAAGGTCCTCTTACCAGGGTTGCTAAGTATCCTTCTTATAGTTTTCTAGTTGATCCTACTTCCATGGTTAATATTATCATTGAGGGACATCAATTTTATAATAAATTACATTGTGATTTGTATGATTCAAATGATACTTGGATTCAGAGTTATAATGGTTTATTGTACCCTCCTCATGGCTCCATTTCCTTGTGTATTGAACTCTGTGGTAAAGTGGTAAATAGTACCTTTTTTGTCATTCCTACTTCTGATCAATTCCATGTAAATCCTGGTTTACCTTGGTTGACTTACATCCAAACCATTACTTCTCCTATTCATGAGTGCATTAAATTTCCTTATTATCATGAGATTAAGATGATCAATCATAGCCTTTATCATCATTCTTGGCCTAGACATTGTGCTACACCTAATTTATTTTGGCCTTCTATTCTTACTTCACCTCCTACTCATCCTACTTATTTTTTCCATTCATATCAGACTCATAAATGTCTAAAAATTATTGTGCTGAGAATGCCTAGAGATACTACTTGTGATATTTTCCCTATACCTTCTACACATATTTCTTCTAATTCTTCCATTTATAATGGTTGACTATCTCATGCATCTAATTCTCCTTCTAGTGTGGTTCCTCCTAGTTCTCAAGCTGATTTTGTTCCTCCTAGTAGCATATCTAATGATGATAAGAAACCTATGTTTATTAATCCTTCTTCTTAACAAATTTTTGGCAAGACTAAGCATAATGAACATGCTCATGAATGTTGAAATAATTGTCAAGATCATGCTAAAGCCACCGTGCATGTCAACGAAGTTAATCATACAAATGAGATAGATAAATGTGATATTCATGTTTTGGATTCTATAGCTATTAATCTTGATGAAAAATATATATGAGTAAAAGTATAGATCAATGTCACCTTTTAGGACCTCTAAACATATTTTGGTCAAATCTAATTTCTCTATTGAAACTCAACCTTTTACAAAAACTAAAAATGCCTTTTTATGGATCTTGGAGTCAATACCATCATTATATAAATTTCAAAGTGTTTTAATTAGTTCTACTATGTTATAATTTCAAAATAATATAAGTAGGTATTTTAACATTTCAGAATATGCTCTCCCAAAAAAGGAACAAAAATAATAAATCATATAAAAAATAAAATTATATTTATATTTATCCTAGAGGAGAGAGTCCACTTCAAGAATATGTAATATTGTTTTTTGAAAAAGGTGTAGATTTTATAGGAAAGTTTTGATGGGAGGAAAAAAATGTTAGTTTCTGATAAGGTCAACCTCAGGTACTTATAACAAATAAAATATACAGAAAAAGTAAATATTTATTTTCTTATTCCCTAGCTATACATGTCATCTATAAGATATTTTCAAATTAGAGCAAAAAAAAGATGATTTGCATATACTTGTTTGATAGGAACTAAACCCTGTATTTTTCATAGTTAAAAAATCACTTCAAAATTTTAAAGAAATGAATAAAATATTGCTCAAAAAAGTTTTTAAAATTATACGAATAAAATTTATCTAATTTTACACATTTCATCAGTTTACATCATCTTCAAATTCTACACACAAATGCCATTTTATGTCATTAAAGTTGAACAAATTATGTTCTAAGATCCTTTTTCTCTATAAAAGGTGACACAAGTTTGTGCTTTTATCCATATTAGATTAGGATGAGCATGAGATTATTGATCTTGATTTTTATTTTCCTAACATGCTTTCTATGAAGCTTTCACTTACATCTAGTCTTGAGTATAATGACTATCAAGGGGGTCCCTATTCAAACTTAGCTATTTTCTTGTTGTGTTGGATGTTGCTCCCCTTAAAAATTTTGCACCTTCTCTACATATCTCTAACCAAGACTGGGGAGAATAGAAAACATTTGAGTGAGTTCTCTAGCATAGTATCTTTTTATGTGTTTGCATGTTGTGATGCTTCCCTCATACTATATTTTCTATATGTTTATTTAGATTTCTTTAGATGACCCTTGTTTCTCCATTGGCATAAGGTGACAAAGGAATCAAAATATGATATCATTCTTATATTTGTATCTCACTTATTCTATATATTGTTATATGTTATGTTACACATGTTCCAATGTTTGTAATTGTATCCTTGTATTTATATTCTTGGATTTGTGATATGGTAGAATGAATAGTTTTTGGTATCCATGATGGTAGTTCAAAAATAATCTTCTTCGTAACTCTTACGTATATTTGTTCCATTGTGTTGTAGCTCTACTTACTTTGGGGAATGATGATATTTCATACTTGATATAATACTTACATATTATCATATGATCATGTTGGCTGCAAAGTTAGTAGATCCATTTGTGCTCTCTATATTTTATGTGATCATTTCTCTTGATTTATCTTCTCATAGGGGCATTTCATAGTGGAAGCATCTCTTAGTAGATGTGTGTATACTTTGTTAAAGTCATTTCTCAAGTTAAAGTGTTATCCATGACTTTAACATGGGAGCATATGCTCTACTCATTTTTCTTACAATAATGGAGTAGTAAATACAGATGCTAAGTATGGCTTAGGGTACTTTAGCTTTGGATGCTTGGTATGCTTTCTAGGTTATCCTCAAATATATGCATTGTTGCTTCATCCCCCCATTTTTTTTTCACATCTTGTGAATCCCTTTATGGATTATGCACAATCCTAGAGAATGGATTTTCTATGTACACCTTTCATTTAGGAAGTCAACATCTTTAATGTTAGGTCTCTCTCTCCTTAGAGCACACATATGCTAAATATCATAAATGGGTAATGTACACAATCTTGCTAAATATAATATATGGATGACATATCGAGACACACGTGCTAAATCTTATATATGGGTAACACATAAGATTTTTCTAAATCTCATATATAGGAAATGCATTCAAGCACAACATGCTAAATCCCATGCACATGTAATGAATTTTTTTTTCTATGATTCACAATAAGATGTACATTTCTCATTGGAAAATTAATCACACCCCTTCTCTATCTACTTCTTTCAGTCACTGATTGCTCTATTATTATGATCTTTGAGCTAGCAAGGACATAATCCCTTGGGGACTTTATGGATTATTTTTCTCCTTGGTTGTGATGAGATTATCTTATGTCTTGTTCTCTACTATACCAAGAGTTTTAATTCAGTCTACACTCTCACTAAAGTGAGGGCTAAACATACAATATTGAATTGGAAGCACTTCAATTTAGTGATGGTCTAACACATATTTAATGTAACGTCATCATTCATTTGGATCTCTCCTCCTTTCTTCTCATTTATCGAAGGCTAAATTAGGGTAGGACTTAATAGATCCTATTTTCATGGCATAAAGCTCAAGGTAGGATCTAACCACTTAGCTCCTACCTTTCCTTCATCCAACCACTCAAAATTTATTTCTTGCACTGTAACAATTGTATCTTAATTATGTACTTGATTTCTAGGATCTGGAACTTATTTTGAGACCCTGAGGGAATGTCGAGGGTTTTTAGCACTAGTTGGTAGGGACATGGTGAATCCTTGCTTAATAAAGGATGTAGTGTATCTGTTCAAGGATAATCAATGACATAGTGCATTCCTTCTTGTGCCTTATCTTGTAATGAAAAATAACTTAGTGTATACAATTATAGAATTGAGAAAAGACATATAACACAATATTTACATGGGAAAACATGGTAAAAATAGACTAGTAAAATTCCATAGGACAATCTATCAACTTTTATTTCTCAAGAATTTACACATTTACAAAAGTGTCCAAAATGTATGAACAATCATGAATTGAAGTTGTAGATAATGACCAAGTTATAGAGTTTGAAATATATACAACTTGCTAAATTTAGTAACTTCTAAAACTAGTATGTATGACTTATACAACTACGTGTTAGATCCATTTTGACGAGTCAATAATAACTAGATGACTAGATGCATGGCTTCACATTTCAACATATCTTGGGTCCACTCCTCGAGTTCAATGTTTAGATTAAGTTGAGAAGCTAATTTTAATCTCTAGTTGGCATGTAGGGGAAATTTCATTCTAACACCTTTATAAACCCATCCATTTTCTCTATCCTACATCTAACTTCATATCATATCCAAGAATATACACACACTAGAACTTAAGTATTCAAGTTCTCAGGAACTCAAGCTCTCAAGAATTCAAGGAATTCCTCCATTTAAGATTAAGGATTAAAGAACTCTAGGGATTAAAGGAGTCTATCTAACATTCAAGATCTATGTCAATACATTCAAGGTCCCTTGTTTCATCTTCTACATATGCTCATATTCCTTTTGATCCAATTATCTCTTTGCATTCAACTTGAGAGATCCTAATCTTATAAGGTGAGCTTGTGAATTTACTTTACATTTTAGCATTTCAATCATTTCAATTCAAGGTTAATTTGTAAACTAGGCTTTGAACAAGGAAAACCCCCACCCAATCAGCAAATAAAAACTATTTTTATTGTAGGTTGTGGATCTTAAAAAAGTGAACAAGTTGCAGATTCAAATACCTCTTTTGTGAAACTTCATAAGTATGAAATCAAATTTAGGTTTGGACACTACTGATCAAGGTTGTATTTCTTTCCTACTTATGTAAATTCATCACTACTAAGAAAAGAAAACTCTATCAATTAGCTAAACTATTTGTGGGTTTTATAAATCTCACAAATTCAGGTTTTAAAGCTTAGATTATTCATCAATTGCAGTTGCGTAGACATTTGAAAACTAGATCCAAATTTATTAATCCTTAAGGTGTGTCTTCTAATTACCTCCTTTAATTTAGCATATCTACTTTATAAATTGAGCATTCTAATTTGATTTCATAGATCTTACTACATCTAGGGTTTCAAGGACTTTCACATTCCTTTGTTAATTCTATCACCATTAGATCTTGGCTCGCATTAGTGCTCCTTTAGCACATGGTTAGCACTAGTCTTCTTTGATCTAGTTACCTTAGAATTGGGATTGAAAGGATCAAATTCATTGACTTCCCTTTTGAGTGTTTAGGGTTGTGTGATGAACTTAATTTTACTTTCCTTGATTCACATTCTCCTAAACACTACCCCTCCCCTTAAAAATAAAAAAATATTATTTTCCTTTCTCCTTTATTTGAGATCAGGGACTCTGAGCATGATACTATAGATATATTATACTAGGAAAGTGATTAATGTGAACTAAAAATGAAAATGAACCTAAATTTTTTCATTTTAGAAAAATATCAAAAACATCAATGAAATCCTTTTAACATGGGCCACTTTTAGAATTAGGATTATAAAGGATAAAAATGGGAAAATTTGGACCTTGTTTTTTAAAAAAATTAGAATTAGGCAAGATTGATTTTGGATACAGATATTGGGGAAATTAATCTGACTTAAGGAGATGTGTAAAAAAAAGAGTCCCTTACACTATAAAATTGGGAAATCTCAAAAGGGAAATATTTTAATTTAATATGATCCTTCAAGACCTTAAGAAAATCACCTAGGATACTTCTTAATTAGATGTTGAAGTTAATGAGACCATGAAAAAAAAATTCTTTTATGTTTTTTTAGCATGAATAGTGATGGTATTTATGTTGGGAGTATGTTATCATTGATGGAGACATGATTGAGTGCTTATGTGTTGCATTCGTGGTAGAGTTTGTCAATACTATCAACATGTATGTTATTGTGTTAAAATTACCATTGTTATAGAAGAAAATTTGTTTGGCATGATCAATAGTCATTGTGTTGGGATATGCACACTTGGGAATATATTTAGTGATGTGAATAGATTATTTAGTTATGAGTATAGAAAAAGATATTGAGATATGACAAAGTTTTTGGAAAGTGGGTACTGGTAAACTGGTTGTATATTTTAGCAGAGATGGAACTTGGTTAAGTGATCTTAGAGGATGGTCATAGACATGTTCAAGATTCATCATTCTAGATGGTGATATCAAAAATGTAGTTTTATTTGATCTATGAAGTTTGTTCAAAGTATTTGCTCCTATGAGTTGACTATTGAAAAAATCATTATGGAAAGAGTTTAATTGTAATGTAAAGTGTAAATGTAATATCTTAATGATGTCACATATTAATCATTGTAAATTAAGAAAGCCTCAAGACTGAATCAATAATTTTATTAGGACTTTCTATAAAGGAGAGGTCATTTCCTTGTGGTAAATCATCATGTGTAATCATATGCATTTTAATGTTTGGTTATGCGAACTTGGATGCAAATTTGGCTAAGATCATAATAGAGATTGATGTTGAGGATGTAATGTAAGATTCAAAGAAACTGTATTGCCAAAGGAGTTGTTATCTATTTAGTTCAAAACTTGGATAAGATTATCCTGAAGATTTTTTAGTGAAGACTTTTTTAGGCTATTTGGACAGCCAGTTCAGTTGTCCTCTTTTCAACTCCTAAAAGGGTTAGCACAGCTCCTATCAAAGTTGGAATCTTATAAAAAGGATTCAAAGTCTCCTAACATAGACTCATATGTATTGATTGTATTTCATTGTCACTTAATTGATTCCATCCTTTCACAAGAAACTTTTATATTAGTACATCATCTTGTGGTTGTCATTCCTACCAGGATTTTCCATCTAGACAAGGGTCTCCCAAGTTAACATATATGGTGTTATTGTGCATGGTTATATTTCTATGGTTTTTGCATCTATTATTTACATGTTTTAGAGTTAATAAAGATACTAAGAGTTTTTTTTAATGCATCACTGATTCAATCCTCCCCCCCCCTTCAATTATCTTGGTGAACTTTAATTTCTAACAATAGGTATCAAAGCATGAAGTACTTGAAGGAAAAGTTTAACAACTTGAGGAGATCCATGACTTATCTCAAGAAAGAAATTGTGAAATTTGATGGAATTAATGATGACATCTAGAAGGAGAAGATGAAGACTTGCCTGCTATAAATAGGTCTAAAAAAATTGTTGGTTACTATGAAGAAGAAGACTTTAGTAGATGAATACAAGATTTAATCTTGTGAACAAAGGATCTATTCATGTTGAGTATGCTTTCTTTAGAAGTGTTATTAAATTTAAGACTTTCACATGAAATTTTGCTTGGTTTACAAAAACTATTTGAAGGTGATGAATATTGTAAGAAGGTTGTATTTCATAGTTGAATGTGTATGTTTCGAGATGCTAAAATGAAGGAAAATGAAACTATAAAAGGGTATTTTGGTAGAATATCTAAGATTCTTAAAGGAATCAAAAGATATGGAGGATCTAAGATAGAATATGAGATTATGTGGTAGATTATTTGAAGACCTTAAAACCTTCTTACCATCAAAGAGAACAATTGATTGAACACATTATTCCTTGTACACCTAACTTTACAAAATAAACTTTATGCATGAGGTTGTAGTCATATGAGTTGTGGATGAAATAGAATGAAGAATTGCCTAGAGTAGAAACAAATTTCATTGCACAAAGAGACATACCTATATTAACAAGAAGTGTTGGTACAAGTGGAGATTACATTAGTGGTAGCTAAGCAAAAAAAATTGGACAAAATTAAGAAAATTGATGAATGACTTATCCTTCTTATGAAGGGAGTGTTGGCCTAGTTTTTCACTATTCTTGTTTTGTGCATTTAGCAATGAAAAACCATGATTATGTGAGTTGAAATTTTGAAATTAGGTCAAACCTTGGGTAAAATTCATTAAAAATCCCTAGTGCTTTATCTTGTTTTAACCTAGCTTTTGAAAAAAATTTCAAAATGACTTTAGGCAGGAATTTTTACCCTAAGTTTTAAAATTGCACAAGGATCACTTCATAAATTTTGGTTAAACCTTTTATATCCTTGTTTAGATTATAGTCATTGCAAATATTCCACTTGAAAGACTATACTATAGCACCTTTTCGACCCACTGTCGATCTTGGTCATATCGATGAAGGGTGCTTCCCTACATCATTGAAATACAAGGTTTTTAACTATTGCAGGCAAGTGCCTGTGCGCCACATAGCCCTTGCTTGTGTTAGAATATCAGTGTGCTACAAATATTATGACTTGTCAAAGTTGGTCAAAACCTTTTTGCAGACCTGTCAATACCATTAGTGCATGTTCTAAAAATCCCGCAATGTCATTGATTGATCTTTTAAGTGAAGGTATTACTCAAGGTTCAAGATTTTTGATCATTGATCTATGTAAGATCTATGGTTAGCACATGCATGCATTATGAAGTTGCATGAATATTAAGCAATGCAAAGAAGCATAAATTTAACACATGGTGAAGGTGGGACTAGTTGTATAGTGTATTGTATTGAGTTGTGCCAAGCTGTAAAAAAAGATGCTAATGTGTACTGCTAGCTGGGCCATTCAAAAGGATTGTTTGCCAAAGATGCATTGAACATTCATGGTCATGGATCTATTAAAACTAAGTGGCCATTGCTTACCTACAATAAGAAACTATTTGACTTTTAAATAATGCAAGTAAGTTCCCTTGTGCCACATGGCCAGGTGGAACCGAGTTTTGGAAAGATCGCTTAGTCATGCCATGTTGTAAAACTATAATATATCAAACACACTTATTGGTCAAATGTGACCTATATGCCAAGTTGGGAGTGATGATGTCATGGGCATAGAGACTTTAACAGTTGGATTTGTCAGAGCACGATGGTTAAAACTCATTATTTTATTGGTTGAATTGGGTGATTGGACCATAAAAGACAAGGTTTTTGACCCACCGTCAATCTTGGTTAGATCGACGAAGGGCACTTGCCCGCATTAGGAACCTACAAGAATTTTAAGAAAAGAAAGTAAGCACAATGAAGACACATGTCCATGTTGATGTCAGCTTCACCATCTCAGACTATAAAAAGGGTTTAAGATGTGTCACCATTGATCTTAAAAAGATCAATGGCTAGTGCTTGTCTACATCATGAAAATGCTCACTGGTTAAACAAAGAAGGGAAGCACCAGCCTGATGCATGGAAAAGTTGACATCAAGGACCCACTTTCTCAGAAGATAAAATGGGACTCGCTTGCATAGAAGTTTTTTAGAAGGTATAGACTCACATGGAGATTTCTTATTGGTCAATGAAGATAACTAGGTATCATCAAAGTATTAGAATCTATGATCATCGATTCAATCATGATCAAGGGTTAGAGCTTGCCCACAATTTCAAAATACAAGAAATTTAAGCATTGAGGGGAAGCGCATGTTTGACACATGGCTAGATTATTAAAGCAATAAAGAAAGTCTTCTTTTTTGAATTAGGACCATCCAATCTATTGAAATCAATGAGTAAGATTCAAATCTGAGTGCAATATGCAAATAATGGCTAATGGAAATTAATATTGCTCAGAGTTCATTTGTGTGATCTTAATGCATGAATAAAATTCATTATTTCACCATTATTGAACCACCAAAGTGAAAAAACTTATTAGAGCATAAAGAATTTCTAGAGCTAGGGAACATAAATTCTACCAGGTGATTTAGTAAATTACAGTGAAAATTATATAGAAGAGAAGCGCAAATTTAGCAGGTAAGTACTCTGCAACTTCTGAAAATCAAGAATTTGGTGTCATGAAATTTTAAAATCTTTAAAAATGCCTCCATGAAAGGAATTCTCTGGGAAAACTAATTACCTAAAGAGGGTTGTGCATGATGATTTCCTTCAACAATTCCCACTATCTGTGAATGAAATCACTAAGGGGAGAGAGATGATTCCTAAGAACCCTAGGGTAGTTGTAGCTAAGGGTTTCTATGATAGGGCCAACTGGGTAAGAGACTCTTAGGTCTCTATAGGAGGATTAGAATTATTTAAGAAATGGTTTTCAGAAAAAAAAACTAGATACCCCTATGAGAAATGTCTAGGAATTTGACATTTAGAAATTAATAGTCCCTACAGTTTTCTTTGATAGTGATCTACTGATTGATTTGGCTAAGAAGTATGGTCCTATTATGGGGTGGGTAAAGAACCATGCTAGAGTAAATATTTTTAAGATTTTCCCTGAATTGATTAGTGAAGTTTTCAATTTAAACCCTAATCGTGATGTGCATTAGATAATTGATATGGATGACCTTCAGGCAAGGTATGATGCATAGAGAATATATTTAAGGATAGTGCCACTACAAGAAGATTCTATCAAAATTGGTACATTATCTATGATTACTGCCAGCACCCCAAAGCCATTAATGAGGAGACATTTCAATCTTAGGGCTCAAGCTTTATATTTTTCTCTTTGCAAAATTTTCAGGATGGATGAGGCAGAACATATCCCAGGCTCCATTATTCTTATCATGGCTCAGACTCTACAATTCAAGATGAGTACTATTCTTGATTTTGCCACTTTCCTTGCACAAGAAATTCACAATGGATTGATAGGGATATCACAAGGAAAAGTAAAAAAACCCTTTTGTTGGTACTCATTACTCATGCATGTATGTCTATATAAGGGAGTCACCTACTTCTCCAAGGGTATGGACTAGTTAGAAGTAACAACGGATGGAGAGAAGAATCCAGTTCAACTATGGAGTGTTGACATGACCTCAAAGGCTAGAGATGCCAGTTTTGTAAGGTTTGATAAATATTTTGTATCCAAGCTTAGATTGCTCTTGAGAGGAGATAGCTCTAGGATTCCATAATCACTGCTAGAATTGGTCAGAACCAAGGACCATGCAAAAGGGCTTTTGTTTAGTCATAACTGGGGGGATATAATCCCATACAATGTTTCTATAGTAATTAGAGTCTACAGTTTTTTGGGGAAGCCTCATGTGCTACCATTCCATGTACCTCTGAAGATAGGGATAATAGAATTATTATAGAAATTTGGGACCATTGATGAAAGAGATTTGCCCAAGAAAGGTACTTTATTCCCGATTGTTACTATAGTACATGATTTTGTTTTTGTGAGAAAGGGATGGAAACACCTCAACTTATTTTTAGATAGATACAACATGGCAGAGTCCCATGCAAGATTTATTGATCCAAAAGGATTTTATGATCTTTTAAGAGAAAGGAAAAAAGTTTCCCACATGACACAGTAGGTGTATTTTCCTAAGGACATTATCAAAAATATTTTCTCTCTTTAGGAGCAGGAGGTTAGGAAGGAATAATGGATAGTATTCAGCAAAACTTTGGAATTCATCAATGCTTTTGACTCTTCCTATGATCCCTTGAAAGATAAAAAGTACTAGGGAGCCAAAATGCAAGATTTGATGAACAATTTTACTATAATCATGCAAACAATGAATGAGAAAAAAGATACTTATGTTAAAACATATCCAAATAGAGATGTAGAAGTACAAAGAAGAATAAACAACAGAAACATAATAGCTCTTGGTCAATATAGAGAGGTAGAAGTTGGAGCAAGGATCTGCTTCTCATGTAGAACAATACTCCCCAAGACAAACTCCAATCCAAATAGATGATGAAGAATCTTTAAGGGAGTAGTTGAGATAGATTGGTGGAGAAGGGGATGTTATTGTTACTACCAAAGACCTAGAAAGTGGAGAACCATAGGAGCCTCTTGCACCCTCCTTGGACCTTATAGTTTTTGATTATCAAGGTAAGGAGATAGATCCAATAGTTTCCCAAGCTTCTGAGGAGTTTATAAATGATGAAAAATTTGTTAAATCTAGGGCCTTTGCACAATTTTTGTGAAAGAAAAACATAGGAAATTTTGAGAGAACATGTAAGAAGATAAAAACAGAGCAACCTGGTAAACAAGAATATGTTATCAAGGAGGAGGTAAAATTTAAGTTTTTGATTGATTTTGCCCATTTTACACCTGAGGCTAGAAGGTAAATAGTTAAATGTCAGGGATTTCGCCAAAGTGGGACAAGCTAATGGGTAAAAGAACAAACCTGTGTCACCTTTTATAAAGGAGAAGTGATATTAGAATTTAAAGTCTTCAACTTTAATGAAATAAAAGTGGCATTTGTGCTTAGAATTTGAAGATGATGTAAATTAATGAAATGTGTAAAATTGGATGAAGTTTATGTTTATAATTTTTTTTTTTAAATTGAGTGAAAATTTTATTTATTTTTGAATTTTTAAAGTGTATTTTTTAATTGTTTTAAAATACCAAAAATATAGAGTTTTTTTCCCGTCAAACAAATATATGCAAATTTTCATATTTTGGTTTGATTTTGGAATATGTTAGAGTTAGCATGTATACCTAGTGCACCGAAAAAGAAAAATTGAAATTCGGCTAATATTTTTGAAGTTATAACTGGTCAAAGTCAAAGTTATCAAAAATTGATAGTTTTTCTCCCGTCAAACTTTTTCCATCAAATCTACATATTTTTTAAAACAAATTACATATTCTTGAAGAACACTCTCTCCTCTAGTGCAACATAAAAAGAAAAAAAAATTTAACATGATTTACTATTTTTTTCTTATTTTTGAATAGACATCTTCCTGAATCTTAAGATACCTACTTGTAATATTTTCAAATTATAACATATTATTCATAATCAAAATTAAAAAAAAAATTATATGATCATAATCATGACTCCGAGAACTAAAAAAGTATATTTTTAGTTTTTAAAAAAACTTCAATTTATAAGGTCAAATTGGCCTTCAAAGTGAGATGTTTACAAAAGTTTTGATTTTGGCTTGTTTGGCTGGCACATAGACTGTTTTGGCTGGAACTGTTTTGGTCGAAACAGTTCTAGCCGAAACCCCTGTCGGCAGATTAAATCGCCAGCGGTTAATGTCACTGTTTGATATTAAAAAAAAATGTTTTTTCTTTTTAAAAAAATTAAATATATAGGACATCAAAATTTGGAAGAGGATTTTCAAAAGACAATTAATTTTGAAGCAATTTTCAACAACTATTCTACGAATTTAATCAATATTGCAAAGGATCGAATATTTTGAAGGTGCTTTTTTTCTCGTCTACTTATTTTTATTTTTATGTATTATATATTGAACCATTAGCTGATATTTAGTAAAATCTAAATTTATTTATTTTTGTTTCTATAGATTTAAATATTCAATGGGTAGTAAAAGGAAAAAATTGAGGAAATATGATAGAAAAAGAGATGACAAAATGAAAGGCCATACAAAACATAATCAAAACCAACCTACTAAAATTCTTGAATAGGATGAGATTCATGCAGAAAATGAAAGTAATGAAGAGGAAGAAATTGGCAGTTCTATTGATAGAGACAAATTAGAAAGCATAAAAAATTTGATGGATTTGGATGAAGAACTACTTTTTAACCAAATTCTATCTAAAGATATGATAAATGATAACACTATCAGAAAGCATTGTCAAAACATGTGGGATGAATATTTCAAGGATAAAATTATATTTGGACAGGCATAATTATTTGTCAAGTTATTTAGGAGAAAAGATATGAGACCTGTTTTAGAGTTGTTGGGTGTTGATAACAAGAAAAGCCATGCACATAATATTAATAAAAGAATAGTTGAAAACTTGCAAAATGCTTATAACAAAATTGACAACACAACTTGAGGAGGTGATTTGAGTAATGCACGTAAAGCATTGATGACTACTATATCTAGTAAAAATTTGACACATAGAAAATAGGTACATGCAATTTTTGATGTACTACATATATCTAGAAGAATTGTCTAGAGATATATCAAGAGGAGAAATATGCTAGATGACAACATTGAGAATAATTGGGTGAATATTTGTAGAGTTCCTTGAAAAGATAGGATTTCTGAAGAAGTAAGAAGACAAGTTATTGAATTTTGGACCACACATTCTCGTGTTTCTTCCAACAGGCATGATATTATACAAATTAAAGATCAAGAAACAGGGGCCAAAATTGAACATCCAAAACATTCCATAGATATAACTCAAAGTGAATTATTTGAAGCATTCAAACAAGAATTTTCAAATGTCAAAATATGTCAGAGAATGTTTGAGAGTTTACATCCTTCCTTTGTATGCATAAATAAGATGCATGAAATTTGTTGTTGTAGAAATCATGTTGAATTTGGTCTACACTTGCAATCATTTAAAAAAGTTATGGCAGTACTTGATCCTAATTTTGTCATCCCTAGTAGTACAACACAATTTGTGAGGTCCATATTATATGATAAATTAGAAGATTCAGATGAATTCAAAGTGCAATGCATCAAAAATCAATGTGAAGATTATGGAAATTTACACAAATTTTTTGAAATTATGCAAGTTGAGAATATTAATGAATCCACACCAGTTTCATGGATGAGATATGAATATGAGACATACCAAAATAATAGATGAGATGAATCCATAAAAATTGTATTGAAGGAGAGTGAATTGCATTATGATGAGTTCATCACCAAGTTTCATCCATTGATATATCCACATATCCAACATTGTCATGGTGCACAATGGCAAGCTAAACAGTTTTGTGATTCCAAAAATTGTTTTCCACCTAGTTGTATAGTTTTAGTTGTAAATTTTTCTGAGAATTATACATTTGCACCTCATACAAAGCTCCAAGTCCAATATTATCATTCTAAACAAGTTGCAATATTTGTGCAAGTGACCTATAGACATGCACAATTTGAGGTGGATCAGATAGAAAGATTGGATGAAAATGAACGCATCATCATCAAAGAGGTTCATTTCTATATTAGTGATGATAGAGTTCATGACAGGAGTTATGTAGCTTATTATTTTGCAATGTTCTCTAAAGATCTCAAAAATCATGAAATAAATGTTTCAGAGCACTAGATTTGGTCTGATGGATGTGAAAGTTAGCATACACAAAATAGTTACACATTTATTTAACTTTATTTTAAATTATATTTATTTGGACATGTCTATTTCTATTTGATATATGTACATGGATAATTGTAGATACTTATCATGTTTCATGTTCATAGGACAATTCAAATCTGCAAAAGCATTTAATTAGTTAGCAATGCAACATGGTAGAACCAATGTTAGGTTTTTATAGAATTTCTTTGAAAGTGGAGACGGAAATGGGGAGCATGATGGAGCAGGAGCATGTATAAAATGTGCACTTCGACAACATGAACTTGCAAGTAAATAAATGCATTTTTTAAATGTGCATGTTTAATACTCTAGTAGCATATATTTTAAATTGTATATATACATGCATATTGTATGTACATACAGGGAATAGGATAGAGAGCGCAAATTAAATTGTTGAATGGTGCAAAGTTCATTTTGTTACTCAAGATATTGAATACAATATGCGTTACTTTTGGGAGGTGAAAGGTGAACTAAGTTATATTTATTTTTAATGTATTTTTCAAATCGAGTTTTTAATTAAATATTTATTTTGAAATATGACAATTTTTTTTGTATTTGTAACAGATATAGATCGATCTAATCCTTACAATTGTCAAACGATTCTTGGTATTAGAAGTTTACATCAAGTGATGACTATAGGAAACCATAAACCTCCAATAATTAAAGTAAGAGAGAAAACTTGTTTTTGTGATGACTACATTAAGGACAATCTAGTGAGTGCATGTGAAAATATTGGGAATGGATATGTTTCACATTGGGATTTGAAGGAGATAGTTAGAAAGCCTCCTTTTGAAGATGTTGACATTGATATTGACATTCATGATCTTGTATATTCAGCTGATTATGAGCGCATTTCTAATTTAGCTATGGAAGGTTTGTGTGCATATATACATATATATAAATTAATATACATGTATATTTGTTTTAAAATTAATTTATATTTATCTATATTTTTATATACATGCAGGAGATATTTTTGCAGTTCAAAAATTACTAGATAATGCAGAAAATATGGACTATTATATTTTAAGATGCACAAAAGAAAAACACAAGTTTCTAGAAGGAACTATAGATGCTGATCAACAGTCATATCCAATTGGATCAGTTATTATTGAAGGAACATATTATCAACAAACAAGGGTAATTGATAGTGGTATTGAATTTATTGAATACAAGCCTGGAGAAAAGGTTTTACACTATAGTAACCATATTATAGCAACCAAATTACAATTTGAAACAATACAAAGAAAAGGATGTTGTGGAAATCAAAAGTGGAAATTTCCTATTGAAGAACATGAAAAACTTCTAGAGATAATAAAAAGTAGAGAGGATCCTAACAATACATTGTTTGTGGAGCTCTAGTTTACCTATGTACTTATTGTGGAGCTCTAGTTGAGCTATGCCTATATAGCTCTTATACTTTCATATTTAATATTGATAGGATATTTTTTTTATAAATTTTTTTACATTGGATCATTTATCTTGGATATGAAAAATTAGACATGTATTGTTATTTTTATTTAAATTTGACATGGATATCTCATTTAAGACCAAGTCTCTTAGGACCTCCCCTTAAGACAATCTATTATGACCTCCCCTTAAGACCACCTATTAGAACATCCCCTTAGTACCACCTTTTACCTAACCTCTCCTTAAGACAACCCCTTTAGTATTTGTATGTATTTATATGTACATTGTTTATGTTTTCTTACATATGATTGTTAATGTTGTTATGTATTCATGTACATATAATCTTTATATGTTCTTATATGATACATTATTTACGTTTGTATATAATCGTTATGTTCTTGGATGTATTAACTTTTACTAATTAAATATTGTAACATGCATTCTTTAGGTCATACTCTTTATATGTTCTTACATGTATATGTTATATGAACTATGTTACATATTACATACATTATATTTTATTAATTAAATGTTGTTAATTATAGTTAATTAAGAATGTATGTCATTAAATAGAGTTAATTATTAAGACATTAAATATAATTAAATTAAAAATATTTAATTATAGTTAATTAAAGCATGTCATTAAATATAGTTAATACATGATCTACATTAAATATAATTAGATTAAATATAGTTAATTATACAGTTAATTAAGACATGTCATTAAATATAGTTAATTATACTTAGATTAAATATATAGAACTTAATTATACTTATATTAATACATGTCATTAAGTATAGTTAATTAAACTTAAATTAAGGCATTAAAAACAATAACATGTATGTATAAACATGAATATTGAAAACATATACATATGTCTATTAACTTTTATTAATTAAATGTTGTAGTTCATGCATTCTTTCTAGGTGATCATAGTCTTTATATGTTCTTATGTACATGTATATGTCATATTCTTATGTACATGGACCATTAAAATTATATAGTTAATTACACTTAGATTAAGGCATTAAGATGAATAACTATACATATACATGTAAACTTGAATATTGAAACATTAATATAAGGCATTAAGATGAATAACATATAGAAACATGTGCATAACACATACATAAGTTACATAAAAGATTAAGACATCAAAAGATCAATAAGAGATCAATAACATACATGTGCATATATCTAGAGAATATAATGTACCCATATCAAATATATAAAAATAGATCATGTATCAAATGTCTGGAAATAACATATATAAAACATCAAAATGTCCATATAAACATGTATCTAGAAATAACATATAAAACATCATATAGTGTCCATGATATAAATAAGTATCTGGAAATAAAATATAAAACATCAAAGTGTCCATATAAACCATGTATCTGAAAATAACATTTAAGACATCAAAGTGTCTGGATATAAAATGTATGCATATGGAAATAACATATAAAACATCAAAGTGTCCATATAAATATATATCTAGACATAACATGTGTGTAATAAAATAAAAGGCAACATATGATCTAATCAGCTACATCCCCCCTCCTAATCTTGGGCCTTGTCCCCAAAAGGGTCTATCAGTTGCATCTGAACCCTGTGTCAAATGATAACTTGAACCATTTAATTATGTGTACAAACAAATTATATCAAGATCTAAATGTATATAAATCAAATATATATATATATATATAAAAATTGTAACATACCTAGGACTCACGACGGGTAGGATCTGTCGGTGTCTACAGATCAGCAAAACGTAACATACTATCACTCAAACCCTATAACACATACACAAACGCACACATATACATAAATTTAAACATATAGGAATATTATTTACTATAATAAAAATAAATCTAAACATATAGAGATATTTATTGTAGCATTATGTAATGCTCTGTCAATCTGATTGATATCTGAATCATGCAATGAAAAAATAGTATCAGTGTCCAAGTCAATAGTGCAGCCCTGATCTGAAAGCATGGAAGTAAATAGACTAGGCTATCTGGCACTGAGATCTTAAGTGGGGGGGGGGGGGGGGGGTTTAGGATCTTGAGTAGCTGGGGCTGGTGTTGTAGCCTGGGCCTATGTAGCAACAGGAGCAATAGAAGGTGCAGGAATGTCCTCCTACCTTTGTGAATCCTCCGGGACTGTTGTACGTGAAAAAATATGACTAATCTGAGAGCTCATGTCATGAAGTAGAATCCCTGAGAGTGTATATAATTCTCAATATGCATCTAAAAGATCAGATGCAAAATATGATGCCAAACGATGCAATGCATCCACCTCTAAGACAACAGAAATGTCTACAGGAGAAGGCATGTCTGCAACTCCACAATCATCATCAACAGGTGTACAAGATGATGCAGCTATGGGAGTGGTACCTCGAGACCATAGCATATATCTACCACATCAATAAAAATAAATCTCATGTAACTGTGTGGCAACAGTGGCAATGGTTGAAAAAATCTATGTCCTAATTGTGTCATCAAGAACAGTCTCACCTGCAACAGCCATCTGTGGACCTCTCGGCATAACCAAAAGGTTTGGACCCACCATTGCCCATTTGTTAACAGGCACAAGAGTGTCTATGAGTCTAAATCTATCAAAAAGTCTCCCTTGACCCTGCCCAACATGCCCTAGATAATCTGAATATGTCAACATCATAGTGTAAATGAAATTCTACAAATAATTATTTCCAAAAATATAGAGGGAACTCATCCTTCTGTGGCCATCTATGATGAGTGGCCAACCAATGAGGATACATCAATGGTGCGACGAGTGGATCAGTACACTTCATTGCAGAGTAGCCTCTGACTTTTTGATGATCTGTATAAGATGGAAACATGGATTTCACCATGCCGATGGAAACCTCAGTGTCAATCTGTGTGTACTTCACAATGTCAGTGACACTATGAGATAAAGAAGAATAAAATGTCTCAATGCTCATATCATCAAAAGGGTTGTATGATTCAACTATCTGAATCATACAAAATAACTCTTCTCACATCGCTATGACCTTCTCCCTATTAGGAAGGGTGGTAGAAGAGGAAAGTGAGGTATCCAAAACTTGCATAGCATGAGATAATCTCACAACTGTATCTCTAAATAACTATTGTCTATCATGAGTGGAGGAGGTCGATCTATGTGTTGTACCAGACTCAGCACTCTGACCCCCACCACGAACATTGGCATCCCCTGAGGATGTAGGAGAATGATCCCCAAAAACCAAATGCCATAATGTATATATGAAAATAAATATGAGGATATGAATGTGAAGCTACAAGAGTGATAAATATCTAGAGATCTGCACATGCATATATATACAAATATAAACATACAAGTGTATTTGAATTAAAATAATTAAAAGTTAAATTTAATTTGAAACACACGTACATATAAATACACAACATTAAATGTATGGTGCTAAATTCAATCATGTAACATACATATGTATTTTAAAACAAATTATCTTAGAGACCATATCTAATGTACATTGTAATGTGCTCATGCAAATGTGAAAAATAAATATTCGTACATGTACATGTGTATATGCAATAAAAATAAAATAAAATAAAATTTCTTGATTAAATGATAATTAAGTGTACACATGTATACATGCAATAAAAAAATATAATTCTTGACTAAATTCTAGATTTTGATGTAAATGCTTTGATGATTATGGGGAGTGTAGATGAGAGTTAGGACATAGGGATAGAAAAATTTGTTACTAGATAAGTAAATGATTTTAGTTAGCAAATGTTAGTTTACAATTTAGAACTCATGACTTAATTTAGTAGTTTGAATTAGAGTTAAGAATGTTAATAAAGTAAATGGGATATAGTTTTATTAAGGTTGATAGTAAGGTCAGTCTATTATGTGCTATTAAACATATAAATACCTATTAGAACCTATAACAGACGTAATGACCTAGTAGGAGTCCCTAGGTCCCCTTAACATATATATGGATAAAAATACCTAGAAATGTATCATAAGAGGTCGTTATGTGTCATTTGGTAATGTAAGAATCATCATTACCTAATAAGACCTATTATATCCTAATAATACATATTAAGACTTATTAGAACCTATAAAAAATAGTATGACCTATTACGACTCCTATGTCCCCTTAAGACACACATGTATGGATAATGTACTGAAAAACACAACATAAGTGATCTTAATGTGTTGTTTGGTAATGTAAGACTCATTATTACCTGACAATACCTATTATGTGCTAGTAAACATATGAATACCTATTAGAACCTATAACAAACATAATGACCTAGTAGGAGTCCCTAGGTCCCCTTAACATATATATGGATAAAAATACCTAGAAATGTATCATAAGAGCTCATTATGTGTCATTTGGTAATGTAAGAATTATCATTACCTAATAAGACCTATTATATCCTAATAATACATATTAAGACTTATTAGAACCTATAAAAAATAGTATGACCTATTATGACTCCTATGTCCCCTTAAGACACACATGTATGGATAACGTACTAAAAAATGAAACATAAGTGATCTTAATGTGTTGTTTGGTAATGTAAGACTCATTATTACCTGATAATACCTATTATGTGCTAGTAAACATATGAATACCTATTAGAACCTATAACAGACGTAATGACCTAGTAGGAGTCCCTAGGTCCCCGTAACATATATATGGATAAAAATACCTAGAAATGTATCATGAGGTCATTATGTGTCATTTGGTAATGTAAGAATCATCATTACCCAATAAGACCTATTATATACTAATAAGACATATTAAGACTTATTAGAACCTATAAAAAATAGTATGACCTATTACGACTCCTTTGTGCCCTTAACACATAGATGCATGGATAACGTACTAAAAAATGCAACATAAGTGATCTTAATGTGTTGTTTGGTAATGTAAGACTCATTATTACCTAACAATAACTAGTTGTTAAAATTAACATCATCAATATCTAAGTGTGGTTCATTCAATTAGTAGAGGGCCTATGTTATGGTTAGAATGTGGTACGGGTTATGATTGTAGTTAATATAGGGTTATGTTAGAAGGTGTATTTAATGTCAAAATTAATTTCACCATAAGAGATTATTGTTTCACCTCTAGATCCATCAGGTTCTGTTAGAAACTGAACAATGTCCCCTAAAAGTTTGCTACATTTTTTACTAATGTTTTTCTACATTTTTACCGCATGTTTTTCTATATTTTTTAACTAAATTTTTTGACATTTTTACCTAATGTTTTTCTATATTTTTACCTAATGTTTTTCTACACTTTTAACTAATGTTTTCCTAGGTTTTTATGTCACGTTTAACTACATTTTTGCTAACAAATTAATTTAAATACCATTCTAAAACAACCTAAAATAATTAAATAATTTAAACATATAAAAAAATAATAATTTTAAATATTTCACTCACAAAATAGGTAAAAAACTACTTTAAGTACAATTAACATCCATTAATCAAAAAACACTTAAAAAAATTATTAAAAAGTGGGGAGGAAAAAGCCACTAACCAGTTACGGCCAAAACACTTGACACGTTCTCCAGGAAACTAGGAACCGCAATAGTGAAAATGATAGCCACAAGAGGTTTATGGTGGTTTTATTGCGGCGTGGGGTTTCGACTAGAACCGTTCCGGCTGGAACAGTTTCAATCAGAATGGTACAAGACACGTAGATGTGTGAAATAGCCACATATGTTAGGCCGAAACCATTCTGGCTGAAACTGTTCCAGTTGAAAGCCTTCCAGCTAAAACACTGAAAGATATCACAAAGGGTGACAGAGGTTTATGCTTCCACCCTAATGCTATGGTTTTTTATTCAATAAGGAGAAAGATGTATAGTACAAAATAGAGGAAGAAGTATTATAGGCCCACAAGGGAGTCAAATTTAGTGATGAGCACCAAGCCCTAGTCATCTAGTCAATTGGAAAGAGAGACAAAACTAGAATGTAGGAAATCACCACTACAGAGCATACTAGTGCACTAATAGTATTCAAGGCTGGTAAGGTTGGTAGCAAATAGATTTTTGGAATAGCTTTAGAAATGATGAAATTTGGCACTATGGTGTCTAGATAGGAAGATGATAGATTTGTGCAACTCAATACTAGATTTGAGGAAGTTTTAAAAGCATATGAAGATAGGGGTAAATAGATACAATCATTGGAAAACCAAGTATCTCAAATGGAGAAGCAACTTGGGAAAATAAAAGTGGGAGAATTTAGCAGACCTAGGATTTTATACCCTCCCCAGCCACCTATTGAACCATTCAAATCAACTCCTATTATTGAGATACCAGACACCCCGGAAAGGCCTCAATTCTACACTGTAGAGGATTTTGAAGCAGAAAAGAATAAATTGTATGCATTGCATGTAGAGCTAAACAATCAATATGAAGAGAAAATAAGGCAAGGTGTAATGTATTTAATGGATAGGATAGAATGGCCAACATTTTTTGATCACTTGGAAAGGATTACAACCATCAAGGATGAATTAAAAAGAGATGAAGTTAAATTGAGACCTCTTGCACAGAAATGGATTGAAAGAAATAATGATATCATAGCTATGTGCATATTTGTCATCTAATTGCCTTGTCATCAACTAGAGAAGATTTTTATTTGTTGACTAAATTGGAAGGTTTTGATGACAAATAGGATTCTTTTTAGAAAAGAGTGAAAATATACTTTTCCAAGTATATAGTTGAAAGGTTTGATTTATTTTCTAATGCTCTAAAAACTGTTGATAAAATAAAGGAAAAGGAAGAATGGAAAAAAGAGTTGGATGAGATATTTTGTCAAAGGATGAATAATTTCATAAATGAAACTGGGCATTTATTATGGGAAATGACTAATAAGGAGCTAGTTAAAGTACATTTATTCTATAGTGCCATCAAAAAATATTTTGTTAATATAGAGGCAATTGGAAATTCTTTAATAACTGTACAAAGGGAAGTCCTAAATTTTGATTGGCCTGATGCCACTTCCTACAATGAATGGAAGGAAAAATTCATGTCTATAGAGCAGATGGTAGAAGATAATAGGGTAGAAGATGATGTTGAAGTGACTGTTACCTTTACAATCGATGATAAAGACAAAGAGAATCCTTAGGTTAAAGTGAATTTGTAGGTAACCGAAGATGACTCATCACTTTCAAGCCTAATAGCCACTTACTCTGAGGAATCAGAATGATAGAATAATCAAATCATAGTGCTTTTGTCATTCCAAGAGTTGTAATAGAAAAGGGGCCTACCAAAAGAATGTTTGATGTATAATTTTTTTTGTTACACACATTTTTGTCTTTTTGTGACAGCTTCTTGTAAATATCTTTTGTTTAGGATAGCTTTCAGCTCCCTATGCTTGAAGCTTGTTGCATCTCACATTATATAAGTGAGATTCTAGGGCTAGAGAAGGGTCTAATTTCTAATGCATTCTAGTATTATACTTAGGATGTTTTCGGTTCAATCTTTGAGAAAACTTTATGATGTATCTTCTCTACAAATTTTTTGAGAATAAATTAATATGGAGTGATCTTTGTGTTTCTTTCTAAGGTTATTATGAGTTTACTACAATTGTATACAATTTTCAAGGAAAATTAATACAAATTTTGAGCTATCCCCATATCAGTTCTTATTAAATTTTGTCTCCTTACTGTTACCTAGTTATTTTGAGATTGTGTGAGTAAAGCTTGCTCAATTGAATGCTATTTATTTAGGTTGTATGTCAATTCATTAATGCTATTAATTCAATGAATTAAGTAAAAGCTTTGATGAATTTGATGAGATTGTTTTGGTGATAGAAAGGATGTCTATAAGGATGAATTCTAGTAAGAATTGCTGATAATATTTTTTGTAAGGAAACAAATTAGATCCATAAAATTGCAATAGACTCTGAGTCCCAATGGAATAGGCACTGATCACCTTAATTTAGTCCAAAGATAGATGGATTATAAGTAAACATCAAGTATAAAATCACAACCAATTTCATTTTACTTTTCTTGAAAATTTTCAAAGATGGTCAGCACTTATTTGCATGGAATGTCTTATTCGTAGTTAGCCACTACTGTTGGAGATACTTGCAAATCTATAGAATAATTGTGACCAAATCTACTATGTGGGATGTATTTTATCTAAAAAATGTCAAAATCATGCATGTATCTAAGGATATAAGATTAGAATTTGAATGAAACTAAAATAATTGTCATATAATAGCTTCCAACCTGAATCATCCCTTGGGTATACCCACCTTGGTTTTGCAAAGCCTAAAAAGTAGAAAACCATCTTTGGTTTTGTTGAACTTGGGTCCAAATGGTTTGAACAAGTAATTGTTAATATTAATTGGCTAATCCTTAGGTTGTGTATGTAATATCAATTTGGTATTGAACATTTTGTGGTTCAATAGTTTCAAAACACCAATAGGGAGACCCTAAAGGTAACAAAATTCGTGTTTATTGGACATGTAATGAATCTGGTCATTATTCTTCTAAATGTCCTAAAAGAGAAAAATAAGTTTAAGTCTAAAAATCCTTACAAGTCAATAATACCTAAGAATTTATCCTATGTTAATGAGGGTGAAGAAATAGGATTTGTGTCTATTCAAGAAGAAAGTCCTTAGAAAGAAATAAAAGAAGTAAAGAGTAAAAAAATCATTAGTATCACAAATTGAGAAGAAAATTTTTAATTGCATTATAGATAGTTCTTGTTCCCATCATATGGCTAGAGACGTGAACAACTCTTTTGAATAGTTATGATGGTGTAAAGGTTAGAGTTTGAAATAATCTAGCATGTCACATAAAAGGGAAAGATATATTACTCTTGATGGAAAGACTAACATTGAGGATGTTACTTTGTGGATGGAATGAAACATAATCTTTTTAGTGTTGGACAACTTGTTGATTGTTGATCCCTATACTTTGTTGTCTATTAGTGGCAAACACTTAGGCATTCATATGGCAGAGTCAGTCATTCATCGCTACAACCAAACCGTCCTATGAAGGTTGAGCTATATATAGAGACTTGTTCACATTTCACTTAAGCCTTAGAAAGTGTTATTTCTGAGCAAGTATATTGTTGTTAAGTACTCCTATACATTTTGAGTGAGACTGAAGATTGAAGGCATTAAGATATACAGAGATTGGTTCATGTTGAGTCATACAATGAGTTTCGATCATATAGAATCTGAGGAACAACATGAAGATTAGTCATGACCAAGAATTAGAGTGTTAATGTACTGAGAAAGATAGTGTTGAATTTTTTTTTGGAATTGCACAAATAATGAGGTAAATCATTTTTGGCCAACTTATTGCATGTTTTAATGATCAAGGAGATGATTACACATTTTTTTAAAAATCATTAATCCCTATGAAAGGTGTTTAACCAATCAGAAAAATCAAAGGTTTAAGTGGAAAAAGGGATAAATATGGATCATTGATCTTGATCTAGAACAGTCTCCAATTGGTTATAAAAGAAGAATGCAAACCCTATTTTTAAAATGATGGTGTGTGTGTGTGTGTGTGTGTGCATGTGCATGTGTGTGTGTGTGTGTGTGTGTGTGTGTGTGTGTGTGTGTGTGTGTGTGTGTGTGTGTGTGTGTTTGGATGCTTGAATCAAAGTTTGGAAAGAGAATCAGACAGAGAGACCAAGCATAGCAATGAAGTGATGAACAAAGATTTATCAAATTAGAGAGATGATTAGAGTTTGGAAAGAGGATACTCATAATCAAGCATTAGATTTCTAAAAAAAGGATCAGGTATTGATACCCTCTAGCGAAGTGAATTTAGCTAAATTGCTTAACAGAGTGGTCCTAATAGGCCTATGTAAATCTCATAATAGAGTTCTTACTTTGTTGTAAGTTATAAATCCTTTAATCAAGGTAGACTAAATAAATCTTGAAGCTCTTAATAGGGTAGACCCCTCAAAGGGTAGATCATCAAAAGTGATTAAACTTGTACCCCTAATAGGTGAACTTTGTTATAGTAGTAATTAAGATTTTTGGGTGTCGTCCTTGCCCCAATTTTTCTTTCACCTTGGAGGGTTTATGGGATACCAAATATTTATGTTATGTGTTGATCATTTAGTTTCATGTTTATAGATGTGATTAGTTATTAGATCTAATACATCATTACAAACTATGTTTATTTGAATCATCTATTTCTTATAAGGGTTAGAGGTGAAAGATATCAATTTGATAATTGTATTAAAGGTTAAATTTTTATAGATCTTGGTTCACCCCCTCCACCCCCCACCTAGTATCTAACTTCCTCAATAGACTTCCAATAGTTGAAAAGGGATATTAGTTGTAGTTTATAGAGAATATTTGGATTATCAAGGATAAGAATGGTACTTCGATTGGTATTGGTACAAGAAACAAGGTTAGTGAAGAATTGTGCCTAATTCCTCAAGTTGAACCTAAGAATGTTGATGAATCTTGTAAAGATAAATTTTGGATAAAAGATATGAAATAATAATTATAGCATATTGAGAAGAACAAGACTTGGGAATCAGTTCCTAGACCTAAAGATATGAATGTTATTGGAACTAAATAGGTATTTATAAACAAGATGAATTAATAAGGCAAAGTTGTGAGAAAAAAGAAAGGCTAGTTTGTAAAGGATATTCTGAGAAAGAAGGAATTGATTTTGAGGAAATTTTTGCACCTATTGCTAGATTAGAGGTAGTGAGAATATTTTGGCATATGCAACTAACACAAACTTTTTCAAATGGACATTAGGTTAGAATTTTTTAATGGAGAACTTGAAGAAGAGGTATATATTGAACAACCTAATGACTTTCCATTGAAAGATGAAAAAGATATGGTTTATAGATTGAAGAAGGGATTGCATGGACTAAAACAAGTACCTAGAGCCTAGTATGCAAGATTGGATAAACTCTTGACAAATTTGGGATTTTTTAAATGTAATGTTGATGCTCATTTGTACTTGGGAAAGAATGAATATGGTTTATTGATTGTTTTAATGTTTGTGGAAGACATATTTTTTGGAGGAAATGATGAAGCTAGAAAACTATTTTTAGAAGAAATAAAGAAAGAATTGGAGATGAGTATGTTTGGAGAGATGCAATACTTCTTGGGATTGCAGATTCTGGAAAATAAAGATGAAATTTTTATATCACAAGGTAAGTATCGTAAAGATATGTTGAAAATATTTGGATTGGAGATTTGTAAACATTTTGGAAAACCCTTGGTAACTGGATGTAAGTTATGTAGCAAAGATGAATCTCATAGTGCAGAACAAACAATGTACATATTTATGATTGTTGGATTATAGTAGGGCATGTGGAAGATCATGGTGTGTGAAAAAGTAGTGATGTGAAAAATATGTAATTTTGAAACGTATAAAAGTGTTTCAAAATCCACTTTGACTTTTTTCCCACCTATCCTAATACCAAACCAAAAAATTAATACCTTCCCTTATTAGGCATTTGATTTCATATCGGGTATACGATCTATGCGCCCAAATCATGGCACCAAGTTCAAATGTAAAGGGAGTGAGGACCAATTTTAAGTTATATAGTCCTAGTATAATATAGTTATAGTATAATTAGGGACCCGACCAATTATTATATATAGGTACTAAAATTTATTATATATTATATATTATATAATATATTAGTAAATTTATAAATTAATTATTAATTATTTTATACGTAGTTAGTACTTTTTATATATTATTATAAGATTATACATTATATATATTATAACTATGTACTAGCGGTTCTTTAGGATACTATTAGTAACCTAAGTTAATAAATTATATGACGATGTATGTTCTTAGGGGCCCCCCTAGGGACATACATGTTGTGTTCTAATGGGTCAAAAGGGGTCAAGGGATATCTTGTGACCCCTTTCAACCCATTACATAACATATGTTTCCCTGGGGACATACACCTTGTGTTCCAATCTGTAGAAAGGGGTCATAGAGTATCATATGACACCTTTTGACCCATTACATGACAACATATATTCAAGGGCTCCTAGGAGCCCTAGGGACATGCATGTTGTGTTCTAATTAATCAAAAGGGTTCATATAGTATCCTATGAACCCTTAAATCCATTAGAATACATGTATGGCCTTAGAGGTCCTAGGGCATGTGGGTACATTTTTTATTGTGTAATGGGTTGAAAGCAGTCATAGTACATCATTTAACCACTTTCAACCCATTAAAAAACAACATGTATGTCCCAAAGGATCCTAGGACCCCTTGGAACATATGTTGTCATTTAATGGGTCAAGAGGGGTCATAGGATACCTTGTGACCCCAAACTACAAATTGGAACACAAGATGTATGTCATTGGTCCAAGAACCCCTAGGAACATATGTTATCATATAATGGGTCCAAAGGAGTTAAATGATACCCTATGACCCCCTATATACATTTGAACACATCACATATGTCCCTAGGGGTCCAAGGACCCCTAAGAAAATATGTTTTCATTTATTTGGTTGGAAGGGGTCATATGGTATCATGTGACCCCTTTCAACCCATTGCAATAAATGTTTGTCCCTATGGTTCCTAAGACCCCTAGGAACCTATTTTTATCATGTAATGGGTTGAAAGGGGTCATAGGATATCCTTCAACCCCTTTTGACCCATTGGAACACAACATGTATGTCCCTAGGGGTCTTAGGACCCCTGTGAAAATATGTTGTCATGTAATGGGTTGAAAGGGGTTATAGGGTACCCTATGAGCCCTTTTTTAACCATTGGAACATAACTTGTATGTCCTTAGGGGTCCTAGGACCCCTAGGAACATATGTTGTTGTATAATAGGTTGAAAGGGGTCATAAGGTATCCGATGACCCCTTTTAACCCATTGGAACACAACACATAATGGGTCAAAATGGGTCATAGGGTATCCTATGACCCCTTTCAACCCATTGGAACACATCACATATGTGAATATATGTTGTCATGTAATGGGTTGAAAGGGGTCATAGGGTATCACATATGTTCCTAGGAATATATGTTGTCATGTAATGGGTTGAAAGGGGTCATAGGGTATCCTATGACCCCTTTTGACCCATTAAAACACAACATGTATGTCATTAGGGCCCCAATGACCCATAGGAACATATGTTATTTTGTAATGGATTGAAAGGGGTCATAGGATACTCTATGACCCCTTTCTACCCATTGGCACACAAGATGTATGTCCCTACGGGTCCTAGGAGCCCTAAGAACATTTTCTCTTGTGTAATGGGTCAAAATGGGTCATAGGATACCTTATGACCTCTTTTGACCCATTGGAACACAACATGTATTTCCTTATAGGTCCTAGGAACATATATTGTCATGTATTTGGTCAAAAGGGTCATAGGGTGTCTAAGGGCTCCTTCTGACCCATTAAAACATAATATGTATGTCCCTAAGGTTCCTGGGACTCCTAGGAGCATATGTTTTTGTGTAATGGGTCAAAAGGGGTCATAGGATACCATATAACATCTTTCTACCCATTTGAACAAAAGATGTATATTACTAGGGATCCTAGGACTCCTAGGAACATATGTTGTCATGTAATGGGTCAAAAGGTGTCATAGGATATCCCATGACCACTTTCAACCCATTGATCCATTTTGATCCATTGTATGAAAAAATATGTTCCTACCTAGGATCCCTAGGGACATACATGTTGTGATCCAATGGGTAGAAACGGGTCATAAGATACCCTACAACTCATTTCCACCCATTCTATAGAAACACATGTTCCTAGGGGTCCATGCATGTTGTGTTCCAATGGGTCATAAGGAGTTGTAGGTTACCCTCTGATCCCTTCAAACCATTCACATGATAACATATGTTGCTACAGATCCTAGGACCTCTGGGGACATACGTGTTGTGTTCTAATGGGTCATAAGGGTTTGTAGAATGCCCTATGACCCCTTTCAACCATTCACATGACAACATGTGTTCTTAGGTACATAAATTTTGTGTTCCAATGGATCACACAGGGTCGTAGGATACCCTATGACCCTATTTAACCATTCACATGACAACATGTGTACATTCATGTTGTGTTTCACTGGGTAAAAAAGGGTTGTAGGTTAGCCTATGAACCCTTCCAACCATTCACATGACAACATGTGTTCCTATAGGTCTTAGGACCCCTACGGACATACATTTTGTGTTCCAATGGGTCAAAAGGGCTCATAGGTTTCTCTATGACCTATTTCAACTATTTGTATGACAACATGTGTTCCTAGGGGTCTTAGGTTGTGTTCTAGTAGGTTACCCTATGACCCCTTTTGACCATTCACATGATAGCATGTGATCCTAAGGATCCTGGGACCCTTAGGGACATGCATATTGTGTTTGAATGGGTCATAAGGGGTTGTAGGTTAGCCTATGAAACCTTTTGACCATTCACATATAACACGTGTTCCCCTAGGAACATGCATATTGTGTTCAAATAGGTCATGAGGGGATTTAAGTTACCCTATGACCCCTTTTGACCATTTACATGACAACATGTGTTCGTAGGGGTCTTAGGACCCCTAATGACACATATGTTGTATTCAAATGGGTCATAAGGGGTTATAGGTTACCCTATGACCCCTTTTGAACATTCACATGACATGTGTTCCTAGGCATCTTAGGAGCCTTGGGGACATGCATGTTGTGTACAAATGGGTTGTAAGGGGTTATATATTACACTATGACCTTTTTTGACATTCACATGACAACATGTGTTCCTAGGGCTTCTAGGACCCCTAGGGGGTAGCATGTTGTGTTTTAATGTTTTATAAGGGGCATAGGTTACCCTATGACCCCTTTGAACCATTCACATGATAACATGTGTTCCTAAGCATCCTAGGACACGTAGGAATGTGTATGTTGTGTTTGAATGGGTCATAAGGGGTCGTAGGTTACCCTATGACCCCTTCCAACCATTCACACAGTAACATGTGTTGCTAGCAGTCCTAGGACCCCTAGGGACATGCATGTTTTGTTTGAATAGGTCATAAGGTATCGTAGGCTACCCTATGAGACCTTTTAACCATTCATGTGACAACATGTGTTCTCAGGGGTCATAGGACCTTAGTGCTCATTTAACCAAGGATTAAGCCAATTTTACAAAGATACTTGATAGAAAATAGATGGGGACAAAAAAATAAGCTTTATTTGATTTGAAATCCTGGCCACATGCCTTCTCCTTCCCTTTTCTTATCACTTACATCTTTGAGGTGGACCAATGGCAAAAAATTAAACACTAACATAAAGAATTACTTGTATTGTAATGATGAGTCTTTTATATCAATTTCTTTTTACCCTAATGCTTTTTACGTAGTCATGAGTCTACATGTGAAATTTGGTTTATACATTATTTTATTCATGATTTTACTATCAATTATATTAAAAAAATGATTTGAATAATAGGATCCCTAAGGACATACATGTGTTTCAATGGGTTGTAAGGGGTCATAGGTTACCCTATGAGCTATTTTAGCCATTCACATAACATGTATTCTAGGGACATGTATGTTGTGTTTGAATGGGTCATGAGGGTTTGTAGGTTACCCTATAACCCCTTTTGACCATTCAAAAGTCAATATGTGTTCTTAAGGGTCCTAAGATCCCTAGGGACATGTATGTTATTTTTGAATGGGTCATAACAGTTTGTAGGTTACTCTATGACCCATTTCGACCATTCATATGATAACATGTGCTCCTGGGGTTCCTAGGGTTCCTAGGACCCCTAGGGAGATACTTTTTTGTTCCAATGGGTCATAAGGGGTCATAGGTTACCATTTCAACCATTCACATGACAATATGCATTACTAGGGACATGCATGTTGTATTTGAATGGGTCATAAGGGGCTATAGATTACCCTATGACCCCTTCCAACCATTCACATCACTAGTAAATTTGGACTCAATTTTCAACAAATTTTGGTCAAAATTTTGACCTAGGTTGGCCAAAATTTTGAGCAAGCAGTTCGTGGTAAATTTTCTCATCAAAATTTTGACCAAGCTGTAGGTTGGTCAAAATTTTGATCAATACATTCATCAAAAAAATTTAATTTTTGCTAGCTCTAATTTGCAGATTTTTTTTTAGAATTGGTGGAAATTTCGACCAATTCTTGGTAGAAAACTATCAAGAATTGGTCAAAAAAAATTTATAATTGGTGGAAAATTTGACCAAGTCTTGGTAGAAAAATATCACGAATTGGTCAAAATTTCCACCAATGTTTGGTCAAATTTATTTTATAATTGGTGGAAATTTTGACCAATTCTTGGTAGAAGACTATCAAGAATTGGTCAAAATTTCCACCAATGTTTGGTCAATTTTTTTTTTATGTTGTATCAAAGGATGCTTTACAATTAGACAACACCTTTGAGAAGAAAATTTCTCCTGCTCCAACTTTATCTTTGCAAAGATTTAAAAGGTTGCAAATTAAATGGCCTGGATAAGAAACAATTACTTGATACAACATGGAACGAATGGACATTTATGCATAAAGAGATGAATCATAAACATATCAAACTTCTTGCCATCCTAAATTTTATTTTTTTATTCTAAGAGCATTATTGATATTACTAAAATTGACATAACAAATATAATTTTTTATATAAATTTACCTCCATTATCTGAAGTAGTCTAGATATAAGGTTTATATAGCTGGTATTTGTTTGATCTAGATAACATCCACTAATGGTAAATAGTTCATGACAATCTTGAATAACATCTATTGTGAAAAAAGAGGGCAATGATTAGCATACATTGGTAATATTAAATAACAATTAATGAAGGAAAGGTGTGATTAAATGTGAAATATAATATATATACATATTAGGTGTTTTTCTTTAATGATCCCAATCTCAAAGTGGCCACTATCTTCATGGGCTGTTGCATCATCATCTGCTACCAAGATACTAAGATGTCACCAACATACAAAAAACACAACTTTTTATTATATATATTAAAAACACCAAATAAGTTATACATCTTTTATTGAAACTCGTATGAAGCAAAATTGTAACCAACTTGACCTTCATTTGTTGCTTTTAGCTCCAACTTCTAGAATGGATTGAAATTTTTGAATTCTCTTTACACAACCTACGTCTAAAGTTTCTCCATTTATCAACTAGAGCTACAAACCACCTTTCTAGTTCCCTAAAAGATGTTAGAGGAAATAATAGTCTTCTTTACTCCTAGGGCGAGATGGGGTGGGATGCCCATCAACAAGTTCCAGCACTACCTCCAAACCACCCTTAAATTCAATTCAATAAAAGCATGACAACAAATGAAGAACAACGTCTTTGCTACCAGTCAAAATAATAAGATTGGAAAGATGGAGACCACATCAAACTTGACACAGCTCTGATCATTTGTCAGTAGCTACAGAAAGAAATACATATATACTCAGAAATAACATCAAATAAGAATAGAGAAAATCCAAACTAAATAGAAATCAAGACTCATTCAAGGAAATAATGATGTATTTGTTATATCAGCAATTATTAGTGATACACATTTGTTAGAGTAGACACAGTAGAGAATATCAATATGAGAGAAGCATCTGATTAGACATCCGATACAACTTATATCTATGATATTGCATCTAGCAAGGAGATCATACATCAATACATCATCAATCATCACAAAACATAAAACCTTCGTCAATAAATCAGCCCCATAGACATAATATATCAGTAGAGAAAATAGTAGAGGAAGAATATAGAATATTTGACACATAGCAAGTAATAAGATCAATCTTTCATCTATGAATATTTCAATTTCCAATGCACCCTACTAGGGCACCCTATTGCACATGGAAGGGAGAGAACATCCAAGGGAGGCCTATTATTAGAAGCACTAAAAAATATTACTAAAGTAAAATGAGCAGTCCTATGTGTGTAACAATGTTATAGCGAAAAGTACTCTCAAAAATTGAAAACTACCATTATGCTTACCAAGTGTACCCTTCTTTCTTCCAAGGTATTGTCTTTATCTAAAGCATTAGCAAATAGACCATATAGAACTGGATTTCAAAGCATGAGAATGTAAAGATAAGTGTATCCCAACCATGTGCACACCTCCCTTGCATTTTGAATTGTACCTAGAACAATTTCTGCATTTAAATGATCTACTAATTTTGAGATAAATTTGCTCTCAATTGATAATTGTTGATTCATAAGGGACAAATAATATTGCAGCTCACTATGACTTGTTAATATTATTCCTTCACCATGGGAACCATATTGTGGCCTTCCAGCTCAACCAAGCATCTGCATACCATGGGAATCATAGGAATGCAAACTATAAACATGAGGAAAATGCCAAAAAGTGAAAAGGTCATATTCTATGTACATAGTCAAGAAAGCACTTGCAGGAGAAGTTCATATCATACACTGAGCTAGCACATAACCAGTAGCACAGATAGCTCCATGACTATCTTCAAATCTACAAAAGAGAATAAATCACTGCTAAACACTGATTGAAACCTTTAGCTTTGTGAAAACTAGTTTGCCTCTTGTGGAGCACTTTTCCTTGAAAAGTTCAATTCACCTTAATTTGTATATCAGCGTTGCCCCCCACCACCACTTCACTTCGATCCCTTTTCAGTTCCCTATTAATTATGAAATTTGGGCCCTTGGTCCCCCCATCCCTATAACCTATCTTGCATCCTCCATTCGAAACTCCATGTAACTAAGCAAAAAGGTTGAAAAATATATACTCCAGCAGCAAAAGAGTTAAATTAATGCTTTACAGTTTTGATTATTCTACCAAGAGTAGATCAAATAAGGCTCTATGGAGCCAACCCCAAAATTCTGATAGTTAAACCCACCCGCATGTTATAGACTGACCAGAATCCATGGGAAAGACACAAATTCTTCATCTACAAATTTGAACATGTCTAAAAGTAAAGGTGCAGGGATGTGGCAAAATTGGTTCAACTATACTCTGTATCAATTAATTTTAGTTATCAAATGAATACATCAAAGAATACAAGCAAACCATTCCACAACCTTGAATGTAGTCTATACTACAACAGTAAAATACATAGAGATACAACCTTCAATAATAAGTTATTAAAAACCCATATGCAGTGTGGAATGACCATCAAGACAAGCTGCTCCAGTTCTCTATTTTGCAACAGTAATATGAATTGACATAATGCTTTAATCCATTATCAAATCCCAACAAAACATGTCCATCAAATTTCAAAGCATAATTCAATTTCTAAACAAACATTGACTTTAGTGATGTTGATATGTATGTATACACACACACATATATGTGTGTGTATGTATAGAGAGAGAGCGAGAAGACTCCTTGTTTGTAGAATGAGACATGTAGCCAAAAATTCAACGTAAAAGCCATAGCCAGATTTAAAGAAATATCAACTAAATCTTCAAGTGCTATGTAAATTAAATAATAATAGTCAGTATATACTTCTTCCCTGAATTTGACATATAATAGCCAATTTAAAGGGGAGAATTTTGGTATGTTTTAAAGTGAGGTCAGCCCACAAAACTAAAATTGGTAATTATTTCCCTGTGGCAACAAGTTTGATAAACATATTTAAAACAAAATAGAAATGTTGAGATAATTCAGTGAAGGAATCCCAAATTTAATAATGATATGACATAGTGAGCATCGCTTGAAGTTGATCTATTTGATTACATACCTTACAAAATCATGTTGACATAGCTCCATCATTCTCTGAAATAGTTAGTTCTTGCTCAACTTTTTCAAGGCCCTTGCTCACAACTTGCATCTCTTCTACCAAGGTCTTCAGTTGGATCTATCATATATCACATTATTTTGAAAAATTTTAAAAAATATAAATTAACATAAACATGACAATAATTCTCATAATTCATTATGAGGGGCCAAGAATTCAATTAATAGTACCTTCGAAGAAGCTTCAATACAAACAAGATCATTATCAAAATCTAGCAGCTCTACCATCTTTTCAGTGATTACCTAAAAACAAGATCCAATATTAAACAAGTTTCAAAGCAAAGATTATAAGCACTTAATGTTTGGAAGGAAAAACTAAATAATGAATTATGTAAGAAACATAACTTATAGGTCAAAAGACCCTATGGAACCATTACGAAGACTAACATCAATAATGTGACATAATATGTTAGAAGTATTTCTTGTGAATTGGAATTTTCATCTCAATTATTCTTGGGTATATCAATGACATAAACTTGTCATCAGTACATTATCTCTCACTGTATTCCCAACATAGCTTCTAGGTAACCCTCAATCCTAATTTACAAAAACCATGCTATGAACAATCATAAATCCCTAAGGAAACTTGTCCCTGGTAACAATTTATTTTGTGGAAACTTTCTTATAGCTTCAAGTATTTAAGAAAGAGACTACAAAATTTAGCAATAATAATACTCTGCTAAATAGTTTGTAGATCAAGAAAATAATAGTGACTTGAAGCACAACATTGCATTCTGAAGCGTGATTTTGGATTTCATCATTCTTTAGTTTGAATAATATTATCAATTAATAGGTATAATGTGTATATCCAAATCTGGAATGCAACCAAATGATAAAGCTGAAGCCAAGACCAATGCCCTCTAAATATGCATCTCTTCATTTATAAAACTCACCTCCAATACAAAATGCATATGCAAGATTAAAAAAGCAGCACTGCATTTGACTCTAACTTGTAGTTTGATTTGAAAATATGGATGAATGAGAAAATTGTGATTGAGTACAAGTCTTAAAATAATTATTACTGTTTGTTTAATTAATTATACCCAAACAAAATATGTACATATAACTTTAAGTCAAGATGTGGCTTGGATAGAATTATAAATGTATCACATTTTCCACACCAAGTGCTCAAATGATAATTTTCCTTGCAAATCCTTGTCAACAATAGGATTAAGAAACAACATCAAAAAGTACAATATGTTGTCAACTACATAGAAATTGCAAAGTATTGCACCTTCAACCATATTCTCTTAATTGACTACAAACAAGATAGACATTCAAATCAACAACTAATGCAAGTTCAAACATGGAATCGGGCCCATCTGCGATAGTCACACATGACATAGTATGGCATTCCGCTCAATAAGCCTTATGGTTAGAAATAAAATCATTCCTACAAAACAAAGCCATAGATCATTTGCATCAAATGTAATGATTGACTTATTAGCATTTTGGAATCCCTCTTCAAGTCCAAAAGTCACTTTACTGTCATCAACTAAATGCCACAAGCATATGACCCAAGAACAAGAGTGTATGTTGCTTATGATCCACCACAACACACCTTGGCTATAAGGTGAGCATGCATTAGTATTGTATCAAGAGTTTCTGATCATAATGCAACATTTCAAACAAACCATTGTAACTATGTGGAAATATATATGAAGAGCCCAAAGATGTCCCAACACATTGTCGTAAAGCATCATTCCCCTTTATATTTGATATAAGATCATTACCCTAGGTGAAACAGAGATGTAATTTGACTCAAAGGAGGTAGAGGGGAAAACTTTTTATTATTTAAAGAAAATCTAGTCAGAGAGAGATAGAGTTCCTAAGAAAGTTTTGTCGACAGAAAACATAAACTCAAAATGCCTACTAAGATCAATCTAAACAATTTCTATGTTTCAAGTTTCTTTATTTTAGCAAAGCAAGCTATTAGGAGTTCCTCTTTTAGTATTTTCATAAAGATGACTTCCATTTATTTAATGGAATCTTCTACTTTCCTTACTAAGAAGGGTGTATGGTCTAGGAAAAAACTTAATACAATTGCATATGTCAACCCTTCCTTTATAAAGAGACCATTCAATTTATTAAGAAAGGTTAAGGGAGTGATAAGAATTGCTAAACATTTCTGAAACATGTTTCTTATTAGAAATTAAAATTGATGAAATTATTTTCACTTGAGAGAGTGAATTAAAGCAACCATGGATAATGACTTTCCATTACATGATAAGCCTACTCGCAATTGAACAATGATAAGTCAAAATGAATTATCAAGGGGTGAATACGAGCATTCTTACACTCAAATAAAGCCACATTTACTATATATGGTGGGAGGATTTGTATCAGAGGTCAAAAAGTAGCTGAAGAATCATCAACACCACCACCACCACCACCACCATCATCATCATCATCATCATCATCATATATATATATATATATATATATATATATATATATATATATATATATATATATATATATATATATATATATATATATATATATATATATATATATAGATAGATATATATGACTAACATGGGAAAAGTTTCACCATAGTTGAAACAACTTATAAAGCAATCATTTAATCCCATATAGCTATATTTTGAAAGAAGTGCCCACATTTTGAAATACATAGACAATATATAAAAATTGTGGCTTACATAAAAAGAAATAATTATATTGGGGATTAACAATGTGAATAGTAACACATTATTCTCAATGTTCATTATCTCCAAGCTTGTTGATGTAGGTCATTTTCTTTGACTTCTTTGTCGACCGATCCTTGGCCTTCTCAATACATAAGAAAATAGAAGGATTTAACACTGGGCACCCCATTTAAGTATAAAAGAGAATGATGTGACAAAAAATATCTAGTTAATGCATACAAGTTTTGGTATGTGGAGAAATCCTAAAAGCTATGGTACTTAAGAGTTCTATTACTTTTGAGTTCTATATTCATATTTGATTTTTAATTTCCAACTTACCATCAAACTTGTTAAAGCTAAAACACTGAAGAATGTTTCATTTTGAGAAGCTCCTTCCATATGGCTCTACAATAAGAGAAAACTAGAAAATATCTTTGGATAGCCAAGAAATTTCATACCATCAGGCACCATACAATACCACCAAATAAGTGTTCGGTAGAAAGTGAAGGCATGTTTTTCATAGAAATTCAAATCAACCATTAGGCATTTTAGAGACACTACATTCAAGTAAAATGAGAGACCAAGAAGGAAATGACATATGGATTTTATTGACACTACCTTCAAGTGAAATGAGAGGCCAAAAAGAAAATGACATATGGCCATGCCTCCTAATGAGACCTATTGACAAAAAAATAAAACATGTTAGTTTTGTCCACCATTGAATCTTTGTTCCCAAATGACACAATACAAAATTTTGATAACTACAAGATTTTTCTCACCATAAGGAGAATATGTTGACCACCTTTGTCCATTAGGCATACAGTAAGCCTAGTCATGAGCACATATAACATTATCCTTTATTCATAAGCAACATGAGACTAAATCATGATAGAAAAATTCATGCAAGACTTCAACTAAACCTGAATGGCACCAAGCCCAAGTGATGTAGCACTAGTAGATGAAATCCCCAACATTTTGAGGATGGCACAAATTATATCTCAATTCTTTGTTTAAGAAACAAGATTGACATAGACACTATGAACCAAAAATCACTTCCAACAACTTTTTATCTTGTTGATTTTAAATTTTTGAGATAATTCTCTATTGCCAAAGGCTATAGCAAAGAGTGCCATAGATTCCATAGTTTATAATATGATAAAATTGAACATCCCATTTCAAGATAATATCAACATACAAAATTGTGAGTTTCATCCCTTTTGGAAGAATGAAGTAGTTGTTGACCTATAAATTTGCTTGTGTAAATTGGCCAAAAGGGGAAAACTTAAGATGTAACTTATAGTGAGAGGAAGGGCATATCTCCACTCAAAGAGCTCACATAATTTGATTCTACTTTGCTGACTATTCATCTCCATGATGCTTTGGACCTTAGAATATTTCCATTAGTTAGACAAGCTTCTACCATTTCAAAGGCAACATTAACTAATAGACAATTAAATCCCATTCACAATAGGAAAAGCTTTTTTTTTTTAAAAAGCTATACAAAAGCATATGACTCCTCAAAGTGGTAGAATATTGAAAACACACTACAAAGTTTGATGATGCAATTGATGGAATGGGAAAATAAATGCAGTTCATTTTGGAGAAATCATAGCACCTTGACTTCAACTTCTTCAAGGGAGACATCAATATTAGATCCTCAAAGTGCTTGTATTGAAGCTTCAAAATTATCATTACCAACTTTTGCTTGCACTCAAGTAATCATAAATTTACCAAATAAGTTTCTTTGTATAGTAAATGTCATTTTAAAATTGTTGGCAAAAATTGAATAATATCATTTCAAAATGTATCTTTATGTGAAATATGCTCACTAGCCATCTAGGGGATTCTAGGATGAAGAAGAGGTCAAATATCAAAAGGGCACAAGGGATCATACCTACCCAATTAAAGTTGTCAACCTATCATTTCTTTCATAAAAGTTAAAAATCTAATTTATTTTTTTAAATTCGCCCAGAAAAAGCTTAAATAAAGGGTACCTACTATAAGAATTTGTTATAGCTCTAATAACATGTAAGAATTTTACTTAGGGAAAAATTCACCCAAGACCAAGAAGCATAATAACTAGCACAAAAGACCAACAGAGTATGATTAGAATAACAATATGATATTCAATTCAATGTAATTGGTTAATGTATTAGTACACTAGAGGTGGCTATATATAAAGGCCTCTATGATGCATCTAGAATGTCTAGGAGTTAGCCATATGGTAAGGCTCACAACTAAGCACATGTCCACTAGGAATGGGTTATCTTCCATTAAGCATAGGAGTTAGTGTGATGATAAGAGGATAAGCCTTCAAAGGTGTGTCACATAAAATTATGTTGTAGACACCATGTGCTCAATTAAGAGTGTGAAAAACTATGTTGTCAACATGACAACTCAGTTGATTATGCAAACTCCAATGGTATAGACACCATATGCTAAATTGGAGTTGCTTACTCCTGTGTTGTCAACATGACAACTCATAGGAGTATGCAAACTCCTAGGTGTCTAAACTAAGAAATAATAAAATAATGCATTTATAGTAAGTAAACTTAAGTAAAGTGTAAATAATAATTATTTACACTAACACCACCCCTTAAGTGCAACTTAGGGGAATGCACTTAAGCTCACAAAAGCTTTGGTGAAATGCATAATGGGTCCCAACTACGAGGCCATGTTAGGTACCCAAGTACAAATGCAATGCTGAAATGTAATGAAATCTCTCTACAACCGGGGAAAGAGGGAAAACCTAATGGGAAAAACTCTCCCCCAAAAAGAGAGATATGTACAATACAGAAAAGAAGGATCATGTGACCCCCCCTAGTGAAAAATCCCTCACCCCCAAGAGATGTCACAAATGAATATACTTGACCGTTGTGAAGGGCTTGGTGAAGATGTCAACTACCTATTGCTCGATAGGACAATACTATAGTGCGATGACCTACTCATGGATCAACTCTTTGATGTAGTGCATATGAACCTCAATATGTTTGGTCTGCTAATGCTGAACTGGATGTTTTGAGATTTCAATAGTACTCTGGTTATCACAATGGATGACTATGGTTCAAGGTAGATCAAATCCAAACTCCTTGAGAATTTTCTATAGCCAAATAGCCTCTGTTGCTACATTCATAGCTCCTCAATACTTAGCCTTAGTCAATGAGAGAGAAATGGTGTTTTTCTTTTTACTCTGCCAACAAATGGGACCAGAACCAAGATGAAACACATATCATGAAGTAGACTTTTGACAATCAAGGTCCCCTACATAGTCAGAGTCTGTGTATCCCACTAACTGTAGTCGTGTACTAGTTGCATAGTGTATCCCATGTGTATGCATACCTTGGATATAATTTAGGATGCATTTGGCTACCTTGCAATGAAGTTCATGTGGCTCTTGCATGAAATGATAAACCATGCCAACTATAAATGAAATATCAGGGCACCTATGTGTTAAGTAGATGAGGCTTCCCACCAACTGTCTATACAAAGTCACACCAACAAATGGAGAGGAACACTTTGTTTCTAACTTAACACATAAAAGGAATGGGGTAGATGCAACCTTATAGTCACTCATGTGAAACCAAGCTACAAGATGAAGAGCATACTTAGGCTATGATAGTGTTATCCCTGATGAAGGTTGATGCATCTGTATACCAAGGAAATAATGTAGTAGTCCCAAGTCTGTCATCAAAAACCTATCCTATAAAGTAGCCTTAATATTTTTGATGATGGATGTAGTACTTCCTATAATTTTCAAGTCATTCACATAAAGTACAAGGAGAAAATGTGAATCATCCCTCTAAAGAATGTAGACATTCAGATCAAAATAACATTTGGTGAAGCCTTTGGAGAGAAGGAAGGAATCCATCTTGGCATACCAAGCTCTTGGAGCTTGTTTAAGTCCATAGATATACTTCTTCAATTTTCAAACCATGGTAGCATCCTATATGAATCCATGTGGCTGCTCCATATATATCTCCTTATATAGATCACCATTCAAAAATGCACTCTTCACATCCATCTGATGAACAACCCATCTCTGAGCTACTACTATAGCTATTGTCAAATGAATGGAATTCATATTTTCCACTAGTTCCAAGGTCTCGGTGTAATCAATGCCAAGAACTTGAGAGAAACCTTTTGTAACAAGGCAAGCTTTATGTTTATCAACACTTCCATCCACTGCAAATTTGGTCTGATAGATCCACTTAGACTGAACCAATTTTCTTCCCTTAGGAAGAGAGACTAAGTCCCATGTATCATTTCTCATAAGAGAGTTGTATTCTTCCTCATTGCTCTATCCCATTCTAGAATACCTAATGCTTCTTTGAATGATTATGGATCTAAAGCAACTACAATATAAGCATGTGGGAGTGAATTGTGTTGTGATCTTGTCCTCCTTGTATCAAAAGGATTTCCTACCAATGGTCCTATGGCATCCAATGTCTGCTTGGCCCATCTAAGTCTTGTGGAAGATAATGTAGAAGGTTCATCCTCAACTTCAACTTTTTGATGCCTTTGTTTTGATCAAGAACTAACATCTTCCAAGTCATTGTTTTCACTATCTCTCTCTTCAGTGAAGGAGGAAGAAGGAGGAGTTGAAGAAGAAAAGCTTATACAACTTTCTTCAAAATGAACACTCCTCTCATAGAATATATCATGTGTCTTGATGCAGGAGCATCCAGAGGTATAAGGGCAATCCTGTGTCACCCAAAAAAATGTACTTAGACTTAGTTTCTATTTTATGTCTTTGCATTTTTGGATACCCATTTGGCTCAAATAAAGGTTCCAACTCTCATAGTTCAACTATCAGTGCATTTAAAAATCCCCAAAAAATAGGAGCATGCAATTTGACCATCATTTTGGTGACCTAGAAGGTGTGACTTGGCCAGATGAATGTAATCAAGATTTAGAGCATTCCAGAAAAAGAATCAGGTCAAAAGGCCCCACGGTTTGAAAGTTATTGCAGTTTTTCGGGTTTTGGAGACCCCCTAAGAATGTTTCAGAGTCAGGTTTGGGGCATTAAATGACCTCGAAAAGGGTCGAAAAATGGGGGACGAGTGAAGCTGGTCCATAGGGCTATAGAGCGCTTCGAGAGCTTTCCAAAAATGTAAACGGTTCGTCAATCGAAGTTACGGTTCAAAAGTTATGCCTCCCGGAAGTTCGGCTACCGTTTCTGGATTCTTCTAGAATTGCACCGACTTCTAACGCAGCTTCCGAAACCTTCTATTTTGTCGGTGGATGCCTACTAGCACTTTCTAGAATGTACTCCTAGTCCTTAACCCTTCGGGGTCTATTTAAGGAGATTTCTGGCATTGTAAAAGGCAGTTCGGATTGGAGCTTGAGAGGAGTTGCTAAAAGGAGAAATATTCTCCAGATTTATGCTATTGTAAGCCCGCAGGGCATGTTTTGAGTTTATTTTCTCTGCACTGTTTGTACCAGCTTATTTTCTCAGTTAATATATTTCCCCTTTCTATTGTGTCTATTCTGGTTGTTGGGTTGTGTCCCCATCATGTCTCTAGATCCATTAACTTGTAGGCTTTATGTGAGTCTACATATCTAACAAAAAGGCAAGGTTTGCTTTGAGCCTCTAATGCCTTGCATTTCTGTGGAGGTATTCTTGCCCATGTAGGAAAACCAAAGACTCTAAAGTGCTTAACTATAGGTTTCCTACCAGTCCATGTTTCAAAAGGAATTACTTTATCCAAAGCTTTGTGAGGACTTCTATTCTCGATATAGTTAGCACAATTCATAGCTTTTGCCCAAAAGATTTGATCAAGAGACTTGTTTTGTAGCATGCAAGTGGTCATCTCTTTGAGAGTTCTATTTTTCCTTTCACCAACACCATTTTTTTGTGGTGTATATGGTAGTGAATGCTGAAGGTTGATACCCTCTTGAGTGAAAAAGTCTATTAGTATTGTGTTCACATACTCCCCCCTATTATCTGTTTGAAGAACTTTGATGAATTTCCCTAATTACTTTTTCACTTGAGCCTTGAAATTGAGAAATTTTTCATACATGTCACTCTTGTGAGCCATGGAGAAAACCCAAGTAAAGTGAGAGTAGTCATCTATGAGGTGAGTGCATAGCAAGACTTGCCAAATAATGGCACTAGAAATGGTCCCACCACATTACTATGAACCAATTCAAGAACACATTGTACTCTCCAAGACTTCCCCTTTGCATACAATTTTTTTGGATGTTTTCCAAGTGAACAACTTGAACAAACACCTTTTGAAAATGAAATTTGAGGTAGACCATTGACCATATTCTTGGTACTAAGCTACTAAATATATATGTAGTTGAAATGTCCAAATCTCTCATGCCACAATTTACTTTATGCATTTGAATATAATAACAAGACTTGTGCATTTGATTTTGGCACAAAGGAGGAGAAATTGTAAAGCCTTGAATCATGATTGGCTTCACTAATTGCAATCATTGAGTCATCCTTAATGCTTTTCATTACACTAAATTTGGAAGAAATTCCACTTTATCACCACCTCCATAGTGAGTCATTTGGTAGGCTGAAAGAAGATTAGAGGTAAAGTTAGGAACATATAGAACATCCTTAAATGTTCCATTGTTCATTTCAACTTCACCTTTACCTTCAACTTCCACCTTAGTATCATCACCTACAAAGATATGTGGTACCTCAAAATGTGTCATGGAAGAAAAATCTTGCTTTGACACACCCATATGATGTGTAGCACCTAAACCAATGATCCATTCTCCCTAACTAACAGAGTTTGTGAGTAAAGCATGCCCTTTGCCCTTAAAATCTGAGGATGAAATTCCTTTCTCTTTATAAGCATTAGGTAGTGGAGAATTGTGTTTCTTCATGATGTTCTTCAACTCATCAATCTATTTATGATAGCACTCATGTTCATTATGACCCATCTTTTAACAATAAGCACACCTTTTCTGCTCCTGATTAGAGTCCCCCTTCTTGTTGGTATTTGAGGAAGACTTGCCTTGTTGATTTGATGTTGGTGTTGAATTTTTTTTATCCTCTTGTTCGTTGTTCTTCCTCTTCTTCTTTTTGTCCTTTCCTTTATTTGAAGTTTGAGCAGCTAAATTTTGAGAACCCTCATTATTAGCCACCAATGCCTTAGACTTAGATGACCTGAGAATTCCCATTGATTTCAACTTCTTTTGTTCATCATCCAACAGTTGAGCATAACCATCAAAAGTGACTTTCTGATAGGCAACCCCTAATGTAGTCTTGGTGGTGTTGTAAGAAGAAACAAATGTGGAGTACTCAGATGGTAGCTTATTATGAATGAGATAGATTAACTTGTTATCTTTAATAGGACTACCACAATCATCAAGCTTTGTTCTTAATTTATTCACCTTAATGATGAAATCTTATATAGAATCAAATGTCTTAAGATCTAGGGAGACAAGCTAATCTTCAATTTTATAAACATCCTCCTCAGTAACTTTACCATATAGGTTTTTGAGGGCATCCCATGCTTGCTTGGATGTTTTATACTTCTTGATTTGATAGAATATTTTATCTTCAACTCCCAACATAACATAACCTAGGGCTTTCCTATCTACCATTTCCCAAGCAGTAATTTCACTTTTAGATACTTGATCACCTGCTGGTTTAGGAAGGGTACCATCAACATATTGAGAAACTTCATTATGCATTAATTGACACCACATTTTAATTGACCATGTAGCATAATTATGTGGTATTAATTTTGGAAAATTAATATTTTCCATGATGCAAGTAATGAAAGATAACAATAGAAAAAGAGGAACACAACACCAAGAGACACTTCCCCTGCTTACTCAATCAAGATTCCCCCCAAATGAAAGATTTGATCACTTTATACTCAGTCCATTTACAATAGCCACTTGCCAATTATGGCCTTATTGATCTTCTAATTTACTATTTACAACCTCCTTTTGAAGTTCAAACTGGAATTTTACAATGTATCTTAGATATACAACAATTTTGAAGTTATATCAAAGCATTATAATGCAAAAAAGGACCTAATTTTGAAAGTGATATTTTTGTCCACACAAGCCTATAATCTGATTACAAACCTAGAAAGTAGACAAAAAATTACACACTTTCAAAAAAAATGGAACTTAATTTCGAGTCCAGATGAGCCCGTATGGACCATTTGAAGTTGTAAAATACAAGATTAGATAGGTACAATCACCAAAAACTACAATTTTTTACAAATCTATACACCAAAATTAGAAAATAATAGCACCACTAAAAATTTTAGGAAATTCTAGCCAAAATCAAAAAAACTTGCACCTAATTTGGAGCCTAGATGATTGAGATATGGCCTCCCAAATTTGGACTGTCAAATCAAAATTGAATTTGGAGAGGGTTTGGATCAGCAAAAAACAAGATTAAATTTGACATTTTAATGATTGTCATAGTAGTTCTATTTGGTCTCCAAATGATAGTCAGATGGTCATCAAAATTAAGCTCATAAAAAGATGGCATTAGGAAAAACTCGGCCCATTGGATGACATCACTACTGACATCAGTAGTTTGCAATTATATGAAAGTTTCTATTTGGGAAAAGTATGAAGCCTGCATCTTGATGTTGTATGCTAACATGGTAGAAGTATGTGGTGTTGATGTGTCAAGTCTAATGTACTCCATTTGTCTGGCTATTGAAGCACCATGTGGCACTGAGCTAGGTCTTGCGAGCTGATAGGGCGCTATGTGGCAAGGTCAGACATTATTGCATGGCCTGCTTGTTGCACTATCTATAGGAAGGTATGGGTTTAGTCATTGATAGATGATAGAACTTAAGTCAATAGGTAGCTAGAATCTTAGTCAGCCGATGGAAGGTTATGATGTCGGTGATCAAGAGTTTGGCTGGTGAGAGCCAGAGTATTAAAACAGCGTTAGGGAACAAGAAACAAGTTTAAGGGTTGTAGTGGCATCAAGAAATATTGTCGACATGGGGAAAATTTTAGTCCCACATTGACATGAACTCAAGAAAAAGCTATTTTTAAAACCAACAACAATGCAATGTTAATACAAAGAAATCGTCAGGAATATGTAGCCCGTCCTAGTTTTCTATGTGGTTGTTGAGTGTTGTAGCCTGTTGCTAGACTAAATGTGAATGCCAAAAATGTTGTTGGCTGGATAGTTTGGAATATTCACTAGAATAAAATGGAATTTTTTTTGGGGGCCAAGGTTTCACTGCCTGGTTCCTGCAAAAAAAAAAATCTTTGTAGGCCCTAATAGCTAAATTTTTTTTGAAAAATACAGAAATTTGAAACTAATTGTAGAGAAAAATTAATTACAGATCTAAAAATAAAATAAATTGCAAATCTAATAGATCATACCAGACTTGTAAATCAGGCCTTTGGGTGCCAATTTGCAAAAAAAATTTGCCCCAAAATTGACTTTGGCCCAACATAGGCAAATTTATAGTTGATTTTCACCAAATTGACATTCCGGACATAATGGTGAGGCCTGCTTTGGCTCTAGACCCTCCCAATATTTGTGGATTCTTTGGATCTGATTCGAGGTGTCCTTAAAGAGGTGAACCAAGATTAGTCTCCAATCGCTATGAAATGATGCCTCTATGGCTCTAATACCATGTAAGAATTTGGTATAGCTCTAATGCCATGTAAGAATTTTCCTTAAGGAAAAATTCACCCAAGACCAAGAAGCATAATAACTAGCACAAAAGACCAATAGAGTATGATCAGAATAATAATATGATACTCAATTCAATGTAATTGATTGATGTATTAGTATACTAGAAGTGCTTGAATATAAAAGTCTTTATGATGCATCTAGAATGTCTAGGAGTTAGCCATATGATAAGGCTCACAACTAAGTACATGTCCACCAAGAATGGGTTATCCTCCATTAAGCATAGGAGTTAGTGCGATGTTAAGAGGATAAACCTACAAAGGTGTATCACGTAGAATTATGTTGTAGACACCATGTACTCAATTAAGAGTGCAAACAATTGTGTTGTCAACATGACAACTCATATGAGTATGCAAAATCCTAGGTGTCTAACCTAAAAAATAATAAAATAATGCATTTATCCTAAGTAAACTTAAGTGTAAATAATAATTATTTTCACTAATGCTTGTAACTACAAGAGGATGCCATGAAAGGAATAGGCCAAATAGATATGCCAACATAATACCAATTGTCAGAGAAAGCTGTTGAAAAATCAATTAAGTATAAGATTCAAAACTATATCAAATTACGCTTTATATTAGGACTATTATCATGATTAATATATGAAATAATTTTGAGTATACAAAATAGACCTAATTTACTACCCCAAAACCTCCTCGCAAATGCTTTAGTGCAATCTCACAATTGGTGGCCCTTCAGTATATCCAACACAACAGACACATATAGCATTATATAAGACTATGAGTTTATGATTAAACTCAGTAAGAATCCTTATACCTTAATATATATCCTCATTCCTTTTACTCTATAATAGCCAAGTAATTTCACAAAATAGAACAGACCAAAAAGAATTAAGCTTGTCATTAAAGAAATCAATGAAACTAGCAAGTATTTCAAACCACAAGAGGCCAAGACAAGTGCTTCAACTAAGGGGGGACCCAAGAAATATGGACCAAACATGAATAGCAAAAAGGAAATCAAAGAATAAGTTATAGAGGGACTCCATAGATGAACAAATAGACCAATAGATGACAATGCATCACCTACAAAAACCCTCTTAAATGAGACTTACCACACAAGATAACATTTTTTAGGTTCACCACTATTCCAAAACCTATTAAACACAAAGGACCATCTAGAGTAATTGTTGCTCAGCCCAAAAACTGATTGGAACCTATTTTGTGAGTGGAGAGAAAAAAAATAGGGGTATATTCATTTGATCAAAGTTGTTGCAGCTAACTTCTCCCATTTCAAGATTGCAATCTATTGCATGTTTTTCATCATAATATAATAAAATGAGTCTAAAAATGTGATATAATTGTAATGGATTGAATCACTACAATAATTTTGTCTAGGTGCAAATACAGTTTTTTTCCCCAAATATTCCCTTCAATTGCCACATTAATTAGGGCTTTATAATCCTTGCAATTACACATTGAATAGTCTTGTCAAGGAAGTCTAGTTGTAAATCCCTTTTCAATTGATTTATTAGTTTGAAAAACTTCTGTAACTATTGCTTTTGATTCTTCCCTCACACTCTTAGTGCACAAAGCCTTTTTTAATAGTTAGATTAGGCATGCATATAAAATGTGCATGTAGAGATATGGTATGTGAGCTGCTTGACAAAATGTCTAAAAGGATATGCAAAAAATAGATTTTTTGAAAAGATTTTGAATAACTGAATTCAATGACATTTTCCAAAAACTAGAATGATGATCCATGAAAACATAAAGCAGAGGGTATATTTGTCTGGTAACATAGTTAAAACTTTCATGATAAACAAATTTCAAATGTGAAAGGATGGACTAGGCACATGAACTATTTTACACAATGCCTCAACCATGAACTGCAAGGATTACAAGATATGTACAAAAAGGATTTGTTGAAAAGACTTAGAAACCTTAAACAAAATTTGATGAATAGTTGTAAAGAAAAATTCCTCAAACTACATAGGATGTGCACAATATGGACTTGTTAGAAACACTTCAAAAAAATTTAAGAAAATTCTATTCACATCTGCAGAGTTGGCATCCTCTTTATTTTTGCTAAAATGGAAGCTATTCAATGGAAGGGTGGCTTTTTTTTCCCTATGCTGCTTGAACCGAAGTAGATAACCACTAAGAAAAAACTATCTTTGAGACATTCCTGTTGGCATGTTGGAAAAAGAGAGGGATAAAATAAATTTATAAGAAATCCACATAGAGATAAAATAGGTGTTTTAGATTACTATAATTTTTTTTTAAGGAAATCCACATAGAGATAAAATTAGTCTTCTCGCTATCAAGGGTAAATTGTAACTCATGATATTCAACAAAACCTTTTACCTCAACCAGTCAATGACGTCCAAGTAAAAATGATTGAGAGGAATCACTTCACTAGATTTAGAGCCAGATGTGAGAGATGGAGAGTCTAATGTTCTAGACAAGGAGCCAGCAGTGGGAAAGCAAGCAGCACTAGCATGGGTGAACCCAAGGTTCTATAGCTCTAGCTACTTCATGCACTCAATAATGAAATAAAAAATGATTATTCATTTTGAAGTTACGCCTATGTTGGTTGAAATTTTGACCAACAAGAGCTTAGATTTTTCACCAAAAAAAAAATTCCTTCTACAATTTGACCAACCTAAACCTTTTTAATTGATGGTCAAAATTTTTGGTAGAAAAATGAGGTCGCAAAAATTAACCTTTATTCAGACCCCTCTACATGTTTTCCATGGCTAAGATCATTAAATTACATTTATTAACCACTTACTTTATAGGTTGTGTTCTCTTTGTTAGCAATGAAAGGTATGTGGTATGTCACATCTATCATATAAGGGCTGAATTCTCTGACCAAGAAGTCTCAGAGTACTATGAATACTATCTATTGAATTCCTAAAAGTGTCATAAAAGATTTGTATTTGAAAATTCCCTCCCATATCTTAGTTTGTTCATGAAATGTTATTTTCTATTTCCTTCCATCAAAATATGATGAGTTGGCTTCTAAAATCACAAAGGTCATTGTATAGGGCACAAAAGGTCCCATTCCGATGAAACTTCCCAACTACCCTTATTGAGGCCTAATCCTCTTAGGAATCAACAAGGTTCATGTTCAATTTAAATATGGTCCCATTCCTATGAAACTTCTTGACTACCCCTATTGAGGCCTAATCCTCTTAGGAATCAACAAGCTTCATCTTCAATTTCATATTTAAAGATAAAAGCACTTGGTTGTTCAGAGATTCCAAGGTTCAAAATTCTTACCAATTATTTCATAGCTATTGTTTGCATTTTAATTGTATTTATTGTCATTGTTTCCTAGTCTACATATAATTGTGAGAGATATTTTGCACCCTATCTTTCAAGTCAGTGAGCATTTTTGGTTTAATTGTTATTCAAGTGTAATTGCTACAACAATAATTTGAGGGCTATAGCTTTTTTACTTTCCATGAATTCATCATTTTCCTTCTTAAAATGTAGTTTGTAGTAACCAATGAATTAAGCTGCTAACAAAACAAGAGGAAGGGTCTATGCAATTCACAGCATTACAAATTATAAAGCACTGAAAACAACCAAGAAAAAGAATGAACATAACCTATTCTAGTTGATTCAAAACATTTCACCTCTTGACGGCTTCCTCAGTAGAAATCATTTCTACATCACCCAGAAACTGGAAGGTAGATAAAGATCAAATAAAAGTGACAAACAAACAAATAGAGAAAATGAATATAATTAAGCACATTAAAAGAAAAACATACTTTTTTGAAAGCATTTATCCTAGCTATGTCCATTTTTGAAGGACCATCCCAATAGGGTAGTCTAGGAGCAAGAGAAAGTATTGCCATGAAGGATGTTTGTGTTGCTGCAGTTTCATGGGGTGGGGGCATAATATTTACACTTCATCCTCCAGGAAGATAATACCCCATTTGGGGTGTCATTAGCACCAATCTACTACTCTTACTTTTTGAACTAAAGGATTATGTTTCCACTTTATTTTCTTACCTTCAAATCAAATCATACCCAGAAATGCAATGAATGGGCTGCTCACAAATAAATCATTGTAACAAAAAATTGGGTTTATAGTAACGCATTCTAAATGTAACAAGCTTAAGAAAAATATCATTAGATTCAAACAATATTTGAGCACAAATTCATCTTTCTAGTTAAAATGAAATTGAAGAAAGAACCTCCCAGTGATGAGCAAAGGCTCAAACACCCTCAAATACTCATTTATGTCTTTGAAACTACTCCCTACTTTCTTTGAAGCTACACCATCTTCAGTAGTATTCTTACTCCATTCTTTCTATCTTTCCTACCAAAGTTTTGTTTGAAAACGTTAATTTTAGTGAGAAACAACATTACACAAGTAGTAAAGTGAAAAGTGAGTACTTTGGAATGCTTGACAAGGTCAAAATAGTCCCAGGTCAAAATGATTTTCTGGAGCCTGATATGTTGAGCTTGAGCATTTGCATGCCTCTGCATCCTCTCTACTCTTCCCTTTACCATCACTACAATTTATCAATTTTAAATTCTATTACAAGTGTGCAAGTAAACTTCAACTATGATTTTAATTCAATAAAAGTGAAAAGAGAGCTTTTCACAGATGAAGATCAAATTCATGGCTAGCAATAGTGAGAAACCAAAAAGTAGAGATAGAGCAAGCATCAAGGAGAAGTTGGGGGGCACAAGCATAAGATAAGGACCGAAAAATGTAGAGAAAAATGCAATGAAAGAGATAAGTTTTTTTTCTTCTCTCCTTCTTCAGCTAGATAGAATCTTTGAAGTTTATCTATTCTCTATGCTAATATTCTTGTTTGTAGCTACATTAATAAAAAATGTACAAATTCATCTTTAAACACAAGAAAATAATGTTAGATAAACAACATGCAAACAATTAGATTCATACATCATATGTGAACAAATTCATATCTACCTGTAGTTGTAAAGTTAGTTGTTCGTGTACTCCTAACTGTCACTTCCTTTTCTTCTAATGAGCATCTTGTAAGGAAATGCTTGCATTCTCTTCAATTAAATATTTGGGAAGATTGTTGTTATATGAGATCTCTCTACAAGAAGCATCTTTCTTTGAATGTGAAACATCTTCATGGGTTTTACCTCTAATCTTTTCATTTGTTGAATCTTCCTTGAAAATTCATAGTTGAAGAGGCATCAAATGCCTAGCATTTCCCTCAACTTCTACTTTCCTTGATTCACCGCACTGATAAAACACATTTGATTTAACAGTTTCTCTACAAGTATCTATGCTAAGGGTATTAAACCTGGTATTATTTAAGGATCTGAATGCCCACGAACATTGCTTTTTGAATCATTAATAAAGGCCTTGAAATCTTAGAGATTGTAAATTACAAGAAATTAAAATAGTTAACATCAAAATTTTAAATCCTAAACATAATTTTTATTGTATTAAAATATTTAAGGTTTTGAAATATCTGAATTGAATAAGAATAACATGTATGTATCACACACAATGAACTTTCAAAGAGAAAATACAATACCCACCTCATTTTAGACCAATAGCCCGAGGAGCTCAAATTTGTGGGGCTCTGAAACATATACCCAATTTGGTAATTGAGGGTGTCCAAATAGAGATTTTTATTTCTATTCTTCAATAATGATGATCTTTCATTGAAATTGGCCTGCGAACAAGTCAATCTAGACCTTGTAAACTAATCTGAAATGGTATCCTCTCTTAATCTTTCTGATAGAGTGTTGGCTACACAAGTCAAAATTAAACAATTAAAGAAGATACATAGGTAAGACTTTAGTAACCTATTATAATAATCAAATTAACATAGGATACTATTAAGTATGTTGAGGATTCAAGTGTAGAGATTTTGAATATCTTAGGAAAATTCAAGGATATCATCATATGATATCCTTATACAAAAGAAAACAATGCAAAAGAAAATAATGCCAATCAAATGCCATAGTAAGGAAACCCTTACACCATGCTCCATCTCCAGCTCCTTCTTGCACTCCATCAAACATTAATGAAATCAAAAATGATTTTTCATTTTAAAGTTAAGCCCGTGTTTGTCAAAATTTTGACCAACACGGGCTTAGATTTTTTAGTTTATTTTTTAATTCCTTCTACAATCCGACCAACCTAAACCTTTTTAATTGATAGTCAAAAAATTTGGTAGAAAAATGAGGTCAAATATAGTAGTGCATGACGACATGTATTCCTCAATGTCCTAGGAACATACATGTTGTGTTCTAATGGGTTGTAAGGGGTTGTAGGTTATCTTATGACCCTTTTCAACCATTCACATGACAACATGTGATCCTAGGGGTCCTAGCACCCTAAGGACATACATGTTGTGTTCTAATGGATTATAAGGGGTCCTAGGTTAGCCTATGACCCCTTTCAACCAATCACATGACAACATGTGTTTCTAGGGGTCCTAGGACCCCTAGGGACATGTATGTTGTGTTTGAATGGACCATAAAGGGTCATAGGTTACCCTCTGACCCCTTTCAACTATTTACATGACAACATGTGTTTCTAGGAGTCCTAGGACCCCTAGGGATATGCATGTTGTGTTCGAATGGGCCATAAGGGGTTATAGGTTATCCTATGACTCCTTTTGATCATTCATATGACAACATGTGTTCCTAGGGGACATGCATGTTGTCTTCCAATGGGTCAAAGGGGTCATAGGATACCATATGACCCCTTTCAACCATCCATGTGACACATAATAACACATGACAACTTAGTTCGATCAAATACTATATAATATTTAATAAAATAATATTTATTTAATATAATATATAATACTATAGATAATATAGAATACTATATAATAATATACAATATTATGATCCTAATATAGTGTGTAATTATATTTAATACTATATATACTATTTATTATATAATATATAATAATAAAATATGAAATAATAAAATTAATATATTACTATATTTATTTGTGCTTTTGTTGCCACTAATTAGGTACCTGATCCATGATCATGTACGTGATCTTGTTTTGAGTACCCTATTAGGCCTGATATTTACCAAGCCTATTTGGTCAACTCAAAATGTGTTTGAGTCATGTTTATTAGACCTCCAAACTTCAAATGATCATCTGACTACTATGTTTTCATCCAAATTCAATGAAATGAAAAGGGTTTCTTGAGAACACTCTCAAGATTCTATCAATATAATTGTTGTAAAATTAGGAGTTTGATAAATAATTATTACTTAATTTGTAATGAAGATGAATATAAAGTGTTGATTCACATACTAATTAAAAATTAACTATAAATTTCTTACTCAATGTTGCTTAGCTAAGATTTGGCACCAAAAAAATCATTTCTCTTATGCAGAATATTGTGTTAGATAATGAAATGGGTACTTGGAAAGAATTAAGGTCTAAGTTTAACATCCCTAATTCTCAAAAGAAGAATTACACTCTAATCAGTATGGCATGGGAAAGTTCTTCCCTGGTAAGTATTGTACCATCTTAAAATTGACACGCATTCCTTATAATATTGTTGAGCTCCCTCCTCTTCATGATTCCATCTTTGAACCATGAATATGCTCATGCTCACTCTTATTTTTCTCCTTTTCCTCTTCTCTCTTCCATCTTTCCACCTTATCTCTCTGGCATCTACCCTATATCTCTGTAGCACCTAGGACTTGTCCTCTTGGACCAAGTCAACCTATTCTAGACTAGGTTTACCCAAGTTGACCTAGTTCTCCCAGGTTGACCTAGTCCACAATATTTTTTGATCTTGTTGCTCAAAAGTTCTCAAGTGTTTAATTAGTTAATGATCATTATCCAGTGAGCCTGTATTATTTTTCCACTCAAAAAATCATATATAAGGAGACTTGGAGGCTTCATTTCATATATCATCAAGTGATCTAATTCATATCTCAGGCATCTAATTCTCAAGAAGTGCTCTCTAGTGAAGATTTTTAGCCTTTTGCATTCAAGGAGTTCAAGTTTTCAAGCATTTTTCAAGCATTGGAGAATCTGTTGTGAGAATTTACTCTTCAAGATCTAGCATATTGTTGGTCATTAGGGGAGGAGATCCACATTGAAGCATTCATATGCTTCATTGATGCATATCCATATTCATGGCACCATGACAAAGTTATGATAGATCTATTGCAAAGCGTAGAGATATCCTACATTCCTAATTCAAGATCTATATTACATACATGCAAGAAAGGTGAATCCTAACATTTATCTTTACTTTACAATCATTTACATTTATATTTCTCATTTATGGTTAATTCCTTAACCTAGGGCTTCATCAAGGCACACCCTCATCAAACCCTAACCCCAAACCTTTCTTTTTTGTGGTGATTTGCAAGTTGGGAGTGAAAATAACTAAAGATTTGGAACCTACAATTTGCATGATTTCTAGAGTCATCAAATTTGGAGCCTTGAACTGCATCAACTTGGTTGTAGGATATCCTTCCTTGTTTACCTAGTCCTTTAGTCTTAGATTTCAAGGAGATTTTTGGGTTTTGTTCCTTTCATTATTTCATTCCAAAACATGTGAACAAAAGTTTAGAAAAGATTCAGGTCCAAAATTTATCAAGCAAAAACACATCTTCATCTATACATTTCAAGGTGAGTCTTTTATATTTCATATCTTTACCCAAGACTTTCAACTTAATAGGGCTAATTGTACTCAAATAACATCTAGATTTACATATCCTAAGAAATTAGACAATTTCACATTCATATTATCCAATCAAGGCCTAAGAGAGTATATTTCTTAGTATTTCATTCCTCTTTACAACCTGGATTTAATATTAGCACCCTTCTTCCTTGGGGTCCTAGCTAATCTAATTCCAATCATAAGTGGAATCATACTTGGAAAACTCCCTATTTCCCTCACATATACATATTTTAATGGCTTAGTGCCTTGTAAAGTGAAAGCCTACATCATATTAAAGTGCTTCCATTTCACCACCAAACATTGTGGTGAAATTGGCATGAACCCCCTATCTTTTTGGTGTAGGATTATTTTGCATATCTTTTCCTCTTATATTGGGTGTTCTTTACTTTGGTTAGATCTCAATAGGTTTTATTTTTGTGATCTCCTCTTTTTATGAGCTTAATTATATGAAGTCCTACCTATATAATTCTTGTTAGGAAATGTCATAGACTCATGGGTTCATTTGATGATTCTCACATTTTTTCTCATGATCTTAATCCTATCACTGAGCATAACTCTTTGCAATCATCTCACAATGAGGATGATTCTTTATGAGTTCCTCCTTTGCAAGTTTATAATTTTTCTAGTGAATTTGATAAATTGGAAACTTGGCTTGCTCAATAAAATCAAAATCTGGATAGTGTTGCTATGATTGAAGGTCTTAAAAATCTTGTTAATAACAATGACAAAAACCTTTCTATCTTTTGTGGTATATCTCTCCTTATTAATATTGATTCTAATTCTTTGACAAAATTTGCTCAAGAGTTAAGATACCCTCCTCCTTCTTTTGCCACCATTGAACCTTCTATCCCAAATTTTACCACTCCTTCCAAAATACCTACATATGTTTTGCCTCTTATGACTACTTGTACACAAGTTTCCACTCCTTTAAGTATTAATCTTCCTAGTATTTCACTTCCCATGAGTGTTAACCCTACTTCCATTCCTTCTTCACTACCTTTGTATGATGTGGTTCTTTTTACTTATTCAAACCATTTACCTATTCCTTCTCATCCTCCAGTGACATATTTACATATTCCTTTCACTTCTAATGCCTTTCCTAATCCATCAAGTATACCTATGGCTACTAGGGTATCTTTTGTTCCTACTATTAGTACCTTGGTTCAAAATGTCTCTATTTTATAACAACAACTTTCTTATTTAACCCATTCTAAGTATAATATTCCAACATGTGATGTGGAAAATTCCATTTTCTTAGATACCCTTTGTGCAATAATACTATAACATGTTGGTGTACCTCTTCTTGAGACTTATAATGGTAAGGGAGATCTTGTGATTCATGTTAAAACTTTTTAAACTATATGTAGTGATTTTTCTCATGATTATAGGCTTATGGCTAATTTATTTCCATGCATCTTTAGAGATAGAGCCTTGTAATGTTATTTCTCTCTACCTCCTTATTCTATTGATTCTTTTCAAACTCTTGCTAATGCATTCATTTAATAGTTTTAGAATAATAATGGTCCACAAGTTTCTTTAACTAATTTAATGCATTGTAAGCATAATGTTAAAGAGAAATTTGCTGATTTTATTGGTATATTTTGTTAATCTCATATTGGTTTTGACATATGAGTGAAAATATACTTAATTCATTTACTCAGTTCATGCTAAACAAGTAATGTATGTTGAGCATAAGTTTCTAGATAGTATATGTTGAATGAGAGCTATACAGTATATGTCGGGTAACTAGTAAGTGCTAAGTCACTCAAGTCTCAAGTAGATAGTAAGTAATGAGTCATTCAGATGCCAAATAATTAGTGGATGTTGAGTCATTCAAAGCTAGAGCATCAGACACTTCAAGTGTTGAGTAAAGAGTTTTAGACATAGTTATTTTTAATGGCACAAACTTCTATGTAAACCATTTTTGAGCTGACTTAAGGATTATTTTGTGATTCTAGATGATAAGAACAAATATTTATTGAGGATCCCTACGTAGTACATGAAACCAATCAGTTAGAGGGATGTATCACAATTGTTGATTCATACCTAACCCGAAGTCACCGAGGTCTTCTTAAGGAGGACAAACCCTAAACTTTGTATGAATGTGGAAGGAGTGAAGAGAGAAGTTTGCATGCACAAATAGAGCATTCATGGTGACTAAGGAGTTGTGAATTGAGATACATTGTAGAATCAATTAGAGGAGAATAGAGGAAAGGAATTAGAGAATAGAAGAGATACATCTGATTAGTGAGGATCAATTACACATTAGGAAAGAGGTGATCTATTATCTAGAAATAGAGTGCTAACATTAGGATCATTGTTGATACAATCTAGCTAGTGAATCAGTTAAATCTCTTAATAGAGTAGTCTTAACAGGCTATTGTAAATCCTTTAACAGGGTGGTTACTTCATTGTAAGTTAAAATCCTTTAATCAGGCACACTTCTATCAGGGTGTTGAAATCTTTTAACAAGGTAAGATCTAACAATCTTGTAAGCCTTTAACAAGGTAGACCTTTCATAGGGTAGATCATGTTTCATGATCAAACATTGTAACCTTCATTGGATGTACTTTATTACTACAATAGTGGAGATTTGTGGGTGCCATCCCCACCCTAGTTTTACCTTCTCATTAGAGGGTTTCTGGGTAACCAAATATCTTGTGTCATACATGTGTTGAATGTTATTTTCTTTCATAGTATGGATGAATATGATTAGCTAGCTATTTTAGTTTACATGCAAATTGTAAGACAGATGTGTGCTGAATGAATTTATGGTTAAATTTTTGAAGGACTGATTCACCCCACCTCTTAGAGTTTACTTTCCCTATTATATTTCCAAAAATTGGTATCAGAGCATTGGTTCTCTAGAAAGGAAAGCTTTGCAAGTTAGTGGAAAGATCTTGAAGATGGAAGTCTACAAGTTGGGAAAGATTATATATAATTAGAAGATTGAAATCTAGCTTTCCCTACATCAACTAATGAAGTAAGAGATGATTTAAAGTGATCATTAAAGAGAATGAAAGAGATATCTATTGAAGAGAATGACACACAATACCAAGAGATTGACACTAATAAATAGTTTTCAAATGGAAACACAAGTTAATTTGATGTTACTGTTGCAAATCTAATGGAAAAGAATAGATCCCTAACTGAAGAGGTCATAAATCTCAAGATAGAACAAGAAGTCCAATCAGTATTTCTATGTGAGGTGACCATGTAGAAAAAGAAATATGAATAGAACAAAGTCATGATTGAAGATGACAAAAGGATATTGACCAACAAACTAAAAGAGAAAACATCAAAAGGTGAAATGGATTGCTCACATGCAACTAGAAACATTGAATCAAATGATGATTTCCAATCATGAATTGAATGGAAAGGATATTGAAATCATAACACTAAAGTTTTAGAATGAACAAATGAGAAATGATCTAAAAAAAGAAAAAGAATTTGTTGAAAGTTTCAATAGACATCATGAAGCCATGAAGTATTTTGAGCAATTGATGACATCTCTTAGATCTAACAGTGATACTAATGGATTAGGTTACACCAATACTAAAGAAGGAGAATCATCCAAAAGTGGTAAACAAAGGAGAAACAATTATAAGAAGTACAAACCTACTTATCATAATTATGGTAACATAGGTCATACAACAAATGTTTGTAGGAGAAATAATGGAAATTAGAATCCTAAGTAGAAGTTCATGGGTCACTGCCACAAGTGCAACAAGCAAAGACATCAGGCACGTGAATATAAGACCAAGACATCAAGAACACAAATATTTTAAGGTTACTACTACAATTGTAAGAAGTATGGATATAAAGCATATGAGTATAGATCAAATCTTGACTAGTCATCAAACAAGCAAGCTAAGGTAAACCATATTGGTAGATCCTACAATTGGGATTACAATACAAGATATAGTTATCACTATTGTCAAGAGTATGGACATATTTTTAAAACTTGCATTAGAACACAATTTATAAGTGACTTAAAAGATGGTTGAGGAAAACTACATGTTTTAGTTGTTTGAAGAGTGGTTACATAAACATAAATTGTCCAACAAAGTTAAAAGAACATAGCAGTGAATTCAATAAAGACAAAGGAAAGGTTGACATTGAAGATGTCAAAGTGCATATGAACAAGACATGGAAGAAAAATGGAGATGGGATCACTTCATCCAATGGATTAGGTGAGCACACCATCCCCAACTAGGCAATTAAGAGGTATGTGTGGGACTGATATTTCAAAATTTAATTATGCATTAGTTCCAAGAGGTTAGTTCTAAAATGATCATATATTCATGAAGAATGATGCAAAGTATTGGTTAGAACTTAGAAGGAATCTATGATTTTTCATGTTGCTCTCAAGCATGAAAAGTTTCACTATGGTTGTTGAGTGAAAGTTAGTTGTTGCCGAGCTATCAGGGATGATAGTGGTAGTCGAGCTCATTGTGGTTTCTAAAAATGGAAGGAATTATATAGAAGTTGAGTGAGTCAAAATTTCTATTAGAGCTAAGCTTATAGTTGTGTAAGCACTAAGCATTTATTTTGAAGTTTTAAGGGCTATATGGTTGATCTTCAACTCATTTGCAATTATTCAAGATTAAAGAGAGCACAGACAAATGAAGGTGAATTGGAAAGAAGGATTCAAGCATTTTCAAATTGAATATAACTACTACTCAACACCACTCATCAAATTTTTCAAGGTATTTATCGTGTATCGAGCTACATTGTTTGAATTTTTGCAAGCCCTAGTTAGCTATTATGGATTCTAGTTCTTCTATTGTTGTGTTTAAGGAAGGAAAGGAAGTTTTGAAAATTCAATTGATAAGTAATCAGATCAAACAACCACATTTCTGAGAAATTCTTGATATTGCATATAAAGGAGACTCGTATGATGCGTTATCCTTGATACCACCACAAGTTTTGATGGTACATGATGTAAGGTGTTGCTACACTTGTAAGGTTGGAAGCATTAGAGAAAGGGAGATAAGAGAGTTATATGAAAAATTGTGTGAGAATGGTGTATTGAAAGAAGAATTCAAGGTTTGTAGAGAGAAAAGGGTTAACTCCTACCCTAGATTTTCCAAATGTGTTTAAAACAAAATGGATTAAGATTCTTCTTAGTAGAATTAATGAGATTAATGTTGATGAAGAATCTGCAGCCATCACAACTTTACTAGAAAAAGAAGTAGATAAGGATGCTACTGCTTTTGGAAAATATGATGTATCAAATCCAAAGATCACAATGGATTTAAAGATAGCTTCTATGTTGAGGAAAAAGAATAAGCTTGTGAAGAAACTCAAAGAACAATTTGGTGAAGGGGCATAAGGAGATGAAGAAGAAGAAGATAATGAAGATGGTGAAGATGCACCTACCCAAGCACCACATTCTCTCACATAGTGTCAAGGTGAAGACCAAGGATAAGAAGAAAAAATTGATGAAGGTGTTGAGGGAGAAGAAGCCAAAGAAGCACCTATTGCCACATAATAAAAGAAGAGAAAAGAAAAGAATCTAGCAACAAGAAAACCTAAAAGGGTTGTGAAACCAAAGTCTATAGTTCCTCTTACTAGGGCTAGCACAAGAGCTACTGCCAAGAAGACATAGGAGGTTAAAAAGCCTAAAGGCAAGAGAGCTAGTATAGCTAGACAAGGAGATGAACCTGAGTAGAAGCAAAGAAGGAAGTATATTGCCCCAACTAAATTAGATGAGGAGAGGATAGAATCAGATGATAACAACCAATTCAAAGTGGTGACTCATTGTCCCTCTTTTGATTTGGACAACTTGTGTGCAAATATTAAGAATAATATTGATTTAAGTGGATGTACACAAATTGAGTTTGATAAACTTTGGAAGTTAGATATGGATAAAGTAGAAGATTCTATGTATGCCATGATGGAAACTTTTAAGATGACTCTAATTGAGATTTCCAACTCTGTACCAAAGAGCCTATATGATAGAGTTGAGCAAAGGTGGAAGTATAGTCTCACAACAGAGAAAAATATTAGAGAGACTACACTTGCAAGAGTGATGCCAAATTTGAACAAATTTGAGATGAAAAAAGCTATTAATAAGTATAAGGGATGATTTTCTCCAAAGTACTAAGCTTTTAACATTTTATAGAACAAGATTGAAGTTATTGTCCAGCAAAGCATATAAAAATGGAAGGTGATCTATGGGCTGACAACACAAAAGGCTATTGATAAAGCACCTAAAGAAGTAGGTGAATACAAAGAAGAGGAAGAGGTAGTTGAAGCAACAAATGATGAATCTATGATGGAAGTACATGTGGAAGGCACTACAAAGGAAATAGTAGAAGAAGAGCAAAAACTAGACCAAACTATACTAGTAGTACAAATGTCGAGTGCCAGTCCTCAAGTAGATATAGTAAAGGTTAAGGATGTGTCTGACACCACCATTTAGAACATCAATCCCCTCATAGAGGAGGATATGTAGAAGATATTTATTGATTAAACCACCAAGGCACAACTATTCAGTCATGCTATTTTGGTGAGTGTAGATGAGAATGAGAAGGTAGAATTGGCATCTGTAGGGGAGAAACCACAAGCATTATCCATTTCTCCCACTCAATTTGTAGAAGTGCAACCTACCATGCATATGGTAGTATACCATAGGAATACAACCATGCCTTCACATATCAACACTAAGATAAAACATATCTCAGTACCAACAATTATAATAATTGAGAAAGAAGGGACACCAGTTCAAACAAGTCAAGAAGCCAGTCCTACACCTACACCACTAGCACAAGATGGAGCAAAAATAAAAGAGAAGGAGAAGGATAGGATTGAAGATTTAGTCTTGACTACAAAGCTAGAGGAAGTAATAGCAATATTGACACTAGTTGCATTACCAAACACTACTACTCCTACTCGTAGTCAAACACTTCATAGACCAAGTATTGTAGCTACACCATTACAAACATCAAGGCCAAGCCCTAACACATCTAAGGTTGATAAGATGACATCCAATGGTGACTTCAACATATATGAGGTGATTGAGTTACCAAAGTGTGATCTTACAACAATCATAATAGAGAAAATGAGCATATTGAAGGATGCTCTAGCAAGGAACAAACACCAAGAACTACTTAGAAGGGAGCATGAGTAGAAACAAACACTTCATGACCTAAAGGACATATTTCTTGATGTATTTAGCCTCCCTGCACTTGATGAAGCCAAGCCAATCATTGAGAATTTGGCAAATATTGTAGAGAAAATCAATGATGAAGACCTAGATACCAATGTAAAATTATTGGAATGGTTTGAGAAGAAATTTCAAGCCAAGGTGGATGAATAGATATCTAGTTTCATTGCACTACACTAGGTTGAGTTATCAACTAATTTTGAGGGTCTAAAGAAAGTATTAGTGAATATTTTCTCTCTTTACACCAAGTTGTGTGATACAACTCTATTCACACAAGAAGTGTGATGACATATTGACACTCTACAAGGAGATATCAAGCTAATAGGTACTGCTCTACCCAATTATGTAGCCCAAAGTCAAAAGAACTTCAGGAATTTGATGAACTCCCAAGGTTAGTTGGCAGCCCTGCATGCTCAAGATGCAAACATTAAAGCAACACTGATCAATATCCAGTCCATGTTAACCCCACACATGGAGATACTACACTATGAACTAGCCTTTGTAGAAATAGTGATGAAGAAAGTTCCCCATATTTCTACACATGAAGGATTAGTTCACCTTGTTGCCGAGTTATCTATCTAAATTAAATCACTAGAAGTAGCACATGATAATTGGGATGCATCTTAGAAGATAATTTTTGAGGTCCATAAATCTTTCTTGGACAAACACATTAAACGTGTATAACCCTTTGGCATAAGTGTCAAAAAGGTGGAGAAATAAGTAAGGGGGAGAAATAAGTAAAGGGGAGACATAAGTTTTGGGGAGAAATAAGTAGAAGAAAAAGGAGTCAAAGACACAAATAAATCACAACACAGTTCGGCATATGCAGAATCTACTCAACAGGAGTATTTAGTTTCAGAATTAGAATAGAATAATCAACTCAAGGGGAGTTATTGAATTTTGAGGTGTAAGGACCCTTCCCTAGTACCTTATTTCAAACCTTAAATATTATGGATATGGTTAGGATTTAGAAAGAAAAAGAATAGTAGATGACATGTTTTAGTTTCTTGTGAAGAGGATGTATATTATATGTATAGTTATCCTTACATCTTATGATAAAATGAGGGTAGGGAGGTTTTAGAATTTATGTATGTCATGAGTGATAATTTAATTATCAATAATGAACTAAAAGATGTTTCTTGATATGGATATAGATTTTAGTTATTGATAGGTTAAATAACTTATTTAGTTGTATTAGGTTGATGAGTAAAGATTATATGGAATAAAGGTTTGAAATGTCATAACCTAGGAAATAGGTCAATGGATTCATGGTATTTTATGATCTATTAAGATAATTAAATTAGATAGTTATTATGGAAAGATGAATTAACACCCACCCTTATGATATTACTAATAGTTATAGATGAAAAATTTTATCAAGATTGGATAAGGGTCTACATGGTAGAACTTGATATGATGTAATGTAATAAGTTAATTATTGTGAAAGAAGTATTAGGATATACTTAATAGTATAGATTCAACATTTCACCACCATGATAGAAGATGGAACATAATGTGATTCAAAATATTAAATTGATTGTGATAGGAAAAGACTAATGTTGATATGATGATTTTGATATCTTAATGTTTTTAATGCCTCTCATATGAAAATGATTAGAAAAAGAAAGGTTAATTATGGAAATTTGAATAAGTTGATTTTAAAATGTTAGAATTGTTATGTACTCATACACGTGTATCTTATATGATTTTTCATTGGGCTACTGATGTTTGAGTTTAGTGTGTAGAAAATTGAACCATCGAATTTTATTGGGGAAACAAAGTCCAAACTCATGAAAACATGGTTTAGCCAAGGCAAATCTTTGGAAGATTCAAAAGCCTCATTGTGATGTGTTTATTTTGTAAATGTAAGCTTGCATGTGTGTGATAAATTCAATCTCATAAATACATTAGGGACATGTCATGGTGAGGTGTAATGTGTTTCGAATGTGTCATTTGACACTTGTAAATTGTGTATCTATTGATGACATTTCACTTAGGGTTTTGGTCATGGAAACACTTAATATTAAACTAAATGCCCTTCAAAAGATTCAATCAAATCCACTTGGAGAAAGTGTAGCATGGGTCACCATCAAGGGGAATTTCGAATTAGAGGGTCAATAGGTGGCCCCAAATTGCCTTTTTTGTGAAAATATGCTACCCATATGTTAGCATAACATGTTATGGGCCTAAATTTGACCATTTTAGTGCTTAGCTAACCTAGGGGACCCTTTAACCAATGCATTCTTCCACCAATTCGAAATTGGAGTTGTCACATGACTTTAACCTTTTCTTTACACTTGGTCAAGGTCCTATGTTTAGAAGGGGCAATAGTGTAAGAGAAAGTGGGCTTCATGTTTTGCCAAAAATGGAGATACTGGGGTTGGAGGTCTTTCTAAGAGAGTTTGGAAAAACTAGTGGGTGTTCACCCACTCTCTAACTTTAGAGACACTTAGGGTTTGGAAGCTTGGAGGGAGAAATTCTACAACCTTTCATTTCCATTTTGCAAAGGAATTCAAGGTTGGTGTTTCTTGCCATGTAGTTAATTTCTTACATTTTGAAGTTGAATCTAGGTAATGTATTCATGTAAATGTAGGTAGTGAGAATTCCATTGTAAGGAAAATGTGTGGTATCATCTTGTATCATGTTGTGTTGTGTTGTGATGAGCATGAAGTTTGGATTTTCATTATTTTCCTTGATTTTCATTTTTCCATGATTTTATGCATGAGTGTTGTTATGGGTGTGAGAGATTCAGTCACCCTTTTTGAAGGGAAGAAAAGTCCAGGGTGAAGGGGTTAGTTGGGCTTGAAAATGTATTTGAGAACCTTGGATTATGGGCTCCATTATATTCCATATTCATTCATATCTTGCTAGGGGTGATAAGGAAAGTTTGGTGTCAAAAAGAAGTTTATGGAGTATGGGCTTCAAGGAAGCTACAACTGATGGTAGAATGTTTGGAGGAGGATTGTGAAAGCCCAAAAATGGCATGTAATTTTGTGATTTATGAAAGCCCTGAAAGGGTTTGAAATATGTTTATTATAGATATTGTTTGATATGGCAAGTGTCCATTTGAAAAGTACACCTTCACCCTATGTTCAAGGTTCTATTGGTGAACCATTGTAAAATACCCTTGGGATGGAATTGTTCAAGTGTTTTAATGTGATGTATATGCATTTGTAAGATTTGAATAAAACCCAATTTAAACCTTGTTTCCCCAGCTTAGTGGGTGGCCTCTTTGGAGGCTTGGGAAGGGAGGTGAGCCTCTATGGTTCTTGTGTGAATGATTTTGTAGGTTTTATGCTCATTGGATCCAAGGAAGAAGTCTAGTATCCCCCATGTATTGATGGAACAAGAAAGGGATATTTCATTGTGTAAGGTATTTGAAAAGATGAAATACTCATTATCTGATTGTATATTGTATTGTAAAAATTGAACCATTCACTTGTGTCTATTTGTGTAGTGTATTCTAAAAGTGATATTACCACCTTGTGTACATTGTGGTGAGAAAATAATCCATGAGAGGAATGAAGAATTTGGGGATATGATCATATGTAATTGTAGTGTAAAATTCTAGATCCTTGGATTTAGATGCAATGGTAAAAGGGAGATTGATGTATCATAGTTTGGGTATGGAAAGATTTCATTTTAGAGATAACCATTTATTTTTTATACTTGAGGGACAAATGTGTATTTTTGCATCTTACTCATTTGAAATTAAGATCAATTCAAGATAATGATTTTTAAGGATTTGATTATGTGAATAAATTTTAGTACACATTAATTCCACAAGAAATACCATTTTTGAGTTCCATTATTGAAAGAAAAATACAAATCTATAGGTTTCATGTTTGATCT